>JAWWEE010000158.1:50903995-51009862 GCA_035221455.1 Xenops minutus | reverse complement strand
CCGCCCTGCCCGCACCGAGCACCCGCCACCGGCCGCCGAGCCCCGGCGCGCCCGCGCCTTTCCCTTCCCCTCAGCCCGCCCGGCGCGGCCGCGCTCCACTCCGCTCCGCCGCCTCCTCCTTCCCCCGCGGGAGGCGCCGCTCCTCCCGCCGCCCCCGGGGCCGCGCCGGGCCGGGCCGCCCCCCGCAGATCGCCCCTGGCCTTTCTCTCGCCCGTGCCCGGCCCCGGGGGCTGACGGGCCCGTCCCAGGGCTTAGAGTGAGGGAGGCGACGGCCCTGGCGTTCGCCTGGCCCCATCCCCTCCCCGCCCCCACCCAGGGAGCCTGGTCGGGAACGAGAGCAGGACAAATGGCTTAACGCTGCTTTCCCCGTGATGTAATTCCTTTTTTAGGGGTGTGTGTCACGTTTCGAATACTCCCTGCTCCTGCTTCAGCGTCCCGCCCGTGCCCCCAGCGCTGGGGTCTGGCTCAGTGTGTGGCTCCTCAGAGTCCTCCGGCTGCAGAGCAGTGCTCTGGTTCCTTTCCTTTCCCCTCGTCCGCAGCCTGCTTTCGTTCAAGGGGTTAAGCCTTCGGAGGAAGAAAGGGGAAGGGGGTGTTAAAATTAGAATAAACCACCTAAACTGTTTATCCTTCAGGGTTGTTACTCCTGAAACAGCCTCGGTGTTCCGGCCTTCCCCTATTGCTGCAAGAGCTGCTGAGGTGGCCCATCTCATGAACCCTCCCTCCTCTTCCTTCTTACCCAGCAGCACTTGATTAGAGTTGCTTAACCTGAGGCTGTGCTTTGCCTTTAGTTCTTTGCAACTTCCTAAATTTTGAATTTGGCATAAGGGGATGTTCAGCTCTTAGGACAAGCTCAATTCTTACTTTTGGAGGTTGCCTCTCACAGCTTAGTTCAAGGCTGCTCTTTCCCTAAGCTTGGTATCTGCTCTTCTGGATGGACTTGTCCTGGTAACCTAAGCTTGCTCATGAGATCAAGTTGAAAGCAAATTGCCTTTGACCCTTCTAAGTGCAAGTAATGTAAGCACCTGTCTCTCTTCAAGTGACAGCTTTGTTCTATGAAAATTGCTACTAATATTAGCATAATGTCTCCCAAGTGTTTTCTGCTTTCAGTTATAAGCTCATAACTGTGAAGTGAGACATAAGTATTTTGTAGGTGAGTAAACAGTTGTGGCATTCTGTGTGTCCACTATCAGGTTCCTGGTATAAAACAGTAAGCCAGCATGCAAGTTGTTAGAGGGAAAGGCATGATGAGCATAAAGGCGGGGGTGTTTCCTGCTGTTTTTGCTCAATTAAGAAATTTAATATGGTAGAGATTCAGGCATGCCAGCTTGTGCTTTAATAAAGTTTACAGTTATGTCTAGCAAGCTGGATTGAAGTATATATTGAAGTACGCTTGAAAAAGCATTCTTGGCATGGTGTTCCTTGGGTTTTGGAGAAAGAAATGCCACAAACCCTTTAGTCATTTTTAATCTCGATGTCACTGTTCCTAGAGATGGCCTGATCTGTATCTGAAATCAAATGTATCTTGAAAGAGACTTCTGGTTTCAGTATGGTGCATAAATTAAAAGTAAACCATATAACGCCTCTCTGCATGCAAAAGTGTACATCTTGATGATAATTTTATTGTAATAAACATAATTATTTCGATGTATCTACCATATCTATGTAATACTTCATCACAGAGGTTACTGATGACTTGGGTAGTTTCCAGCAAATGGGTATTCTAGTGGTTGCTCTTTGAGGGAAAAAAAAAAGGGGCACTTTAAGGGTACTGGACATCTTGGGGGATCTGTTTTCAGACTGTCATAGTGCTCAGTGCTTGTTAAAGGAGACCTCACGATAACTGTGGCTTAAGCATCGAGAGCTCTTAGAGGCCTGGGTGGTTCTGTTAAGTTTGACAATGCTGGTGGCTGAAGTCAGAGTGGCTTTGCTTCCTTCTCAATTAGGAGTCAAATTTTATACAGTGAGATTAATATTTTCTAAATTAAGATCATATTTAGGAACATGTAAATAAAAAACAATACAGAAAGGTTTTTAATTCCACTTTAAAGGAATTAAGAGAAAAAATTATACGTGAATCTTCAGAAGGAGCTAAACTCAAGTAAACAAATGAAATGACAAGGGAGTTGGCAAAGCGGTAGAGTTTAACAGGTTCTTTTCTGCAAAGAGTAAATATTTTTTGTTTTCTGATCAAATAGCTGTCTGAGGAATTGGCTCAAGAGAGAGGCCAGGGAGTTATTAATCATTAAGAAAAGGCTTGTTTCATGTGGAGCATTTTGTAAACTATCTTCCCATAGAAGATCAGTGAGGTGTTTATAGTAAGAAGTACCCCTTGTGCCTAAGAAAGCTTTAATGGAAGGTGAGAGGACATACAGACAATGCTATAGTAAATAATAGTTCAGAATTAGCAAGCTGATAAAGTGATTGAAGGAATGTATTTCTTTGTGCTGTTCTCTTGGATATGGCCACTTTTCTTTGCCCTTCAGCATTTTGTATTACTTTCAAATTAATGATTTCTTACCAGAACTTTATATTTAATTCATGATGCAACCTTGTATTTAGTATCTAGCTAGGCTCAAATAGGTGGGGGGGAAATAATGTCAAAATTACAGCACTTAATTTTTTTAGCAGATTAGGAGTGTCTTGAGCATCCCAAATAAGAATATTGTCAAGACATGTTTTCTCTGATTCTAATTATAAGTTTTTTGGAATTTGATTCCCAACAATTAGCCAGGTTTTTTTGTATTTTTTCAAAATGCATCAAATAAACATTTAGCTTATTATAGCAACATATATTGATATTATTCTGTAGATTGGCTTCCTCCCAGTATCACAGTAATATTTATATACCATCATTCTTTCCTTAACCTGAAACCAGAATGGGATTAGCAAAGTTTGTTTTTTGCAGGGTAGATGTATGCACTGTATACAGCAGTGGTTCACTCTTTCCTCTTTTCCAGATGCTTTAGGCTTGTGCTCATGTTGGCAAACCTGTGGTGGTACAGCTTTTTATAGCAAACAGGGGATTATTAATTTGATTCTGGCCATCCTTTGCCAGCTAACTTATTAGAGAGACTTTGGCTTCCTAGGTTTGGTTTTACATGTGAAATAATGTTTTAACCTAGACTACTACTAAGTGTAAAACATAAGAAAGGACCTCTTAAATCTAAAAGTACAGCAGGAGTTCATTGCTCCATAAAAATGCCCCATCAGTGTTGTCTGGCCATAGTCTTATGTATTTGAAGGTAGACTTTGAAGAGGCTTGACTTTGTAGTAATTAAGAGGCAAGTTTATGTCCAAGTGTGTTTTAACACCCCTTTGCATTTTTGCTCTTGCCCTTTCTCAGCTGTAACCTTCTTTGCTCCCTTTTTCTGTTTTTAGCTGCTCTGTCCTACATTGGCTCTTGTTTGCATCTCTTCTACCACATGATATTCCAGTTCCTCCATCTATCCCTCTCTATCCTTTACCACTCCCCATACTGTTCAGCAAGTCTGCTTAGGTTTTTTTTTTCTTTGAAATAAGGACGAGTTAGGGCTGTAGTTTTGCATTTAAATTCTGAGATCTGTTATGAGGCCAGAGCAGTAGACCTGTCACTGCAGGAAGGATTCCACCTGTATTTCTAGCCTGGGTTGAAGGATGCAGAGTTGGGAATGACTGTGCTTGAGATCGGTTTTATCTCCAGTGATTACATGCAAACAGGTGTTTACTTGCTCTGAACCTGGCCAGTTGTAGGTAATATATAAGGCAGAAATAAAGGAAAAGGTATGTTTCTGAGAATGTAACTGCTAATATCCTGTTAGGAATCAAAATACAATATAACTTCTGATTTGAGAGATAGCTTCCTACTTTTCAGAAGGATTTTTTGAGCCTGATGCTAAAGGCTGCTGTATGTTGAGGGATGACAGATTAGTATCTACTTCCTTTCTTATTTTATTCTTGGATATATTCCCAATATTTCTAAACAAATTGACTGACCTGTCCTGGAAGTGCCTGAAGAGCAGTGCTTGAACACTGTAGTATTCAACCATTGTTCTAGTGCAGGCCCAAATCGTTTTTGTAACTGAAGATGGACTGTAAACTCTATCAGTTCTATTTAATTGGGTTTTAATTGTTTCTGTTACGAGTGTGATAATCTGCACTGAAAGGAGGGGAGTCCATCCCTGGGGCTCTTGTGTTGGCAATCTGATTCTAGCCTTTTACATACATAAAAATTTGTAGATTGTGCCTTTTATATGTTTGTATATATTTTAGGATATCATATATAGTGATGAAATTATCTCAATAAAACTAACTCTCTTACATTGCAAATACTGTCTGTATTTCTTAGCCAATAGAGTCTTGCAGAATCTTGATTTGTCTTTAATGCTTTATAGGACTAGTGCCCAAAGTTTTGATGCAGTGTTTTAGTAGAGTAGGAAGAGAATGTGATGTGTGGGTTTCTGTTCCATGGAACCTGTGTTGATGGTCCAGAACCTCCCATATGCTGTATCTTGCTCAGTGTGCCCATTCTGATGATAAGTTAAGGAAATACGAGTTACTTTGTGGGGAGGGGTTGGTGCCAACCAAGCATGTAGTACAGGCTGTTCCCTGCTCCTCCTGGTCCTCTGGGAGCTGGATTAATTGTCTCTGTGTCCACTCTTGGAGGTACTTCGTTATCTTGATGACAGAGTTTATAAATGTAGCCACATAATAACTACAGGAACTGAGAGAAAGCGCTTTTGCATTTGAGAACTTTTGCATTGAAATAATTCTGACAAGGACTTCTGAAAGACCTAGTTTTACAGGTTTGCCTCTAGGTAATTCAAGTGTACAGTGTCTTAGTGTCTGCAATTACATAATTTGTGAATCTGTATATATACTTTGTCCCCAACTGCGGTATGCCTGTGTGACAGGCCTCCAGCTGAACTTTGTGCCATTCACCACAACCTCTTGAACCCAGCAGTGCAGGCACTTTTCAGTCCACCTCACTGTTTGTTTATTTAGTTGGTACTTCATCAGATTGTCATGAGTATGTGATAGTATTTGTTGTCAAAAGCCTTACTAATATAGAGGTGAACAGCATCCACTGCTCTCCCATCAAGGTTACAGTGTTGGTCAGGCACAGTTTCCCCTTCACAAATGCATGATGACTATTCCCAATCACCTTGCCCTTCATATGTATGGGAATGGCTTTCAAGTTTACTTGTTTTAACACCTTTCCTCCAGTCAGCAATGGAGAGGCTACACCTGGAGTACAGTGTCCAGTTCTGAGCTCCCTATTATGAGAGATGGAGTTAACTGAAAAGACTCCAGCAGAGGACCACTAAGATGATTAAGGGACTTTCCTCATATGAAGAAAGGCTGACAGAGCTGAGACTGTTCGGCCTAGAGAAAAGAAGCTCAGCAGGATCTTCTCAGTGTGTATGAATACTTGGAGAGGCTGCAGAGAAGGCAGAGCCAGGCTTTTCTCAGGGGTGCCGAGTGACAAGAGGTAACTGAAACAGAGGATGTTCCCTCTGACTATCAGAAAACACTTTTACTGTGAAGGTGACTAAGCACTGGATGGTGACTGAGTCTCCATTCTTTGAGATATTTAAAAGCTGTCTGGACATGGTCCTGGTGGCACTGCATGGGGGTTGAGCAAGTCAGTCTCTGGCGGTCCCTTTCAGTGTGAGGGTTTTCTTTTAAAGTTTGTTTAGATGTTTATTTTCCTGTTCCTTTTTCACTGGGGATAAGTCTTCTGTGCACTAATCTCATGGCCTGGTATTCCTGAAGGCAAGTCTTATCACTGAAGAAGACTTAGAGTATCAAAGTATTTTTTCCATCTCCTTTGTCACCAGGTCCCCTGGCACCACTCAATAGCAGGCTCACATCTTGTCCAGTCTTCCCTTCCTTTAGCTCCTGATGCTCCTGTAGAAGCCATTCTTGCTGTCTTACTTGTACTTTCTCCCTTGTCAGATTTAACTCCAAATGACTTTAGTTTTTCTATCCCCATCCTTGCATGCTCAAAGAGTGTCTTGATTTCTCTTAAGTAACCTGGCCCTGCTTCCACCTCGTTGGGTTTTTTGATTTTTGTCAGGAGTATCTTGTCCTTTCATGCAGACCTTTGGCCATCTTCACTTAACACCCTGCTGTTAGGGATTGAGCATTTCTGAGATCACTTCCTGAGGAACCGATCTCACATCTTAAGATCTTAAAAATAGTGGAGGATAGCTTTCTTTGCACCCTTCAGTTTTCAATTGTGTACTCTTAGAAGAGGTGAAAGTAGTAAGCCACTTAGAGCATATTTTGTGTAACCATGAACAGATACCTGAGATACCAGGTTATCCCCTTGCATCACATCTCTGGTTCCAGGAAGATTTGTTGGAGCATCTGATGTTATTTTTTTTTTCCCCTAAATACAACAGAGTAAGATTTATTGCTTTGAAAACTGTCATCCAAAGATAAGCGTTTAAGCATATAGATGATTTTATGTTTTTTATACCTGTTTAGACGGCATTTCAGGATTTATGTCAAAATAGTTCTGTTTTACTGCTTTCATAGTCACTACACCTTTTTCTGATTTTAATATTTTTCTAGACTTTCACTAGGACATAATGAATTGTCACCAATATGCTCTTCCATTGATTATTGATAGAATGGGATAGAGTTTGACAACAATGTTCATGAAGTTGGTTTTCTTAATTCTTCAAAATCAGTGACAAAGTGTTCAGCTCTTCCAGTCTTTGCTGGTGCCCTGCACATAGTTGCAGATTTATTTATTCACTTTTCCCAATTGTACCCTTGGCACAAAAGTAATTCTTTAATGCATCTGCATAGTTTCTTTCTTGTTGAACATGTTATTAGGAAATAGCTGATGACCTGTCACGTTTTCGGTTTTTACAAAGAACAAAACTGACTGTTCTAGATAGGCTCACAACCTTCTGGGTCAGTACTACTCTGACTTGCACAGGGTGTGGCATATGGGTGGTCTGTGAACTTCCAAGTGGCGTGGTTAGGGCTGCTGGGATTCAGGCAAATGGTGCGTCTGATGCATTTCAACAGTCTGGTTGTGGTACTCCATGACTAACCTATGTAAGCCTCCAGCCCTTTTGTAACTACTACTGCTCACTCTGGAGGGTAGCACTTCCTGGGTTTGGATATTCCTGGTATGTCTTAATGTTTGAAGGCTGTCATATATGAATGGTCTTGCAACTGGATAATCTTTTCTTTGGAAGCTGCCATTTTCAAATTAAACGGATCTTGGCAGGAAGCTGAGCTGTGTATGGATGAATTTCTTTGCTCAAGGAACTTTGTGTACTGGGATAGTATTTTTAGACTTGTAGAAAGTGGCAAGGATTGACTGGTGAAGGAAGAAATGGCTGGCTACTTTGAATGACCACCTACAGTGTTTAATATTCCCCCTTGCTAAGCAGAGTTACATTGATAGCATATTAATTTATTAACTCTCCTTAAAATAGAGAAGCATCCATTCCTTCTGGAGTATTCTGCACCTGACTCTGTCAGTCAGGGGCAAGTCAAATGGATGTCGTCAGACCAATTTGAGAGGTTTAGTGTTCTGATACAGTGAGTACACTGATAAAACTGTAAAACTTACAGTTCCAGAAAACGACTGTTGGGTTTTCATGTGGTTGTCGGATTCAGATTGTATCTGTTCTCTGCCACTTTTTGCAAAAGTCAGCATTGAAGCAGTTATTTTTCACTTTCTTTGCAGCTGATGCTTGGGAATAATAGTGAGCTCTGTAAGAGCTCCTGAAATTACAGTTTTTACATTTTTCAATACTCTATTAGAAAATAGAATTTGTGCCTTCAAGACAATGACAGATACTGTCGTAACTTCCTTCTGTCACTGTAGGATGAGTGGCTTGTACAACCAGTTTCTCATACATGTTGAGTCTTTGAATTCGTATCTGAATATAAAAAACTGGCCCATTGCACTTTGGGCATTTAGAAGAAAAGAATGAAATAGATTCATACAATAACTGCTTGCTCTATTGTGTGGTGGCGTGGAGTTGGTTTCTGCAAGTGATTTGGAGATACAGTGTAGAGTTTCATATAATGACATGAACAGCCAAAAACTTTAGTAAACAGTGATTGTAGTCTTAAAGGTACAGGATATGGTGAGTTTGAAAGTGGAAAGATAATGTGGTGATGCCACTTTTATTTGTTTTACCAGGGTTTTACTGTTATGCTCTCAAGAAACCAAAATTCTTTGCAACTTTGAAGAACATTGTACCTTCTGTAAAGATAAAGTTGTATCTTTTCCAGAAAACTCTCAAATGTCAGATCAGGTTAATAACAAAAAACTGGTTTGAGCGCATTTCCGCAGACTTCTGTCCTGACAGTATGTGACACATTGGCCTAAGGCGTGGGGCATGAGCAGTCTAGTTTTGGAAAGTCCTGGTGCTCCCGGAATGCATTTTTCGGTGGTGGATAGAGATTTACAACCATCACCTGCAGCAAGATGTCAGGAGCGGCTTTGCTGCAATAGTCATGGTGTTTGTATTCAGTTCAGGCCTTTGTGCTCTCTAAGGAAGAATTACTTGCTCTGAGTGGAAGTCATCTCTATTTATCTAAAAATTTGCCAGACTAGTAGATAGTAGTTCTATTTGTGGAAGCAGGAAACTCAGCTGCAAGAAATGGGAATCATAATAACACTAACAGCCAGTCTTGTCAGGAGTCATACTGCTGCTTTTTCCCTTGTTCCTGGGGTTATATTTGGTAGGAACAAATTTTCATTTTGGGCTGATGGATATAAGTTTCATCTTGCAAGTGTTGCAGGTGTGACTCGTTGATTAATGCACTCTCCAGTTCGTGGTCCTTTACTGCAAAAGACACAGTGGTGTTTCTGGTGAGGGAGACAGGTTCCAGCTGTGGCAGCAGGCCTGGAGGCTGCTGCTTGAACTGTGGCTTCTTGCTGCAGCACAGGAAGCCATGAAATGAAAGGTGCTGAGTCTCCAGAGGCCTGAGACTGTTGAAAGTCCAAACTGCTGGAATCTGATGCAAGTGGATTATCTTTGCTGGCTGTGTGGGAATGAGATAGCCCCAGGGAACTAGGAATGCAGATACTTAGAAATAAGAACATTGAAGTCTCAGTTTGGGGGAGGGTCAAAGGCAAGACAAACTTGGGCTTCACTGAGGTTCATAGAGGGACTATGGAAATTATTGCAACTCCTTTTCTGAGCATTTTGGAATACTGCTTATAGAGTCTGGTCAACCTTATACTGGGTTTCAGTGTATGCC
This sequence comes from Xenops minutus, assembly GCA_035221455.1. Classification (NCBI taxonomy): domain Eukaryota; kingdom Metazoa; phylum Chordata; class Aves; order Passeriformes; family Furnariidae; genus Xenops; species Xenops minutus. The sequence goes on along the minus strand of JAWWEE010000158.1, from coordinate 51,000,643 downwards.
TGGGGGGTCAAAGGGACAGGCTGGTGACAGGGCTAGGGCTTTGCCTTAAATTAAGACAGGGCAGGAAAACAGATTCTCAGCAGGCATGTTAACTGTCTTAAGTATACTAATACACTGTTATCTTGTGAAAACATACTGGTCAATCCTTCTGCCTTAATATGTAGAGGCGAGCTTTGTTCAGAATGTTGTGTGGCCTTCCTAGATGTGTTTTGGAACAGCAAGCAAGGGTAGGCAATGTGGTTACTCTGTAATGAGTGTGCTAATGTAAATGTTTAAAATATTTGTGCTTTGGTCTGTGTTGTCACCTGCAAGCATCCAAAAAGAAGGTGGTACGAAGCAGTTCTACCATCATTCTTCTGAATTGTGAGGATTAAAATTCTGTGAAGCTGATGGCAGTTTACAGTACCTTGCGGTCTGTATACATTTTGGTTGTTACTTTATCAAACATCTGAAAGCTCAGGGATGAAGCCAAGTAACAATATTGCTGCATCATTCTTGTTCCTGAGAGCCCAGTAAATGCCGATGTTAAAAGCTTTCTTATTTGAATCCGCTGCAGGGTTTGAGTAAACGTGGACGAGACAGTAAGGGCTCAAGTTGCCAACTATGAATGCCTCAAAATATAAAGGGCCTTGAAAGAATATGCCTTGAAAGAATATACTGCTTTGCTTTCAAGATGTAGAATAAAAAGATCAGAAAACTGCCAGTATTTCACCTGAAACCTCTAGACACACTTTCTAGAATAGTCACCATTTTAACCACTAGCTAGGGGGAAAGCAGGTTTCAGGCAAGTGGGTTTGGAAGCCTTTCCAACAGTTTTTAAGCCCTCAGTTACTTACAATGACTTATCAGGCATTCATAGCAGAAGCTTCTTAAATTCTTTTTTTTTTTTTTCTTTTGCAATGTGCGTAGCATTAAAATGTTTTCAGAATTTCCTCACACAACTGTCAAAATAGTATTCTTTTGGGATATAGAAATGTGGAGTTCTTGGTCTGCCATGGATGTTTTCTGAGGACACTAAAATTGTCTTGAAGTGTAATCGTAAATGGGCTTGAGGGCTGTTATCTGTTTGGTAAAAGTTCACCAGCAAAATAAAGCAACTCTGTAATAAATTTATTGAGAAAATGTTTCTCTTAAGCTATTAAAGAGCATCCCCAGAGTATTTCTTATCACTTGCATTGCAGTAAATCTGTGCACTGCTACAATTTATACATTGGCAACCATTGTATGACCTTGCCATATAACAAAGCACTCAATTCTCCTCAAAGTTCCCATGGGTACATACAGCATGAATTACAGTAATGGTCATTCATTATTTCCACGAATGTCCAGTGATGGATTTTTATATATATGTATATATGTATATACAAGTAGCTGCTGTCACTCTGCACCCAGAGCAGGAAGGCAGGCAAGTGTACCATCTGGCTGGGTAAAAGTGCAGTGTGCTCCCGTGGAGGTGTAGTGCCACTCCAAACTTTTTTTCTCTCTGCAACCATGAACTCAATCTTACTTCAACATGAGCTGTCAGGTGCCTTTCAGAATTACACAAGGCACATAGTATAGTTTAACAGCAAACACAGTAACTGGTGTAGATACTCCCATGTGTCTTGGAAAGGGTAAGAAAAGGTACACAAATACTGACGGGAATTCTCCAACTTATGTTTTTCTTGTTCACATTAGTTTGTGCTACAGTTCCTGGCTGCAGCCTAGGAGCCCTGGGCATTGAATAGGCACGTCTGAACCATTCAGGTGTTTTGTTTGTTGTGGTCTGACAATGACCCTAAGCACTGCTGGATGGGGTGAAGTGTCAACAGTATCACCTCTGACTGCACCTTTACAGCATTCATCTGCTGATAGAAGCTTGATAGAACAGCTGTGCTTCACTTTTAGCTAGAGAGAAATACATCAGTTTCTTTAAAACTGCTTAGATTCCCTTCTGTAAGAACAGGGTATTCCAGGAAGCAGCACAGAACTGTAGCTGAATTCTGACATTTATAATTTCAAGCACAATTTAATTGTGCACACTGGGTAGTGTCAATTCATACTCCAAAATAGGTACTTAAGTGGTTTTTTGGTTCCAGCAGTGGTATTGAAACATTCAGCCAATTTAAGTTGTTACAAGACATGAATGTATAATGCAACTCGTTTTGAGGGCAAGAATTGCATATGTTGCCACGTAGCATGGAACAGGTCTTAAAGCTTGTAGAAACTTGTTTTCTGCTGTGGATATCATCTTCCCTTCCTCCCTTTCATTAGATTGATTTGCAAGAGTTTTTTTGTCACTTAGTGTACATATTGCCAGGACTCTGTGGGTAGGAAGTTCTTTTAAATGAAAGGAATGTGATCTATCTTATATGCAGTTACATCTGCATCACCTGGCTGCTTGGAGGGGTAACATCAACAAGGGAATTAATTACTTTAGAAGGGCCCAGGGACTGTGGCCATCCCTTTTATAGGATCTGCTGCCTATGCCAAGATTGGAAATGTGTGTTTGTCTGTATGATTGCCCTACATAATTATCTGATTGGAAAGGAGCAGCCTAGGAGGCAATAGTACATTATATTGGAGTTGCAGTATGTGTAGGAAACAGAGGGGAGGCGAAGGTGTTAAGACAAAAACTAAGCAGAACTGATAGAATTTTTCTGTGCATAGCAATAATCGTGGGCCCAAATGCTACTAGGTCGCTTGAGGGCATTCCACTTAGGTGGAATTATTGTTGCAATTAAACAGTAGTCCTTGGCATTAAGTGTCTTCAGCTTTAAATCTCTTTCTTGGAGACAGTCCAGTTAATTGGAATATATGTTATTGCCTAGTTTTGTATTATTTATGCCATTGACTCTAATGCAATTAAAAAGGACTTAAAAAAATCTGTGCGGCGATACCAAGATTTGGGGGGTTTTTTGCTATCCAGGCAGGCTCTGTTTCTTCTACTGTATCTGCTACATGAAGCAGGTACAGTAAACATAGAGTGATATGTATCAATATGCATCAGGTTTTTTTGTGCATCCTAGAGAATTTAATTAGAAAAAAACCCAAACTGATCCTACACGCTTTTTCCCCCCTAGTAACACAAATGGAGGAATGAGTTAACTTCTTGTTAGAAATTCTTTCACCCCTTTAAAGAAGTGCTTCGTCTTTTTTGATGGTTAAAATTACTGATTCTTAGTGACCAAGACACAGTTGCAGTGAGGGCTGAGCCACGTGTAGTGTATGTTTTGGGTTAAAAAGCAATTTCTGTGGAAATGTGTGCTTAGATACCATCTTTCTAAAGTTCTTAATTGCGCACAAGGCCTTGTCAAAGTTTCAAAGTATGTCAGCTGTCTTGAATGGAAACAGAACTTCTGCTCTTAGTTGTTTTCTCTGGGGCAATGTAATGAGTGCTACAGTGTTTTGTTGCACCTCTGTTAACATAGTAATGTTGAACTTTAACTCATGCCTTCATAGTCATCAGCAGTCACTGATTTTCTTAGTGTTGTCACTTAGTCTGACTCTCAGCAAAATACAGGAAATGGTGATAGAAGTTTCCAGTTCTTGATCTCATAAGTCATTGTTGATATTGAGGTTTACATGAAGACACTGTTGGCGAGTGTGCTAGCGTGGGTCAATGCTGAAATGCATTTAGCACTGAAAAGATGTGCTAAAGTGATTTTGAGCCTTGCTGGCACATTGCAATGGGAAGTAGAACAGCTTGTGTTAAGCCATCACAGGAGCTATTTTGGAAATTTGTGGACTATTTGAATTTTTACAAATCAGTTTAAGTACAGGCAAGGTAGCTAGCATGTAATGACTAGTTCGCGTCTTAGCATATGAACATTTTTAATTAAGCATTGTATAGTATGTATGTGTACAGGATAACAGGTAAAACAAAAGTAACTTTCTAACTATGAGTCTTGCCTAGCTATGACATAGCGGCTAATAAAGATTTGGGTTGATATTAACATTTCCATGTTTATATTTTCTCAGTTTAGGAGTTTTTCTTACGTGAGCATTGGGAGGGTAGATCTTGACAACTAATCTTGTTTTGTAGACTGAACTTTTTCCAAGTATATGTTGAAAGTGTTTCTTCTGGGTTTACACTGTCAGAACAAACAGCTCTTCCGGAAAAAAACATGTAACTAGTGTTCTCACAAACTTTAAGAATGTATTTTACATCTGGGTTTATTGAAACACAAATCAATGTGACTGTCTTTTGCCTCAGTAAACAGACCAGCTGCAGAATTAAGTAAAAAGATGATCTTGTTGAAAACCAGATACTTTTCAAGAACTGGATATTTCTGAATAAGTACAAAGGCAAAGATTTGTCTGAAAACGTTTGGTTTCTTTTTTTAAATTTACTTAGTTGATGCTAACTGTTTTTAAAGTAGTGACAGATGAATATACTGTAACCATACTCAACCCCATCCTGTAGGAAGAGAAATAAGGCATTAATTTGGAAGTGTTAAGCATATAGCCATATATTTCTAATTTTTTTTTTTTTTGGGGGGGGGGGGGGGGGGTTGCCAGTAAGTTCTTTTCATTAGTGAAAGCTAGAGAGATATTTTCATTATCAATCTTTCCCTTTGGGCATTTACTCATTTAATAATTTAAGAATTTATTCTTAATCAGTTACATTTATTTAGATGATTGTACTTTTATATGGTACTGTGTCTACTTTAAAGAACAGTAAAGCTTACAGTGACTGGCTTTGTAGATTCCTTGAAGAAAATAGATGTTTGGGAGAAGCAAGTAGCCAGAGAGTGTGGACAGAGATAAAGGGTACCTACCTCCTGAAGGGGATAAAATCCATCTGCTAACTGATTGTGAAAGAAGAGAAAAGGTATGGGAAGAAAATACTAGAATATAAAAACATCAGACTTATGATGAGCTTACCTTAGGAATACTGTTCTTGTTAAGAATTGAAAGCAACAACCTATTTAATTTGCTTTACCTGAGAGAGGAAGTGTGCAGAGTCCTATTGCAAATGGGTCATGTGGTTAAATCAAGTCTTTGAAAGAAAAATAAAAGTTTGTGTATGAAGTAGAAGCTGACCTGGGTAATTTCATAGGTCTCATGAAGAAGGAAACCTTGCTACATTGCAACTTGGCCCACAAGGAGCATGGTGAATATACTGGAGAAAAATACCTCTCTTGTGCTTTTCCTGTGGGTCTCTACCTGCTTTTGATTGCTGTCACTGTTACTTTTCCTCTCGTGAAAACAGGATGGGGGGAGAAGAGAAATAAAGAAGACTAAGATAAGGATGAAAACTGTAGACTTGAAACTGAGCAGAGCAACTTCTGTTGCTACTGTTCCTACAGGAGATGGTGGATGTCTCTCAGTGCAGTTCTTTAGAGATGGGAAGATATGAAGGAATGTAGTGTTTTTTAATAAAGAAATTATGGAGGAAGACCTTTGGCTTTAGACCATCTTTGAATCCAGGGAGCAGATACTAGAAAAGGAGGGAGGAATGGTAAGCTGAGCCTCGTAAGATGGAACTGTAAGCCAACTGCAGTGTGTAACCGGTATGTGTGTGTTCCAGGGTCTTCCTCTTCTGCAGAACATGCATATCTGGAATTGGGGGCTGCTGCTGGACATGGTTTTCTTGAGTTCATATTCAAATAGAAAACCTAAGCATGCTGATCCTTGTATTTTATATAGAAGGGAGTTGTACAGATTACTAACTAGCAAGGAGGGACTGCATTTGAGGGGTGCAAGGAGAGCAGAAGAACCTAGGACACTGTTTTAGTTGTGATATGCATTGGACTGATTTTGAACAGCATATTGCCACAAAGAGCAGTTGTATCAAATCTAGCTCCTAAGGGAGGAAATGGTGTGGGTTATGGCTAAGGAAGTTCTTGGAAAGCATAAATTTGCATTATATTTTAAGTGGAATGCAAGCATAAGTGGAAACAATATGGGCTTTTCTGTAATTAATCTTATTAGTGTTTTCTGTAGGTAATTTTTGTCAGCATTGTCATCAGTGTTGTGGCAGTACTTCAGGTCCTGTTTTAAAAAAACAAAAGGCTGTGCATTGTTATAATCTGTCTATAATCACAGGAGGTCTCACTTCCAAAAGAACTTATAGCTTAAATAGAAGAACAGAAACATGGTGGAGGAAGAGAATTCACTGCAGTTCACTGTGTTTGTGTCATTTGTATTTAGTACAGCTTTTGGGCCAAGTTTATAGAGGAAATGGAAGATAAAGGAAAGGGCAGTGGTAGGAGAGGAGAATTAACTGCAACAAGAGGAGTGGAGTACAGCAAAGGTGAGAGAGCTGGGGAAAAGGGATTGAATCCGTAACTAATTAGTCATTTATTTAGTGGGAACATTTAGATTAATACCCTAGGAGTGATGAGAATGTTAATGTGGTTTCCAAGTGACATGATGTAGGTGGTTTTCACAAGAAAACATAGCATTCATTGTAAATGTATAAGCTGAATTTTTCTTAAATATCACAGATCTCTTCCTCCACCCACACTGTTCTTACACTTCTTGGTTTCATGCTTTCTGTTTGCTGTAAAATGTATTTATCTTTTTAGCCCCAGTCATAAGATTTAAGTTTAGGAATAAAAAAAATTTGATCAGTGGAAGCAAAAGATCACATTCTGTGTAAAACTGGTCATATCAAGTGTAAAATTGTGTACTCCTACATACAGATTGGAGAACTCCTGTCAGTTGCCTATAGGCATTAAGTTTGTCCCTTAAGACCCTGGCTTCTTAACATATGTTGATATAAGAGATGATACATTTCCTTCTCTGAAGTAGAGGGGAAAAGGACTTAGTCTAGGCAATCAAACTAGAAAAAAAAATTGCAAGGCTCATTTGTGTGCATCCCACTCATCTGTCCTCCCTCTTGGTGCAGCCAAGGAACATATCCCACAACCGCCTACTATACTCACCTCTCCTTGCCCTTTGCATGGCTTGAGGATTTCCTTGTCTTCCCCTTGTCTGCCCTTGTTGGTCTGTATCTGTTCTTCTAATACTGATTCTAGATCTGCACCCCTCATCTTCTGTGCTAGTATGTGCCAAGTAGATGTGTGGAGTGGGAACTATTATGTAATAATGAGAACATGATGTAATTAGTATCAACAAGGATTTGAGTTAAAGAAGATAAAATGCTAAGATAATGCACTGAAATATACTGAGTCCTTGAAACAAAGTTTTATACTTGAGTGGGTAGCTCTTGCTGTGGGAATTCCTAACTTGGCTGGTATAGTAAAAGGTTGGCAAAATTTTGGGTTGCTGGTTAACTGCTGTGTAAAGTAAAAAGTAATAGCTGAAGCAAATAAGGCTTATAGGAGCATGTAATTTCTCTCTGCTGCTCAGTTCTTCCTACTTCATCAATCAACTTGTTGAATGTTTCAATCGACTTTGACAATGGAGAACTCAAACAGAAGTCATCCCTTTTGCTAGAGGAAAAGCTATTTTAAGAATTGTTTATCTGCTTGGCCTGTTTGTTAGTGAACTAACTAACAACAAACAAACTAACTAACTAACGTGTGCCCAACATGCACAGTTATGTCAAAACCTGCAAAAGATGATATTGCCTGTCTGCTGTGGTCATGTGCAGAGGGAACTGAAAACAATATGGAGTCCAGGAGAGATGAGGAGCATAACAGAGCATTGCAGAATTCTGGGGCCATTAGGAAAGAAAGGGAGATACACATTCAGAAGAAATCAGACAATATATTCTTCATCATGTGGGATAAATTGCTTAAAACTAAGACAGTTAAATACTTAATAGAGTGTTTTTTATCACAATGACCACATGCACAGTTTTGTAGCAAAGGTTGCAAAATTGTATTTTTATTCAGTGAGTGAGAGCTAGGTGTCTTTACAATACTTTATAATAGATTCCGCCCCCCCCCATCAAACCTAACTGCATCTCTCTGTATTGCTGCAGTGAACTCCTTGGTTGTCATGTGAATGTGGAAAGCTGGAGGGGTTGTTAATGATTAAATGAATTATTTTTTTCTGAAATATTATTTGGAAATATATGTATTTTATCATCCAAGCTTGTCATTGTTTCTAGAAAGAAATGTGGTCCTGTGATGTAGTCAAGTTCTCTAATACCACAGGTGTTAGCTTTCTTAAATGCTAAAGCAGTGATGTGTTAAAAAAAAAGACCCCAAACCAACATGTAGTTGGTAGCAGTTCTTTAGTAGTTTTGGGGATTTTTCTGCAGACTTCTCCTGGTTACTTCTAAAGCTGCTGGGTGAACATGGTCCCTTTTTAAAGCTGTAACTCAAGAGGAGGCATATTCTACAGCTCATTAAAATATTATTTGTGTGCGATGTAGAAACAAGTTCAAAGTCTGACACAACACAACTGCACTTAGATAGCAGTATTAGAGAGGGAATGGATCATTTACACCGCTCACTGCCAGTTTTGGCATGATTCTTTCTGCCAAGCCAGCTGATACACTATATTTGGAAATGTGGCTGCGTTCTCTGTTACCAAGCTTATTCATCATTGCTGTCAGCGTATTCGGTCTTTGTAGAATGCGTTCAGGAATTTTCAACAATGTTCATTTGAAAGAAAACATGGCATAGTATTTAAGAAATGTTCACCAGATGACAACCAGAAAATCAAACTCAGAGGAAAAGAAAACTGAATCACTTTTCCACTGAAATGTGTACTACTGCTCCTTCAGATGTTTGTCAAGTTTGCAGTTCATCTGAACGATTTTTTTGTTTTGTTTTCTCTATATGTCGTGCAGCTATATTTTATATATATCTATTTTATATGTATTTATTGCTTCTGTTATCATGCATGTACTGTTGAACAGCCTAATTTTCATTGCTGTGTGGAGGAGAGGGCTCACTATTTCTTTCTAAACAATAGTTTTAGTCCCTTGGAAAAAAAGATATTTTGTACTGAAATTTTATTTTGAAGGAAAAAAATACCTTTTCTCTGAAGATTCATGTCTTTCTTGGAATTCCAGGATATTTTTTAGAATTGAAATTTAAAATCTATTGTATGAACTGAATCACAAAAAGTAGTTTCACAAAGGAACCACACTTACTTTCTCCATATTGGGTCTTCTGCTATCATTGCAACTCATCAGTTGCTGGTTAAATGCAGCAGAGCACTGCTCAGCTAAACTGTTTTTTTCCTAAATGTGATATCGGATTATGTGTTTTGTTAGTTTTCATCAGTTTTGAAAAAACTTTCATGATCTATGTTTAGATTATATATTTTATAAAGTATAATAGGTGATTTTTTTAATGCTACACAGACTTCACTGTGTTGGTATTTGGAACATGTTTTCTAGACATCTATGTATAGCAGCAAATCCTTTCAAATTATGGCTCTTACTAAACAATACAGCTGTCAAATGCATTAGATTTTAAATAGTTATATCTGGTTTATGTAACTGAGCAGTGAAGGAAGTATGTAGGAAGTAGAAACCTTTTTTGCTGATTGGAAATTGGATACAAAACTACAGTTTTGATTAAGATGGATGATTCCTTAAAAGGAAATACTTCCTTAACAAGATATCTCAAGATACCAGTCTGCTGGTTTTGCTTTTTTTGTGTGAGAGAGACTTGCTGATTTAATCATGCATGCAGAATATTTCCTCTATAGAAATTGTGATGACTAAGAAGCAGTAGTTAGACAAGATACATGTATCAAAGGAGAGAGCAGAGATACTTAAAGAGCTTATTTCACATTCATACACTGGTAGCAGCCTACTGAAAAAATGCATTTCTGATTAATGCATTTCTGATTAAGTTGCCATCAATCTAATGAGTTGTGTTCACTGAACTTTGGGGTGTTTTCCAATGGTATGTTTGCTTTGCGTTATCTGAGCATTAGTAGTAACTAGGAGTAATCTTGTAGTTGCCTTGAATTTCTTACTTGTGTACAGCAGATTTCAGCTAGAGATATTTTTTTGGCCTCTGAAACCATATTCATCTGTGACAGTAATGCAAAGGCAAAGCATTGTTAGAATTTTTCTTTTCATCATATTTGGGAAGCTGAAGTTTACATACTCTAAAATTAGCTTTAGACAATTCTTGGCAATGCTTTCATTGCAAGAGTAGGTTCTCTCTACTAACATTTTCATAAAAGGAAAAATTCAAAATTTGTTACCGTATACCATATTTGAACAGCTTCATGTATTGCTGTATTGTTGTTCTGATTGCATGGTGGCACTTTTCGTGTGTCCATGTATAATATGTGCATAGTTTTCAAGTTTTTTCTTCTCATCAATCTACTGGTGGTTGTTGATATTTCAGTGAGACCATTCCTCTAAATACAACCTGAATAGGTGAATAAAGTTGTTGTGAAGGTAACCTCTTTTACCAAGAGCTGTTTATACTTTACAGGTATGAAAAAATTACTGGGGGGCAAAGAAAAAAACAAAAAGAAGGAAAGAGTGTATAATGGGAAGACCATGAAAATAAACTTTGAATATTTTTTTTTTTTTTTTTTTGGTTGCTGTTGTTACTGTCTCACACTGCATTATGGCAGGGTTACCATTTATACTGATGGTATTCCCAACTTGTAGTATTATAAATTCAGCATGGATTTCATAGTGTTACCGGCTCCTTCATATGAGCTGAAAAATGTTAAGAAATCTCATCTCAAATGTAACTGTTTGTGGTAGAGCAACACCTCTCAAGAAGATGTCCCATGTTCATTCACAAACTTCAAGGGATGTAACCAGACAGTGATTCCCAGATTGAATCTGTGGGATCTCTCCTTACCAGCCTGCATGTGTGGGTTTTTCATGGTAGAAACTGTATTGGGAAAGTAATTTATGCAACTGAGGGGGGACTGATAAAATTAAGCAATGCGGATGGGTTGTTTGAGCCTCTGATTTCTGTCAGAGTGCTAAAATCAGGGGATGTGGATATGTCTGAGGATTTCACAGTCTCCATGTAGTCAGGGCTAGTCTTGTTCTTGCACTGTGTTTAATAACAGACCATGAAAGACTTGATTTGTCTTCCTTTTGGAAAACACTCTGTAGTTTTGCCTTAGCTTTTTTTGCCTTTTGGTGAGGTGTTGCTTTTGAGTCAGTTTTGAGCTCCTTTAATTTTGAGTTAATAAGTTAATGGTGTTAACCTTAACTTTCTTCCTGATCATTCAAAGTTACTATTTAAAATAAGCCTTGGGTTTGGCAGTTTCTTGTTGCCTCTGATCTTAATAAAAAAGGAAAACAGCTGTCCCCTAGGGTCGCCAAATCCTTTTCTGCAAAGTTACTGCCAGTCCGGTCTGCAGCAATAATGCTGTGTAGGGTCTTTTCCTTCCCAAACTCAGGATGCTTTACCTTTGGCTTTGTTAATGTAACAAAGTTACTGTTTGCTGCTTCCTTCAGTTAGCTGAGGCCCTTCTGAACGGTGGCCCTGCCCTCCAACATGTTGACTGCTTTCCCTGTAATTTGCTCAAGATGCTTTCTGTCCAAGCATCCAAATCTGATTATGTTGGCCAGTATCAGCTGCTGAGGAATACTGCATCTAACTGGTTGACATTTGAAATTACTGACCACAACTCTTTGAACTTCATTGTCCAAGGAATTTTTTTTACCTACCTATTCAGTTCATGGCTCCTCAGTTTGACAACTGTGGTGCTATGAGATACAATGTTGAAAACTTTGCTTAAGTCAAAGCACTGGCAACCACCAATTCTCCCTGGTCCATGAAGCCACCAGTTCTTGCTTAAGGCAGTCAGGTTGGCTGTGCAGGGTTTGCTTTTAGAGGTTTGTTGTCCGATCCCAGTCACATTTATGGCCATCATGCCTGGAAATGGCTTCCCTTTTTGGACTGACTCTACGTTTTCTACAGCAAATATGGTGAGACTCATTGCTCTCTAGTTCCCTAGATCCTTTATCCTCTCCTGCCTCCACCTTGCTGTTAAGTTGGATTTTGGTCTTTTGTTTATAAGTTACCTGTTTCCTGTCAGGGGCAATTACCATGACTTTTTAAAGATGGTAGCCAGCAGCCTTCCAGAGACATTATCTACTTTGGATGTTTCCCATCTGATCCTACAAAGGTCCAGCTTACCTAGATAGTCTTTTTATTTGATAGCTCCTCTCCCTCAAGCTTTGCTACTAGATGCAAAAACCTGGGAAACTGGTAGCAGACCTTGCTGGTAAAGACCATGGTGTTGGGTACATCAACTTTTCCTGTGCCTTTCATCACTAGGTTGCTTCCCAATTTGGCAGCTGAATTGTGCTTTCCTCTGTCTTCTGCTCATGGTAGAAGCATTTCTTCTTGCCTTTCATATCCCTCTTCAATAACTTCAGAGAAGCTTTGGCATTCCTGCTTCAGTCTCTGCTTGCCTAGACAGTGCGTCTATATTATTCTCCAGTTGCCTGTCTCCGCTTCCACTTTACATATGTTTCTGTTTCATTTGAGCTCCATCAAATGAAACAGGAGTCCTGTGTACCATCAGCTGGCCTCCTGCTTTGCCTGCTGACTTTCTTGCAGGTTGGGAAGGCTTGTTTTTGTGCTCAGAGAAGAGAGTTCAAGAAGATGGCTGGTTGTCATGGGCTCCTTTGTAGCTTCCCAGGGCATTCTGCTTACCATTCCTTGAGCAAGCCACAGCTCTGTCTACTGTTGTGAGTCCAGAGTCTTCAATCTGCTTCTTTCCTTCCTTTCTTTCCTCAAGACTTACACTACAGTTTCACAATTATTGTATCCAAGGCAGTTATTGGCTGTCTTACGCATGAGCAGTTCTTCCTTGTTCATGATCCTGCACAACCCCTTTCCTAGAAGCCTGTTCACTGCCAGTATCAGAAATTGCTCCCCGTGCATATCAGAAATTCCCTGGATATGTCACACCCTACTACGTTGCTGTTTCAGGAGGTGTTGTGTGATTTAAGTCCTTCATGAGAACAAGGGGCTCTGAATATTGGAAAACCAGCCTAGGATGATGTCCCATTTACTGTGAGAACTGAAAATAAGTTTTTCTTAACTAGTTGTCTCTGCTGCTGCAGAGATATACCTGTGGTATTTTGATTTTATTTTGAAATGGGATACTTAATTTTCGAATAATTTTGAGTTACTACTGTAGGGCAGTCAAAATTCAACTGATGTCTGCTGTGCAGCTGATGGTTTAAACCAACCTTGGTTTATATAGGATGAATACTTTGGAATCCATAGTATTTGTTCACAGCTAATGACTTTGCATGTGATTTCAGTAATTTTTTTATTCTCTAAGATTTCTAGTTTCTGATTACCATGAAATGATCAGTGTGCGACTACATGAAATATTGCCTCAGATTGCACTGTATGGCTCTTACGTTCAGGCCATACCAATAATATTTGCACATATATATGTGCAAGAAACAATTCCTCTTTTTTAAGTGACTAATAAGAGAAGATCTTGTCCATTCATATTTATTATATTTTGTTTCATAGTAATTGGTGACACTGTGCTTCTTACTTTGTTTTAGTTGGAAAATGGGGAAGAAGAGCCGAGTGAAAACTCAGAAGTCGGGTACAGGAGCTACAGCAACAGTATCTCCAAAGGAAATGTTGAATCTAATTAGTGAGTTACTGCAAAGTAAGTTTCATTTTTATGCCTCTCTGGGAAAAGGGATGGTTTGCAAACCGCTCAAAAACATTTTCTTGCTGAACCCAGTGAGTTATATTCATTTCTGTAAGTGGCCAAGCTTGCTATTTCAGAGTACTTAAATTAAGATGGATTCTCTGAGATACATAGTAAACTATCTCTGTTAGTATATACCGTTTGCTTATTTAAATGTGCTTGTATTGGACATACCATATTTTTGGCAGCTTTTGGCTTTACATCTCAACACAAGTATGAATAATGGGTGAGATTAGATTTTTAGAAAACTAGCTAACTTGATGTTGAAGCATTGTCAAAAATGGTTTTTTCTAGACCTCAGGAATTACACTGTTTCCATTTATCATTTGAACAGTACTTTGGACTGGTATCAGAGTAGAGAAATTAACTGTGGGAAGTAGCAATACAACTCATTTCAACTGCACAGATATTTTTGTCACTTAAATGTTTTGTTGTTGTTGCTGTTTGGAAACTTTTCATAGTGCTTAGTTCTTGTGTATAGACCAAAGATTGTTTCACTTGTGGGGGAACTTGGAACTCATCCATTATTTCTAGTAAATATGAAATGCAGAGTGTAACTTCATATGATCATGCTAAAATGCTTTCACTCTTTCTACTGTCATTAATAACTGTGCTAAACTACAGTTCTTTTGGAAACAGAAGTCCAGATTTTCAGGTCCTGGACATGTCTAAATGTTGCTTTAGAGAAATTACATTTTTCTTAACATTACTCACAAAGAGGGGACAAGAAGTTGTCAAAGCAGTTTAATGCTTATGCTACAATTGGCCTCTGCTGTGCTACCAAAAATAAACCAGAGATCTAATTAAAGCAAAGACAAAGTATCAGCTGTTCTTTTTGTCAAGCTTCCATATTTTATTCAATGCTAAGTTTTTTCAAATCAGTTGAGCAAGGTAATCTTCAGCTGTCCACTTGGATTTACATGGCTTAGATGAAGAAATCCCCACACTGGCGTTTAGAATATTGGCAGAGACACTGTGGATGTAATCTAAAGCTAAAGCATGGCTTTGTGTTCCTCTGCTTGTCCTTCCAGTATCAATGCATCCAGGAAAACAGTATTGACTAGGCAGGTCAAATGTAGGTACCAGCAAATTTCTCAATTACCCAAGGTAAACTCTGTGCTATTATTGTCTGCTTTCATTACAGCAAGAGTGATGGCAAGCAGGCTAATGTAAATAGAGTGCTTTGCTTGAATTATTGAAAACAGAGACTTTTTTTGTTGTTTGTCTTACCCGGGATACTATCTACTTAATGGCCTCATTGTTTACCTTTTTTTCTTTCTAAATTTTTAGACATTTGCAATTTCTTATGTCAGAAAGAATATTAAAAATAAAATAACTTCAGGTAAGTTATACTGTGAAGATTTCAAAAGCCTGGATTAATAACCTGTCATATAATGGGATGTTTGTAATAGTGGAGATTGTTTTATTTGCCATGTAAACATATTTGAAGGACTGGTACTGCCGTTAAGTTGCTGTGAAACCATAACTGTGATGTTAAAATTATATATATCTACTTTATTAAAGAAAACATTTTTATTTGGCATTTTTATTTCCAGAATGCAGCAGTCCTCCCCCAGGTCCTGGTAAGGAATGGGAAGAATATCTACAGATCCGTTCGCTTGTTGAGAAAATTCGCAAAAAGCAAAAAGGTAATTGTGAAAGACTGTAAGATAAGGATGGTTCTGAGTATTGCGCCGCCTGAAGAATTGTTGTTAACAGCAAAAAGAAATATATTTTTTTAACGTTGTTATATAAATATGATGTAATCCTACTATTTTGTGTCAAAAAAAATATTCTCTGACATGCAGTTGCTTTTTACACTTTCAAGTGTTACTGAAATGTTCTGGTGGGCATGACCACTGTCTTTATACATTTTAATACTTAGAATTCTGAATTATTATCACAGACAGGTGATCCTGTGAGAATTGTAATTAATAAAAGAAGCTTGAGATTGTGATAAGAAGACAATCTGAAGGACTAGAATTAAAAGTCCTCAGAGAATAATAAGCCTTTTTGATTCCTGATTGCATGGTCTGCTGCTCTGCCTCTATAAATCTGGACATTCTGAATTTGGTTGTGTAACTGTTTTATTCTTACATCAACACTTTAGAGGATATTGAAACAGTTTCAGCAATATAACATTGTGACATTAAGTGATGACAAAAATATGTAAATGAACAAAATAAATACATCAGCTAATAAATCTATCTGCTGTAAAAAGAAAGAAATGCTTGCTATGCCACAGCTAACATGGAGTTTTATTGTCAGTTTTCCTAAGTTTCTGGTATGCTTATTTTTCAGACTAGAACAGTTTTCTTCCAGTATAGTCTGCAACAACTCACTGTTGATGATACTTTTTTTTCATATTATTTTTTTCTATATTTGAAAGGATGCTCTAAAACCTGCTTTTCATGCAATTTTAGTAAAATTAACCTCTTTTATGACTGTTGTATTTTAATGGCTGAGAAGTAACTTTTTAACCTTGCAATGAATAGATTTGGGCTGGATATACCTGAAAAACTCCTGAAACAATTCTTTCTTCTCTGGGTTTTACATAGTAACAGCAAACAAGTCAGACTGCATATAAATGGAGTTTGATTGGTTCATGACATTACTTGATAAAGCAAGTATTTAAGAGGCTTGAAATTTTTTTCACACCTATTTTTAATATATTTTGACTAATACATGAATATCTTCATGATTCAGTTATTGGCAGAGGGCATATGGAAGAATAAACGGTACTGTTTGAGTGACTGCATTGTAGTGGTGTAGAGATGAACTTGATTCATTTTTTTACTGTGCTGTGACTTCTCTAAATTTATGGTACACGTCCAGGTTTCTTTGATGTAATACATGTGTTATGGTAAATCATAATTCAGGTTAAAGAGTAGAGTTAACTCTGGCGTTGGCCTCCTCACTGTATCTATCTTCTGCACCAGAAAGATCAAACCCTCCCTAGGGAAAATGGCTGCTGGCAGAGATGGTTGAATTAGTGTAACAGTATTATGTTAATAGAGCATATTTGTCTCCTTGAAAGATGCAAAACCTACTAACCACAACAATGTTGACATACAATTGTCTTTTACTGTAAATTTTTATGTACATAGTGAGTGTGGATAGTATGCTCTCTTTCAAAACTATTTTTAATGGAACATAGTAATTAATACTGCACAGTTTTTTCTATTTCTGTAAAGGCTTTAGATGATTATCAGAGGAAGCATCAATTACTGTTGGGAGCTCTGAGATGTACAAATTAATATATTTTGCCAAAGGTGTCATACTTTGTGCTTTTCTTGTCCAGGACACTGTGTTGCAGAACATGAACTAAAATGGTGTTCAATATAGAATACAAATTGAAAACTGCACATTTTTAATTTTTAAAATTTTCTTGTTTGACTCATTAACAAAATCTTAAATAAAGCTAATTTTTCAAAATAGATTTTCATCTCTATAGGATAGCTATATTTTGTTCAATACAGAAACAATTTGTTCCCCAGTAGTGCTTAAAATTTAATGGAGTTGATCTCTTTAGAAGAGAAGATTTGGAAAAATTTGGAAAGTGTTGGACCATATTGTGTATGAGGAACAGAGATAGAATTTCAGAGATGCTTACAGAATGGTCCCACATGCAAGCTGAGTGTTAAAAGCTTCCAGAAGCCTTATACGGTAGTAAAAGTTGGAAATCAAAGAGCAAAATCTTGGACAGTATAAACACCTATCAAATTCTGTAGAAACTATGCAACCAATCATACTAGATTAGTGAGGTCATTACATCTCAAAAAATACCTTATCAATGTTGAATTTTTACATGGCATCATCAGACTGTGGCTTTAGATTATACTTGCACTTTTAAATTAACTGCAGATTTGATTGGTTCTGGGGCTTGAAATGCAAAATTTGGAGGCAAGAGTGGGGAGGTATTTTCAATACACTAAATGCTACTTTCCTAAAAATGCTTTTAATCTAAACCCATATTTCATCACTTATTAACCAAAGTATCTTTGGATGTAAGCATCTTGTTGATGAGATTTTGTCACTCATAAAATGGCCTGAGCATTTTAGGGGCCTTTGGACACTTAATGTGATCTGACACTAGAGTTTGGGATGAAGAGAGCACACAGAGACAAAGAGGTACAAAAGGAGCTGGCTGAGTATAGCCAGGAACTATTGTGGTTAGGTTCAAATCAGATGACAGTAAAGGGGAAAGCTGAGGAAATGAATGAGGGTTGTGATTTCACTGTTGAACCACATGCCTGTTGGAGAAGCAAAGTGTAAAAATTTGTATGAGCTCTGTGATGTCAGGATGGTGATCAGTCCTTAGATATTTTAGTAGATCCATATGCTGCAGGAAAAGGCTAACTGGCTTGAGATCTGCTTGTCACCATTCACAGTGCTAAACTAATGAAATTACAGCTTGCCTCTCAAATTCCTCTTTGTGTCTATATCAACATGTGGTGGTAATTGCATTTATCATCGATATTATGTTTGGAAATGCTTTTGCTCTTATTCAAAAGGAAAAGAGGAAGAGAGCTTCATATTTTATCACAGCTCAGTTTAGCTGGTTGTGGTTTTAAGATGACTGGTAAACCAATTTGGCACGATATTGAAGTTGAAGAAAGTTGGGTGTGACATTTGTATAGTATTGAGTAACACTTAACAAAGACCAGTTCTGACTCAGCTACTTCAAAGTAGCACTGCTGTGAGATGGAAATAGTTTTTTCCATGGGCTTTTATATTGAACTTCTTTATCTTTCTAGATCCTCTTATTTCTGCACTTGTTTTTTAATGAATTGTGTATATAGGTTTGTCTATTGTCTTTGATGGAAAAAGAGATGACTATTTTCCTGAATTGATAAAATGGGCAACTGAAAATGGAGCGTCCACAGAGGGTTTTGAAATAGCTAACTTTGAAGAGGAGGGATTTGGTTTGAAAGCAACAAGAGAGATAAAGGTGAGCATGTGAATATTTGACTTGCATTCCAAACACGATTTTCTAATCTATCTGCAGAGCTCTGAAATGCTCACCACCTTCCCCTTTTAGCTGCTTGTGAAACTGCTGTTCTGAAATTATCTCAACTCTGAATTCTTGAGAAATTATTTATCAAATTAAGTATTATTTTTTATGACTACTGATAGTGCTGTGAAATTTCAATCAATCTTTCTCTTTTTCCCCTCTATGTTGCCTATACTCTTTAACTAATCACCAGAGTACTCTACCCCTTTGTATCCCTTTCTTACATATTTTCTGACTGTTTAGTCTCTTCTTTAATGTCCCTTATTTTAAAGGATCTGGTCTTTTTACCTCCGAAAGAGGTATTTGCAATACCTGTTTCTAGTGAAAATGAAAAAAAAAAAAGAAAATAAACCCCCAAATTACAATAATTGTAAGAAATGTCTTTCAGGTGAGGAATATAGAGACACTGTTAAAAAGTAAACATTTAAAAAGTAAACATTTAAGATTGCATCTTTCCATTCCCATTTTACAAATGGGATACAGCTTTTGAAGACCAATCAGCTGTTATAGAAAGAATATTAGAAACCGAGCAGAGTATATTCACTTTAGAGCTTTAGTAGTACAGAGTAAATAATTTGATAGAAATCCTGAGCAATTCTTCTAGAATGAGAATGGCCAATGTGAAAAAAAACTCTACTGTGAGAAAGTATTTGATCATGTAATTATTAGCAATATAATGTATCCGATACCTTTAAAGATGTGTGTGTGGTCTATATGTTAGCAGTTCCAAAGTGAAGCACTTCATTTTGTAATCTTAAGTGTCTGTCTTCAAAGTTTTGTGTAATGCAGATTGGAACATTTGGTCAGCACAATATGAAATGTAGCTTCTTTGTTTAATTTGCAGTGGAAGAGAAGGAAGATTTTTGATTCAGCAGAATTTTTATTTAAAAAACCCCACAAAACTTGTAATTTAAAGTCAGAGTATACTTGAGTCACTTGGTATATCATATAAATGCTAAGTGACCCTCTCTGCATTTTTTCCTTTCTGTAGGCTGAAGAGTTGTTTCTGTGGGTTCCTAGAAAACTGTTGATGACGGTTGAGTCAGCTAAAAATTCAGTCTTAGGTAAGACCTTAAGGAAGATCTTAATCAAGAAATTAATATGCATGGGATCATTCAGTAGGAGACTTTTTTAGCTGATCTTCTTTATTACAGGACTTCGTTTTGCCAACCATCAGGTTTGGAATACCTAGAAGCTTGAAGTGTCAGTGGAAAGAATTTAATTTCCCAGTTTGTTTCTGGCTGAGTGCACTAGCTATCTTCCACAAGTGTTTGTTATTTTGAACACATACCATGTAGCTTGTATAACACTTGGGGATAAAATGTTCTGAGGTACCGAGAGTATTGCTCTAGATTCTTCATGTCTTCCATCATACATGCACACGAGGTATTTGCTGTGCTAAAAAACTTGCAGCACAATATGGTGTAGACAGCTAAAACTTTTAGAAAACTGAGAAGCTTTTTTTCTTTTTTGTTAAATTCTTTCATATTTAAGTAAATCTAGGATGATATTTTCCATGGACAATTAATTCAGTGCCTCACCTTTTTTGGTTAATTCAGGATCTCTGTATTCTCAAGATCGAATTCTTCAAGCCATGGGCAATATAACATTGGCATTCCATCTCCTTTGTGAGAGAGCCAACCCCAACTCTTTCTGGCTACCCTATATCCAGACACTCCCCAGTGAATATGCTACTCCTCTCTATTTTGAAGAAGATGAAGTGCAGTATCTTCAATCAACTCAGGCCATACATGATGTTTTTAGCCAATACAAAAATACAGCTCGACAGTATGCCTATTTCTACAAAGTTATTCAGGTAAGCACCTTAATGTTAGTATATACATGTTCTCACGATCCTTATTGAGGAATGTGTGAAAACAGGGATGCTAAATAATAACACAAGAGTATTGCTCTTAAAAGTATGAATCATTAAAGCAATTTCCTACTGATTTTTTGAACTGCTGTTAAAATTTTGCAGTTCAGTAGGCTAATGAGTATATAAGAATATGTTTAGTTGGTTGAGAGAAGTGATTACTGCCCTTTGTTTGAACTTGGGTGGGGCTTCACCTTGAATACTGTACAATTTTGGGTCCACCAGCACAAAAGATATGTTGACAAACTGGAATGAGTTCAGGGGAGGACTATTAAGAAGTTATTTGCTTCAGCCCTTTATCCATATGGGAATCTAAGGGAGCTGGATTTATTTGTTCTGGGGTAAAGGAGATAAGGGATGATCCAGTTGTTGCTTTCATCTTGCTACTGTTAGCCAGCTTCCAGAAGTTTGCCTGTGGGAAGTTTTGCTATGTGACCTGCAGAGATCTACAATCTATGCCTCTGTGATTCTTTGGAAAAAAATATATTATGCACTTAACAAAGTAAAATTTTAGTTGTTAATTGACAGAATAAAACCGTTGCATATGTTGTATTTCCAATGACTGTGGATTAACTGTTGTTTTTTGTTCTATTTAGCGTAATTATTTTGATTGCTTTCAAATACAAAGATAAGCCCATCTGGTAACAATTTGAGTAAGGAAAGGCTTGAGATGGGTGAACTTTTCTTTGGGTTCTGAAGTAATGATTTAAATTGAATTTCCAGAATAGAACTCTGCTACTGGACTGATATCTAGACATAATTGATGTTGTAAGTGAATGGTGATGTGCTGTTCTCAAGGCAGTGCTCAATGTCCAAGGATCCAAAGTTTTTTGTGGCACGGTCTCTGTAAAAAGCACATGACTCGTATGTACTGAATTTCCAGCTGTGTGTGATCTTGAGATATTTTGTGTGGCTGTTGGAGAGGTCAGAAGACAATGCAATTCTGTTCTCCTTTAGTGTTACCAGAGTTCCAAAGCTTTTCTATTAACTATTTTAATTCAACAAAGGTTAAATTATTTTGTGTAGCTCTTTGGTGTTTCAAGAACTGAACATGTTTCAAGCACAGTGTCAGTCTGCGGAGTATCAGGAGCAGAGGGATACCTTTTGAAAACTGAAGCAGTTGAAAGAAAAGGGTGAAAGCCAGATTGGATGCACAAGAAGAAGGGTAGAAACAATGTCTCTGATCTCAGAAGGAAACAGAATTCTTCCTTCTCGGTGTCACAATTAAGGAAATGATAGTTCATCCAAGTCTCTTTTCCTGGCATGTGCTCTCCTAGGCTGCTAGTTCACACTTGGCCTTCTAGCTTTTCACTTTGACTTTCAAAGTATGCTGCTTGAGCAAACAGAGCTTCTAAATTTTGTGTCTTTAGAACATCTTTTTATCTGCAAAAAGGTCTTCTGGTTTTAATGAGTTAATATTAGGAGAATATTGTGGAACATTATCCAATTCTTGCAGTACTTAATCCGTAGTAGAACTATATCACTATGGCTAGGTCCATCGTTTTCATTGACTAGTCCTGCAGTAGTATATTATGTGAGATGTTACATGACCACAACCTTAATGAAAAAAACTGTCAAATACTGTTTTACAGAGAAACGAGGTCTGAAAAGAAAGCCTTGATTTTGACTGCCATGTGTTCAGTGTTTCAGAACTGAACTTTATGAATACATAAAGACTGATATCAAAGTGATACAAGCACAACTGAAGAAAGTATATAAAATGCAATGGTGTAACATCAGTTGAAGCATGAAAGATCTATTATGTGGAAAGCATCTTAAATGTTTGACAAAACATTTTTTGTTTATGAAAGTTTCCTGTGGCACGTAATCTGCTTAAGAATGGCAAATACATGCTATTTCTCTTACTGTCCCTTAAAGCTAACCAAGTATCGTTTGCATAGCATTTAAGCTAATGTTGTCAAAGTAACATCTCACTAAAAATAATTTATATTCCACATCAAAGTCTACTGTTGACTGTTAAGAAAAGGGCCGGTTTGAACAAAGAAAATAGTGTACATGAGATGACTTTAGGGTCTTAATGTCTTTAGAACCCAGGTGATGGGGATGTGCTGTACATGGTAACAAGCCTTTTATACTGTGCACAGTTAAATTTTTGGGTTTACATTTGCAATTCTATGGAAATTGATAGCTCATAGAAGAAGACTTCTCAGACTGATATTGTTGAGACTGATTTATTTTGGTTTGATCTGCAGCAGTGGGAAACCTTTGTGGAAATAATGTTCAAATAAATAGCTGTCTTCTCTTTGATCTTTACATTAGTGTACCCACAAAAGTGTTTAGTACTGTATTGTTGCTTTTTGTATGACCTGTTAAAATGTAGATTCTGGTCACATGTGGTCAGAAAACTGGATCAGATTTCTTTTTTTGTTCACCTGACAAATGCTTTTGTTGCTGTTTTGTGTTCTTGTATAATATAACTGTTGTTTCATGTTGAACATGAGCATGAAGGTAGATCAGGGAGGAATCATTTGCTTTATTTACTTTTCTTTGGAGAATGAGAGGTAATAAATATTAGGTAAATTTTAGGTGTGTTCTGGTTGTTTGGTTACACTGCCAAGTAACCACAATTTCAGCTGAATGTTTCTTTACTAGTATTCAGTAAGTATCCCATTAGAAAGGTACATAAATTCAGCTGGCTCCAGGAATGCCAGATGTATGTACTGAGTATCTATTATTAATGATTTTGGTGAAAACTTATGGAAGGGTTTAAAAAAATTTTGATTTCTGTTTTTGCTATCAAAAATAAGAGCTTGTAGTTTATGAAGTGGTGGAGAAAAATGTTCATAGAGAAAAAAATATAAGCCTCTTTCTTCCATAAAACAAAGTGCCATTTTTCATTATTCAGAAAAGCTAAAATTAATTTTAGTATCAGCTTGCATGCTCTCATATCACTTTGTGAACAAAGTTGACCCATAAAATACTGGTGCTAAGGGTAATTCATGAGCATATGGAAAAGGGAAGAAGTAGCAAGAGAAAAATTTGTCATATAAATGAAAAAAACAAAGCAAACCCGCTTATCTATTAAAGGCAGTGTACTCTGCAAGCTTTATGAAAGTGAATGCTAAATTTGATTGTATACCATCATTTCGTTCAGTACTACTGCTGGTTTAGCATAAGTGTTTTAACAAAAGTTGTCCTGTGTGACCAGAATTTTGATACTGCTTTCAGTATGCAGACTAATATTTTTTAAGTGTATAAATAACTTTTGTGTAATACAAAAATCTTAAAACTATTTGTTATTGATAGTTGTTCTACTGCAGAAAGTTATAGTAGCGGCATCTTGAAATAAAAGTTGTTTTGTTTATATTTGAAGATACTGAAAAAAGGACTGTTTTGTGCATGCAAAATATTTTAAATACAGCATTTTTAGTCTACAAAATATTTCTAATGGCTGAGGGAATAAAAGAGTTGACAATTTCTTCAAATGATTCTTTTTCTTTCCAAATAGGATTGCTAGACTGTTATTAAAATAATTTGGCTTCTGGTAGGTGTGCAGTTTTAAACATTGTTTGAGAAGGGCTGCTTTGTTTCCTTAGCTTCTCTGTAAGGGTGACTACTGCAGTTCTAACTCTTTCTCCAAGTGCTTAGTCTGGGTACACATGAAGAATGGGCAGATTTATGAATTTCACAGCTGTTGCAAGCTGAACTGTGGTCTGGTTTGATAAACAGAAACAGGTGGGATGTTGAGCAGACAAAAATAAACCCTTGAGCGTGTTAGCCAGGCTCTATAAACCACACTGACACCTCTCTAAACATAAGTAATTTGATAACTAAAAAATAGTTAAAAGTTCTTATAGGGGTACTTTAAAGGCACATTTGGCCTCTGCATTGCTATCAAAATACAGCAAATGGTCAAAAGACTGCTTTCATTGCTGCAAACCTGTAGTGTGCAAGATGTTTTCATAGTTTGTTCCAAATCAAAATTCTCAGGGAAAGAGAAAGGAAGGTATGCATGTGACTTCCATTAACATTTATGATCATTGCATGCCTGCTGAAGGGTGAACAAAGCCCAAATATTTATGGCTTAATGTTAACAATTTTTTGTACCCTGAAATGTTGTATAATAGGCACAAGAGGGAGCTATATAGTTTACAGACATTCACATTCACGTGAGATTATATTCCTAAAGAAAACACAATCAAGTTTGAACCTTTTTAAAAAGATTATACAGTGGTCTTCGTGTTTAATTTTCAGATGCATCTGTATTCCTGTTTGTAATTTGCTACAGAGAAACTTTTGTAAGTCAAAGTAAGACATGAAGACAAACAGTGCACTTAGAGAAGCTGGAAGTGCCCAAAGTATTTACATTTCGAACACAATAGGTCTGAAGCAGTGTTGTATTTTTCCCCCCAGCTGTAGTAAAGGCTGTTAATATCTGCCTAAATAAAAGAAAATTTTATAAAAATTTTAGTTGATTTTTAAAATCTTTGAAGTGGTAAGTCTGAAACCAGCAGAGCCCATCTGCCAGCCATAGCTTTTGCCATGGTAGCCTATGTTTGCATTGTGGCACTCTATAGGTAAGAGGTATCTGCATGTAGCTGCCTCTTGTGCTAGAAAAAAGATCAGTTTTGCAGGACTGTCCAGAATGGCAGTTCAGCAGTGATTTAGATAGTGTTTTCAGCCTGTAGTCTTTGAACCTGAGGGACTGCAGTTTTTCTTAAAGGGTGCCAGCAAGCTATGTATCCATAAAGGAAACAAACAAACAAATCCAAACCAATATGGGTGACATTATAGGGGACATTTGCTATAGGATGCCTGATCATGAGAAAGGAAGAAAAGGGTAAGGACTTCTACAGACAGCTAGAAAAAGCCTCACATTTGCAGGGTGTGGTCCTCATGGGGGATTTTAACCACTCCAGTATTTGTTAAAAGAACAACACAGCCAGGGCTTAAGCTATCTAGGAGGTTTGCTGTTTGGAAAGCATTGATGACAGCTTCCTCATCCAAGCAGTAGAGAAGCCAGTGAGGACAGGTGCTACTTCGATTCATTGACCTCATACTTAAAAATAAGGAAGAGTTTGCAGGGATGAGAAGGTTGATGACAGCCTTGGCTGTAGTGACCGTGAGGTGGTGGATTCTAGGATCCTGAGAGGAGGGAGCAGAGCAAAAAGCAAGGTCACAGTGCTGGACTTCAGGAGAGTAGTAGTGGTCACTTCATGGATCTGCTTGGAAGAGTCCTGTAGGATAAGGCTTTGGAGGGAAGAAAGACCCAAGAAAGAAAATGTGGTTAATATTGGCAAATCACCTTCTTGCAAGGTCAAGAGCATTCCATCCCAAAGAGCAGGAAGTCAGGCCAAAATGCCAGGAGGCTTGCATGGATAAACAAGATGTTCCGGGCAAAAACTCAGACACTGAAAGAAAGCATAGGGAGGGTGAGACAAGGGACAGGTAACCTGGAAGGAACATGGAGACGTTGTCCAGTCATGCAGGGATGTGATTAGGAAAGCCTAAAGCCCAGCAGTAATTGAATCTGGCAGGGGATGTCAGAGGCAACCAAGATGGCTTCTATACGTACATAGGTGACAAAAGGAAGACAAGGGGAAATGTGGACCTGCGGCTGGCTGGTGCAGGAGAGCTGGTGACATGGAACATGGGAAAAGCTGGTATACCAAATGCCTTCCTTTGCCTCAGTCTTTACTAGTAAGATGAGCCTTCAGGGCTCCCAGGTACCAGATAGCAGGAAAAAAGGCTGGAGCAAGGAAGATGTACCTTTGGTGGAAGAGGGTCAGGTCAGGGAATATTTAAGCAAACCAGGCATATACGAGTGCCCTTACAGGATGCACTGACAAGTGCTGAGGGAGCTGGTTGATGTTATTTTGAAGTGACTCACATGCCCAAGAGTTTGGATGCTGTCCAGAGATTCTGGACAAACTTGAGAAGTGTGCCCATGGGAACCTCATGAAGTTCAATAGGGCAAAGTGCAAGGTTCTGCTATCAGTGTGCTTGTGGGTTGAAGGGACTGAGAGCAGCCCTGCAGAGCCTTGGGGGTGCTGGTGGATGAGAAGCTCAATGTGACCCAGCAATGTGAGCTTGCAGCTTAGAAAGCCATTTGTACCCTGGGCTGCATCAAAAGCAGTGTGGGCAGCAGGTTGAGGGAGTTGACACTGCCCCTCTGCTCCGGTGAGACCCCACCTGGAGTACTGCAGCCAGGTCTGGGGTCCCCAGCACAGGAAGGACACGCACCTGTTGGAGCAGGTCCAGAGGACAGCTACAGAAACTACCAAAGGGCTGACCACCTCTCCTGTGAGGATATACTGAGAGAGCTGGCATTGTTCATCCTGGAGAAGGATCTAATGAGACATTATGGCAGCCTTTTAGTACTTAAATGGAGCTTTTAAGAAAGATGGGGACAAACTTTTTAGCAGGCCTTGTTGCAAGAGGGTATGGGGGGATGGTTTTAAACTAAGAGACTAGATTTAGACTAGATCTAAGGAAGAGAGTTTTTTTAAAGTGAGGGTGGTGAAACACTGGCACGGGTTTCCCAGAGAGGTTGTAGGTGCCTTGTTCGTGGAGACATTCGAGGTCAGGTTGGATGGGGCTCTGAGCAACCTGATCTAGTTAAAGATGTCCTTGCTCATCATGGTGCAGATTGGACTTAGGTGACCCTTAAAAGTTCTTTCCAACACGAGCGTTATGACTCTGTGATCTTTGAGTGATGATGGGGAGAGGTTCCTGAGGACTGGGAGAAAGCAAATGCCACTCCCATCCTCAGAATAGAAGGAGGACCCAGGGAACAAGCCTGTCAGCCTCACTTCAATCCCTGGGAAGGTGCCATCCAGTGGGACCTTGACAGGCTGGAGAAATTGCTGCCAGCTGATGAAGTTCAATAAAAAGTGCAAAGTCCTCCACTTGGAGTGAAATAATCCCATTAATATGTTGAGGGACAAGTGGAACATGAGCCCGCAATGTGTCCGTGCAGGAAAAAGGGCTAATGGCATTCTGGGCTACTTTAGAAATGTTGCCAGAAGGACAAGGAGTTGATTCTTCTACTCAGCACTGGTGAGGTCACACACAGAGTATTGTGTCCACTACTGGGTTCCCCAGTACAAGAAAGATCAATAAGAATTTTAGAATTAAACCAAATGGAGACAGCAAATTCACCTATTTAAGTAACATTTTAGCAAGTAAATGTCATTTTCTTTGACTCTGTTTTATGCTTCTTTGAAAAGTTAATGAGCAAATACTTGCCAGTGCTTTCTTTGCCTTCTGTCAAGCTACTCTTACTCAAGAAGGCAAAAGCTGCCCCATGAATCACACCCTTTTTAATTTTTTTTTTATAGACTCTATTTGGTACACGTTGTTTTAAAGTTTTTAGGTATTATCTATAGTCTTCCTTGCATTCAGTATTTGACAGGAACACCTTCATACCAGTTTTCTGACTAGTGTGTCTTGACACCTGAACACTGTTTGTGAAAGTATTATTGTATCAGTATTATTGTAGAATATCAGCTTTGCAGTAATCTATCCAAAGATGTTTTGATCTGTTTGTGTGTACTATTGGACAGAAAACTTAATTTCCTGGGGGCTGTAATCTCTTTTATCAGATACTAAATTTGATTTATTATTCATATAAAATTTGACTAATTGATTTGGTGTGAATGAAATTCTAAAATCCAGTCATTAGCTGTTGGGGACTGGAATATCATTTTAGCTAGGATGTTTAACACATCAAGTTCTAGATTTCAAAATAATATTATAGCATCTTTAAAATCTGGTATCATGTTTGACTCTTCAATATTGGATATATTAGGTGAGATTTCACATCTCTAGCTTAATTTTACACCAATTTTTGAAGTTGTGATGATGCTTTCAATATGACTTATGCTGCTCTTACATTCTTTTCTGTGTTGTTTTTAATCTATCCTATTCCAATAAGCATATGATTTTCCAGGTCAGCGTGAAGTAGAATGTCTGGTGTCTCTCTGTACTTGGCTTGAAGATACCACCATTCAA
The DNA here is from genome assembly GCA_035221455.1 of Xenops minutus. Lineage (NCBI taxonomy): Eukaryota > Metazoa > Chordata > Aves > Passeriformes > Furnariidae > Xenops > Xenops minutus. The sequence goes on along the minus strand of JAWWEE010000158.1, from coordinate 50,972,252 downwards.
CTTTTGTGTGCTCAGTGATAATTGAGTTGAATACACACCAGTATAATGCCTTTTAAAACACTTTATTCAAATGTTTGGAAGTTATTTGTGATTTTTAAGTTGATATAATAGAGAATATTTTCATGCTTTTAAGGAGTTCAACCAATATGCAGTCAAAAGCAAACGAATTCAGAAGCAGAATTCAGTTTTGTCTCTGTACTAGGCAGGTCTTTAGGATTCTGTTTTCCCCCCTACTTGATTTATACTCATTGGCATGCCAGTCAAATAGCTTTTTTCAGAAGTGATGTCAGCAACACTGTGAAAAATGGGTGGAAGAAAGATGGCACAGTTGTAAACCCTGTAAAATCTTTCCCTTTTGTTTACTTGCCTGCTATACATGTCACCTTAAGGAGAGATTTAAAATTGCATTGAGTGGGTGGCTACAAAGGTAGAATAGTGTTGCTATTTAATTTGCTTTCTCTGAATTTCAATGCCTGAGTTGTTCTGCTTGATCAATAATAAATCAATAGGCAGTTAATAATGGAATATATTTATGTTTTTCTGTGTTTTTCCTTTGTGAAGGCCAAAATACTGTATTAATCTGTTTTGCTGGCAAGAAACTGAAGATTGACAGGATGCTTGTACTGTACCACTTAGTGTATCTACTGTAAGGTGGTTTAGACTTTGGAAGCATGTGCCAAACTCCTGATTTTTGTGTCAGTTCTGGTATATCTCACCCCCGGCTATGATGACAGTAACAGCAGATCCTGGGGCTTCGCTGGGCCATTCCTGTGGCTGCCCCTCTCCATTGCAGAAGCAGCTCCAGGCTTTCTTGGGCTGTCTGCCTGTCTCAGACAAATGAAGAGCTCAAGTCCTTGCGTGGGTGGGAGGTCTGCTGCCTTCTTCCCCTGTTCCTGCCTTGCTTTCCACAGGAACACGGCGACAGCTCTGGGCTTGGAGCCAGCCGGACACAGGAGGAGGTGTTTGGCTGTTCAGGCAGCGTTTGCTCCTCAAACAGCTGTTCCCTATCTCCTCCAAGGAAAAGGTGGCAGGCCATATGGAGGCATCCTGTGGTCCAGATTCAGACGATGGGTACCAGTTGGACTGTGCTGGCCTAGATCAAAATATAGGCACATCCTACTTGGTGTCTGCTATTTCTTACAGTCAAAATGCTTTGGAGTTGGAGGACAGACAGGGTAAAATATATCTTTCATTTTAGATATAGATGTTATCTTTCTTTGTACAGTCATTGTTAAGAACTCCTAATCATTAGGTTTTCATTTATTTTATATTCTGGATAGTTTGGATTCTGTTATACTCGCCTAAATGCCCGCTTTCCTCTAGAGAAGCAGAGATGTACTTCAAAGCATATATGCCAGTGCAAAACAAAATTTGTTTCTGCACAGTTTAAATCACATTTGGGAGGAATAATATGTTCTCTTGTTAGTATTGTGGGTTTTTAAGGCATTTTTTTTGAAGACGGGGTTCTCAACCACTCTCCTGGTTGAGAATGCAGATAAGCATCTCTTTTTACAGCCAATAGAGTGGAGATGGGTTTTTGTTTGGTTTTCTGTTAGATGCTTTTATTTTTATTTTTTTTAACTGAGTTGCACTTTCTGGGACATTTGAATTTATCTCCAGAGATGATGTCTGTGTCTGTTGTGGAAGTGAGTGCCTCAGCAGACATCAGGAGATCATCATGCACTTACAAGTATACTTTCTCATATAAAGTTTGTAGTTATTGTGCAGATTTAATATTTTTTTCCTGATATAACAGCAGTTACAAATGTTTCATAAATTTAAAATATGATAACAAGCTGATGTTTCTTAGAGCGAAATACTCAAAGGATGTATTCTTTAAGCACTGCAAAATTATACAGGGTACTTATCTTTGTTAAAATTAGTAATTTAACTAAATTACAAAGTGGATTATCCTATTCAGTCAGACCCAACGCTAATACTCCACACAGTAGGACATTGATATGTTGCTAAGTAAACCAAAGTTTATTTTCTTGTACTACAGTTTGAATGTGAGTTGAAAAGGAAGTGATAAGTTTTTAGTTTTGGATGTGTGTGCCACTGTGGTCCCAGTACATCTGGTTCTATGACATACCAACATGCCAGTTGTCCGGCAGGGAAACTTGACTTTGGGATGATCATGATCCAAGCTTCCACCTAAGTGGCTCCTGGTATGATTTGTTTGCAAACTTGAATAGTTGATTCACAGGTAATAACACTTTGGCCATACTGCATAATAGTAATGCTTGTTAGGAAACTCTTTGGTGTGGAGTGGTTATGAATAGGAAATACTGTTCTTCTCCTTTCAAAGAAGTTCACTTCTGGCTTTCCATCACAGCATTTTATTTGTAGCTTGTGAGTCACTAATTAATAGCAGAGTTGTGGGATGAATTTGTGTGTGAACATAGTGCCTGTGTGTTGCACTAAACAGAAACATAGAATATTCTGATTTAGAAGGGACCCACAAGGATCATCGAAGTCCAACTCCTGAAATTAACAAGGTAAACTGTTTCCTGCAATGAAAAATGCTCAAGGTATACCTTGTACCTCAGGGACAGCCTAAAGAGTAAATGATACATCATCATGTGCAGACATAGGCCCTTGCAAGGAAGCTGTTTACTGTAGCTGTTTTACTGCACCTGTGAATGACTCACTGCAGACTGAACCTATCAATATAAGGCTCAACATGTACAATAAACTCATACTTCACAAGAAGATTTACCACAGGAGATAACGGACCTTGTGTTTCTTTCTGTGATATGAAGAGGGATGGGAGGGACTGGGGAGGCTTTCTGGGAGACTGCAAAACATGTGCAGTCTCAGCCCAGCTTCTCCCACTTGAGCCCTTAGTGGGGTGCACTCAGCTCTAAGCAATTTTGTGAAAGGACAAGAAAAGTTGGTCACTAATTTAAATACCGTATCTGAGTGTCTTCTATTTTAGAAAAGATTAGTGTTTCAGAATTGCATATGTTAAAGGAGTGTTCTGTAAAGGGAGCGATCAAGAAGTGGAGGTTAAGAACTTGCCTGTTTAAGAAAAGAGATGCCACAGGATTGTACACAGGGTACTCAATTAGAGTTGATTCAGAATTATTTCTGTGTACTCTGTCAACCAAATGGAAATATCCACTTTGCACGTGAAGTGAGTTGTCAGTCCTTCAGACCCTTGAGTTAGTAGTTAATGGTTAGAGTTGCCTGTTATGCCACTACTGTCACATTAACTAAGAACAATTTTTGCAGGTAGAAGGTACAGCAAAAGGAGCTGTGCAGTTAAATTCCATTGCACCAGAAGGAGTCATTCCACTTTGCTTCCGCTACATGAATCCCCTAATAGTCTGGAACAGTGCTTTCATATGTATATTGGCATAAAGTAAATAAAAATTGCTGACATAAAGAATAAGCAAGAATGTTTATTTAGATTTAATAAGTTTCAATCCTGTGGTACCTTTTCTATTTTAAGATTCATTCTTTTAGGTCTTGCAAAGTAGAATGATCTTTCTTCCTTTAGAAAAGTCATATAACAGCACAAGTTTGTGGATGTTATTCCTAGTGCTTCATGAATTGGGCTATTTGAAAATTCCAGAGCATGCCTCTGCAGTTATAAACTGTTATTACCAAGTAAAATAATCTCTGGCTTTGTCTCCTGTCCTGTACACTGAACTGACTTCCCTCATTAGGTTAGGCAGCATATGTCCAATGGAAAAAGTGAATGCTTGTTTCCCTGTAGATCACTAGGATCCTCCATTCTGAATTCTTTATTTTACTTAGCTTTAGGGCAGTTAAAGCCTCAGCAGTTCCACAGAGAGGAGTTTCTCTTCAAGGCTGCTGCTTCAAAGGATTTCCAGAGCTGGGAAAGGGACAGTAACCAGTAAATGCTGACAGATCTTCCTGCTTCTGGCCCTGAAAGTGTGTGTGTGTGTTTGTGTTTTTGTACACCTACACATTGGCCTGAAACCATCAAGTATCATCCACCAAGGCTCATAGCGGAATCTCCCCATGTTAATGAGTATATTGAAAAGGGGAGAATCCGCAAAGATGAGGCAGAAAAAATTGTTTGGTCAAAAGCAACTAACCCTTGGGGTTTATGTTCAAAGGAATGAAAGTTAACAAGGTGAAAGCTTAGACTGGTTTTGGCTTTAACTGTTTCAAGCACCCCTAGTGTTTTGGGGGCTGGGAGGGGAGTGGTGGCCTCAGTATAATCTCAACACTTGTTATGATGCTTTTCTGAGAGAGAAATGAAGCTGCCTCTACTTCAGTGGAATACAAGAGGTTTTTGAGAATACTGAAATCTTATTTAGTAATATTGGTGCAGTGATTGCCCACCACTGTGCCTTGGACTTGTGAGTACTTGAAATATTCCTCACAGAAATTCAACTATCTCTGTGTCTACAAGCTCAGGAAACCAAGAAAAGCAAGGATATTTTTTTAAGTTTTTTTGTCTGTTTGTTTGTTTTGTTTGGTTTGGGTTTTTTAGCTGTGTGTTACAATGGAGCAGTAGATGACTTTGGTGGTCACTTTATCTCAGCTGAGAGGTGATGTCTTTTTAAAAAAACCTTATATTTGATCACATCCAGTGATTCAATTAATTTTTCCTTACTTGGATCATACAGGGGTTAATAGCACAAAGGAATAAATTGGTCAATATGTCTTCACATCAAAATACATAAGCTTTTTTCAAAGTATCTAGTAGTGCAGAAAAGAACACAAATTTAACAGTAAGTAAACTTTAAATTTTCCTTCTATTCAGACATTTTGTTACGTGTTACAGTAGTAGGACTTATACTTTGCATCACTTGGTAAACAAACAGATATTAAGCTAATTTTAATGGAAATTAATTCCCCATCAAGATTAGGAGCTCTGATAAATGAGCTTTAGCATTTTGTGATTGAGTAGGGAAAGGGGTTACTGCCTCCAATAGTCTGGCCACTCTTTTACGGGAGGTTAATGCCCTTAGGCTGGACGGCAGAAGTGAAGGTTATGATGGCTTCTGAGCCAGCAAGGAACGTGCTCTTTCTACACTGCAGCCTTCATGCTATTCAAATGAAAACAAGGTCTCTCAAAAGTGGAGTTGTCCCCTAGCATCTAGTCTGTGGGACTTGAGAATCATTGTCTTGTGATGTCCATCCGAAAGTGTGATGGAGAAATTATTAGCAGAGGCCCCTATGATGCATTGGGAGTGTTGCTTGCTTGTGAGACATTAAACATGAGACATGAACTCCTGGATGTTGCTGCTTCACAGAAAGGAAAAAAAAATGTCTGGAAGTGTCCTTTTCGTGTTGTCTTTTTTTTTTTTTTTTTTTCCCTTTTCTCTCCCCACTCCCTCCCCCCCTTCCTCTCCCCCCCCTTCCTCTGATTGCCATACTGAGTAACTGGCTTCTAGTCTGATAGTGTTTTAGGTGACTAGAATAACAGTCTGTCTCTTTCCACAGTGGCTGCAGACAATCTGGCAGCAATCACTGTTACTTTTTAATATTTCTGGTTATTTTGAGATATCCTCCAAATGTCTCGAAGAAGGCTTGGAACACTGAAGGGAAAAAAGCAGGGTTTTTTTAAATTTTTTTTTTAGGAATAGCAGCATCAGGAGGAAAATGAAATTCAGCATGCCACTATTTGTTTTTGCAGTGGTCATCACCCTGATTGCCAGCTCTGACAATATTTTCACAGAAAGGGTAACAAAATAGATGGTATTTGTTCTTTATAATAACTCTTTCAGTAGAATGTCAGGACCTGCATCTAAATGAATATATTCACATTTTCATGTTCCCATTTTTTATTTAAAGCTTCCCCTCCCAACTTTCTGAAACTACTTCATACAGACTTGGTAAGTTAAAATTAGGGTTCATGCAGTGGATAATGTCACATTTGAAAGCTAATCTGTAGAGACCTAGCTGTGTGAACCTGTAAAAGCTAGATCTGATTTTTTTTACTTATTAAGTGTTTGTTTAGCTTAAATATGTCTGTATCTTTTTTGATCAGTCTGAGCAATTTGCATGCTATGCAGCAGTCATCTTCTATACTTTATTAAATATCTGTCAATTATAAATATCAAGGTTTTACATTAATGTCAAGATAGTACATCAAAAATTCATGGAATATGTGACTTTTTTCAAGGGTATTTAATACTTAATGCATTTGTGTCATTTTTCTTTCTAGATATATTGACAGGTTTTATTAAGTGTTTGTTAGGGAGATTTCATTTTTACCAAGGGACTATAAAGAGAAGCTGCATACTAAATCAAATTTTTAATCAGAATATTGTTCTTTTTTGTGTGTCTTCAGATTCTTGTAATCTATAAGGTTTTTGTTACATAGTAAAATAGACCAAGTTAGAAATCTAACATGACCAAATATGCTGACGTATCTTAACTTTAAAATAGATACTTGAATACTGTACTGTGGAATGTTATAAATATGGTAATTATGTACGCTGGGATTTTATTCTGCCTTGTGTCTTTTAAGACCATATATTTTGTCCTTTATTGTAATTTACTGTTGGGTTTATGTGAATTACGTCTGGATGGTGTCTATGTAGGGACAATATTTAAGTTCCACAGATGTACAAATGGGGTGCATTACAGAGCGTTTGGTGGCATCCAGGATCTTTGCTCCGTGGGTTGGGTGTTCCAGTTGAATGTCACAGAGGGACTGCCTGAGTCAAATGAACAATTGACCTCACCGCAATCCACTCATCTAATGTTTCTCGTGGAGAGGACAAGGGCAACACGTATATATCTTGCTTGCATCCATCCTGTGGTTGTTTGCTCCAAGTTTGTTGGCTGGTGCTCCCGGTGTGGAGCGTGGTTCGGCGCTGGGCACAGGGAATGTTCGTAGCAGTCGCTTTTAGGCTGTTGAACCCCTTGCAGGCCCTGGGATGCCTTTTTACTTCTAGTGCGCTCTGACCACGGTGATTGTTGCCCTTGGGGGAAAGGCAAGATCTGCTAAAAGCTGCTGTTCGGGGGTGGGAGGAGAGCGAACAGGGCAGAGAGGACAGGCGGGGGTCTGTCTCTCGTGATGAACTGGTCGGACCCGCTCGGGCTTACACTGAGGGTACGTTGTCTGGGACGAGGGTTTGGCGATGCTGGAGGCGGCTGGAGTTGTGTCCTCGCCCCGCGGGCGGAGCGGGCGGGGCCGTGCGCTGTGCGGGCACGGCCGGCAGGGGGCAGTGCCGGCCCGCTGCTGGGACCGGGACACCGGGATAATGGGACAGGGTGCGCTGGGGATGGGACACCGGGATAATGGGTCAGGGTCTGCTGGGACCGGGGCACCGGGATAATGGGACAGGGTGCGCTGGGGATGGGACCGGGGCACCGGGATAATGGGACAGGGTGCGCTGGGGATGGGACCGGGGCACCGGGATAATGGGACAGGGTCTGCAGGGAATGGGACCGGGGCACCGGGATAATGGGACAGGGTCTGCAGGGAATGGGACCGGGACACTGGGATAATGAGACAGGGTCTGCTGGGAATGGGACACCGGGATAATGGGGCAGGGTCTGCTGGGAGCGGGACTGGGACACTGGGATAGGGCAGGGTCTGCAGGGAGTGGGACCGGCAGGGATCTGGGGGATCAGGTGTGACATGTCCTCTGAAAACTTGAGATGCAGAATGAGACCCCGGCTCCTCACACCGGGAACGCGGTCGTGCTCTAAAGCGGAACTGAGAGGCTGATACTGCCCTGTTGGTGTCCTTTTCCTGCCTAATTTATCAAGCTGCTGTAAAATAGATTAATAACACTAACAATAAAAGTTGAAATTAAATTGTCATAAATAAATACTATAGGGCGGCGTTTGTTTGTGAGAATTATTTCCAGCTGAGTTTCCACGTTCATTCTGGACTCGGGTTTGGGCTGTGGGGCTGCACCGAAGGTGCCCCCAGAAATGCCTTGGTTTGGCTCTCAGTGCTGGGTTTGTGCTGAACGTTTTTGTGAGAAGAAATAACTCTGTGCAATATGTTGCTACAATTAAACTCGAAAGGATTTGTTATGCAACGACCGTGTCATCGATGTGAGTGAAAATCATACGGAAACATAGAGTGCTGTAAAAAGGAAAAAAAAAAAAAATAAAAAAAGGAGGGGAGGGACAGGAGCCACTGGAATTGTTAACTTAGTCATGTTCCGGAGAAAGCCCGTCCGAAGGGTTAACCGGAGGGGCTGAGGGAGAGCAGCCACCTGGGACCTCACACCCAATTGGCAGTCTTTTGTAATATATAATTTGCCTAAAATTGCGCACTGAGCACAAGCTTTTGTTTTCTAATTGATTTACGGTTTGAGCCACTTTTACTTCATCCCCTACTGTCCTGCACACAGTGCCAGCAAGTACATTACAGTGAGAAATGATAAATTACCACGCACTTGTGATGCTAATGCATCAAGAGTAAAAAACTGCTACTACACGGAGCTTCATGCATTAAGAGCGTCGCAAAGATAGAGCTATGCAAAAAATCATTTGTATCTTCTGAAATAACCATTTGATCATTTACTTCAATTCATCTCGGAGACCTAATTGAACCTGAAGATTAAAATTTATGGCATTATGGCTTTCCATTTGTGAACTGGAACAAAGTTCCAAGGAAAATGTGTGAATGTGGGCTTAAAGCTTACCTGTATTTTTGAGACTCTTAATAAGTTAATTAGTCAGAAAAGTAACAGGTATCACAGCTTCTTAAAGCCTATAGAATATAGAAATTAAATATTTGCTTGTTAATGATAACTGCAGTATGCATTCTCAAATAACAGGGCTCCGCTTTTAGACGGGGAGTATGCATAGATGGCTTAATGTAGATAATGTCTAATCTGTGTTTGTCACTAGAGCTATTTAAATATTTTAATCTGCTTTTGTTTCAGAGGTGTAGTGCAACTCTTACTGAATAACACCGTTATAGGTATCAAGGAAGAATTGAAAGTCTTGTATAATATTTCTTTCATTTGTGAAATACCTTGCCGATAAACCAGAGGAGAGGAAAATGTGGAAGTTGGTGAAAGCTAATGTATGCTTGTTGTCTGATTTCTTTCCCCCACTGTGCATTAAGGGCTGGATTTTGTTTTACCTTCACATACTCGTTCCACCTTAAATTTTTTTTTTATTTTTGTACAATGTCTGTGGGTTCCAGTCTTGAAATATGAAGAAACAGATTTATGGCGGCTGCTGGGCACAACAAATTAAGTTGACAGTGATGTATGAGAGCATAATAGCATGATGATCCCTCTGTAGCGCGGCTGGACGCCTCCTGCTTCATTTGGCTCTTGTTAGGATCTGTTAGGCAGCTAAATAATGAAATTCTGCTGACTGATTTCTGATTTCCCTTTTCTTCCTCTTTTCACCTTTTTATGCAACTTACATTTTGCAGACCCATCCTAATGCCAGCAAACTGCCCTTAAAGGATTCTTTCACTTATGACGACTACAGGTTGGTCTGTCTTTTAATTCTTTTTTTTTTTTTTTCTTTCTTTCTTTTCTTTTTTTTTTAAAACTAGTGAACTGTGGGGCCCTGGAAATTCTTCACTGATGGGAAGGACCTATTGTTACTGCAATACTAATTGTAGGATGGTACTAATACAGCTTCTTAATGAAGAAGAAAGTAAAATAAATATGTAGATTTTAATTGTTACAAAGGAATAGTCATTATGAGCTGTTAATTTAGCCAACTGGCACACATAGTCTGAGATGACTAAGGTAATTCCTTGTTTCTTAAGAAAATAGTTCAGTTGATGTTTCAGGAGTTTTGGGGTTTGGGGAATCTTTTTTAAAGTCTTTTTTTTTATATATAAAAGGCTCTGCCAGCACATAGTAGTAAAAGCTAATATCTAGAGCTGCTGTTGTTGAACAGGAGAGCTGGAGAATTTGTACACATGAAGCATGAGTGTCACTTGGAGGTGCTATAAGGGGTGACAAATTTAAGATAAAAAGAATAATAATTAAGATAATGAGAGCTTTAACTCTGTTAAATGATTAAAATAGCATGAATAAAAGGCATTCATGAGGGATTTTTTAGCCTAGTTATACTTCTGGATAAGTATATGAAACTGGGATTTTCAAAGCACAACTCCTTCACTTACAGGGTCACTGAGGAACACGCCAACTTACATGTGAAGTGGTCTAAAATTTTACAGATAAATTGCGATATTTAACAAGCAACTATTGCTATTATATTTCAGACAATATTTATATATCAAAATTATCTACAATTTTAACTTTATATTTCATTTTGACACTGTCTTTCCAAGCAATCTGTAGTTCTTCTGAAGAAATCCTTCTGGAAGTCAATTCTTTATATTAAATACATGTTAGAAGGGGAGTCTGTGGGAATTTATTTTGACCTTCTCCTGGTGGCATTCTTCCCCCTGCCTTCAAAAAACCCCACAACAATTATATGTATAAGGGCCAGAACATTATGAAGCTAAGATTCTTTTTTTCTCTGGTGTTTAATATTTTTTTATATCAGATATAAAATAAAAAAATAAATTTTAGAAAATGCTGAAATGTTAAGCTTTTCTAAAGATTTTTGTGTTTGAATAGGCAGCTGGTGTTTCATTTACTTAATGTGACTTTGAAGGTTTTTGAATGATGTCCATGTACTAAACTGTGTTATGCTCTCTTCTTGCTTTTTACCTGGATATCTGTTTGGAATATTGTGGACTTTTTTCCTTTCAATTCTATTAAGCAGAAAGTTTAGCAATACTGATCTAAGCCAAAAGCTTGCGAACTAAAGAGAAACATCATGCGTCACATGGTGAAGCTGGTTTATGGTTCATGCAGTACATAAACTTTTTTGAGAGTGAGGGGAAGAACATACCCTGGCTGTTACAAGAGTCTGCACATGGATGAGAGCTCCTGCTGCCGAGCAGTGAACTGCTCTGAAACCTGCAGGAGTAGCTGGCCCCAGGTTTGGGATGTGTAGTTGGAGATATGTGGGCAGTGAAGGGTTGGGGAAGCAGAAAGTGACATAGGATTAGGTCCTGGTTGAGGAATGGAACCAAAGGAAAATATGAAGGTTCTCTTTCAAAGGGCACAGAAGAGGGGATTTGGTCTATGTGCATGTCTTGGAAACGTGGGAGCTGCTGCTTCTCCTGCAAGAGGTATCACCTTCTATAGTGCCTATATATAGTGTGATCTTTAAGTTTGTAAAACTGTCAGTCTAAATTCTTACTTCAGGTGCGACTATGGCCAGTCTTACTTTAATCTTTTGTGATTGAATTGACCATCTACTATTTTTAACTTTTGCAGATGGGCGGTTTCCTCTGTTATGACACGGCAGAACCAGATTCCAACAGAAGATGGTTCCAGAGTTACACTTGCTCTGATACCTTTATGGGACATGTGTAATCATACCAATGGACTGGTAAGGATGTCTGCAGTGTTGCTGAAAGACTTTAGGGCTTAAGTGTTAAGCCTTTCAACTGCTATAGAACAGTTTAGTAACACTTTGCATTATGCTTCTTAACCCAGGTATGTTATCTTCCCAAGTGACCTTAAAAACCTAATACCTGAAAGAAAAGTTTGTCAGTTTCTCAAATATCTTATGTTAGGTTTTCAGGGAGAACTTTTTTCATGCAGAGAAAACTTTGCAAGTGATTGGACACTTGTGTAAAGTTACGTCTTATGTGCATATAAATGTACTTTTAAAAGTTTTTGTTTGCATGATACCTTTTTTCAGACAAGTTTGAATAGTCTCCTGACATGGACCTTTGTTTTCGATGGGCTGAAAAAGATTCACACTACTGGACAGATTTGTTCTGAGAACAGAAAGCAGACATTGATGGAGGTTGCCTCTTGTAGCTACCACTAGAGAAAGTGGTTAGAGATTTGCAACTAAGAAATACTGCCTGCTTTCCTAACCATGCCCAAAGAGCCTTGTTATGGAGACAGCAACAACAAGAACAAAGCCTATTTCAACAACAGTACATCTGTTACTACATCAAAGAAACAAAATGCAAAACTACTACTTTAGGGCATATTAAACATTTAAAAGGTGACATGTATATAGAAAGTCAGACCTGCTGACATTTTGTCTTACGTGCGCTAGTTGAGAGAATGAGTTCCTGATTTCATTAACAGTCCAGTTAATGCTGAAGTGAGGAAATGGAAACCCAGAAGAGTGTGGCTTATCAATGTTACTTAGTCAATGCTCAGGTATACTTCAACATTCATACCCTCTAATTGTGTTTCCAGTAGATAGCATTATTTATTGTAAGCACTGAACATGACCATACTATTCATCTGGTTCTTTTGTGGCAGAGTTGACCTGAGTGTTGAAACAGCAGCACATGTTAGTGTTGGTATAAGTAAAGTCTGATTTAAATGAACAAATTGTAAATCAAGTTGTTTTTCACTTGACATTTAGCTAATTTAGTGTTACTATGACTGTACCAATTACAGCATGGTAGGCTAGGCTACAAAGTTGCAAGTGTTTGGAGTTTATTTTTTTTTTTTTTTATTGAAAGGTGATTGCATGTTGTTCTTTAACAGTGATTCTTGCCTTTGCCTATTTGTTATGCAGTCTCACAGCTTTGATTTAGAAATAAAGTTTGTAAGAGAGTCTCCAGTATAAAGAAAATTGCTTAAAATTCAGAAATGTGTATTTTTGTAATATAAGTCATAGCTGCAAGCATTGGTAGTTCCTGTACCCTTTTCCTGCTGGGCATCTCTTTCAGATGCTTTTGCAGAGACTTGTCTGTATTCATTAGACAACATCTAATGAATGCCTTCAAAGTTGGGATTAGAGGAAAGAGGAAGAGAATTAAGGTTTTGGGAGGGAAAAAAATTAAGTAGTGTATATTAAAAGAGCAGCTATGTATGTTGGTTTACTCATTCAGACTTTTTAAATTGATAAAGTAATTTTTATTTTTATTATGTTCTTTAACAATGGGTTTGATACAGAGCCAGCCTCTGGAGCCAAACCTGCTAATGCAGTAGTAGATCAGGATTGGAAGCATTTTTTAATGCTGAAGCATATCCTAAAGGGCAGGGGGGGGTGTGCTGAACTTAAATGTTTTGTATATATGTAAAGACTTCAGTAACTTATTTCATATTTCTACAGAAAATAGTTTAAGTGGATATACATTTTATGAAGGATAGAAAACTCTAATATTTCTAATGGGTTAAGAGAACTACTGAACAATTTTTGTTGTGTGCTAGTTGCCTTGTACTGTTAGAAATGGGAGGAGGGGAACTGTTAAGATAACTGTAAGCTGTCTGTGTTGTAGTTTATGTTATTGTAGAGTGAGATGAGGGTGGGCTCTGCTCCAATCGCAGCACATCCCTTTAAAATACATGAAGAGAATCGTTACTCATTGCAGGAAAATAAGAAAAGATGGCACTGAATGTACCCCTGTCTAGTTTATTCCAAATGTAGAGCTGAAATACTTGAGTCAATCAGCTACTGTATATCCCTGTTCTTACTTTACTTCACAGGGCCTCTTTCTGTGAGCTAGATAATAAAATGCTCTATGGATTTTAACTGGAGCTAGGTCCATCCAGCTTTTTCTTGCCTCTGACACTATTAATTAGATCAACCTGCCTCTAAGAACTATTTCAAAATGGTTGTCTTCCTTCATTTCTCATTGTTATTCTTTAGTGGGATTGTATTTTGACAGTCAGAGGTTGATTACCAGTTCTGACAGAGCTTTGAATAAGCTACATTCTGCCTGTTGGGCTGGGTCCATCCTTAATCACTGACCAAGCAGACTATTGCATGCTTTATACACAACTTGAAATTCATGTATCAGTCTGCTTCAGAAATAAACTGAAGGGATGCAATTTGTCAGCTATCATGTGGGAAGAGAAGTAAACACCCTGTTAATTCTCTTACGTGACTGCTATTAAAAGAAAGAGGAAATAAGAGTCTAGCACTCCATTATGCTTTATAGAAAGATCTTTCAGAAGTGCTGCTGAGTTTTGTGTGTATTTTTAAAAAAAAAAAGCCAATAATAAAAAAAAAAAAAGGATCAGTGCTCTAGTGAGGCATGCTTAAACTAACAGAATCTTCCTCCTACAATACTGGAATTTCTCCACTCTGTGAAAGCCTCCTGTTCCACCAGCATTTCAAGGGATTGGAACGGACTTTTCACATTCAGATCTATTTCACTGAATTTACACGTTAAGAAAATTTCAGGACAGATCAAGAGTTCCTTGTTTCAAATGGAAGGTACAGGTCTTCAGAAAATGACTGTATTTGAACTGGGAAGGTACATTTGTCATAGCAAAGGTAAATCCTCTAGTACTTGTAGCCTGCATTTCAGGGCTAGATAACTTTCTAAACTGGAGATCTTAACTAAAATTGTGTGGTCCAGCTTAGTGAATGTACAGGAATGCCTGTGTTCAAGTACTACAGCTTATGTTTATCAGTAAGGCTGTATTGCATGACTCTCCTGTTCTGATCTCAACATGTCACAAACACATTAGTGGGCCTGCAGAGCTGCAATCCACATGCAGAGGGTTCTGCAGGTGTCCGCAGGGCCAGGCTGCCTGTGCTTGGGACTGCCATTTGGGATTTTCTCCATCAGTGACAAAGCTCCCTATGCTCCATTTGAAAGCACTGTTTTGGCTGACAAATGCACATTTGATGATGCAAGCAGTGCAAAACTATTAATGTGTAAGCCATCAACCAACCTTTCACAATAGTCTGTGGAGTTCTGTCTTTGGAGAAGCTACATCCAAGATGGGAATTAGGGTATACTGCAACTCAGCATCAATCAGCTTACAAAAAAAGTATGTTTTCATTTTCCAAATCTGAGAAAGAATCTTTGGCTTCTTCTAGGTTTTTCCCCAGGCCCAGAGCATGTTTTTCCATAAGTTATCTCTGTCAGTATGGAATTCAGACTACCTATCATAAAAGTGGCTTTCTGATTTTTCAGCAGCTTCTGGCTGCATCTTTGGTAATAGTATTCAAGAACATGCTGCCTGTCACTTCATAAAAATTTTACATTTTTAGGATAGCTTTACTTGTTAGTATGACCTCTCTACAGTTTAGTAATTGTTTTTGGAAAAGTACAGGTTTTTTAAGAGAATTTATCCTCTTCCATTGCCTGCTACCATCACAAAAATCCTTTTAGCATTTTAAGAGTATTTACTTAACTTTTAGATAAAGGGATTATTTTCAAGTAAATTATAATTCTCTGAAGATTGTAGCCCCTAAAGATTCACAGTTATCTAATCCTTTTTCATTGAGAGATCAAAAATGTGTTGGCAGTTGAAGGATAAAGCACAGCATATAGAGCTGTCAGTGCCTTGCTCCCTTGGGCCTCATGGGAGTGACTGAAAGCTCCAGAACTTTATAACAAGCTACCAGCTTTACCATGGCACTTTGTCTGTGGCCTGTGGAGGGTACTTTCCTCCGAGCCTTCTGTTCACTTCAGGTAGATTATTTCCTTCATCGGATTTCCTTAGTGCAAGGATTTTTTTAAAGGGAAATTGCTCAGGAATCATAAAGCAATCACTACCAGCTATATTCTATAGTGTGGAAAAAGAAATGTATGCAATTCCTATTGTTAATCTCTATTTCCAATAGGAAATTTTTGTCAGTGGTGGGAGAGAGAAATATAAAATGCTAAAGGTGCTTTTGTCATTCTTTCCTTGGACAGATCACTACAGGCTACAATTTAGAAGATGACCGGTGTGAATGTGTAGCACTTCAAGATTTCAAGGCTGGCGAACAGGTAGTGTGAACAGTTATCTACATAATTGTTCTTTCATTAAGTTCTCTTGATGATTAGTAACTCCCTACAGAATTTTAATAACAGAGTGGTGTGGGTTAAACCCTACTACATTTGAATTTTATTATGCTGAGCTAATTTTGTGTGAAAATGCTACCAAACTAATAAGTTCACATTTTTTGGAATAAAATATTTTCTATCACTTGGTAGACCCCACCTCTAGGAAAGGTTGATTCCTCATATTTTAGAGAACTACTTGAAATGTTTAATCACTGGTAAGTGAACATACACAGGCACCAGGCTTGAAATTCTGGAAGAACTTAATAAAAGGCCATATGCAAAGGACCAAACATAAATATTTTTTAGATTTGAAGCAGCACTTTGTCTGCAATAGCAGATTGTAGAGTCTTTCTTAGCAATGTTGCTGGCTTTTTTCTTGTTAGTCTTCATTCAATTAGGAGGTGAAATGCAGTACAGTTGCCAGTCATTTTACCCATGTTGTTGTCATTGCCATGCTTAGTGAAAGTGAGAAAGGACCTAAAACTATACTCCCTCCCACACAGGCATGCATGCATTTACCTCTTCACCCAAAACACAGGGAGAGTCTTGTAAAGATGCATGGAACAGTTCAGAATTCAGTATTTTGATCAGAACTGCTAAGAAAGAAAAACAAGTGTTCAGACTAGTGATGCATTGAAGACAGTGGTTCCAGAAGTGTAGGAAATCTCCTGTGCTGTGTCAGCAGCTAGTCTAAACCCTCAAGTGTAGTAGCACTCCTTTTTTTTCCTACTGCCTGTGCAACTGCAGTCAGCATGGCCAGACAAAGGCTTTGTCTGTGAAAAATCCTGAAATATTTTGGAGCTCACTTTCTGAGTTATTGCCTTTACTATATTATTTTGCCAGTCTTACAACTTAGAGTATTTTGATTTTCATTTTTCTTACGGATTGTTACCTTCTTTAAATAAGGAAGTGTCTGGAATTTTTTTTAAATGTGTCTTTCCAGAGGTGTATTTATCCTCATTGCTATGCTGGGCTTTACAGTGATTGTGTATTTTTGCTCTCAGAATTTGTTATGGTAGTCAAATATTTGCTGTTTTTTCCAATACTGGTGTGATGAGTTAAGAGGGGTCCACAGTTTTTCCAGAAGTGATCCAATTTATAATTTTCCACAGCTGGCAGTGGATGTGTCATATAGCTGTTCTGGCTGCTCTCTCCATCCTCTATTTCAGTTTTATTTTTGTATTTTCACTTTGTCTGCTATTTATCAGGTGTTTGTTTTTTTGGTTTTTTTTATTTCTGTGCAAACTTTAATTGTTAGTGACATCTTTAAAGCACTGTAATTATATAATGCTTCAGTCCTTTAATATACTGTGCAGATGTTATTTCTTACAGTTTCAGCAGGAAGAATGTATGATCCATGCTTTTACTATTAAAAATGTGAGGCAGCAGAAGTCCACAACATCTATCAAACACTGGCCTGAAATAAAACAGCTTTCTGTTTAATTGGATTTTTTTGTAAAACTATCTTGGTGTGTAAGACCATACTGTGTAATCTACAAATGATATGTGACTTTTAGAGACGTATCACAGTAGTTTTAATATTTGAGAGGGTTAGCAACTCTTTCCTTAGCCACTGCCTTAATATACCAGGGCAGGTCACATGTTCATCATACGAGTGTGTTACAGTATAATGTTTGCTATAATTTAATACCATACTCAAGCATTTAGTGCTTAGGATAAATAGTTAAAATTGAGAACAAAGAAAGTAAATGGCATCACTGCTGTTATTGAGCCCTTTATAGAGTGCTATGTCTTCCTCTGTCACCTAGAGAGGAATGGAAGCTTGCAGGCATCCAGAGCATTGCTGTACCCTAAGGTTCAGAAGGGAGTTCTGTAACTGTTGAAACTTTTTTTTTTCCAATTGATAATTCTGTTATCAAACACAAATGGGAAAATATCCTCTTGATTTGGGAGAAGACAATTTCTGCTCTGACCTCTAGTCCCCTGCACTTCATACAGCCTAGCCCCAAGTTAAACACATTCTGCAGGTTATCTTTAGAAACTTCTCCTTTAACATTAAATAATGTAATCTGTATGCTTTAGATAGAAGAGTTCAGAGTAAAACACAAAAATAAGTACTGGCTGAACACTGCTCAGATCTCTCTGTATGATATACTGTAATATATCCATACCTTAAGGTTAACATTAAAATGAAAGCAAAGTTGATCCATCAGCAGTATAGGTTACTCCTTTGGGTGGACATTTGGTTGGGGAAAATTACTCCAGAAACACCATTTCTTTAAATGGGCCCTCCTTGTATTTTATTTTTTTAGCCTTTAAAAGGCACAGGGCCTTTGAAAACTTATTTCCAGATATTTTATGACAGTGTGAGAAAACAAAACATTTTTATTTTAAAGCATAGAATAAGAACTTCTCTCCTTTCAAAGTCTCTGTTACATGGCTATGTTTACATCTACCTCTAAAGTATAATTGCCACAACATATGCAGCATTTGAGTTGATACCAGAAAACAAAGCATGTTTCTTTATATAACCAAATATACCTTGTACTCAGAGTAGTAACTCTTGTGGGAAATAACTTTCAAATTATGTCAGTTTTGTGAGCTGATCTTAAGCTTTTTTCCTGTCCCTTTACTTCTCTTTTCATCCTTCTAGATTTACATTTTTTATGGCACTCGGTCAAACGCTGAATTTGTGATCCACAGTGGTTTTTTCTTTGATAATAATTCACATGACAGAGTGAAAATAAAGCTTGGCGTGAGTAAAAGTGACAGGCTGTATGCTATGAAGGCAGAGGTCTTAGCTCGTGCTGGTATCCCAACGTAAGTAAAACACAATGCCATGGGTTTTTTAAAAACATTTCCAAAGTATATAGTGTCCAGTAGAGCATATGCAAAGCTGTTTTGTGATAGTTTTCTTAGGTGTAATATTTCTCCTGTTTGTATAGCAAATTAAAGTTATTTTAATAATATTTACAGAAGTTCTCTGAGCTGTATTATCATCTAATTTGAACCATATATAAGGAAAAAAGCCTTTGCTTTAATAACTATTTTAACAAAAACAGAGGAAGGATTAGTTTGAAGCGATCTGTGTTTTTTCCTTCTTTTCTATCCCTTGCAGACATACTACAATGCTCAGTATGTGAATCACAGCATTTTCCTTCGGTCTTTTCAGTCCAGAGGGTACTATTAGGAGCAGCAGATGTGAAACATTGCATTTTCATGAATTTATTATGAAAGCCATATAAAATAATTTTAAGTGTAAAATTGTAGAGATAATTATTCTTTTCAGAAATTTCCTTTCTTTTAATTTTCCAGGTTAGGGAAGCTTTTCAGTTTGAACTAATATTACCTAATTTTTTAAAAGTTGCTTTTGTAACAGTACATTTGTTGTATACTTTAAGGTCTTTTATGTTTAAATAAGGTCAAAGATATGACAATTGAACTTGCATAACTTGCATTTACTGTTGTTGTTTGATTGTTTCTTTTATTAGTTCTAGTGTTTTTGCCTTGCACTCCACTGAGCCTGCAATCTCTGCTCAGCTTTTGGCTTTCCTTCGAGTGTTTTGTATGAGTGAAGGTAGGATGTTTTATGAAGATAACCTAATTTACATTTGTCTGGTTCTGGGATTTTTTTGGTTGTTTTTCTTGTTATCGCAGAAATGTGATAGACATTTATATAAAACATTATTCTAGGAGATGGAAAAGTTGAGGAGTTTAAATTAAAAAGGAATCTATAAGCTAGTGAGAAACCCAGTTTTTGACTATGCTGTCTGAGGGAATATTTAAGTAACTCCTAAAGCATGAGATGATACAATTTTTTATTTCTTTACATCTCTGAGGCTGTTGTGCATGAGTGAGCTTTTGAGCTTGATCTCTAGTTCTTAGGTTTCAAAATAGTTTGTGGAACAAGATCATGCAAGACCTAGGGGTTTACATGCTTAAAATCATAGCATATTAGCCATCACTGCTGGAATCATTTAAGTGTGGAATTGGAATATTCTGTACTGTAGGAGAAATATGGAAGAGACATTTTAAAGTTGAGTATTTTCAATATTTTGGTAATTCTTAATCTAAAACCAATTTCTATAGTTGCAAACTGTGATATTTCTCTTATATTACTTTTTTGTGGGGTGAAATATATGTACAATTAATAAATATTCACCTAATTTGTGCATAATGTTCATTATAGCTGCTTGCTGGTTAGCGGCAGTTTTGAAGGTTATAAATGTGACAATTTGTCATGACAGTGAGAGAATTCCCTTGTAGTGAGGGAACTGTGCAGAGGATGTGGATTTTAGTACCACTAGGAACACTGAAGTTGTTGAGTTTTCACATGTGCTGTATTTGCTCTATTTAATAAAACCAGTGTACCTTACTTAGTGTCATGCCTTCACTTCATCCTGTCATTCATCTTTTAGAACTTTTTAAAAAAATAGAATATACTGGAATAGTTCAGCTGGAAGGGATCTACAACAATCATCTATTCCAATTGCCTGACACTTCTGGGAAGTAAATTCAAATGAAGAAAATTCTAGGATGCTGATGAGGGAGTGAATTTTGGCTTGAAGAGGAAAATATAGCTAGTGAACATTTTAATTGCATTTCTCTGGTATATGGTTGTGCTCGGTTTATTCATATGTCTTAAATACTGTATAAGAAAACTACATGCAAGCTCTTAGTGACGTTTGTGATAACTGCTTTGCAGGAGTGAAATTTATTAATTAAAAGATTAATGGAATTTGTCTAATGTCAAGGTGCTGATTAAACATTTTCTGCTCTGTGTGAGGTTTGATAGATGTCTTTTCTGACCACCTGTAGGAAGTTTCTGCTACTGGAAAAGACTACCAAAACAAAAGGAAAAATAATTCAGTTGCTGTTTGCACTTTCTCTGGCCTGTTCCTTTTATTATCAAAAAGTTCACTGAACTCTTTATATACTTACTCCCTTTTGTTTATCAAGTATTTTACAAAACATTCCATCTCACAGTCACAGACTTACGCTGTATATGGGAGGCTGTGATATATAAAGTATCTTTATTTCCAAGTGGAGCAGAATGCCCATTTTCTGCTGACCTCAAGACTTCCAGTTGTGTCTTTGAGGGGAACCCTAGAAATAGCCAGCATATCTGATAATTCTTATTTGAGGAGAGGGATATTTTTTGTTAGCAGCTCAAAGCTGTAGAATTGAAAATAAATCTTTCTGCAGTTTGTCAACTGACAAAGGGAATGATGAGATTGTTTTTTAACAGATTGGTTTTATACTTATTGCAGAAGAGCTGAAGGAACACTTGATAGGTGAGCATGCCATTGACAAAATCTTCACTCTGGGGAACTCTGAATTTCCTGTTAGCTGGGACAATGAAGTTAAACTTTGGACATTCCTAGAAGCCAGAGCATCCCTTCTTTTGAAAACCTATAAAACAACTGTGGAGGTAAAATTATAATTTTGTGTAATTTAAGTGTCTGAATTGTTCTGTGTGTTGTGATTGTAGGAAAAGATATTTTGTCCTCCATCTTGTCTTTGCAAACTTCAATCTGAATGTTAGTGCATAATTCATTCCGAACTTTTTAAAGCATAGAAACAGTTTTGCATTATCTAAGGAAAATCAAATAAGATTGCAAAAAAGAAAATTTTGTTAATATAATTTTGTTAATGTATTTTTTCTTTGATTCTTTAAATAGAGACTACCTGCTTTTTTCTCTGCAGATAAGATGGGGAATCAGTTTCAACTTGTTGCCTGGAGTTGCATTCTCCAGACTGCAAAGAAATGTACTACTATTGCAAGTGTATAAGTGAACCTACATGTTGTATATATTTATGGAGTCACCTGACTTCGCTTGTTATGTAGAGTGATTTTTGTGCAGAAATTTTGGACTTCTTTTTGAATTCATGACAAATTTCACTGGGACTCGTTGGAGACCCTCTCATGTCCATTTGGCTTAGCCTAACGAAAGAGAGGAAAGGTGAGGGATTGTTCTATTGTGTTGGCTTTTACTAACAAACTTGCTTTTTCTTTTCTAACAGGGTGATAAGTCCTTCTTGGAGACTCATGACCTTACTCCACATGCAATAATGGCTATCAAATTGCGCTTAGGTGAGAAAGAGATCTTGGAGAAAGCAGTGAAGAGTGCGGCTGCGAGCCGAGAGTATTATACCAAACAAATGGCAGATGGAGCTCCGCTTCCTAAATATGAAGAGAGCAATATTGCCTTGTTGGAGAACACTGTGGCAGACTCTAGACTTCCTATTGTCTTGAGAAACCTAGATGATGTGGAAGAACAAGGGGACTTAAAGATTGATGAAGCCATTGATGCTGAAGTCACAGAGAATGGGTTTGTAAATGGTGAAAACTCTCTATTTAATGGGACCAAATCAGAAAATGAAAGTCTAAATAAAGAGAAAAGCAACAGAGGGACTGAAGATGCCAAAGAATCTTCTTCAGAAAGTAATGATGAGGTTAAGGAATAGTCCTAAATTTTTCCTTTCTTGTGAAATTAAACTAGCTGAAGTTTATGAACAGTGCATTTACGTTGGTGTGTTTCTTTGTTAACATTTCTCTTTCTGCAGAGAAAAATGGTTTTGCTGCTTTATATAAAATGAATTTTAAGTTATTTAAAAGATTTAGCATCCCTTTTCAATTAAGATTGCCATCTTGCTTTCAGGCAAAAACTGGGGAAAGAGGTGCCTTTGGAAGATTTTGCAGCCCTTTGTTGAACCAAATGTATTTTCTTCCTGGGGAAGAATTAAGCTCTTCTATCTGCTGTGCGTTTGTTGTTCTGTCACTCTGACTACCGAAATTAAAAGCTTGCGCTGCCTCCTGCCAAGAAAAGCAGAAGGCAGAACTGACTTGGTATTCAACATGAAGGTGGGAGAGCAGAACAGCAGAAAACTGGATGAGAGGATCAGAAACTTGGGAGACTGGAGGAAAACCTGTTTAAAATCAGGTGTGCCAGTCAAGAAAAAGGTAAGGTGGCAACCTTATGATTGGTAGTTTTAAATGTTGATGAGAATCCAAATTGTATACACTTAAAGTGATCTCTGAAGATTTCAGTTTACTTTGTCTTCTGTTTACTATATAAAAGTATCTCATCTTTCTTCTTCAGTCAGAGGTAGGCTGCTACAATACAACATTCACCAACGTTTAAAGGCTGACTACTTTTTATTTCCAGGCAGTACTTTTTATTTACAAGGTTGGCAGAGCTTCTGGAGCTTTTGAAAGCAGATAGGCCAGGCCACAGCTTTAAACTGTACTTATCAAAGTGAAGTCGCTTCCCAGCTTCTTCAAGTTTTCACAACTAGCTAGAGATTTTCAAAGCTACACTTTTGACTAAACCATTATTAAAAGGAAAATATTATCAGTATTCCTGTCTGCTGCTCCTTCGTTTCTGTGGTGTTGGATGTAACACTGAATGTGACATGGTTACCTGATCTTACTCAGCTTTATCTTTGGCTTAAGATATTAATTGATACTTTCTCCAAGGAAATGGCAAGAAGGCTGATGTATTTTTGGCCCAAGTCCAGACACAGCCAAATATGCTATGAGCTTTGCCATTTAGATTGTGTCTTCATCTGATGCACATTTCTTGGGATACCTCCACAGGTTAAGCAGGTCTACCGTCACCAGCAGTTTTGGTCACCCTCATATGTTTTAACCTCTAGGTGGAAACAATACAACCCTAGCACTGTGCAATATCAGAACAAGGGTAATTCCAAGGCTTGACTTTGCAATTACTTAGGTATTGGGAGGAGAGGAGGGTGGAATATTTTTATTTAGTTGGTGAATTTAGGGAACTATAAAGTGATTGATTTCTGTTCTCAACATTAAGAGCTTTGTCTTTTACCTTTGTATCCTTAAGTTCACAATAATGGATAGAATGGAAAGCTTGAACAGTTGTTTAAAGCTCAATAGAGGTTGCAAACTGCTCATCCAAGATCAGTTGCAGTAAAATGTCTTTTGGCATATTCGTAGTTTTATTAGATTTTGCTTCTTTTATACTGCAACTTGGAAAATGTGCTTTTGCATCAATGTTTGGTGCAATACACATTTAAGTAGTGACTTTCTTTCAGGTTGTCATAGCAGTTCTGGTGTTCAGCTAGTATCAGTGCGGGGAAAATAGAAAAAATAGTTTTTTAAAAAATATTTCACTAAGAATGGCACGTTGCCATTGCACCTTGGATATTGCTTCATCACTAACAAGATGCTGGACCAGTATTTTTGTAACTATATGCTGCCTTTGGTAGAATGTTATGAATTGTTGTCTTGACAATTTAAATGTCATACAAAAGTCATTACATTTCGGTTTTTATTAGGACCAATATTCCATTTCTGTTTCTGCCACTTACATTGCACAACATTGTACTAGATACTATGATGCAATTCTGAAACTAGCCTTCCCTGTAATTCAGAATTTAAATGCTTTGATTCAATCTGATACACTGTATTTTGTTCCAGTATTTGCTAATATATATGGCTTAGCAAAGCCTGTGGTCATCACAGGACAGAATGTGTGGGTTTTCTTGAATAAAATATAGTTCTACCATGTCTTCACTAGTGAGTGTATTATACAAACAAAACCTCTACCTGCTACCGTCTGTTGTATCTTTTGGTGTCTGTGGGGAGAGGAATACCTATCCAGCTTTATAGGTAAAGATTAAAGAAGGAATAGCTGGGGGTGGGTGGGGGGGAGGAAGAAAAAAGATTCTAGTAAACAGAAAGGGAAAGTGTTCTACTGAGTGCATGGTCAAATTCTTACTTTTCAATTGTTAGTGTTATTTAGAAAAATATGTTACACACAATAAAAATAGTGAGTAATCTAATTTTGTAATTTGCATTTTTCCTCTATGCATGTAATGGTTCCTCAGAAGCACTAACCTAAAACTTAAGCGGTGGAAACAAAAAAAAATTGGCACTGATGAGCCCTTATTACCATCTGTCATGAAAACAGACCTTTCAAAGCATTTTAAAGTTAACTTTCTTCATAATGTTTGGTTAGAGAGGCTGTTCACACTAATCCCAGGCTAAATGCCAAATCTTGCTTCTGTTTAGCTATCTAAAGTATTCCTGTAAGAAAGACATCACTTGGATTTCTCGGACTGTTCTCCAAAAGCAAAACAGGGGAAAAAAAAACCTTTTGAATTTTACATGAACCTACCTACTGATAAATTGTTTCCCTAACAACCTATAACTAGTTTGGCTCTGTAAGTAAGATGATGTCCATATCCCCTGTTAATAAAGGTGAATATACAAAATTGAGCAACAACCTCCACTCTGAAAAATGTTTGTAAAGTGTAAGTGCAACCTTAGCTTAAGTGCTGTCATGAGAGAGAGAAATGAGAGCCTTCTGGCTGGGGAGGTGAGATGGTTTATGAGCTTGGCTAGAATAAGTATTCTTCCCTTTGAACATCATTAAAAGGCAGTATATACAGAAAATCTGTGCAACTCAACAGTAACTGCCTTCTTGAGGCTAATTTGCCTTTAGAGAGGAATGATCATCATGGAGTCATGAAACTTGCATGATTCAGAGGTACTTGGGAAGATTTAGGTTACACAAACTTCTCTAGTTCATTTTTGGAAACAGTATTTAATATCTGCTGCTGCCCCTTCTATCACCCTTATTTTATAGAAAGGCATGCAAAGTAATTATGAAACATCATTTTAAATGTTTCAGTTAAGCACAGGAAAAGCGCTCCCCAAATCCACTGCTCTTTTTTGATTTTATGGACTGAAAGTCAGTCCAGCTATTTCTTGTATTCTGTGCCAAACAGGAGTTTTCAGAAAAAAATATTGCTCTACCAAATTTATCTGATGAAGCAGTACCCATCCCTTGTTCTCTAGAAGATTTGTAACTGATCCTTGTTGAAGTCAGATATGACCACATGATTTTCACATAATTACCACCTATATTTAATAGTTTCTGTCATGTTTTCTTCTTTGTATGCATTGCGTGCTGTGCAAAGTACAGCACATTGAGTTGGTGACTCATAGTTAGAAGAGCTTTCTTAGTGTTTCTCGGTTTCTACATCTATTTCCTAACAAATGCTACAAGTTTGGAAACCATGTGGAGGATTTTTCAGTTAAAATAATAATAATAAAAAAATCTCAATCCATAATTAAGAAAAAAAAAGCCACAAATGGTCCTGGTTTCTGGACCTGGTGTAAATTTTAGTCATGGAAGATTAATCTAGATAGGGGGGTAAGCAAGGAGATGTCCTTCCTCAAGTGAAAAATAAAAGCTGGACAGGTGAACAAGCAGCTAGCTTGTCTAGGAGGCAGGGGTTGCTCTTCTGAAGAATAAGAAGTTTAGGAATTACTTCAGTGAATGTTTAAAAGAAAAGCATCTCAAATGAGTTCTGTAATCACTGTGAGATTTTAATTTTGCCATTAGACGAGGGCTTAACTTTCCCTAGAAACTGGTCAAAACGCTAATTACAAACTTGTATGGTGTTAAACTGGCAGCAAAGAGCAGATGTAGGTGGCTGCTGCCTTCAGTGCAGGTCTGGGGCAACCAGAGGGAGTCTGGGCTGGAGTCACTGTTGTCTATTAACTGCTCTGCCATTGTGGGACGGCTGCTCAACACCAGGGGTAAGGGAAGGCTTTACAAATCCTGCGTGGAAGGATTGGACAAAACCACAGAGAGCAATATGAAAATAGAAGATAGTGTTGTATTCAGGGCACTCACCTGAAACAATGTATCTCTAGACTTAGGGACCTTCATTCAAATTATATTTTTGGGTATAAGACGACTTTATTATGAAAGTTGATCAAACAGAAGAGGTTTTTGAACCTGTCTCTTCTATCTTCCCAATTTGGTGAAACCAGACAGTCATTTTCCAAATTAAATCTGGTTCAGACATGGCAA
Source organism: Xenops minutus (assembly GCA_035221455.1). NCBI lineage: Eukaryota > Metazoa > Chordata > Aves > Passeriformes > Furnariidae > Xenops > Xenops minutus. The sequence goes on along the minus strand of JAWWEE010000158.1, from coordinate 50,945,729 downwards.
AATAGGTGATGCTGACCACCCCATGTTGTGTCTTTGAGCACCTTAACATGAAACGGAGTGAAACGGATCTGTAGCCTGTTGAGACCTGACTTTGCTTCTTCAGAGAGGTGTTTAAATGCTGCAAGAGGATAGGGAATAGAATCTTGCACCTGTGACTAATGTTGATTTCCCAACTGAATCACTATTATTTAAGCACAGATTCAACCACCAGAAAAATTAGATAATTGAACTTAAACACTTGTATTTTATTTAATATTGCTGGCTTTAAAAAATGGGCCAACATGACAGCCCTGAACACACAAGTCACTTGCCCTTTGAATAGAATCAACAGAGGCAAAAAGCAAGTTCCCATACATAGTAACGATCAAGAGCAGCTTAGTTCCAGTTTAGTTCCTTGTTTCACTTACAGATGTTACTGACCAGGTAGCTTCTTGCTTTGTGTTGGCCTGGGGCCACCTACCTGCTCCCTAGATGCACTTGCTCTCCATCGGAGAGGTGTGGGGTTTGCCAATTCATGGGTGTTTGACATGGTGCACAGGAAGGCAGTAGATTTTGCATTGTGCTGCTGACTTGCATCTATGCAAATGGATGCATTTATTTCTTTTAGCTTTCTTTTTGTGAATGCTGTTTGATTCAAATATGCTGCAATTTGTTGTTGTATTCACAAAAGTTGTCTGTTTCTCCTCTGTAAGGCTGAAATTTGGAAACCGTGTAGGTGTTCTGTATCCAGCAATTGCTTTATGATATGGGTTAAGGGAAATTCCATTCCCTTTGCTTTACTCCACGCTGGTTCACTGCTTTCAGTGCTATTAGTAATTCAGCCAAGGCTCCTGATTTCAGCACTAGTAAGTGGGGTTGTATAATGATTTGTGGTCCAAAGGTACAAATAATGTGCCTTCAAACTGAATCTCCATACTGAAACAGGCATGCTTAAATAGCCTTCTATGAACTGCAAAGGAATTTTTAGATTGCCTTTGATATCTGTAAGAAAGTCCCAGTGCCTTGCAGCAATTAATTCAAGTGATTGGATGCTATGAATGGTTTATTATAATTGCACACAGGTAGTAATTTATTAGGGTGGCTGTTTCTTTTGGCATATGTCAAGAAGGTCAGAGTTTAGACTTTTTTGGACATTAACCTAGTCTTCTGAAACTCTGAAGTTCCACTTTTTGGTCATTAATTTCGTACATGCTGAGATTGTGACAATTAACCCACTTAATAAAGGTCAAGTTTCAATTTTTTCCAATTTCTGGAACACTTAACTTTATTCCTTCTTGAAAATGGGCAGATACAGAATGATAAATAGTTATTAAATGAGACCAGAGATGTAGTTCTGCTGTCAAGATACTATTGAATGGTTAGTAACAAAAGGACCAGAACTGCTATGGATTTGAAATAAAAGGAATAGCATAAAACAGACTACAGGTAAATGAAATAGAAAAGTATACATCACAGGAAGCTGTTTAAAATCATTCCCACCTACATCCCTGTTAGCTTACTCTACCTTAGCTTTTAATTATGCAAATCCATAATTTGTCCCTTTAATTTTTTTCACGTACGCATATGATTTTTTCCACAGCTCTAACACAGCATCTAACCACAGCTGAAAGGCATAAAAAACAAAAGTGAGTAAGGAAATGGTGGTGATGTTCTCAGATGACCAAAGCCTAGTTATACTACATTCTTTAATAATACCTAGATTTCAATGAGCCACAACCTTAGAGAAAAATAAAGTCCTGGTTCTGTGTAGTGGCATCGATTCCTAAGTGATACATCTACATGTTGTGTCTCTTAAGCTATTGCTTAAAAATTACATTGACATTTTTGAAACCTCTGAAAAGTATATATCAAAAAGTATATTTATTAATTTTAAATTGAATCATCCATCCAAGACGGGTTTGCAAATGAATCAGAACTAGTCATTTGCTATGTTAATAAAATCATTGCACCTTTGGTATTATGTCAATGCTGAGTGATTTTTGTAAGCTATTTTTTACATATATTTTTGAAGTTTTTAGGTATTGACTAAGACAGTGAGTCCTGTAGTATTACTGCAGCAGTGGTGCTGAACACTTCAATGCAGGAATGACACACAAACCTTTCAAACAAATAAGAAGCTGTGGAATGAAAATAATAGTGTTTCCTGTTTAATTTTTTTCATGAAGTAGTCTAAGTGCTACTACCCAAACCTCAAAAATGGCTGTATAATTGTCACAAATTCTCAGTCCTGTGCTGCTGAACAGGCTCAGTTCAAGTACAGGGGTACAAACTGTCCAGCACTAAGAACATGCATCACTGTAATTGCACAACATTTATGTTTGTGTATCATCAGTCAAGATTAGATGAAAGTATTTCCCCCTGGAAAAAAACAATAGTGGTTTTTGAGTTTAAAATGCAACACAGTTTGGCACTGATGCGGCTTATTTTTCACTGGAGAGGTCTAGCTGTTGCTTTAAAAACTCTTGCATTGTCCCCAGAGGTTTTTACACATGCACACACTTGCTTTGAGGTACTCTCTGCCCTTTCTTCCTTTGAGAGGACTTATTAACCTGTGCTAATGCTGTCTAAATGCTCACTAGTTAGTAGCTTTACTTGTGGGGCAGATGATTTAGAGCCACTTGATTTAAAACATTTTCAGCTAAAACTAAGTAACCATTTTGAGTGATCAAATATCATCTGCTGCGAGAAGCAGATACACAGCACAGCGATAGTTACCAAGCTTACTCTCAGCAAAGGATAGCAATCTTTTCTTTGGATTTTACTTTTGGGAGTAGTAATAGTCTCTGACAAAACAATTCAGACATCATAAGCTGAATTTCAAGAAGCAGCAACATTTTTCCTCAGTGATATGAGGTTCAACAGGTAGAACTTCAGGCTAAAAATGATGTGCAGTGTTGAGGTGGACCTCATGCCTTTGCATCAGAAGAAATTAGCTAGTCTTTTCTTCTTCTTTCTCTTTATTAAGAAAGCTATTTTTGTCATCCATATTGGGCAACTGTATAAAAATAGGCAAGTTTTATATCTTGGCAGGATTAAATGAGAAGTATGTATGTCTTTTTTTCATATCCTTGAATATCAAAGCAAGACAGGCCTATTTAGGAACTAGAATTTTATTGCTTAACATATATTTGCATCCCGCAGTGAAGACATTCACTTTCATGGCACGTTTTCTCCCAATGGTTTCTAAATGCCTTGCAGCTCTCACAAAGCTGAATTTTTGCAGTGCTTTTCTGAGATGAAGAAGCATTATTATGTTTTCTGACATGAAGAAGGGGCTACAATAAAGTGGCAGTGCCCGAATCTGTGGTTCTGGTCACAAGAGATGGTTTCATTTTTCAGGTTCATGTGAAATAGTTTTGTGAACAATCTACAGGATTGTTTCTAGAAAGAGGAAAAGATGTGCCTGCTACATGTTTAGTACAAATGTTTACTAAAATAAGCACTTCCTCTTTAGGAATAGAAGATCATTAAGTATTAGGGGTTTTTTCCTCCCTAGCTGTGGATTGAGGGAAGAAAGCATTGCTGTAACAGCAGTGCTAAGCCTCCCCCAAGGACAGACTGGCATTCACAGGTGTAATCGTACCTCTTCTGGTCTGGCATTTTCCCTGGGTTTGGTCAGTGGTGGCAAATGCCAGTAAAGCGTTACCTTGGAAAACACTGAGGAACATCCCATTTCCAGGAAAACGAATCAAATACAGACAACAAAGTCAAGGTTGAACTTCTGTATGAGAGTGTTTAAGGTAATGAGTAGTTGTGATACAGATACACGGAGTAACAAAAGGTGTTTAGGGAAAGGCATAGCTGGTTGATTTATTGACAAAAATGTTCTCTCAGGGACGTGTTAGTCTAACTGCACAAATCTGCAGGAAAGGGTGAGATTTAGCATATCTTCCTCATGTAGAAAATGGAAAACACTTGATGTATCAAAACATCCTATTTTGACGTTTCAAGGCTGATTTCTTAAAGAAACAAAACCTGGGCAGTGACGTGATTTCTTTGCATTTCCCTGCATGTTGCTTAAACGTTTCTCAAGTGTTAAGAATTTGTTGGTCATCTTCAAATTTGACAAAATTATGGAAAACTCAGAGATTGCTGACTCATTAAAATCACTAGTCTGGTAGTGCCCTGCTTTAGGGATACACCTGCTTCATAAGCTTATATGTTGTTAGCTTACAGAAAATCCATGTGGAAACAGCCTTGATCACATTCCATGGTTACCCGTGAAAGTCAGAAGAAAAACACGCCTTGTTGTTCACAAAAGCAACTTGAGTTTTAAACCCCTGATTTGTGTTTGAAATTACCTCTTAAGAGTGTAGGCTAGTACGATTCCATGACTTCAACCCATTTCTTTGAAATGTTGAAGTCAAAGACTCAAAGAGATCAGTATCTTAGTAGTTTTTTATCCTCTGGTACAAGTGATAAAGATTGAATTTTGCTGCAAAGTGTAGAACAAATTTGGATCTGAATTGGAAAGTTGCTTTTTGGTCCAGCTGTACTCCCATTCATCCTTCTTTACACAGGGGGACCAGAGGCAGTCTGAAAGGCAGAGAACCTCAAACTGACCCCATAAAACATAGCTGACCACTGACACTTCATGCTGTAGCAAACAAAACAAGAAACCCACTACTAAGGAAGGAGTCTGACAAGGCAAAGCATTGGCCTAAAAGCTTCAGATTTCTGTTAAAGGAAATAGGCAAAATTAAGATGACAATTAGCCCTCAGCCTTAAGATTACAAGCAGATTTAGATTGAGGGGGGAAGGTAGAAACTTAGCCCATGGGCAGGTAATTAAGTCGTTGTCTAAGGAGCAAGGTTTTTGCATTGCTTTTGATGCTTTTTCTGTGCATGACAGAATGGAAGTTCAGTGGTCTGGGCTGGATTTCCTGCATTCCTCAAAAGACCAGTCAGACTGAGTCTTTGATAACAAACTCATCAGTTTGGCAATATGGAGCTTGAGGAAGTGTGCATAAGTTTCCCTTCTATTTTATTTTATTTTATTTGACAACCTTTTTTTGAAGATCAGAGCATAGTTACAATTTTTATAGAACTCCTAAGTCATTAAGCTTACTGCATATGCTTATAAACGGTTTTTGTAGTCTGATCAGTTTTTTCATATGCTGGGTTTATGTCAGGTAAACTGGAATAAATGCAGGCTCCTGACTCCCACCTGATTATTAATATCCCCATGAACACTTGCTGGCAAACTGAGTTAACTCTCTATGACTTGAAATAGCCACTAAATAAGATCAACATGCTTTTCAGCTTTCGGACTTTTTTTGGTCTAGTTTCAAGTCAAAGGCAGGATGTAAGTGGTATACCAGCATTGGTAGAGGTTGATATGGCTGTCCATCATCTTCAGCCTTCACAGGCTCCTGGAGAGTGCAGATGTTTTGCTCAGCTGGCATTGGGCTATAGGACCTCAACAGTTACAAATAGGAAGGAGGAGGAGATGCATAGAGCAGGTGCCACCGAAATGTTTGAAAGGCTGATACAAGATAATACAGACGGAAAAACAGGAAAGAGTCAGATAAAACCTCAAACACAGAAACGTTAAACACAATAAGCCTAAAAATCGTGTGTCAATTTTGTTTTTTTGTTTTGTTGGGTTTTTTAAACATCTTTCATATTTGCAGGATCTCTAAAGACACCCATGCCCTTTCTCATAACAGGATAAATACGGTACTTACTGTAATGAGATCTCATTTTTTTCCATTTCAAACCAAATAAGTGTGCTCTAGAGATCGTGGAAATCTGTAAAGGGATTTACCTCCAAAGCTAACAAGCCAGCCATGGAACAAAAGGAAAATAGCCCTAGTTTGAAGTCAGTGGTTACCCAAATGCAGTATGTTGGCACTCTTGAGTGTCAGTTTTTTCCTTTTGTAAAGCAACACTGCAGTATTCTGGAGCAAGTGCCTCCATTCCATGGTGCAGGATCTCTACCTTTGCTCTTCCTTTTTCTCCTTTCATTGGTGTTCATAGAAAATGGACAGCGTGGACAGTCTTTGCTGCATCATTCTTCATACCTGTAAGCAGTTTCAGATGTTGTACTGTTTCTGTCTGGTTCACGTGGGTCATAAGATAAGATTATTTCATTAGTAAATGCAAGAACTGCAGAACGACTCGGTATTAGTTAAATCTCAAGCCATAACCTTGGACTTGAGCTCCAGATTATCCACTCAATCCACAGCAGGGAACAGCTGACTAACTGTGTCTCCAAGAAGTGCCTAACTTCAGACATGACTGAGCCAATCTCACACGGTAGTTGCATCCCCAATTTCAGCACAAGTACTGTCATCCATTTTTTTTTAAAAAAAGGACCTGACCATTTCCTGTGATCTTGAGGGATCTGGGAAAAAAACCACAAAAAACACAAAAAGCCCAAAAAAAACCCAATGAGAAAAACCAAACAACCCCCAAAAAACTAAACCCAAACATCTCTAATTCACAAACTGTTCTGTTGTGTTTCTGCCTGAATCTTGTCAGGCAGTGGCTGGTGCCACTTTCAGAGCACTATTTCTTAATTCTCTCTTCTTCGCTTCATACTTATCTCACTTTAGAGAGTGTGAAATTTTTCAGTTCATTATGTTCTGAACTGTTATTTAATTGAAGCCCCTAATGTTCAGTCAGTACACACTGCACACAGTCATTTAAAATATTCCAGCAGTGCACATTTTTTATAAGTGGTTCAATTGGAAGTGATCAAGGTTTGAGACTTCCAGCCTATAAAGGCTTCTGCTGTGGAAATGTGAAGTGCTGCTCTCAATAATTTCAAACTGCTTCCTAAGCAGGCCTTCTGTTCTGACTCTCTTAAACTGCAGCATAATTTCTCAGCACAGTTTATGCCCAGAACCTTCATTTAATGGCTCGCACAGAAAGGAGCAAGTTGCAGGATTTGGCGGTGCCCACTAGCTGTGAAACATAGTGGGAAGCCTTGCTCTCTGAATGGAGATGCTGGGTAGGAGATTTTTGTTTTGCTCCCCCCATCTTGTCCAGAAGTGCAGGAACAGAGTGGCTGCCCCCCAGTGCCCTTTCTTCTGCATGCTGTGTGCCATGCTTGCAGCTTTGTCCTCGGCTCCATGGCACCTGGTACGACTGAAGTGTGAGCATAAAGAGTCTCTATAAATGGATTTCTTCCAGCAGCACACTCTGAAACTCCGGTGTTGGAAGGTGGACAGCACCCTAGAAGAAACTAGGATGAACCATGGCATCAGGGAGCTCAGATCACAGCCAGCTGCAGTCTCACTGTCCTGGAGTGAAGCCGTGGTGCAGGGAAGGTACTGCCCAGGGATAAGGTGCAGCAGCGCAGCTCCTTAAAGTTTACTCTGTATTTTGGACATGGCTGCTACCTTTGACAACACAGACTTCAAGCTTGCTTTTCTACCCTTTTCCACAACCTTTGTGTTGATGATAAAAAGAAATGTGTCGGGGATGTCTTCAGTCTTCTCAAGCCTGATTCTGTGAAGCAGAGCAAAGGCTCTGCTTGTGAGGGAGAAAATGAAGCTCACCACCTCCTTTCTCCTACTGCAAGTGATACAAAGGGTTTACTAGCTGTTTGTTGTAGTGGGGCAGGCTAGTGGCAGTGGTAGATAAAGAGTCTCCATTCCTTTACATTGTTAAAATTTAAAGCCAAAGATGAGTCAGAGATTCCAGTTTTATTGAAAATGCTCAGTAATCTCTAGTAATGACCTAGTCTAACTAAAGAACAAGCACTCGTTAAAGGTCATTTTCCAAGTGCTGTCATCTTCTACATTAATTAATATCAGCCATATATGATGTTGTCAGTGGCTTCAAATTTTTTAGCATAGGAAGACTGGACTTCAAGTGACATTTTTAATGAAAAAATGTAAATCATCTCTCATGAATGCTGTAATCGAGGTATTCATTAGCTAACCCTGGGCTGCAGAGGAACACCTATAGAAACAGGCTATGAATCTTGGATAATACCGGAGGAGTGAGAAGTCTTTCCCAGTACCCAGTAAGTTGCTATCAGCTAGGGACACGTCTGAAGAGGCCTGGTTAAGGTAGCCAAAAAGACCATGAAAAAGACAAATGAAGAACTGGGAGGCAGGGTCTGCACTCCTGGTGCTTAATGGAAATGTAGAACAAGTAGCTCAGGAACCTGCAGATCTGGGGAACTGTTTCCTTGGAGATCAGTATCCTGATCCTTTAAAAAGATTGATGAAATCCCTGAAGCATGAGCAGATGCTATGATATCCTCTCTAGAATGCATTAGGAGTAACCACACCAACTCTAGATTTACACCTTAAGGCTGGAAGGGTCCACTAGATCACTGACCCTGACCCCTCAGCTGAATCCAGTTATCTGGTATATGTCCATAATATGCATTTGTCTGAGACAAAGGCATCCCATGTTGATACAATGATAGTAAAATATGGTGATTCTGTTGCTATTCCTGGCAGCTTGTTTCAATATTTGATGACTCTAACTTTCAAATACAAAATTTTCCTATTGCTTCAGGTCCTAATGGTAGATTTTGTGCTGCTTTGTTTTGCTGGATGCAAAAGCTCCCTCTCTAGTCCCTGGAAATTTCCCTCTGTGAATATACTTGTATGAAATAGTCAAGTTTACCTCCAAGGCTTCTTCTTTTGATGAGACAGGCACAGAAGACCTCTCGCTGTAAGTTTCCTCCAGCCTAAGAGTCATTTTAAGATGTCCCCTCTGTGTTCCTCTAATTTTTCAGTACTCTTCAAGGATTCCTCAGCTGAAATATATGTTGATGCTCATAACACCAAGGCTGTTCATGGTGGTATTTATGTTTTTAATTTTCATTTTGCCTGGTCAAATATCAAAGTGCTTCAGTCGTCCTCTTTGTTTTAATGTTACTTTGACAGTCCCATTGAACTCCATACTTTTCATTTCAATCACTACTGTCGATGATACAGTTTCCTACAGTTCACAAGTGGAGCCTGTATTCTGGTTTATAGGCATCTGGGTTTGAATTCAGGAGCATTAAAAAGTTTTCAGGTTTCACAATCTTGTTTAACAAATATATTGGACCAGAATGTAAGAGCTCCATGATTATCTTAACTTACTCTGCCTGAAATTGGTATGTCTTCTTCAATTTTTCTTTTTTTTAGATGAATTGTCTTATTTTTGTAAGTCCAGTGTTGGTGTTTTTTTGACTGCCTTAGGTTTGTGTGCTGCATGCCACATTCTGACAAAAAGTTCCATAGTCAAGTTTAATGTCTTCTGGAATATTTTTACTTACACAGATAAAAATAGGGACATGTTCCCCAGTATATTTTTTTGGATCAGAGATTGCTAAACTCCACACTTTTCACATTTAGTAACAATTTTAGAAAAACAACAGTACAGAACTGCCTGCAAGGTTTGTGAAGTTCAGCTCCAAATTCAGTTTATCCAATAGTGGGTTGAACCAAAATTTATGTCTCCAGGTACTTTCACTTTTTGCTATGGGCAAGGACTGTACAGAATGGGTGTTTGTGGCTCTTGTTAAATATGTTCATGCTTAGGAGCTAGTTTGTACAGACATTCAGGAAGGAAGAAGATGGATCATCTGCACTAGGAAATTCTTGAGGCAGGCGTCCCATAGAAATGGTCTGACAGAAATGTCTCTGCTCAGACAGGCAGTGTCAGGCCAGAGACGTTTGCAAATTGTGTCAGAGCTGTTTGGTTTCTTACCAGGGTCTTTGCAAGTCTTCATAACCATAGAATCACAGAATGGTTTGGGTTGGAAGGGACCTTAAACATCATCTTGCCCCAAGCACCCTGCTGTGGGCGGGGACACCTTCCACTTGACCAGGTTGTGCAGGGCCCTGTACAACTGCCCTTGGACACTTTCAGAGATGGGGCGTCCACAGCTTCTCTGGGCAACCTGTTCCAGTGCCTCACCAGCCTCACAGTAAAGAATTTCTTCCTAATATCTAATTTAAATATCCCCTCCTTCAGTCTGAAGACATTCCCCCTTGTCCTATCCCTATGTGCCCTGTAAGCAGTCCCTATGCAGCAATCTTGTAGGCCCCCTTCAGGTACTGGAAGATCTCAATAAGGTCTTCCTGGAACCTTCTCTTCTCCAGGCTAAACATCCCAATTCTCTCAGCCTTTCCTCACTGGGGAGGGGCTCCATGCCTCTAATCATCTCCATGGCCCTCCTCTAGACTCGCTCCAACAGATTCACATCCTTCTTACATTGGGGGCCCCAGAGCTAGATGCAGCACTCCAGGTGGGATCTCATGAGAGCAGAGCCAAGCAGCAGAGTCACCTCCCTCAGCCTGTTGGTCATGTTGGTTTTGTGCAGCCCAGGACATGACTGGGTCTCTGGGCTGCTGTGTCGAAGCTCACTAACAGGAAAGACCATGGCCATGAGCCGTGCAGGTAAGAGTGGGATCTGATCTGAGTGGGTTACTGCCAAACCATGCACATGTGGTGCAGAGGTGCAGCCCTGCTATCCCTCTTCATCCTGAGCCAGCCTTTTCATGTCCTCTGCAGTTCAGATTTTTTCTCAATTCCTCCTGCACTTTCATTCAGCTGCCCCACTGTGTACCTGCCATTACAGGTGCCATAGTCTCTGTCCTTCACATATGTCCTTCACATATATCTCACACAGAATGCAAATACAAACTCAAGGACTTAGATGATTTAGAAGTGTGAAGTATTTCCCAGTTTTCATAGCCATGTGATTCATGTTTTGGTGTGCCTACATAGATGTCACCTTATAGCAGCTTCTTGTGATGTTGAAAACATATCTTGTAAGTTTTGCAAGCAGGTGGAAAAAGGAAAATGTAGCACTAGTTATTTGTACTGAGCTGATGCTGGAGAACATGGCAAATAGGCAACCTGTCACACTGGAACCAAATCCCAAAGAGCTTATAGCCCAATGGCCTGTCATTGTTTTTTGTGAAAACATTGTTTTGATTTTTACATTCCACTGCTCCCATTCTGTAGCAAATTTGGAAGAAAAGATTTCTAAATGAAAGATCTCAGCTCTTTCCAATCTATATGCCCCATTAATATCCAAACCCCCTGGTTCATGCTATAAACATAATAAGCTAATAATCTCCATTTCACCATGAAGCTGTGTTTGTTCTCAGAAACTTGCAGTAAAGATCTCAATGGCAAATTTAGATAACATTTAAAAAAATATCTTGCAAGCAGTTTGAACCTTGGTTGGTTAAGATCAAGAAGAATCATTATTGGTACTCTGAGATTAAAATTTCTCCCTACTCTCTCCCAAAGCTTAAACCAAATTAATAAATACTTTTTTTTTTTTAAGTTCAAAATAGCTCTTTTCATTTTTACTTCAGTCCATTGTAACTACATTGTGTCTGAGTCATAGAAATCTTAGTATTTAGTTACCTTGGAACAGCTACCCTAATTCCAAAAATGGGTGGCGTGTCACGGTCAGGAACCTCTGCTTTAGTAAATCTGATTCCCTGAAGACACTGTTTTTCATATTTATCTATAATCCCGTTCATAAACTCATAAAGTTGCAGTTTAAAATCTGTTATGTTGAAAATGGGGTTCTTCTCCAAAACACCAAGAGTGGTTCAAGAGACATCTCTGTCTTACATGCAACATGTAAAACCTAGGCTGGTTTCCTAACAAGAAGGGAAAACATGGTCAAAAAACAGAGTGAATGCATATATCAATACACTGTACTTACAGGTGCAATTAAAGGAGAAATGCTAGCAAGCTCTGTGAACTCTGCCATACCCACAGTGCCTTCACTTAAACTCCTTCTGCTGTCACACTGCTTTGAGCATCAGCATTTGAGCTGATTTGTGTGAAGAGACTTCCACTAAAATACATATTTTTACACAGAGTGACAAGCTTATACAGTTTTTGCTAGCAGAGACATGTAAAATACAGTTTAATATTAGATGGGCATTCCTGTTTTGTTTTGTTTTGTTTTTTTAAAGTGCAAATTTCAGAAGACCCTTTTGGTAATACAACCTTGAGCAGTTTTAACATCTGTAAATGCCTGAGCTGTCCAGGAACCAAGTTGCTCAGGAAGTGTTGAGTAAAGTGGAAACAATATCTTGCGGTGGCTTAGCTGATGAAATTATGCTGGTATGTGGAGGTGGTACTGCCCAGGGGCAGGACCTACAGTGACAGTCAAGTGTCCCAGCTCTTCCACTGCCCTACCCTGTGACCTTGAGAAGGGTGCTCTCTGTGTTTTTCTGCTTCTCTACCTATAAAATGACATTTTGAGCTAAATGCTTTGAGAGTAACAGCTACCGTCCAGACTTTCCCTGGAAGAGCTGAGCTAATTTGGTATTTAGGATGTAGCACAGTCAAGTCCTGTTTGGTAATATGGTGGTAAAACAGCACTGGTAACACTGGGAAGGAAACACTCTTCAAATCTCTGCAGTTTCTTCTCCTTGTGATTGGCAAGTTCAGGCTTAAGGCTACAGTGCCATTTCATGGAATGAGTAAGAAGTGCATCTGTTGAGCTATGGCCTAAACTCCCTCCCACAGGAAAATTGGCAACAATGTTTGTAGCCAAGTGTGAGCGATGGTACCATGTACTGCAGTGCCAGGAAGCACAAAAAATCAGAGTCATTGACAGAGTGGCACAACAGGACTCTGTGCAGAGAAAGCACTGTGGACTTGCATTTCAGGAATGTTGTCCACTTACACTGCCAGCCCAGCTATGAAGAGCTGTGCCTATTTGACTCTCTTGACTAAATCCAGGGGCAGAAATGGAACCCATTGCTGTGGGCAGGCTGAGGAGCCACGTGGTGCTTTCTCCAGCACCAGTGACATCCCAATGAGGGGATGCAAAAAGTAGTGCTTCTAATCTCAACAGTTGCATTTATCTGAAAATAATTAGCTGAAAAAAAATAAAACTCTTCCTGTCCTTGCAAGGCTGTAAGAAAAGGGAAGTGCATCTTAGATTGCTTCAAATGAAACAGTGAGGCTCAGAGGAACCAGAGACCTCCGCTTGTATGCTGCATTCCTTACTCCTGAGACAAGCTTATGAAGGAATGGAGTGTCTTGAATCATTTAATTTGGCTAATTTAAAACTACATATGCATAATTTATTTACAGAGAGGTAAAAACCTCTAATTCCTGCATTTATTATTGTAACACACATTATTAGAGTGAGGGTTTGTTTTTTTTACTATTGCAATCTGCACACTGCCTGAGCATGTTAGTGTGCTACACGTCATGCTTGAGCGAGTGTGTTTGAGGGGTTTTGAGACTTCAATTCACATATACCACCCTCCATAAATTATGTACGTAACTTCCATTTATATACAAAGGCATTGCAGAAATTACAATACAAATTAATTTACAGGGCTTTCATTCCCTGCAATTGTTTTATGCCTTGCCTTGAAGGAAAAAAACCAAAAAACAAACAACAAAAAAGTGTCTTCTATTTCTCACTCTGGAGGGGTTCAGTTTTGGTAATACTGCAATAGTGCCTTATGTCAAAGGTACATTTGGCTTATTCACAGCAAAACCCAGGGAACCAGCCTATCTCCAAATACAGTTTATGCAATCTATTCATGTAAGTGGGACACCTTTTCTAATTCCAGCTCATGGGAATTTAATTGCCAAGTTTGAGCTTTTGTCGGGATATCTGTCACTTTTCAAGGACATCATGGATGGAAAAAGACTTCAGTGAGGTCCAGCTCTTTTACGAGGCTTGACAACTATTCTGACCTTCTCAGTCTGTAAGATGTGAGCCCCAGAAGAACTGGCTGAGGCAAAGTGAGAGAACTGATTCCAGAGCTGCCTCATTCCCAGGTATCTTTAAATTATGTTCCAGCCTGACCCAGAAGGTTTCTCCCATGTAAGTACCAGCCCACTCACCTTTAGATAGCTGAATTTTCCCCTTGTTCACATCCTGACCTGGGCTGTACTCTGTGCAGCCAGATTCAATGAAGGCATTGTGTGTCCACCATAATGCCTCTCATCACTAATTCACAGTCCCTTGGCGTGTATGAAAGCTTAAATTATTTCCTGCAATGTGCATTAGCTTGCACATGTCTATGCTGAATTTCATCTTCCATCATGCTGTCTGGTCAAGTCTTTCTGGAACATGTCGTAGCTCCCCACAGTCTTGAGTAACGTAAAAAATTCTGTGTCATCCGGACATTTTGCTAATTCACTATTTACATACCTACTCCCAGGTCACTAAAAAACATCTCTTACTACAAACTTCGGGCTGACAGGCATAAATTCTTAATGTGTATTGAAACCAGGAGCAAATCTAGGGCTATTTTTTAGTTTGATATATTTGAAGTAGCTTTTAATGGCTTCTCAGTAGCTGTTGAAGGCAGGGAAATCTCTGGTAGCATTGCAGGTTCTGCTTTCTTGAGCTGGGATTGGCACTGGAGACAGTGGGGTTGACATTCTGCTCCTCTGGACTAGAAACAAGTTTTTTCCTAAGCCTACATAGGATTTGAACCTCTTCCTTGCACTGTATTTTTTCCTATCCAGGAAGAATGACAACTCCCATAGGCAGCAGCAGCTACTCATGGTGCAGAAGGAGAAATACATGTCCCTGTTCTAGGAAATTGGGTTGACCTATTTCCCTGGAGGTGGTTGGCACAAAAGAAAGAAACAGGAGCTCACAGAAGTAGCCAAGACCATACACAGGGGCAGGAGAAAGGATATGGGCCAGTCCTGGCTGTCGTTGAGCCTTCCACCAAGGTTATCTCTCCTAAGTCTGCCTGTGTGGTGAAGAAATGACTGGCTTTCCCCTCAGAACGGCTCCCTGTCTGCTCTCCTTGAAAATGCCAAAGCTAATATAAGGTGATGTGGCTATTTTTCTCAAAAGTGAGTGATGGTCTGTGTTGAGCATAGCAGGTACAGTGTCTAACACTGTCCCTTTGGAAGAAAGTGTGGCATGGCCTCATCCTTTTAATGTGTGGTGCACCTCAAGAGAGTCATTTAACCCACCTGATTCCTTACTTACCATTGTAGAAAGTCTCTTTTTTACTTTGTAAATACTCTGTTTCTTCCTAAGCCACAGGAATATAAGTCAATACTAGTAGTGACAAAGTAGGAGGTGTTGTGGGCTATAGGTTGCTTTTGAGGAGAGGAGAGGATCTGGGCAATGAAGGCCATGTAGGAGCTAATAATGGATTTTGAAATTTTAAGAAGCAAATTTTACAGAGAAGGAGGAATCTCCTTTTTCTCTGTCCCTTCAAAATAATCTCACATGATATAAAATATTTGAAGGTCATGAGCTCTCCTGGCAATGACAGCACCACATTGAAAAGGCTACCACCAGCATCTGATGTAATGTCCAGGAGCATCAAAGAAAAAACATGAGCTGAACACTCAAATAATGAATGGTTGCCACTGACAATGATGCTTTGTTGACAGCAACAGAATGGTATCTGTTTCTCAGAGGTATTTGTTGTTCCAGGAAATATGCAGGCTCAGGTATATGAGACTGATGTGGATTACAGTTGGCAACACTTAAATGGTTATCTTTGCAATCAGAAGAAAAAAGACTTTTAATTACAAGCACAGTAACACTATCAAGCTGGGGCAAATCCTAGGCTTAATCCTGTGCTACTGCTCTGGGGTTTTACCTGGTTCAGATTCTTGTCTTTGGCTGTTTCCTCATGAAATCACTTCCTGGACTGGATGTTTTTGGTAGAATCATTTTTGCAATAAAATGCTGGAGGACAGAGAAATATTTGACTCTCATGCTAGGCATACTTGCACACTTGGGAAAATACTGCTCTGCCCACAGTCCCTACCCTAAATTCAGGGAGAAGGTCACAGAACTGCACAGGTGTCTTTGCAAACCATCCCTCATCTCTACCACAGTAAGGGACAAGGGTCCCCCCAGCCACCAGCTCAGATCTCTGGTTGTGCTGTGGAAACCAGCAGCATAATCCCTCCATGCTATCCCAGCATCACCCCAGGTAAAGAAGAAGAGAAAACCTCTGTTTCCAGCTTGTCAACACTCCTGTATGAAGCAAAGCTTCTGTGATCTCCTTCCTGTGGCTCCCAGCCTTCCGCACACGGCTTGCACTGACCCGGAGTGCCTTGGCAGGGAGCTGGGGAGTGCTCTTACCCCTGGGTGGGGGCTGCGCCGCAGGGGCGGTGAAAGCATCTCCTTCCCCGAGATCATCTTCAGTCACCTGGTTCCCAGCCTGCAGGCTCTGGACAGCTCTGCCTTAGAATTCATCTCCCACATCACCCTGTACCTCATCACCCTCTCTACCCTCCTCCCTGTCCTCCAGCCTTTCCTCTCCCCTCCTGCCCTCAGCCACCCTCTCTCTGGCTTCCTCCCTGCCCCTCCAGCCATCCCCGTCTGCATTCCTCTCGTCTGCCCTATTTGCCTCCCACCACAGCACCTAACAGACCGTGCCTTTCTGCAAATGGACTGGGCCAGTCACCCACAGCTCTCCATAGGGTGCTGTTTCCTTTCCCTCCTACTGTATTTGAGGTGACTTGCAACTCCTGGGGGTTCCATGAGCACAGAAGCAGTCTCAGGAAGATGGAGTTCAGCAGCACATCCCTCCAACAGGATTTTGTTTTGGGGGCTGAGGAGATAGGATAGGTAGTTTGGAGATTGTTGTCTTAAGAAGGGGTTTTGGGGTCTGTGACTGAGTGGATAAGGCAGTGGGAAGGGGAGCAAGGGACAGGAACCCTGCAGAACAGGACACACTTGAGTCTCAAGGCTGTTAGGGAGCTGTGGTTTCAGGTGTGAGCTCAGCCATAAAGCAAAGCTGCCTCCAGCCCTGTCAGAGCATGGAAATGGGGCCAGCCCCTGCTCAAAGGCAGCATAAAGTCCCTTTTCTTCCCATGGCACCCAGGCCAGGCCTGCCCTTACTTGCTTTGCAGAGGACTGTGAGCCCCAGAGGGTGCCCAGCCCTGGAGGGAGCCCAGCCCTGGAAGCTGAGGGCTCTCACCAGCCAGGAGCTCTGCCCATCCCCTCTGCCGCATGGTGCCGGTGAAACCTGGCTGGCTCCCTGGGCCCCGGTAAACCGAGTGGTGCAGCGGGTGCTTGCCTAGAGCTGGGGCTTGTGTGGCATTTGGGGTTTGTTTGAGGAGGAGGAGGAGTTTCTCCCCTGACATTTTCACAACTCGGAAAGGAACAGGAGGGATTGATGACTCTCAGCCCAGCAAAGACAAAGAGGTGATCCTGCCCTACTGGGCTTTGATAAACCCAGGCAACCAGCCACCACTTGTTCTTACAATCACTCACTCCCACATATGCATGAGAAATGCTATTGTGGGGCTTTTTCAACATTACTGCATACTTATTAACTGATGTGCCTTTGTTTTCTATCAAACATCTTGTTTCTAAACCTCTCCTTAAAACCCACCATATATACGCGCGTACGTACTTATTTTTCTGTCAAAGAAATCAGTACTGCAACATTTGAAGGGGAAAGTAAAGCACCATTTTAAACTACACATATTTTTTCCTTTTCACCATTTTCTTTTACCAAATTACTCTTCAGCTCTTAATTTCACAGACATTGTGCTCAGTTTCAGTAGCCTGTGGAGGTCTGTGGAGGTGTGATTGGGCAAGCCTTTTGCTAACAAAACCCTCTACATTTTTTTCTCATAAAGCACAGTGTTTGCACCTTGCAAACCTGACAGTCGTATTGAGGCATATTTGCAAGGGTATTTTGGCATCTCCCTCCCAGCCAGTAAGACCTGGAGATACGGCTTTTCCAGTATGATAGTTTGCTCTTTTAGTGGTTGAATTTTCCTTCTGCTGGAGTAATGGCAAATCCAAATTGACTTCTCTGGGAGCAAAATCACAGGAGCACAGGGCAAAATCCTTTACAAATACCACCTTATTAACTGTCCCAGATGCCCATTGGGAAAAACAGGCACTTTAACTCATTTTCTCCCCACAAACTCCGAGGTAAAGCAACTGGCTCAGAATATGAGAACCCACTTATAATTCAGGGTGATGGCTAACCTAGTTGGATGCAGCAACATGCAGATGTATTGAAGAAAATGTGGCATAGCAGCTTCCTAGCAGAACTTCACAGCTCCCAATCCGAGTGCTTTTTAAGCACTAACTCAGTAATTATGCATCATGGACAGGCCTACTTTTTTGCCATCACGTCTACATTTCACTGTGACTTTGCAAAATGATCAAATGATTGAGATTTGGAAAGTCCACACACTCTGTCCTGTATTCAGAGTATTGCATGACACTATTCACGCACTTAGTGAAACTAATATTGTTTGCTGCTGTCCTGCCTAGAGGGCCATGGGAAACAGGACCCTGTTGTGCTAATTTCTGGATAAGCACATAATGAGAGTCCCTCATACTGATAAATATACTACATAAGTGGAAAAGGAGACCCAGAGAGAGAACAGGAACATGAAAAGGAGTGAACAATACAGAAGCCCAGAATGCCCAGGTCAGTGGGCATCTTGGCTTCAGAATGTCCTGCTCCCACTTGAGGCCAATCTTTGAAATGATTGGCCTTTCACAGGGGTGTGAGTCTGTTGGATGCATAAACTACAGCTGATACTGCAGCTCAGCATCTGTGTGTATCCAAAGGGATTGTCAGACTTGAGATGCTCTGCTTGCTGTGTCCTGTAGGATGCTGCCTCTGAATAGCATCACTTGTGCAAAGCAACTCCATGAAGGAACTCGAGGCATTATAATTCCAAAACACCCACCAAAACCCAGAAAACTGCTGAAATGCTATTGAAATGGCAAAACTCTGATGTGGTCAATTAACCCCCTGCTATGCAGGACCCTGATATCTCTGTATAAATAAAATAAAAGGCAATAGTGCTGAATTAATGGCATAGCTGGGGAGGAAAGCAGTGATACCACGAGATAGTTTCTTATGAATTATTTATTGGGCGCTGTGATCAGAGCTCTGTTTAGCCTCTGTCCTGCTCTAGGTCATCACAAGTATACACCCTTTGCCCTAACTCGGAGCATTAAGCAGCCATGCCAAAGACAGGATCTTTGCATGACTGCCTCTAGATCCCAACACATAGCCGTGTAGCCCCTATAATGGACAAGCACATGTATTATTAAGCAGCAGAAAGCACTTGTACAAGGCTGACGGCACACATGACTTATTTACACTGACCTAAAATAGCTGCACTTTAAATGATACAAACACAGAAGACTTTAAAGTGCTCCATGGAGATTTGTGAATACAGGAGAACCCTTTGGCTAACTCTGAAACATTGTTTTCTTAAAAAGTCAGCTCATTGTCTTTTATGCACCTGCCATTGCCTAGAAGTGACTTCCTTCAGTTTTTCCTATATATTGGATTATTAGCAGCTTGGTTATTAACAATCCTCCCACTTTTGTTGGCAGATGCATCTTTCCAGAGCTGACAGTTCCTAAGGGCTTAGGAATATTCTCCTGCAGGCTTGCAGGGTGGTAGATTCATGGGGTTTTCCCTTCTTTTAGCTGGGTTTCCTGGCGGAAAGTGGGTATCAATGGCTCTGCTTCAGCTATGCCCACTGGCCAAGCTTGGCATAAGTTGTTCCCACTGTCACTGGGTGCCTGTTCAGGGGTGGGAGTTGGGTGTCCAGTGTCCCTTGGGAAGTGTGTGCCCAGATGAGGAGGGAGATCACTGCCAGGGTGGCTGGGGAAGGCTCCTGGGGGTATGCTGGGAGCATGGGGTGAAGGTGAGAACCAGTAAAACATTAAAATGTATGTATATGTGTGCGGGGTAGGGGGGGGGGACCTTAAAGATTATTTAACAAAAAAAAAAACCCTCAAAGTCTGACTTATATGAAATTTAATTTAATTTATTTTTACACCAGCAGCTGTCAGTTCAAAGAACAAAAACAAAGTAGCCATCTGTGCTTAATTTCATAAATCTACTGTAGATTGTCACATGATAGTGGAACTTGGACAAAAACATGTCATGTGATTGGGTCCAGTCCCTTTAAAGTCAGGCTTTCATATATAGTCTGATCTAGCTGCAACTATAGGCACAAGGCCCAACTAAGTAGGCAGCAATGTGTCATGAACCAAGCAGGGTCAATCTGACAAAACCCCTGATTTCTAGGACTTGTAAAATCTTCTCTTTTTGTGACAAAAGTGTTACGTTGGTTTTGGTGGGGTTTTTTTGGTTTTGGGTTTTTTTTTTAAATTATGCCACCAGTATTTGAGCAAACCTATGAACCTATTAGACAACAGCAATCCCTGTAACATGAAATGTAACATGAAATAACTCCCCTTCCATTAGAGTTGCAGCGGCATGGAAAAAGCATGGTGACAGGGAGCTGCAAAAGACCAAGGGCGATTGCAGGGTCAAGCAGTCTCACCTCCCACTGGAAGCTCTTCCCTAGTTCTTTAGTTGTGACAAAAAGAGTTTTCTTTAAAGCTCCACAGAACACAGGTAAATCAGAGAAATGTAAAACAATTAAATTTTCTTCACCCATTCGAGAGACAAGGCTAATAGGGAAAGTCAGAGTGTGTTTACTCTCCAAAATCATATTACTAAGAAAGTGCAAGGGAGAAAGATCAGAGGGGGTGTAATTAAAATACAGATCAAAAAGTCGCATTTTTCAATTTGCCATGTGAAAAAAAAAAAAACAATCAGCTTGTCATATTCTCATTAAATACCAGATGGTTGAGCATGAGTAATAGATCTCTGGCTGACAGAAATCTGCAAACTCTTTTCTTTGGAGAGTTTTTAACTTCAGCAATCCGACCATATCGAATATTCAATAACACTATCAAGGTGAATGTATTTGTTTAGTATTTACGTGCTTGTATTTGTTTGTGCATGCCACAGCATACGTGTGTGTGGGGTGGAAACAAGAGCTGAGCTTCAGAGAAAGTAAAATTAATTCTAAGCAGGTAAGTTTAGCTGCCTAACACACTTTTACTCTCATATTCACAGACACAAGAGTTTCCTGAGGTTTCAATGCTTCCCACATTTTCAGGGATAATTAAGTGATGACCACAGTTATGCTGAAAGGAAAAGGCCACAGCTACTTTATCTAATGCAGCCACATAACTATAAATCAGGTTGTCGCTCTCGTGTTGAGCCTTGCAGATCAATCGCTTTCTCACACCACTGCCTTTACCTCCAGTGGGGATTCAGCAGCTGCCAGCAGCCCTGTCCCGCTGCCTTTTCCAGGGCCAGCTCACCCCCAGACTAACTCAAAACAACACAAGTTTTACCATGTTTGAATTATTTATCTGGTTTTTTCACAAGTGCTGTGTTACAACAACATTGACAGGATCTGACCATCAACTACCACTGAGACAGTACAAAGACAGAATTAACAAGATGCTTCTTTTCTTCCCCATGTGATTTACTCTCTCAGTGTGCACAGGGACATGGTCAGGTGGGGAAGTTCAGACCTAACCATATCAGAAGGTGCTCATCAGCACTGCTGGTCTGATAGGGCCAAACCTTTATGTAGCTGGATCCTTGACTGGATCCCAAGTACAAAGATGAATCCAATTGCTACCTCACTGGACTTCAGCCATTTGCGAGGCTTGGTATCAGCACAGCCAAATGACTGGGAGCCCTGAAAGGCCCATGTCATAAAGGAAATATTTAAGTCTGCCTGCAACATGCGAAATTTCAAAGAAATTCTGCATGTGTGCAGAGGCAGCAGCCATTCTCCCCTTGCCTGCTCCAGCCTGTTGTGGAAGGAAACCCACACTGGTCTCTCTTATAGACCTTCCATTTTATTTTAATTCCATCACCACCCCCCTGTACCACCCTCCCCCCCCCCCCGGGCCCCGCCTCCTCTCCCCTCCAATTCTCCTTACTGCTGTTTTCCCTTAATCTAAAAGAAGTAATTTTGAATAAAAGTACATGATCCGGTCCTTGTATATGGAAAAACAGCAATTACTGTCAAAGAACAACAGTCTTTGTGGTAGGAGTGTGGTAGCTTTATTCTCCTGCAAGTTTGGGCTGGACTGATACTTAGAGTAATAGACATTAATGCCAGAAAAGAGATTTGTGCCAGTAAGGAATATTTCCCTACAGGATATTGTAACCAAGCTTTAATTAAAAAAAATTAGAAGGCATTAAAGAAGCACAAAATAATAGCCTCCTTCGGTGTACCTCACATTACCAACCAACCTGTTAGTCTCAGACCTTCCTCATTCAACTTACTTACATGTTTATGCTCTTGGCAGATCCAGATCTCACAACACTGTGTTGTTCAGGGATACCTAGAAGTGGTATAGTTACATTAACACAATAAATTAGCATGGGTAGAGCACCATGCTAGTAAATCTGGATTGCTTCTCATCCTCAAGCTAGTTCTTTTAGACCTAGCTCATTTAGCACTATAATGTGCAGTGCAGATGTATCCACATGCTATCCAAATCTTTAGGAATGATGCTGTTATGGGGAGCCCAGAAAATCCATGGGCAGTGGGAACCAGTGGCAAAGCTGAAAAGTTGAGGCTCTCCCCACTCAAGACTTTCAGTTGGTCAAAATAGTGGTGTTTTCCTTTCCTATAACAAGGTTCTTAGAATGAAGTCTTGGTGCCACTGAGATCTGTAGAAGTTTTGCCACCAGCTACAACAGTTGTAAAACTTTATCCTGTTTTCCTAGTCAAGATTAAAAATATTTTTCTGGTGATAACAGGCTAATCTCTCAAAACTGTTGTTTTCTTCTTAAATTCTATTCAGGTTAGCCAGTTTCACAACATTTTCCTTGTGCGCTTTTCATGGTTTTAGTTAATACCAGTATAAATTACTGCCTGAATCACCTTCTTTTGGGAATTGCCATCTTATCACACCAGCCTCACTTCTCAGCTGTTATTTTTTTCAGGAGTTCACCCTCCATCTCCTTTTTTTTCTCTTGGATTGACAAGGCTGATACAGGCACCTGTAAGCATTTGTTTCCTTGATCCTGGCTTTAATGATTAGCTTAAGGAGTCTCATATGCTCCTGTCATGCCTACTGCTACCTCTGTCAACTTTCTTTTCAAGACAGCAGACTTTGATGCGCTTAGAGACAAGGTCTGGAGCACCTGCTTTCCAAGAAAATGGAAAGGCAGATATTCTGCTCATGAAGATTGACTAAGTAAAGAAGCCAAGGTTAACAAATTCACCTGGAGATTTCCTATGGCTCTTGAGTCTGTGATTCTCTAATCTAGAATAATTTACTGAGGGTAAGGTAACAGTATCCTCAGCTGCAGACATTGGCAGTGATTTTTGGCAACTTCCAGGCTGTTGGCTTCAATTTGAGATTCTGTGTTACTTTCTGGCTGGCAGACCATGTCCTGCCTACCTTCTGTCTACAGGTCAGGTGGTTTTGGAGAACTGCTGATGAGCCTCTTTTATTGGTTTGCCTACCTTGTTTTCATTAAGACAACACATCCAGCCACCGATACTCCAAAAGTAACATGGCACAAACTGGGAGGAAGTTTCCATATGGATCTAGCCCACCAGACAGCTGTTCCATCTCTCAGGACCTCACGACCAAGGTCAGAGGTTTGGGCAGAGTTGCTCTTTGCAGCGCCTGTCGTCAGAACAAAGGAAATCTTTAAGCCGGTTTTACCACCCTATCAAACCTCTGTGGGTGAGGCAGGAGAGAACAAACTAGTTTTCAGGACCACAGAGGTATACAAATGTGAGGGTAAGCAGATATACATATAGGTGTCTGATGACTCGTCTGATATACCTGACTAGTGGGAAAGGGTGCTTTTGAGGTTAAGACTCTGGAGAGGATTCAGGAAATTTGGATTTGGTTCCCAGCCCCGCCATGGATTGCCTGTGGCAGCTTGTGTAAGTCTGTTCCCCTGTACCTCAGTTCTGTGTGTGTGTAAAGGGGGCACAGGACAATTTACTCTCATTTACTTCTTGCTTTTCTTTCAGAAAGAGAGACCAAGTGCACTGGTAAGTGTCCCAAACTCACGTGGGCTCTCATCTCACTGAGCTCCCTCGATACCATCAGTGTGTGAATCACAGGGCCCAAGGGAAGAGAGCAATATATACTTAACACATGTATGCACAAACGACCAACGGTTCCAGAAGTATCAGTGAAGTATCAGAAGTTTGGAACACTAATTATCTTCCTGGCATGTGTCTCTGGCAATATCAAACTGTTGATAAAAATTTGAATCAAACCAGTACTGAGCATTTTATTTCATGGTTCACCAGGCAGCTAAGTATTGAAACACCTCATTTTTCCTTCCTTCATGCCAATGCATATCTAAATCCCGTCTGAAAGAATAACAGAATCAAAACAAATGCAGGGCAAGACAAAGCTACCTAGACAATGGAGGCAGTGGTCAGCAACAGTATTTCTCTTTGTTCACTGGCCATATCAACCACATTTATTACATGGTCATGTCAGTATATGGGTCACCTAATACTAATTGTTAGATGGGCCTAAGGAGATGGCACTGAACACCAGAGACGTTTGGTGTGATAATTTGTCCACCCTCCTGTTAGACTCAAATTCTCTCCTTGCTGGCTGAATTCCAAATACAATCAGTCCCAGTCACTCGGGCCTCCACAATTTACTGTAACAAAAAATAAACATTATTATTATTATCATCATCATCAGTTGCAGCAGCAGTAACATTAATGAGTTAGAATCTCCAGAGATGGCCCGTTGTGTGCTTTCTTGGTAGATTCAGTGGTCTTTCCACCCTTTTAACCCCTTCTAGGTTTTTATTCAGAGATCTTGTTTTGATGTTCCATCTTGCAATGTCTTGTTTTAAGGCTGCTGCAAGGCACTCTCTTGAGAGTCTCTTTTCTTGGCAAACTCTCATAGCAGCAGGCTTTGTAGGCAGACTTCTTTCATTACATAACCTTTTCCTCTTGATAGGGCATCTGTAGTACTGGAGGGAGGATGATGCCTGATGCAGACAGGTTTCATCCTCCCACCTTATTTTCATGTCCATGCATTTTCTCCTCTTTAAGAGAACTCTAATACTTCCCCTTCATACTGAAAGTAGGTGGAGGAACAGTCAGTTTTTCCTATCCTTGGCAAAATGTTTTCCTGGCACTGTTACTTATTGTGGAGCAAGGAGCACAAACACCCTCACTGTTGCAGTGATCCAGGAGGAGGAGCAATGCTCCAGTTAGATATTCTGGACAGGTATGTGACCCATCAGACATCCATTGAAAGCATCAACAGAACTAGTGATGTGAGCATCTATGACGGATTCTCTCTGTATGACTGATACTACAGTGGTGAAGGAAAACACAAGGGATCATTTCCCGGCACACTCTGAACATGCCTAGTGGAGTGGGAAATATCATAAGATCTTCTGAGAACCAGTTCTTTCAAACCTCATCACGATCTGAGCCTACCTTCTTGGGACCAGTGATTTAAACTTGAGTGTCTCATTCTGGGGTATATCCTCATCCTTTAGCCTTACAGAGAAAAGTGAGAGAGTCAGGTTTCATTTACAATTGAATGCAGGTATTTAATTAGCTACAGAAAAGTAGATCAGATTCATCAGAGTATATTAATAAAGTCCTGTTCCCAAATACCTGAGAAGGTGGTGATGAGGACACTTTTCTCAACGGGAGTCTAAGGTTATAATCTGCTTTCTAATCAGATGTGTGGGCGAGGAGAGAGGAGAAAGACTTGAAAGCAATTTCCTACCTCTTATGTGGCTAAGGGGAAATTATGGGGGAGATAACTGTTAGTTGTTTTTTAGTATTTTTTCTTATCTCCAGGAAAGGATTTACAGCCAGGACTCCCAGGGGAGATAGGTGCCACCTTCTCTCCCAGAGGTGGCTGTAACTGCCTGTGCTTAATTGCCTCACCGCTAAATACTTCACACCATTCATGCCTCTTGTAGACATTTCTTATCCATCAGCTTGGTCAGCTTCTTTTTCTGCTCCCCAGCTTCTCTAATCCCATCCTGAGGCATTAGATTTACTTTCTCCCATACCTGACACCCTTGGATGCCTGTGTCTCTAACCAAGGTCTGAGGATTCCAGTATACACTGGAGTAGATGGAAGTTAGGTATTAAAGCAGCGTGGGTTTCCTATTTTGGTGTGAAATCTCCTTTAACCCCAACTATGAACATATTGGACAGTGAGGAAAGTAGTACTTCTGGCTGAAGTATGCATACAACTAATCAAGCTTTGTGATCCACTGTGTCTCAGATCTTCAGTAATGAGTTCCCTTTGGCTAAAATTAGATGTTTAAGGTCTTTGTGCTGTTAAACTCAGTCTGCTTTATACTTTCTGCCATGTGCATGAGACTTGCAGGGAACTGGTAAGATGTAATGCTTGTATTCCTACAGGTACGTGAGTCTGGTTTTATAGAGCAAAAAGTTTTTCCATTATCAGCCAGGGAAATATAAATATATTTCTTGAAGATTTTTTTCTTCTAAATTAAGAAGTTGGTTTTGTATGGGATGTTTCTCAAATTCTTTGTTTTGCTATGGAAATTTATATTCTGCCTTCTTACACTTCAATTACACTCCTTTCAGTGGAAAAAATCCCCATTCCCACACATTTTAACCTCCACTACCTTTCTTATGAGAAAAAGTAGAAGCAAGGAGGAATAAAGCAGTGAAAAATGACAGGGTTGGCTTGGTTTTCAGACCTGTGACTGTAGACACCAGAGTCTACCTGACAAATAAAATTAGTCACATTTTGTAACATTTTATTTCACTGCTTTCACTACTCTGGTCACTTGTCTGCTAGCCCTGGCATTTCAGGAAGAAGAAAAGGGGGATGAAAGCATTTTTGTTTTAGGACAGTCACCCTTTTCTCTTAGCCAACTCAAAGGTTATAGCAGCATCTCCTGTAATATACCCCCAGGCCCATTCTTGCTGGCCCCACTGAAGTCTTAACTCTCTCCCTTCAGAAGGATGATAATTTTCATTGACGACTGAACAAGTCTTCAGATTCAAAGATTGCAGTGTTGCTCCCCACATACTGAGGTCACTGATCCTGGCACATATAGCATTATGTGCATACATCTCCCATTTTTGGTTGCATCACAAGATGAGGTTTTCCACCCCTTGCAAAAGGCGATCCACAAGCCTTGTCATGTTCTGAATGGCATGGCACCATTTTCTGCCATGATGGGCTATGGTTGTGTATCATCCACCAACTAACCTTTTAAGTGACACACTTCTACACTCTCTCCTGGATCTAGTAGCTGGTGTTAGTGAGCTCATCAGAGCTTTACTTCTTGGGTTCCTGTTCTGCAGGTCTTCAGGTTAACCTTTCTAGTTTTAAACAAAAAAGATGATGTCAACAGGAACTGTATTGTAGGCTTTCCCGGTGCTGATTGTAACCTTTATTGTTGGTTAATTGACAAAAGTGCTTAAAGTCTGCTTCAGAACTTCTGTTTCATAAAAATGTCTCCTTTGTTGAAGTATCAATTAGCCGTCTTGGTTCAAAATTTATTTCTCTTGCATGCAGCCATTTATTCTGTAATAATTGTCTAGATTCTGACATTAAATACTGTAATTTCTCCTGCTATGTTTAAAACCACTTCCAAGGGCTTCTAAGTTTTATTTCCTTCCCATTTTCTACATAAATAGCTGGAGTTTGTTCATGCTTGGGGAGATTAATAAAACCATAGCGTAGATTGTGAAATTCACCCCAAACCAAAATACAATGAGTTCCATTCCAAGACCTCCTGCAGGCTCCATTTCTTTAATTAAATATATGCCAAGGTTCCTCTCCATGAAGTAAATATATAAAACTGCATATTTGAGGGCAATTATAAGCTACTGTATTTTGACATTTCTTCACTGCAAATCTTTTAACCTTTATTAAGGGAATTCTGGTTGAATGGATTTCTACTTGAGATATATATAGCAAGAAAGCTTAATGTCTGTATGAACGTATGGACAAACTAAAGAGAAATCATAGGAAATGTGAGTAAGTGAAATCCTGATTTTCATCCTATCAAAGGTTGTGGTCAGGAAAGGTTCATCATTAGCAAGAGCTACACAACTATACTGAAGACAGAGAAAAGTGTTTGCACTGGGGAATCGTAATTTTTCTCCATTCACAGACTGGCTTTGCTAGTGCACAGAACAACTTGTTTCCAACCCTTGCCACAGTGGTGCCATAGGAAAGAAAAGGAGATAGGTCTGATTGCAAATGGATCAGATGCTGGGTGAATAATCCCAGTCAGCCAAGACAAAAGCTCTCTGCTCCTGCATTCTGCTTTGTTTTGAATGGGAGCAAGACTCTCTCTTTGGTCAATCTTCTCTATGTCAGTAGAGCCTTCTGACAGTGGGTAGTGTGGAGTGTGAGATGGGGCTGTGAGGCTGACCCAGGACAGATGTGCAGAGCAGGATGGGCTGGAAAGAAGAGCTTTGAATGGGGAGCATTCCTCCAAGGAAAGAACATTTGCAGGTGTTCTGACACTAAAGTGGAGGACACAGGGGAAGTTCCTAGGGTGTATGTCCTTCTGCTTCAGGAATGGCGGAAGGATGTGCTGTCAAAGGCCACGTTGTGAGTGGGACGACCAAGGCAGGGGTGGGTGGTGGGTGTGCAGGAGAGCCATCAAAGTCCTGGGCTGAATGCAGAGTCCCACTCCTAGAGGAGGTCAGAGTCATGCTGACCCCTGTACCTTTATTTCAGACCATCAGGCACGCCTGCTATTTTCCTAAAACAATTCTGGATGTCAGAGGAAAGGAATAGGAAACTCTGCTGGGGAGGCCACAAGAGAGGTTAAAACAGAAGGCATAGGTGGGGTTCTGATTCAGATGTGGCCTGGAGCAGCAGAAGCTCCTTCAGCCACCACTGCAGACACTGGCATGCAGATACATTCATGTGGGAAACCCCTGTGATATGGGAAACATCCTGGCAAAGAAACCACAGTTCCTGCTTGAGCCAGGAGACAGCAGCATGCATGCAGTTTGGGCATCATTTTGAGCAAACCCAGCAGTTTTTTGGGAGCTGCTGGAGGCTAGTGGTTCTTTACAAACTATCCACATGGTTCTGCCTTGGGTATAACCTTGAACTTTGCTTTAACTAGTATTCTGTCCTAGAAACACAGACCAACACATGCTGCACTTTATGTACTATTAGACCAGAGCCTGTTCAAACCTGCTGACTTGACAGCAGGCTACTAGATGAAAGCAGGGTTAGTTCCCTTATCATCCAGAAACAGAGAGTTCCAGAAGACTTTTTTTACACAGTTTAGTTTCCAACCTTTTTTTTTTTCTTTTTTAATTGGTAATCATCTTACCATGGGAAAGAAAGACAACAGAATAAAAATTGAACTCGCTATTCTTAGCTGGTCTAAACAGTTGTGTCTCCAGAATTCCAACTTTCCCTTCAAATACATGTGTTGAAACTTTGCCATGGATATTTTTCTGCCTTCTAAGAAAAAACATTCAATGATCCATCTATAAGAAGATCTCTGACATCAATTGGTAATGGATACCGCACACTAAAAAGATTCATTCTGAACAGCTCCTGCCCTACACAAACCCTAAGCCTGTTTGGCCTGACCTTCTGTGGCTTTTCTTGCCTGCAGAATAACTCATGAAATTTTTAGCATTCCTGCAATCATAACATCTGGGCCTCATTGTTCCATACCTTGGGAAAAAGGGGGGCAATGACACACACACTTTGAATTCACATCCTCTTTCATCTGGTTTTCTACATGTTTTGAATCAAGATGCTCAAGCATAAATTCCTCCTGGTCATTTCTGGCTGCCCTCCTGAGTGGCAGCCTGCAGACTGAAGGAGAGAGGTGACCCAGCAGTGTTATTCCACTTCTCTGTGTGTGGCAAGCAAACAGAAGTCACTCAAAATATTCTGTGCACTGGGTTTGCATGGCAAGGTTTTGGTAGTGAGGGTGGCTACAGGGGTGGCTTCTATGAGAAACTACTAGAAGTTTCCCCTGTGTCAAGTAGAAGTAATGTCAGCCTGGTCCAAGCTGGACCCACTGTTGGCCAAAGCTGAGCCCATCAGTGACAATTGTGATGCCTCTGGGATAACATATTTAAGAAGGGGAAAAATTTGCTGCACAGAACAATTGCAGATGAAGTGAAGACAGAGAATATGTGAGAGGAACAGCTCTGCAGACACCAAGGTTAGTGCAGAAGGAGGGGAAGGAGGTGCTCCAGGTGGCAGAGCAGAGATTCCCCTGCAGCCCATGTTGCAGTCCATGGTTAGGCAGCAGTCCCCCTGCAGCCCATGGAGGTCCATGGTGGAGCAGAGCTCCACCTGCAGCTCATGAAGACCTAACACCAAAGCTGGAGGATGCCCAAAGAGTCTGTGAGCCCACAGGAAGCCTGTGCTGGAGCAAAGTCCTGGCAGAACCTGTGGCCCTGTGGAGAGAGGAGTCCCCACTGGAGCAGGTTTACTGTCAGGACTTGTGACCCTGTGGGGAACCCATACTGGAGCAGTCTGTTCCTGAAGCACAGCACTCCATGGCAGTGATCCACATCAGAGCAGTTTGCAGCCCATCAGAGCTGCAGGCCATGCGAAGGACACAAATAGGAGAATTTTGTGAAGGACTGTCTCCTGTGGCAGGGACACCATGTTGGAGCAAGGGAAGAGTGTGTGGAGTCCTCCTTCTGAGGAGGAAGAGGTGGAAGAGACAACATTTGATGAACTGACCACAGCTCCCTTTTCCTAGTGCCATTGGTGGGGAGAAAGGAGAAAATCCGGGAGAGAAGTTAAGCCCAGGAAGATGGGAGGTGTGGACAGGAGGTGTTTTTATAAGATTTGATTTTATTTCTCATTACCCTACTCCGATTTGATTGGCAATAAATTATACTAATTTCCCCAAGGTAAATCTGTTCTGCCCATGATCTCTCCTGTCCTTATCTCAACACATGAGCTACTCCTTGTATTTTCTCTACCCTGTTCAGCTGAGGAAGGAAGTGATATAGGAGCTTTGGTGGGCACCTGACATCCAGCCATGGTCAGCCCACCACATGCTGGAAGATTTTTGGCACTCTATTAAAATTACCAAATTAGTGCTGGTATCTGAATTGCATTTTCTCTATTCCCATTCACAGATCTACAAGAGTTTCTCTCTTACACATCATTAAACTGTATGCTCTGCACATTAAGAAGTCTTGGGCAATTTAAAGAAAATCGTCTTTCTGTACTTGTTGCAAAGGGAAGTTCCATAGGTTAAAAAAAAAAATATGATCCGTAGTATTTTACTCTTCTCCCATCACTCACTTTTGCACCAGTTGCACTCTGCCATGTTACATAGTGTGTAGGAAATACCATCAATAATTAGTAGTTTCAATGGTCAGGGGTCACAATGTCAATTCTGATGGACAAAAGCATTAGAGGAGAAACCCGTGTGTCTTGGGGCTGGAAAGAGTAAGATTGTGGTGCAGCCGTAGGCTCATTAACTTAAGGAGTACTTTGTTGTCATAATTTGATAGAGTGCTTGAAAACAAGCAAAAGATCAGTTTGTGTTTGGGAAAGAATAATTCAGCCTCATGTGGAGGCCTTTTATTTTTAGAGAAATGTGTCTCCCTTAGACCCTTGTAAAAATAAATTGTGTGGAGCAGAGGGACATTGCCTGCATGCAGAATCAACTATTTGCCAAATGTTTTCTTTGTTTAAAATATGCACTTGCTAGACTGAAGCCCAAACTGCAAAGTTCAAACCAACACTCAAATTCGAAACAGCGCAGACTTTAAAGTCACTGAAGTCCAACTGGGAATCATGGCACTATAAGCAGTCCTGGAGTTAAATTTCTACACCAGCCTTTGCTTACAAAATATCAGAAGAGGTGCAAGTGCTACCACCTGTTTTTCCTTCATCACCACTCCCAGTTTTTTCAACAGCTCAGCGGTTACTGTGCTCTGCCAGGATGGGAATGACCCAAGTTTGGTTATTGGAGAAGTGAAAAAGCATTTGAGCCCATAGACATTCCGGGTGTGCTCAGGAGGGTCTCCTTTAGACAGTCCTGCAAAATGATTGTTTTTACCAAATGCTAGATTAAAAGGAAAAAAAAAATTGAGTGTGATTTTTTTTTTAACCCAGGCAAGATTACCTGGAAGATGGAGACATGGATAGCAAGCCTTGCTCCAGGAAAAGCTTCATTAGGGCAGAATACTTCAGTAGAGATTGGAAGTAAGAACTGGAACCAATTGTGGGTTGTTTTTTTTTTCTTCCCCCCGAGTGAACATCTACATCCTCACTAAGTTATTGTCAGGGACATGCTTTTGTGTCCCTGTCTGGCTCCGTTATGGTACAGGATTACAGCAGGCAGGGCAGGGCAGTAACTGATAGCCTGGAGTCGGGAGGAGATGATGGGCTGGAGGAGCACGGAAGGGATGTCTCTTATCAACTCAGGAGGGCCCACTATTTCATATCCCTGGCAAGGCACATTAAGCCATTAGATAGAAGAAA
The DNA here is from genome assembly GCA_035221455.1 of Xenops minutus. Lineage (NCBI taxonomy): Eukaryota > Metazoa > Chordata > Aves > Passeriformes > Furnariidae > Xenops > Xenops minutus. The sequence goes on along the minus strand of JAWWEE010000158.1, from coordinate 50,913,521 downwards.
AGGGCAATCTGTGGCCTGATATTCCTTATTCACCCCAGTTTGGTAAGTGCATTTGAGGCCGCTTACTGGACAGCATTGTTGATGAAGTTCCATATTCAATGAGCCTTTGGAGGAAATTTGGGTCTATTGGTTCATTTGGTTTAATATCCTACGAACAACTTTGAAGGCAAGGAGTTATTTGGTAAAGTTGAGGGGTATTTTTAAAGAAGCATAACCCAGGACAACAACTGGTGATAATAACTCCAGATTATGAAAACAAGAGGTTTATCATTCAGCATCTCACAGTGCATGGTTTGAATCTCCATATCTGCTTCTTAGCAATTTTAAGGTGCTTCCAGCAGGTGTTGGGTGTCTGGATACTTCTAGATCCTTGGCTTAAAGTCATCCTTTACAGGGCTATTCTGTGAACCATGTTCAAAGCTTTCAGTGGGTAAATCTGTGAAAGACTCGTGCTTCCTCTGTGATCCCTGGTAATCTTTCCCTAAGAGAAAAATCTGCATTACTGTGGCTTGATTTAAATATGCAAGCAAAGTTTGACTTCTTCCCTTACTCTGTAATTAATGCACAAAGTACCTATCTCTTGGCAACATCTCCGGAGTGCTGTGTGACACAGGAGGACTCAGCTCACCTGGGCTCCGGAGCTGGGGTTTGCTCCTGCCGTGAAAGAGGACAGTACTGGGCAAGAATAAAGCAAACTGAAGGAAGGCTGCCATGCTCAATGACGAAGTGACCTGAAGAGAAAGGCCTGATGTACCCAGCTGGGATGACAGCCACCGAGAGACCCCAGTGGACATCCTCAGGGAAGAAGCTCCATAGATGGAGTCCCTGCCGAGAAGGTTCAAACAGCAAACCCAGGCACAGCAAAACTGTGGAGTTAAAAAAAAAAAAAAAAGGAAAGAAAAAAAGATAGTTTTCATGTTCCATAAGGCTATGATTATGTGATATACATATTTTTATTCAAGATCAAAGCGTTGTTTTTAATAGTTAAATATTCACAGATGCAAATGAGCTGTGATTTGCATAAAGTGATAATTATGTTATTCATTAGAACTTGGTAAATGTTGTGTTCAAATTCCATGATCATTTTGCTGTAGGGTTACTGAGAAACAAGTTTATGAGTTTGAGGGAAAACCTATTGTGAAAGTAAATGGCGGAGTTTATTTCCACCGAGCCGGGATGATTTCCCTACCTCTTACGTTCCCAGAATGGCACGTCCAGTCTAGCCCATTATATCATCTAATGTCTGTGGGGAGGCCCAAGGCTGCTGTCCCTGCAAGGTCATCTGTCAATGCCAGCCGAGGAGGGGGAGCTGTCAGTCTCCCCGTGTCATTGTCCCTCCCCAGCTGCCCCGCCGCGCACTGCCCGGCCGGCTCGGGGCTGCGGGAGAGCTCCCGCTCCCCTCCCGCTCCCCCGCGCCTTCCCCTGGGTCAGGGGGAACAATGGAGCAAGGAGGACAGGGCAAGCCTGCGCCGAGCTGCAGACACTTGATAAATGGGTGGGCAGGCGGCAAGTGACAATATGCAGACAAGCGATATCATTTGCAAATGGATCCGGCAAGGGAAGCAAGAATACAGAGAGGGGGGAAGGCAAAGTCAGGGGCACGGATAAGGTTTCTCATTAACCCTTGCAGGAGAGTGGGAAATATGCTAGCTCAGCTCTCTGGGAAAGAAAAGGTTGGGAACACTGCTTTTTGGTCCCTCACCTACCCCTTCCTCCCACCACGAGGAAGTCACATGACACTCATTGCCTTCTTAAAACCCACATTTCTAATATGTGTGGTCTTCTCTCCAGATACATTGAGATGGGCATCTTGGGAATTACCTGGGATTTACCTTCCTTAACTTCTTTGGAGAGATTCCCGTCTCCTAGTTCAGAAGCTGAGGTCAGTGCCTCAGAACAAGGCCTGGCGCTTGGGTGGCACTGATCTCACCCTTTAGAAGCCCCAGCACTGGCACTGCCCCACGCAGCATTGCAGCCCCAAGAATCCGGTGAGTCAGCATCCCCGGAAGACACCCACATCCCACTGGCAGGCCAGCAGAGACAGGAAGGTATCAGGACTGCTTGCAGGTGGGAATGGTTCTTCAGCAAGGTATGCCTATTTTAAGTATTTCTGTATGTAAATACTGTGTAAAAGTCAGTCATAAGATTAAATCACCTCCTTTCACCAAACCCTTTCTAAACACTGGAATGAGAAGCAATCATCATCCAGTAGAATGAATCCAAAAAGGACTAGAGGCTCTTAAGCTGTAGGATCAATTTTTTTTCATTACAAAACTGTTTTGTGTCTTTACTAGTGGATGACAACCTCCGTGTTTCTTCTACATGTATATTTTTCCTGGCCCCAGTCACACAAGAAGTTTTATATCCATGCTATTTGCTTCTAATGAATATGGTCTGTGTTCACACACCATGAGATTTATTCTCCTTTCTCTTAAGTCCAGTTGTGCCAGTGGAGTTGATCCTGCCGTGCTGTTCTCAGGCTGTCACAGTGCATGCCAAGGAGGTCAGGTCATCTGCTTGGAGGACATGTTCAGGGATGGATGCTGGGACAAAGAATCAGCTCTGCAAATGAACCCCATGCAAAATTTCTTGTTAGCGTCTGTGTTTACAAAAGCTGTGTCACCTGCAGTCACAGACTATCTGTAGAGACAATGGTATGATCAAGTTTTGGGTTTATATTTTGTTCTTTGTATGGAGGAGGTTTTTGAGGGCTGATAAGAGCTGAACAGATTTGTAGGATGCTCTCTAGCTGTCACAAATTATTCTCTGCTTATGATAGAACCACTGTAATGCATGCTTGAGAATGTTTCCAGCACAGAGCCCCCAACTTATGTAAACTACAACCAGCAGGCCCCTGTTTCATGACAGGTAGCATTGGCTTCCAGTCAACACTGGTAAAATGAACTACATCAAGATATGATTCTTCCGAGGTGAGATTTGAAAGCAGGGTTGCAAGAGATTCTCAGAGTACAGTATTTTGTGTGATACAACCTCTCCATCGTCTTTCCTGCCACGCTTAGGCATAGTGTGAAGTTTGAAGTAATGCTTCCAGCATTTTCTCTGCAAAGACATGTCATCCTTCTCTCTCTCTCTCTTTACTTGCTGGATATCGTCTGTAGTTAACGTATTTTAGTTATTCTGTTTAAATGCGCCAAAAATACAGGTCAAATAGCTGGATCATCCATTGACTGCCTCATTATCCTATTGAATGAGGACTCTCTCTGACTTTAACTGTGGGCATGGATAGGATATATTAGAACTTGTCTCTCATTAATAACTTCACACACACACACATCTAAATGGCCAATTAATGTCCACATCTGCCATACTGTTATTTATTAACTTGTATTACCTATAACAGCCACTAAGGCTTTTTGAACTTATTTCACTTCATTCCTGCCTTTTCTTCTGTTCCTTGGCCCTACATTAATGCTATATTTCTTTCAGAACCTTGCTCATTGTGAGGAAGATGGACAAGATGACCTGATAGCCTTTCCCGTCTCTAATTTCTATATGCACACTTCCCTCATTACGACACTCCTGCACAATAAAAGGCAGAATACCAGACTTAATATCTGAAAAAAAATGTTCTCCTTTTCCGTATCTGTCTTGCTGTGCTGTCGGCCCTGATTTAGCCTCACCAGCTGCGCATCTGTTGCTCTTCAGGGCACTGAGAGCCCGAAGATGGGAGGAGGTCATTAAGGGTCGTACAGACTCCATCATTAGAAACAAAACTTCACATCTCCTTTCTTTCTGTTGCTAGTCTTTTCCCTTTTTTTTTTTTTTTTTTTTAAGGACACTTTAACACTGGTCAGAGAAACAAAAACTATGGGTTTTACTCTTCTTAGGTCAAAGACTGTCTTTCTGGCCATCTGCATCAGGGTCTTTCACTTAACTGGTTTTGTACCAGATCGCTCAATTGCCCATGGAAACCCTCACTTCTTATGTGCATGGCTGCAGTGCTGAGGACATGCATTTAGAGTTGCTTTTTCTACATGTCAATGACTGCAGTATTAAAAATAAAAAAGGGGGGATGTTGGTCTCATGGTGAATGTTTTGGAATTGCATTTCAGATAATTTGGGTTTCTTTTGCTAGGAAAAAGTAATTGTAGGCTTCTCTGTGCCTCATTTTCCTCATCTGCCAATGTAGATGGCAAATTTTATGGAATTAAATACCTTCATCTTTGCAAGATATGTGAAAATCACACTTGGCTGCTCCTTGTTTCCTATTATCTGCATTCAGGGATGAATTCGGGCTTGCTCTGAACCATCCTGGAAATCCTTGTTATGACAGTTTTTCTTGATCTTGAATGTGACTGGCCTTTCATTTCACCTGAGGTGACTGAAAAGGAGCTGAAGAGCAGCTGAACAAACAAAAAACTTGGTAGTAAAAAAATGTGTAGTCAGAGCAAGACTGAAAATGTCATATTTGGAAAAATGATAACTATCTGGCTATTGGTTTCTGTACTAGTCCTTTGGAGAAGCTCCTGAGCCAGAAAGGGGAACGGGCACGTTTTTTGAGTGTCCTTGAGGACCTGAACTACAAGTCACTAAGCAGCCCTGTACAGCTCTGCTTATGAGAAAGTTCTAGGTGTTGGTCCAGGACTCTATTTTGAGCCTTGTCAAGTCCTTACGATGGGATGACTTTCAGTTACTCTAAAGTCACTCTTAACAAGGCAAATGCTAAGGTAAATGCAAAGAAGACTGGTTTTATTGCAATCCAAATTTAACAGCATAGTTACTCAATTTCAAGACAGGTGGATAGAAATAGAAAAACGTAATTATAACTATCTATATGTTAGATCATCCAAGAGGTGTCTCTCTCTGTTTCATCCAGCTAGCAAGCTGTCAGATGCTTATGCAATTTCTTGGCATATCCCTTCCTTACACAGAAGCACAGTCTCAGGCTGAGCTTTCAGATTTAGGAACAGGTTTATCTTTACAACCCCCAGCCTTCCCTGAGGATCCATTCTGAATCTGATATCTATGCAGGATAAATGCTCCCTTCTGCCTTGCAGAGCAGGGAATCAGCCCTCAGCATATGACTTCTTTATACGCTGAGACCGACATTTCATGTAACCACCTATACTTTATTCAACCTTACTTCTACAAAGAGAGAAATGAGAATAGTGTGCATAGTGCTTTTCAATTTCTCATCAAGATCAGACATGATGATAAGTAACCACTTTGGAGTGATAGCAGGTGTTAGCTGGGGTGAATGAACCTTGGGCTGGGCTCTGAGGCATTCTGGGGCAAGGAATTCCAGTGCTCTGGATATTACTAACTAGTGATAAAGAGACTTACATTCCTGAATCATCCTTTTATTTTGTATCTATTTAATTTTAATCTTAATTTATTATAAACAGAGGGGAAAAGCATATTCAAACCTCTACAAAGGCAGAAGGTTCTGGTCTTAATATTAAAATATGTCATTTGCAATAACCTTTATGGCTTTGTCATATACTCTCAATAAATGACTTCTAAGATTGATTAAAGACCTTAGCTTTGCTTCACATGTTAATCAATCTCACCAGCCAATTAGAGCTTTGGTGCTAGAAAGCAACAGAGATCATCTCTCTGGCAGCATTTATTGTGCAAGCCAAACCTTTATGACCTAATACTGGTAGAAAAACTCATGACAGTTTATGGGAAAAGAACATCAAAGAATTGCAAGATTATTCATGCTGATACTTGATGAATAGATATTTGGAAGTTGTATTTCAGAAGGGGTAAAAGCTAAATGCAGAATTGGCTTTCCCGGACTGAAGCAGAATTTAACAATAGCAGACTTCTGCTTCTAAGCTACTCATGCTCTTCCTTCTTTTTATGTCTCGGAGTATGTCAATTAAATTTGCTTCAATTTTGCTACCTGTAAAATGGGAATAAAATGACTAGTTTTCCATCTGGATGAGCTGAGGATGAATTAGCTCATGCTGGAAGTAAATGAAAAGCAAGACATTCGTTCTAGCGACACTACAGTTTCCCACCTGAACAATTTAACTGAAAATGAACAAGAGCAGAACTATATCCAGCTTGCAGGTCACTGCTTCCCAGTCCTGACTGCACTGAGCATTGCAGGCTATGGGAAATGATCAGAGGGGGCTGCAGTCCATTTTCTGCATGTCTCCACAGCTGACCTGCTTAGTAGCTTTTATAACAGTGAGGCCACAAGCTAGACATGGAAAATCAACACTTGTTGTGTCAGTTCAGCTCAGTGCTAAGGCACACTGATGTGCCTGAGTTATACATGAATAAACAGATTATTTCAGCCACCAGGGCTACAAGGCCCTGCATTTTTCAGAGGATTTTTAACTCACTCTAAACATTAGGAGAAATCCTGCACTGTGTAGGATGTAGTGATTAAGTGGCCAAACAAGAACTGCCTTTTTAAGTGTGAGTGCCCTGGTCCTTTCACAACAGGTTGCTGTGTCCTGATTGGAACCTCTGAGTATAATGTAATTAGAATAAAAAGCAGTGATAATAAATCAAGAAGTAAAGTAAAAATAAAAATTGAAAATAATTGTAAATGTCACAAAAGATCTTTTGCATTTTCCATAGCCAATATTTACTGCAAAATGCCTTGGTATTGTGAGCTGTTGCAAAATGCTTTATTTCACAGAATATGCATTTGAGAGTGTTGAAAGATCAAATTCCTAGAATTCATCTATTCTTGAGGTGGATGCTAACAACATGTTAGGACTAGATGGAGGGCATTTTCTGAGTTCCGTGTATAGCCTGAATTCCAGACAAGACTGAAGCCAGTTTTATTTATGTTTCATCTTGGTATAATATCTTTCTGTCATTCAATTGTCTCCATCTAAACACTGCAGCAAAGTTACTTTGAAATGAATGTCTGTGTGTCAGGGGCTAGAAAGCTAATAGTCTAATTACTTTTGTAGTCTTTATTAGTTGAAATGTTTATTAGAAAGGTTACTTTTTATCCAATGAAAGATGACAATCTGGGTTTGATTGAGCGCTGTTTGTTGTTTTAATATTGTTATCTGTATGAATGGGTTAACACACTTCTCATCTTCCAGAAGCTGAAGGCTATGAGATATCCCAGGGGTAGCCACTCCTCAGCCCACATTTGCTGCCTTTACCAATGAAAGATCCCATAAGGTTTCCCCCCCTCCATCACTTAAGGGTTGTGATGATTTTTAATGTCACTGCCTAGATGGCCTGGAGATTTTTATCTATTGCACTTACAGGTCACCTTAATATTATCTCACTCAGAGAGGGGAAAAAGTTTATAGTGGGATAATATTAAGTTATACAGCATGACACAAGGTCAGACTGTGAGAGACAGGAATATATGAATAAAGCCAGTGGCCATGAGAGTCACCAGTGTGAAAAAAAAAAAAAAAAAGAAAAAAACCCACCAAGAATGAAAAGAAAGAGGAACAAAAAATAAGAGGGGAAAAGTGCTAGAGGAGGAAACAAGTGAGGTGGGGGGAAAGAAGAAAGATTAAAAGAGAAAAAGAAAGGATCAGGGTCAGAGTGGGTAATGTATAGTCATCCTTCTTATCCCAATCAGCTGCAAACTGTGTGCTCTCAGTGGCCATGTTCATATTGAATTAGCTCCAGACTGTTTCTTTTCTCTGGGACTCCATCTTTTTGAAAATACATCATCAGTACAACTCCATCCTGAAGGCGTATTACGCTAATGCATCATTATTGCGCTGGCTGACTGATGATGCTCTGGTGTCATACATCACTAGAGCTGTGCCTTGCTCTGATGAAATGTTGGTGTGATACATAATCAGAGAGAAGCACACTGGGTCCGCATCTAATGAGTCCAGAGATGTAAACTATACAGAATTAAAGCTAAAGTCTTGGAGAAGGATAGCCAGGAAAAGCAAGCATCCCTAAGAGTCCGGCAGCAACCTGAACCTCCTGAGAAAACCTGCAGTAACTTTGAGTTGCATTAGTGGAAGTGCCTGGAAGGCTGCCAAAATCCAGCTTCTGGGCTTGGATAAGTCACAAAAACCTTAGCAACATGGCAGTAATGAGGGGCAGCTACCACAAGCCGGAGAGGGCATACAGCAACATCCCACTCCAGCCCTGCCTGAGACGGCTTGACTGACAAGCAGATCCACAGCAAGGGAGGGAATGGGGAAGGTGGAGACAACTATCATCAGGCAGCTGGCTTTGGATCCCTTCCAGATAAACATCTCTCCTCACCTCCCTAAAACACAGTAATGCTGTCTCTGTGACCTTCTGTGGAAGCCAGTGGCTGCCTCGATGAATGGACTTGCAGAATCCAGACCTGGACAATGGGAAGTTGCATCACTCTGTTGTTAATCTGTTTTGGGAGAGGGGTGGAAGAAGAATGGAAACTTGGCTGAATGGCAGCCTGAAACTTGGCATGAAACAATAATGTCTTGATCCATACACACACACACACACACACACACACACACACATACACTTTTCCTGTCCTGTGAAGAGTTCACACAACAGTATGTAAAAGCCCAGTCTGTTGTTTTGTACACACCTACCTTTACCTCAGTGCTTCCTCCCAATACAGCCCATGCACCTGTCTCCAACTCCAAACCAAATTCTGGTCCTCCCTCTGCCTCCCAGTGCCCTTCAGCAATTTCTGTCTCTGTGTCTCAGTTCCCCACCAACCAGAGTGGGACCAAGGGCATAAACCCCCACTAGATGCAGTATCGTACTTCCCTGAGCAAGGTCTTTGTTTCAGGTTGCTTTCTTAAAAATGAGTCTGAAATAAGGCTCTTTCTTCTCATAGAATAGCTCCCTCACTTCTCCAGTTGTAATTCCCTAGGGATAAACACATACAATGGCCAATCCATTGGTAATCATAATACCATGAGCTGGATTTGTCTCTTAGTCTTTTTCCATCATGTCACCTATGTAACAATGGGTCTAGAGTATGTCTGAAGTATCTCTGTTGTTCAGAATGGAATTACTCCAGATCTACAATCACACTGCTGAGAGTTGAATTTCCTCCAGTGGTGCTAACCAAGGAGGACTCTTACCAAATAGCTCAGAGATGTAAACTGTCAAAAATTAGAAAAGGCCTTAACTCAGCATAGCAAGGTACCATTTTTTCCTCAGTCTAAAAAAATTACTGTATACCTGCCATACTTCACATAGTTTTTAATGGACTTAATATTCTGCTTTCTCACAAGGGAAATAATCCCATCAAAATGCTGCAACTATATCAAGGAGCATTGTTTTGCAGTATTCATCATATAAATACGAAACTGGGCTGGAGTAGGACATTTAAGAATGAAAGTCCTGCAGCAAGAAGATCTGAGACTTCGCAAGAATGAATGAATTTTGGCACCATTAAACCATAGTTTTGCTTTTAAAGCATGATTCCTTGCAAGTCAGAGCTGGCTGCAAGTTCTTGTAATTTATTCCTTTGTAAATTCTCTTCTAATACAGAAGGCCCCAGAGTAGGTCTCTGAAAGAGTAATTTCAGATCTTGGGGAGATTCATTGGCAACTGGGGTTCATCATCTGTAGGAATGATGAGCAGTGAAAGCTTTCACTGCAAACAT
>JAWWEE010000158.1:50868398-50903970 GCA_035221455.1 Xenops minutus | reverse complement strand
TGGGGAGCTGGATCTCTGCGAAATAATAATTGTCTGTGAGTTTCCAACCCCTAATTTACAGTTTCTGTATGGCCATAACCAGGAGCTGGAGTCACTGTCAGCGGGTCAGTGGTAACAGGATAACAAACAACTGCCACAGGATACCTTGAGGCAAGCCAGCCCCTGACAGGTTCATCCCTTCTGTTGAAGGTGGCAGGAGACAGACTCGGCCAACAGCTATGTCCTTGCCTTCCCTTCCTATACCTGACAAAGTTCTGTTCAAAGCTAATGATAAGCCTGAAATAAAATAATGACAGTTCAGTTCAGGTAAGCACTGTGAAACACAGATGGCTATGTGGGCTGTCCAAGTAGCTTTGGCCTTCAACAACAGGGACTGCAAAATTAATCTGAAAATAACTACTTTTTCTACTTTTTGTGCTGTCAGAAACCCTGTTGTTTCTCAGGTGATTTTCCAGCACTGAAACTCACTTGGTTTATAACTCTGCCCCTCCAGTGCTGGTCAAGATCAGGAGAGAGATTCTGAAAACAGTAATTAGAAGACAGTTGCAGAATGCTAGACAAGGGGTGGCGATTCCCTCAGGGAGAGAAAAGTAGGTGGCAGAAGATGGGGCAGAAGGAAAGTGCTACAAGTTTCAGTACTGCACTGGTACATTTGCTTGTATTTAAGGTTGATTTTAGCCAATGGTTTATGCTGCTATTTACCTGAATGCTTGGAGGTCTGCAGTTTTTTGATATTTGCTTCATATCTTTTGTCTGTGTCCAGCAATATAAGAGGACAACACAGGGATGGTGACTGAAGTTAGCCTCTGAAGAGGTCAGAAGACTTGTCCTCCCTTTGCATCAATCAGAAACATCTCTAGGAGAATCAATAATGCAACTTCTTTCCTTTGGATTTAATTAAAGCAACATTTCAGACTGAAGTTTGAAAGCAAACACAAACGAAAAAAAACCCTTAACCATTGGCTTTCTCTTACAGCTCCTATCTCCCCAGTGCACTGGAAAGTGAGGGGGAGGAATCATTCCGTGATAACATGTAGAGAACAATTTCTAATGTCTTAACTATTTCCCATGTGCATAAAGCATTTCAGTCCTATTGTTTCTTTTCACAATCTGTTTGGGGTCACTGGTAAGTAGATCACTTTGCCCACCCAGAGGACTCCAAATCTCCAGGAAAAGCTAGAGAACTGCATGCACGTTTGCTGGTCCAAGGTTACCACTTCTGTTGTTTATAGTCTCCTCCCACATCCTTTGACAAATTAATTTATAATATGCAGCTTGAGTCTAGGTAAAATCCAAGTGAAGACAATGCAGTTGGTATGAAACACTACAGTAGTGCACAGATTATAAAAAATACATGATCTTCCATGATCTTTGGGTTTCTACTGGCTAAACATCAAGACAAATGTCAAGCCTCAGCTATTTTTTTCAAATAATTGCTCCCCCAAAAATCCAGGCTATTATTTCAGCCTCCTGGATAAAGAATGGCAGGCAGCTCTGAGCCTTGGGCTCCCTGGCTTTTGTTGTTCTAGGACTGAAATCAGACTGATAAGATACTGAGTTCTTGCTTGGCCATGGAAGACAGAGCCAAGACCACCAAGAGCAAGATGGTTCTCTGCTGCCAAGGCACCATGCATCTCTTTGCTGTGCTCTTAGCAGCATTACAAAGAAAGAGATCTTTGAGTTAAAACGGAGGTTCAATTTATTCTAGAGCAAAATGCTCATGAGATATGCCCATGAGAACCTTAATGCATTTCTGCCTTCTTCCATGGAAAGTAAGAGTAGAGCCAGAATTTCTCTGGATTTCAAAGATAAGAACTAATTTTGACTCAACATGCTTCTAACACCAATGCTGCACCATGTAGGTTCAAGCCATTTCTAGTCAAGTACCTAGTGCTTGAGAGTGTGGAATTCCTTTTCACTTTTCACAGCATTTAATACACTAATTGAGTTGTAGTGATCAAACACAAATAATGACAACCAATATTGAGTCTGTCTCTGCTGGACAACATTCTATATAAGATGTGTTTGAAGATATTCCAAATCTACATTAATTCCAAATGGAGGTAAATAAATGAGTGACACTATGGTGTAGGTGGTATCTGTGAGAAGAGATATCAACTGTGGAATGTCTTCTGGAAAAAGAAACACATATTCATCTCTGAGATCTTTATTTATAGCATACACACACACACACATACACATACACACACACACACACACATGCACACACACACACATCACCCGGAGTTATTCAATTACATCTAAGTTAACCTCCCTTTCAGTAAAAGACTTTCTCAAGGAACAGAATAAGCAATTGAACACTTAAAAAAAATCTCCTGCTGCGCTGTGCAATGTCTCCTCAATTTCCAGTTTTACTACTTTGGCAATTCTGAATAAGCATTTATTCATAGCAATCCCTAAAGTGTCACCAAATGAATTCTGCGCTAAAAGTATGTACCCTGTCTGTATTACATCCCACATCTGTGTGCAAACACACTGGGGCAAAGAGCTTTCTCCCAATGAAACTTCTGTCAGTCTGGAACTGGGTCAGAGAGTTTGTGAGGTGACAGGACCCTGAGCACCCAGAGTGCCATGCGCACTGAAATTCAGCATGAGCAGTTTTCAGATAGATGTGGCAGTGATTCCTGTGTTTGGAAATCCACTGCCTGTGGGGTAGATTAAAGATCAACCATTTTCCATTCTTAGAGAGAAAATAGATTTTTTTTTTCCTCTGGGTGAACAGGAATCAGAGTTTGATAAGTAGACACAACAGATTAACTTGAGAGCTATTTAAATTTTGTTTTCTTGTTTTCTTCAGCGGAGGAAAGAATTTGTCCTGGTATCAAAATTACTCTTGGAGATGAGAACAAGGAAAGCAAAGCTGGGACTTTTAATTATTAGACATGTCATGGCACTCTCCCTGGAAGCATCTGCTTCTGAATCGGCCCAACTGAGACCTGTAGCCACTCCAGGCTCCTGGGTCTCTGTGGCACCCAGACTTCACATGACTACATTCATCAGATGCTATGCCAAGCTTGATCACTGGTGGAGGCTGTAAGCATGGGAGCTCTGACACAGCAGGTTGTACACCTATTCCTTAGTCTTGCAGGCCAGAGTCTGCATGTTGACAAACAAGGTCTTGCCAGGTGTCTTTAGGAAGGCTCAACATGTTAATGCAATGGGCATGATTCAGAACATTTTTCAGGGAACACTCACGAGGCTGGGGAATAAGCACCAACTTTCAGTGTATTTTCCTTCTAAAATTCTTTTTTCTTTCATAGGCAATAAGTACAGGAAGTAGCATGAAAGGTAAATTTCTTGGGCAATTTCTTGGAGACAAATTTTCATGGGAGTCCCAGGGAAATTTTCCTCATCAAGCACAAGGACACTTTCTGAAGCTGTGGAGATGACTGCAGCTGTGCATGTTCCTGGGGAGAATGACAATAAATTAGATCTTCAATTTAATAGCACAAGAGAGGTGGGGTGATGGGGGAAATGGGGACCTGCATATGGAAAAACTGTTACTTTCATCCCTTAGCCATATAATCTAAAAATATGAAATTCCCCTCAAGGATTTTTGGGGTTAGGATTTATATCATCATGGAAACACCTTTCCTAACCAAAGATAATTTGGAAACCTGTTAAGGTATTTGGAAGACTTTTTTTTTTTTTTTTTCCAAGCAGCAAAGGTGCACAGAAAATCTGCAGGCATCCTTGAGATAGATATATGTGTCCTGATAGACCTGATATCCCTCGCAGGTACAGGTGTTTCAGGCAGAACTGCCAGCAGTTTAACACAGTAAGACTAGGATTCTAATTTCTTTTGGAGCATATAGAAAGAATGTGAATTTATAAAGTATATTTACCCACCCTGCAATTTAGCCAGGGCTAAGGAGAGGGTGATTTTGGCAGCCATATGTGTTCAGTATTTCAGCCTTATACCTCCTCAAGGTTTATGGTGTCTCTGAACAGGCAAATGGACTGGGGAGCTGTTTTGTCCCTTGTCACGTGCTTCCAGATGAAATGCCTCCACATCGTTTAACCATATACTGAGTACACACATCCAACATCCCAACAGCTCCTAGCACACCTGTGCAGCCCGAGGTGACTACATAAAAGAAGCTAATAAAGCAGTGCTTACATTTCATTCATTTAATTCACCAGCTTGAGATCTCAGGAATGGAATGGAGCACAGCTGGCCTTTGGATGTCAAATATACTTCATAAGCCAACACTAGCTCAACACACAGGCAGAAGCCTTCTTTTCTCATGGCTCTTCACAGACAATGGAAAGGAAGCATGTTGGCAGTCTCACAGCTGGCAGCAGGGCTGGCACAGGAGAGCTGTAAATACTGTGTAGGCATGATGGTGCAAGCTGCCAGGGTGAGTGCAGGTCACCATGCCTCCAGGGGTTCCGAGCCACCCCCACCAAGGCACGGGAAGTGCTCTGCTCTTTTTTAATTGAAGTGAATGGCAAAGGGTAGGGTGGGTAACTGAGACGCTGTATCAGGTCTGGCCTGACCGGGATAGATGCTGCTGGGAGTGGAGATCCATCTCAGGAGGCTTTGGAGCTTTGCTGTGTCACTGGGGCAAGGAGCTGCTTCTGGCTGTAACAATGAAAAGCTCCACACTCACAGGAACTGTCTGGCCTGAGGTTTCTCCCTACCCTGACAGAAGTATCCTTGTGTACCTGCTGTCCTGTACCTGCTCTGGATCCTGAGCTACCTACCTATTCACATGGCAAAGGGAATCTTCCATTTCCACCCATCTCACTAGAGGTTACACACCAGGATGTGTATGAAAGTACCACTGAAAGCCATGTCATCTCTATATAATTTGGGCAGCTGCTGGAGCTGAAAGGAGCACATAAGAGAGAGATATGTTATGTTCTTTGACTATTTCTTATAGGTTTGCAGATCAGAACATACTTTGTTAACTACTTCTTCTCCCTCAGAGCCAAAGAAATTAAAGAGGGCAAAGGTACATCCAAGAGAATTAAAGGAAAGCTTTCTGACCAGGCAGTGTTTGTATCTGTAATTCTTGGCATGTATTTTGCTCCTTAGGACTGTAGTCACAGTCTTAGTGAATTTCTGGATTTAATAAATTATCCACAGCATTTCCCTTTTGGATGCATGTTGAGCTCCAGGGTGACTTTCTTTGTGGCTGTTTCCCAAAGCAGGATGACTGCTTGCAGGAGGTTCTCACTCTGGCTGTCAGGTTCTGATGGCATAATGGCCGAGGCTATCTGGTGGGGTTTCACTCTGTCAGGTACCAAAATCACTGTCCAGATACCCAGACCTATGAACTCAGTGCAGATATCTCTTCAAAATCAACTGTAAACATTCAGAATGGCTGATGCTGAGCACAAGTGAGAGGTAGGAGACAAAAATCTTGGACCTAAAGTTTCTTTCTCAAAGCCTCTCTTCTCCACAGACATCTCTTCCTGAAGTATGTGACTAGCCAGACTTTGGACTCAGCATAGAGCCTTCCTTCAAACAATCCTACCTGAGTGTGGTCCACAAGAAAGAAGGCAGTCCAAAAGCACTTAATAAGGCAGGCACTAGTCACAGTTCACTTAAAGTAGCCCATAATGTCTTTATTTCTCACAATAACTATTAGATTTAAAAGGGCCCTGAATTTCCCTGATGGCATATGAGTGGCTGATAAACAAATTAATAGGATTATATACCCAGCCTCTATGAGAAAACACTGCATCAGGAAAACCTCAAAACAGTAACAGCAAAAAGGGCACTGATATTCAAAAGGACTCAAAGTGCAGAATTTGGCTTCTCATTTCAAATGTACCCAAGGCTGTGGATGCTCACAACTGAGACTCCATCTTGGCCTCTTGTAAAGCTGAAGAGTTGTGTGAAAAATTTGAAACTGAATTGCTGAAATTCAAGACTTTTCTCGGCCAGACATTTAATTTGCTCCTTTTTTCTTTTTTTTCTTTTTTTTTTTTTTCCCCCCAAAGGATAAGTTATGAGCCTTCCCTTAGAGCTTGCGTTGTCAAAAGGCATCTTAATTTCCATATCACCTCCAGCTCAGTAAGTCATGTTTTCACCCCATTTGCACAAGGACATTTGCCCTGTGGTTTAGTAGAGTTGTCCATATGGCTGTAGAGAAGCAAATTAGGGTCTAACTTTGTGAGAAATCACATTTTTCAGGCAAAGTGTTCTCATTTGTTTCTCTTCATGGTAACGCACCAGTGTATCCATACCCCAATTTTAGTATTTCTTTATATACTTGTAAAAGTTACCTGAAGTACTTGATCATATTTAAAAATTATTAAAGAAGCCCTAGGTGCCTCTAAGTTCTAACACTACAAGTATTTCCCCCAGGGCACTTGATTACAGTAGAAATTTTTTTTTTTAATTTGCAGAACTCAGAGAAGTCAGAAGATGGCAGCAGCTCATTCATGCATTAAACTATCCCTAAACCTCATGAACAGAACAGCTCTTCCTTAAAGTTATCTGGTTATGCAACCACCTAAGAATAAAGATTGATAACTTACTAAGCACAATAATTCTGCTTATCCAGGTTCTACAGTCATCAAAGCTATTATTTCTCACATTATTTGGAGTTTTTTTCATTGTAATCAGTGCGGTGGAGAAATTTACAAGGGTGACAGAAAGAACATTTTCATGGAAAGGGGTTTTATATGGGTAGTCTTAGTTCCAGGCATACGTTTCCAGGATCCCTAAACTTTCTTCCTTATTTGGTTTTGTTTGTTTATTTTCTTGTTTTATTTTGCAAATATCAAGTTAGGAACAATAGGAATAAGTTGGTTTGGCTATTTCCAAATAAGATGAGATGTGAAAAGGAATTGTTGTTTTCCCCCCTGCTTTTACAGTTGAATGTTTTTATCTTGCTGTATGCTAATCTACATACCTCATCATTTTCACACTATCAGCAGTGGGATTTCTTCTCTCCAAAGATTTAGTAGTGTTAATGTTGCAGTAATGACCCATATTACTAAATTTTCCCTACCTTCAGAAAATATATCATAGCACATTTAAAGCATGGCACAAAAGGTTAGCATAAATAATTAAACTAAATTACAGCCATCAAAAAAAAACAAGGGAGGCCAGATCCAAGAGACCTCAGAAAAAATCTAGTGTAGCTCCATTGCTGTCAGTGGAATTATTCCCAAATGACACTGGCTTAAGGGATGCAGAATCTGGCATCCTAGCTTTTGTAGCACAACCTCCTTGTCATTGTGTGTTCACTTATTCACTTAATTCATAAAATTCAATCAATCGCAATGGGCCACCCAGCCACTAGAGTGAAGAAAGGAAAATCTATTGTATATGATATTTCTTTGATCAACTATGTCTGAAAGTGCATTTCCCCCTCTCACCCCCCAGCAGAAGAATGCATCAGAGACTGGGCTGACACTTGTGGTGCAGGGAGCTGATATTTCCCTCCAGCCTCATTTGTATTGCTTTATTGACATGTTAATGACAAAGTATATTCCCAGGTCCTATAAAGTACAGAACAAGTCAGAGAAATTAGAATAATACCTAGTCCTAATTAGAAGCCAGGTATCTGCCTGACATGCTCTCTTGTTGTCTTTAGCTTCAGATACTTGTATGTTGATTGATTGCCTAGTTGTTTGATTGATTGATAGAGAGACTTCACTGGGCTCGTAGACACACACATGAAGGAAGCTTTTGATGTCAATATGAACAAAGATAATGATAGGCTTACAAACAATGCCAAATGCTGAGTCTGTGTATTAGGCATAATGCAAACAGAAAATGTGCCTGGCACTGTTCTAAGAACAGTGAGACTAGAAGGAAGATGTGTTGGGTATGATTGAACCTCATAGCTACAGGCAAAATTATACTGTCAGGAAGATTTGCAGGTGATGTTTCTGATTGCCTTAAGATCTCTGCATATAAGCAGGGCAACAGAAATTAATCCAAATCCTTCACTTGCAGCATCACAAACACTGTTTTAGCAATGGGCTTCTAGAGCTTGTCTCCTCCAGGAGACAAGGGTTTATCCAGAAAGGAATCAGATTGATTTTCTGTCAGTGGAAATCACAAATGCACTTCTATATGGGTGCTAGGGTATTAATTGATAACGAGGCTCAGTGTGCTATAGGCAGAAATGATCAGCAACACACTGAACTAGAGGGCAGCAGTTCCTCTCTGCATCTCCCCCCTCATCTGCCCTCAAATAAAAATATTTGACAACAAATAGAAAACCATAAAAACTTTAAGGGGTACCTTGATCCTCGAATGCTGCTGAGCCCATCTTTCTCCGATTCCTTTGATCTGTACTCCCCTCCTCTGTTCTACACAGTGACAAATGCACTGCACACAGGGCACAGAGTGCAGCACAGCAGGACAGATCCTTTTAGCTAGAGCTGTGCAAAATGTTCATAGCAGAGCCCCAAATCACAAGAATCTTGCCTGGCTTCAGGTTTCATTGCAAACTTGGAACTCAGGCCACGTTTGTCAAAAGGCCACATTTGCTGAGATTTGCTAGCCCTTTGAGAAATTTCTCTTTCTTTCCCTTGCACGCTGCTTTTCTCTCTTTCTCTCTCTAATCTGTCTGAATTTCTAAAACTATTTCCACAGTGTTTAGGAGCTAGAAAGACTGACAGGATTAAAAAACCTGCCAAAAGTACTCTCTCATGGTGTCAATTCAAAACCAGGTGAAAGTAAGTGATCCATTCCAAGGAAAAAAAACAAAACAGCAACTCAAACCAAATAACCTGTCCCCCCTCAAAACACACAAAAACCCAACCAACAAAAAACAACAGCCAACACGCATTCTCTCAGGTCCTGCAAATTTCCAAGCCACAGACCGGGGTCATCAAAGTGTTTGAACGTCTTCTTTGGAAGTGTCTCAGTAATCCTGCTGACTGACAGTAGTGTTAGGGCCAAAACTGGATGTTTTATGCACCCCAAAAGTCAAATCAAAACATGGTTGTGTAATCCCATTGTAGACCAAATTGAAATGAATCCCTGTGAAATGAAATCATGTTTTCACATAGCTCTCTTTTTTTTTTTTTTTCCCAGTATTATTTTTAGACACACCATAGATCAACAAAAGTTTGTATCACCTTGCTCTTACATGTTCCCTCACTCAGGGGTCTTACACCACTTTGGAGGGATTTTCTGAGTAATTAGTTCACATGTGGGCAAACAGAAAGTCAGTGCTAAGGTTTGAACCCAGGTCTCCTTAGAGCCTTAAATTCAAGCTCATCTGCCTTGCTGGCAGAGTGCTGTCTAGTTCAGTTTGTGCCAATGACATTTCATGATTCCGCTTGCATATTTAAAGAATAGGTGAGTGATCTCTCTGTGGACATACCTTATGTGCTCTGGTGCACATAATATCAAGTGGCATATGAATTCAGTACAGTGATATGCACTTTTTCAGAGCTTTTTGCATAGTATCTGAAGTATCTAACCTTTCAGTCCCTGACAAAGAGGCTGGAATTGACGCACAGACTTAATGAACATCTTCAGTTCAAACCAGACTTTTAAGCAATGTGCAGAGATATCACACAGTGATAGGGGATGCTTTTGGTTTTGATTGACCAAGACCCATGAATTTCAGAGAACCTAACACTTTCACAGATGCTCAGTGAACAAGATCGCTGTTAAGCTAAACACCTCTTGTGTCCTGATACAGATGTCAAGCTTGCTTTACAAGTTTGGAAGGACATTTAAAACAAAAGAAGAGAAAATAGTGTCTAAGGCTAGTGAAGGTTCAATTGAGTCATTATGTTTTAATGCCCAACCCTTGTTTGTTTTCTGTTTCTCTTTGGAGATCTTTTGCCATGGAAGGTTAAAGATTACTGAGATAACTAACAATAAATGTGTCTGGCATTGTGACTTTTGACCAATAATTATAACTTGGATTGACTGAATTAAATCTGTATCCAATTTTATTTTACATCCTATTGCAACAAAATTGACAAGGATGTGAATTAAAACCTTAGCCCTGTTGATTAACATCAAAACGGGGATGGACATATCTCTGAGCTTTGACAACCATAGTCCTTTTCTTTTATCAGCAGTGTGGACTGCAGGGTGCAGTAACTGCTTAACTGCTCCTTTGCCCGTTAGGACTGAAATTGGCTTTGGAGTGGACTTGAGAAATGACTCAGAGTTTCAACAGACACACCCAGTTACTGGCTTTGTACTTACACTAAACGCTTTCCAATAGAACATATTTTTTGAAAGAAAGGCTGTATATTGCTCTCTGTAGACCCGAGGGCATGTATTCAGTCACAACATAGGTGCAGGTTGAACGATAACTGTGCAAACTGCTGTCTCACACCCTGCCAGCCTGCTTCAGTCCTGCTCTGAAAGGGTGCCTGTTGAGGGGAGAAGAGCCCCTCTCTCAGCTACTCACTAGCAATAGGGATGCTTACACAGGCGGTAGTGCCCTCATGCCCTCAGTACGTCAGAGGCTGCAGCTGCAGGTGGACATCAGCACACTTCCTGGTGTAGAGACCAAGATTAGGTGAGATTTGCATAGGTGGTCAGTCATTAACAGGAGTCACGCTTTGCTGGTCTACCCTGAAAGGAAACACCTTACAGCCATTCTGGTTTGTGGAGCTTTAGCTAAGCCAATCCCAGTGTCGGTCATGTCTGAGATAGCAAGCAGTTTATTGAGAGCAGACATCAGAAGTGGATAGTTACAAACCAGGACTATGCTGGAACCAGTAACTGAAGGAAAAATGCATCAGAAATTCTCATCACCAAACCATCCTGTTGCACAAGCCATCCAGTCTTCACAATTAGGCCCAGGAGCCAACACTCTGGTCCTGGTCAGAGGCATATTGCAAAAGTAAACATAAATTCTTCAATATATGCTTTCTGCCTTCACAAATGTTGAAACAAAAGAGCTTGACAAAAAATGAACTTGTTTTCGAAAGTTCTTATTGTCCTTTTTAAAAAAAATACAAATTAGGTGATTCTTCAACTAGAAAAGGTTTAGCAGGACTGTCTTTCACAATCAAACATGTTTATTAAACAGATTATTATCTTTCCTGCTTTAAGTAGTTTCTAACATTTTGGTGCCACAGAGAAAGAACAGCAGCAGATTTAGTTATTAATAATATGTTGTCATGACAATTTTTCTTGCAATGTTGGAAAAATGCTCTCAATAGCATTGTAGGTACAGCCAACTTTCAAAGTAGTTGCAATGGCTGATTTCTTTGGGGAAGGGTGATAAGGGGTAAGACTTGCTCTCTGTCAGAGTTTGAAAGATTTTTTAGGAGAAAAACAGCGATCTTTTTGCTTGCATTTGTAATTGTCCATTCATGTAAGTGTTCCTGTGTGAGAATTTCTAAGATTATTAGGTATGAAGGAGAACACAGAATTCATGATACAGTCAGATTCCTCTTTATTTTCAAGATCACAAATGCCAAGCAATTTCAGAATGATCTGTGAGTACTTCTGGGTTTTTTTTCCCCCCAATCTTGGACTCAAGAATTCAATGACAGAAAATTTCAGACAAGAAGCCTGCAATTCCCCAGAAAGAGGTCTGTGTCAGAATGAAAAATGTACTAGAAATTTCTTTGTTTTGAAAAGACGTATCATCTAACCTGACAGAGATAAGGAGTTGGTTGTGGCTTTGGGTTTTCATCATCCCTAAGCTCCATGCCATTTTTAAGGAAAAAAAAAAAATTGAATATTAGACAACTGTGACTTCAGTGCCATCAAAGGAGTGAACTTTACATTAGAGGAAGTCTTTTCAGAGTAGCAGAGTTACATTTGAAACTATTTAGATGCCCGCTGTATTTGGGTTAAGAAGGCTGCTGAAACACAGAGGTATCTCATTTTACCGCCTGACAACCACACTGTTTAAAATAGGAAGCAGAGACCACCTTTCAAACTCTTTGCCTGCTCGCTGCACATCATCTCAGCACAGTGCACTGCCCCCAGGTAATCAGATACTCTGGTTTTCCAGTTAGTCTGCTTTATATGAAAAATAAATATCCATTGAAGTGAAGGAGGAGAGCACATGATGAGGGGGAGAGAGACGTACTCTGCTGCCAGCGATTAGCGCACTAATGTGAAATAAGGAAGAGAGGTCCAAATCTCTGGGCAAATAAATATTTTATTATCTATAACAAGTGGAAGGGCTTCCGCAAGAGAAGTCTTGCTGGTGGAAACGGAATACAGCGGATTGTGCCTCTTCTCAGGGGAAACCTGGCCTTGAGCTCAGGCAGGATGGTAAGAGGAAAGCAAAACTCTCCTTCTGTGTTGCCTCTCTATCCAGGGGATATGGGAGGAGACTTTTTCTTCTTTCCACATAGTTTTTATGAGAGAAGGATGACCTGCTTCAGTCTTCTAAAGCAGCCCCCAATTTCAAACAAAGATGGATCCTTATCTGCTTTTGTGGAGCAGGAGTTAGACCCATTTTCTATTCCTAGCAAAAATACCTCTATTTTCATCAAAAATAACCTACCACATCATAAGTCAGTTCTGGCAACCAAGAGCTGGGCATGGGTGTGTCAACAAGCAGTGGATGAACCCTTCCTCAGCAGAACTGACCCCAATAGGCAACTGGTGTTCCCACTACCCAGAGAGGGAGATACAGAAATAGAAGAAGGACAAAGGGGCACTTTTGTGTTTACTTAGTCACGCTGCCATGACAAAACACCTCAATGCTTGTCCCAACTACGAGCCCATCTAGCCTTGCTAGGGATTTGACAACAGCAAGGTACCACAACAGGACATCCTGGGTACACTGGATTGTTTTTGTTGTTGTCTAGATTGGTATTGCATTATTTCTAAGCCAAGCTGCCAGGTTTAATCTGATCTAAGTGAACAGTGAATATTAAATATACATTTCAGTATAAAGTATGTGCCACCTCCTTACATGTGAGGGCCTGGGAAGGTCCCTTAGGTTTCTTAATTTCTCTGTTTGCATGGGTGGGTGCCCCCAGGAAGGACAGCACTGGGCTACAGCCGGCTTTGGGCCTGGGGGAGACACAGAATATCTAAACAGAGGAGTGATACAGGGGCAAACAGCATCAAAGAGGCATTGATAAGCTGCACAGGAAGGTTTGGTGCTGGGTTTAACAGGGGCCTTCTACAACATGGCACATGTGACATTGGCAGAAAAGGACCCTTAGCCCTCTGGCAATATCAAAGGTGAAGGAGGGAAATTTCTTAGCATGGGACTGGGGAAAAATGTTTCTTTTAGAGAGATAAGAAACTTTTTCTATATCTTCAGGATGCTTGTCATCTGAGAAGAGGACAGGCTCTGTGTGAGAGACAGTATTAGTATTTTACACCTTTGTGTGTTTGTGCTTTCTGGGTACATGGGAAGGGGAGACACAGGTTTTGCTTGTATCCTTCGTACCTGGAGGAGAACAAAGCTCTACTGTCTTGGCAGAAGGGAGGACTACTGTTAGATATGTGAGGGTAGGGTTTATGAGTACTGATAAGGTAGCCCAGTTTAACCTGAGTAGCCTCAGGGTGCTGTATGTTAAGACTATTTCAGTTTTAGCTCCAAGCTGTACACCTGCAGATGGCCATGAACATTTCCTGCAACCCCAGGAAACCAGTCTGATTGTGGCAGCACTGCCCAGATATTCAGATAGATTTGCTCACAAGCTCCTTGGACTAGCCCTGAAATGTTTGTCTTACAGGAGTTGGGGACCTCTGCACCCAGCTGTAGCCACACAACCCATGGCAGCAACAATATTCACTGTACAGAAACACTGGGATTGCTGGTATAGCTTTCTAAGCCATGAAAAAATTGTAGATCATAGTTGTGATCCTGGCCCATGTCAAAAGGAAGAGATGATGGAGCCTCTCTGGCAAACATGGACTGAAATGGCTTCAGAAGGGCTAGGTCTCTCCATCTAGACAAAAGTTGACAAAGGTATGCATCCTAGATCTTTGCCTCTCAAACCTTGGGAAGAAAAGCATCAGTAAGGAGAATGCTTTCACATGCAGGAAGCAGATGCCTGAGTAAGGAGGGGATGTCTGAGAGCATGCATGGTGAATGGGTGCTATAAGACAACGACATCAGGTGTCATGTGAGGCACATGATGTTCAGGTGTGCTGAGGAGTCCCAACCTGTGTAGCACAAAAAGCTGTGGGACACACATTGCAACAAGGGATACTCCAGCTGGTTTCATGTTCCAGTAGAATGTGGAAACTTGGAGTACCCATGGTGAATGCAGCACAGGGAGACTCTCACCTGATTTTTCTGCTGTAGTGGTTTCAGGATGGTGGTGGTCCCAGTTGCAGTACTGACATGCATTTCTGTGGGGAGGATCAGGTTGCAGCACTGCAGCAGCTGACACACACAGAAGATGGTTGAGGTCAGCCTGTGTTCCCTTAACATATGGTTGGGCCATGATGGATTACAAACACCATCTCTACTGCACAGAGCAACTGCAGGCATTTAAACCACTGTTGAGTTTTTATAGCAGTTTGTGCTTTTACTGTTTTCCCAGGCCATAATAGCACCAGGTAGGTTTGGGGATTAAAGCATACCTTGAGTATGCTTTTCCTGAACACTACCCATCATCTTGTGGCTATGGAGTGGAGAAATGTCCAGGACTTATGGTTAACATTACTCACCAGTAACACTTAAGGCTCTAACACTTACCTGTGTGGTGGCTAAGCATGCATCAGGTGACATCGGATTTGTAAGGATGAGTCATGTTTTCACGAGAAATGTGATAGACTTGGAAAGAAATGGACAACCTCCCAGGCACACAACTCCTTCCTCCAGGCAGAAGTGAGAGCAACAAACAATAAAATATCCCTCAAATCCTATAATTTCTTCTAATGAAAGATTTTAGTTCTCCCTGCACAGCTTTCCTTTCTTATAATTTTATCAGGGATACAAAACTACAAAATCCAGTTTGGCAATGCCATGATGTAATGTGACTGCCTTTGCAAACACACTGGTAACCCCAAGCAGGAGGGGCTGATATGTCCCCAAACACACTGCTGCTGATGTTCTCCCGGACAGAGCTGTCTTGGAGAGGCCGTCCATCACTGAAAGAGTTAAGAACGTCTTGTCAAGGCTATGCAGTTATCTGGAACTTTTGTTTATACAGAGAGGCAATAAAACATTCAGCGCCTTAGACCAGTGTAAGAAGGGTCAATACAAGCTCCAGCAGTTGTATATAAATTAACCTTTTAAGTATGGCCTAATCCA
Organism: Xenops minutus; assembly: GCA_035221455.1. Taxonomy (NCBI): domain Eukaryota; kingdom Metazoa; phylum Chordata; class Aves; order Passeriformes; family Furnariidae; genus Xenops; species Xenops minutus. Next base: position 50,888,815 of record JAWWEE010000158.1, on the reverse strand, counting down.
TAATGATTCATTGACAGGAATTATTCCAGGAGGCTGAGCTGCAACAAATTGTAGCAGTTGTGGCTGACTACAGTATCTCACAGCTGCTGAAAACTCTGCTGCCTCTTAAGATGAGGTAACTAAGGGAACATTTTTAAAGGCTTTGACAATGTATTTCCACAGTACTTGTTAGAACTAGGACGTCTCCAATGATCTTATGTTCCTAAAGTATGAGGAATCTGAATATATACATGAAGGATGTTTTGAAAGATTTTTGCTTTTGCTGTAGCGCTGACAGAATATGAAAAGGATGCTTCACTCCTACACACTGGAGTGGTCACCCAAGAGAGCTCATTTCTTCTCCTCAGTAGGATTTAGCCAGGATAGTGCAATGAGCGTATGAGCCGAGAAGCCTGCAGCGTATTTGCAATTGTCAGAATTAAAAGTGAAGGAAGACAAAACAACCTCTCCCCTCCCACCCTCTGTCAAACATGCCTAATGAATAGCTCTACATGCACTGTATCAGAAACCCCAAACGTTGACGGCGATGCGAGGCACTAATTTGTTAGTTATATCTGACAAATTGTCATCATGGTTCCACTCCTTCAGAGGGTGTTGTGCGTGTGACCCGGGGAAGGGCTCTCAGGCTTGAGCTAATGGGTGTGTGACTTGGAACAGAAGATGATGTGCCAAGATGGGAACCACAGAGTGGGCTGCCAAAAAAGAACAGTATAATTATCTGTGCATAATTCACGGCCGGAGAATAAGCTTTCCTCCAAAGTTGTCTGCAGTAGAGCTGTACCAGATTCATGGCTTTTTCAGTGAGTATTCACAAAGTAGTGACAATCTGTGCAGAAATGTTCACTTCTCCAAACTTTTTTTTTTTTTTTTAAATTGGACTAAAATAGACATTTATGTAGCACTCTGCTCTCAGGACTGGTCTCTTAAGATAAGTGATGACTCACAGATGTATATTCTTACTTTCTTGAATAGTTATCTCTCCCCTCACCCCACCTAATCCCTTCACCAATGGGATTTGAAGGAAAAAAATTTCTGCAAGGAAAAGCACTATAAATACAAACTATAACAAGAGTATTGGCTCATTGACTCTTCAGCACTGCTGCTATACTGTGAACACAGTGGCCTCAGGTCTCAGATTCTCAGGACAAATATTCGGATGGTATATACTGAGCTGAAGAGAAATTTCCTTTAATTTTTAGCACTTCTAGGCAAGATGACTTGCCACTTCAAGTTCTGTTCAGCAGATGGTAAGATATGAAGGCACTGGTGAGAGTGCAAGAATATAGCTTACTGCTTTTTCAATTATTGGACTGTATGAGGGTCATTTGATTCTTTTACCCTGCTCAGAGCAACCACCTCTTCATCCATGTTATGGAAGATGGATATTTTGTCTCAGCAATAAGTAAAAGCTCCTATTACAAACCATGCTCATTTTCTAGAAGGAAATTCAACTTCATAAAGAGAAAGCTCAGGAAATTCCTAAGCTAGGAAGTCCTTCTGGAGGAGATCAGGGTGAAGGACTGAATGTCCCATAAAGTCTATTCAGAATGGGAGGGAGAAGGCTCTTGCAGAAAGGCAGAGATGGAAAAATGTTCCCATAATTGTTGGCAAGGAAAATGCAGATTTTGCTTGGGCACATTTCTCTTTGAAAGCTGATCCTGTTTTGTAAGGGTAGACAAGGAAGAGTTGCCAGATTCGTAGGACAACAAAGTTTGGAAGAGCTGGCAAAATATGTGGAATTAGATTAAATTTGACAAAATGTCATATTGCTTTAAGGCTCCTCAAGGTATCCTGAACCAGTTTTGCTCCACGTAGCACAGATTTCCTGTAAAGCTTTGGCGTCACCACCACCTCCACCCTGAGCTGCTCAAAAATGTTACTGTGGCCATGCTGAAGCTGCAGGGATCCTGTCTCTCAGGAATTTTCCCAAAGTATAGGTGCTGATCTCCCTCTGGTCAATGTGTATGAAACCCTCCAAGGAAGGTTCTGGGACTGCAGGGAGTTTGTGGGCATGTGCATGGGGGCTGTGCCATCCAGGGGTGCTTGAGCAAAGTTCACTGGGTCCAACTGGAGACTAGGGAGGACAGTGCTAAGTGGACATGAAAGTTTGGATCTGGAAGTAATGTAAAGCAAATATGTGCTCTCCAGGCCCCAGCTGGCTGTTTCTGGAGCTAGTTGTGTTGGATGATACTTGTGCACTTGTGGTGTAAGCCTACCCTGTGTCATTGTCTTGTCTTCATTTACTTTGATAATTTATAATCACAAAATGAAAAGTCAGGACGGGAAAAAGATGTCCTGGTTCTGGCAGAGTGTGTCAGTCAGTGGGACAGTGTATAATTTTAAGTACATGCTTCATTGCTTTGCTGGATCTGGGTGCAACCTTCTTGGTAGGTGCTGCAAGACTTTCTGGGAATGCTCCTGGAAGGAGGAAACAAAAACATTTCCTCTATAAATGTTTGTGGAAAATGAATAAAAATGTGTGAGTATGCAATGAAAATTAATTTCCACTTCTTTATAGAGTTCATCAAAAAATCCAACATAGCAATGAGAATCTAAGCTTACATGAACAGGGAGGAATGAGCTCTGCAGCTTATTAAGCTGAGTGAGGAAACCTTGGGGTACAGACACATCCTGCAGTTTTCACTCACTCACTTTGTCAGGCTGGGCAGCTGCTCAGAAGGCTTCACACTGGCGCTACGTGGGGTATGTCTCCTGGAAACACCTCAGGAACTGGATGGTGCCACACCAGAGTCTTCTCTGCTGATAACCAGATGACTTCAGTTTCCAAAGACCTCAACCTGAGAGCTTTCATAAGCATTGCATTTCACTGAATTCAAATTAAAAAAAAAAAAAAAAAAAAAAAAAAGGTACTGGAAAATCAGGTGCATACACGTAACCAGACCCAGCATTGATCTAACATAAATGGTAGCACTTATGAGGCAGATAATCCAGCTTTTCATTGATCTTGGCACTACTAGTAGGGGGCAATATTTACATTTGGTGAATTGCTCTTGGGCAAATTTTCTCCACAGTACTAAATACAAAGATACTTTCCATTAACACCAGGAGAGCAGGGCCTTCCATTAATCTATTTCTTTATGTATTTTTTTAAAAAATGCACATCCTGATTCTCTATTCTCTTGCTGGTCTTATACTGGGAGACCTGCACTGAGTAAAGGGAAGTAGCAACTACATCAAAGGCTGCAGAAGAGAAGATTTGGACCCTGAATATTTGCAGCAAACAGCTAAGTTTTCTCCTTTTCTAAGTATAGAAGAATAAGGAATTATTATCCTTCTCCCAGCAAAACAAAGCAAAATCAATATTCTTCCCATGGTCATTTCTTTGAGCTTCCCACTTTCCTAAACACTCTCACCTCATGCTATCTCCATTCTGGAGGTACTTTGCTCTTTTGATGAAGAATGGAGGAAAACAAGCATTTTTTTGTAAAGTAATTCTTTGGATGCATTTTAGGCTAAGATGGATTGCACGACGTCTTTCTCTCCAGGTATGCTAGAATTCAAAGCCTGCCAAATGTGTGTGTGTGACTGCACAAGTCCTGCCAATTGCATCTAGGCAGTCCTGTCATGTCTGTCCAGTTTTATCCTGCTGGCGGGTAAAGGTCTTGACCCCTTACTGTGCTCAAGAAGAGAGCAAAAGCACAAAGCAATTGCTGTCCCTGCATGTCCCACCTTACCTGGCAGCAGCTCAGGGTACTGTGATGGACAATGCCTGGCTGGACACTTCTAGCCTACTTCTGGGAATGTAGCAGGAAGACAACAATTGCAGGACAGAAGCATTTCTCAGCACCAGGAAGCCAGTGTCTGTGGCATATCAGCATAAACAAAGAAATTGTCTTAACAGAGAGCCACACCTACAAGTACTACAGTCTTCTCATGGTATCATACAGCATGTGGCACATGAACCCAGCAGTGAATCCAGAGCAAGCAAGGAAAAGCAAGTTTATAAAGCACAGATAGAAGGAGAGCAAACAAGTAATGTGAAGGCAGACAAAAAAACCCGCAGCCCCTGTATATGGCTGGAAAGGCAGAAACAAGTCTGTATGCAGAGCTGACCATGAAAGATAAAGATGAGAAAATGAAGGTAAAGATTTTTACTGTCTCACTGGGAATTACAGGACAAGAAGCAAGTGAGATGCTGTTGCCAGGAATAATGCCTGAAACACTAGAATAGCTGATAAAGGTGTTTGATTAGAATCATGACCCTGCAGAGAGAAGGAGACTCTGGAGAAATATTGTATCTTTTACACCACCTCAAGAAGCAGGAGATGAGATAGACACCTACCTTGCAGAGCTGCAAAATCTATAGCTCTGGAGATGTTAAATGCTCCCTAAATGGAACCAAGATCATCTGTAGGACATGAGTCCCTCTTATAGAAATGTATAAAAAGAGGAGATCTAGCCCAAGAGAAACACCTCCAGATATCAAGGGAATAGCTAGCTGTCCCAGGGAAAGGTCAAACCAATACAGCAAAGGAAGGCAGTGAGCAGTAGGGAACAGCCTACCAATAATGCAGGCAGCAAAGGCCAGTGTGGGAACTCTGTAGTGAAATAACAAGAGAAGCTGAAAGAAAAATGCCTTGCAAGGGTAAAGATGCAAGGGAGGTAAAGAAACAAAACATTTGCTTGAATCCTGCAGCTCCCTAAGGAATTATAAAGAGGAATGTCTTTCTGATACCCACAGCATGCCTTCATTAGCAGGAGGGACTTTGGGAGTCAAGACAGCTGGCAGAGTGTGGCCTCCAGCCTTCAGGCCCCACATCTGTCCTTATATCAGCAGCCTGGTCAGGGGCAGCTGGGTCATGAAGCTGTGATGTCGTTGAAAGAAGCGATAAACAGCAATTCATTCTAACCTGTAGATATGTGACCACATCATGCTGATGTACAATAAAACCACCTTGAGGTCAATGGGCAACACGGGCAGTTGATAATAAATCTGTGAAACAAGAGATGTTATTGCTCAGAGTTTATAACAGTTGACATTCAAGATCACCACCCAGGGCAGAGCACGGGGCAGTGCACAGCTTTCCTCTGGTCACAGTACAAACCCTCCATACCCTCTGCTTGCATGATAAGACAGACTCTGTGGGCCACATCCAGGATCCAAATAAGACTAAGGGGCTTAGCTCTGTTCCTTGTAACATGTCAGAAAAGATAACATTGCCCAGAGAATCTGGCCAAGACACTGTCTGCATTGTGATCAGAGACCTTCTGACTGCACGTTCCTGTGCATCATGTGTAAAAGGGAAATAAAATATTTTGCCCTGACCTGGTAGCTTTGGGCCCTCATTTTTGGACATGCTTGAATCCCCATGTAAGGTACCAGACAGAGATGGATCAGGTCCAAAACTTCTAAGATCCTGTTACAGAAACTGCATTATATATACTTTACAACGGATCTTACAGTGCTAATTTATATAATCATCAAAAATTATTTCTTCAACTTGCATTTTTAAGAGATAGCTTAAATTTGTGGTTTGCCTGCTGTGCCAAGAACCTGGCATGTGGCCATGTGCTTTCACACATCTCCTTGCAGACTATGGGGCTGAAATCTAAAACCAGTGGTGCCATCCTACAGCTGAAGTAATTCCATCTACTTGAGCTCAAGTGCAATCACAGTGGGACCAAGTGCCTCTTTGTTTGGCATCAGGATGTATAAATATCTGTCACTTCCTATACAAGCATCTATATATTTCAAAGTAACTGACATGTTAGAATTATCAATAAAAGAAAGATAACTTACACAATAATCATCGCTTCCTGACAGCTGAAATTTCAGAGAAGTCAGCTCTGCCCTTCTTTTAATAAAAATGAATAACAAAACCTTACCAATGTGAAGTTTGTCTCTCACTATCAAAATAACTCAGCTGACCTGTGTTAAAGACTTTGTGAGAATTGTTGGGAAATAATGAGAGAGAAATAGGCAGAGATTTTAAGCTGGACATTCTTTCCAGTAGCTATAAGACACCACTGACAGCCTAGCTTTAAAACATGGCCTCATTAAACATCTGCTTTTTTATTCCAATACATACTAGATAAAGCATAAAATATATATTTAAACATATATTTCTTTTGTAAATACAACTTTTGAAGTACAGCTTGAGACAAGACATCTGTGCAACAACTGTAGATAAGAATACAGTCACCTTAATTCTTTTTAAAAAGTTACACTTCACAATATTGCCCAATGGGGAACTGCGACTTTTTTGTGCTATCAAGATACAAGCAAAATCCAAGAAGACAATCCTGGGCAGAACATGCTTACACAGCCCAGAATCAGTTTCTTGTGTACTGAGGACTTTACTGCATTCTGTCCTATGTAATATTTAGCCTAGAATCTAAGTGGGGAGGGGGAAAAAGATAAATCTGTTAAAAGGAATGCTGTTGTTGGTTGTTATTAAAAGCATCTGCCTCTCATGAGTACCAGCCTAATGCTCCGGCCAGCAGGATTTTTAAAAGTATACATGTCTCTTAAAAATGTAATTAAAACCTCAAAAGGGCCTTCAAATTGCAGAAGTTCCTGGTTGATACCTGTTTCAATGTGCACAGAAAAATACTGGGCATCCTCTGGTTTGAAGCAAAGTGGAGATGATAACCAAAGGAGAGGGAGGACAAGGCTAAATACAGTGAAACCAACATCAGGGGAGTCAGCAGTGATAAGTATATGAGGGCTCTGCAGAGATGTGGCAATTCCTTTAGCCTGTGGCAGGAATATCTCTCACTGATTAGAGCTAATTAGGGAGGACGAGGGTTGAGTCTTTTTATACTCCTCAGTAAACCTCCTTTGATGCAGACTGGTTATAGCACATCTCTGGTTCTAAAATGGATTTTGAATGTCCTTCCTTCATTGGTCCATTTAAATAAATATAACAAGCTTTCTAGGTTTCTTATGCACAATAAATCTATTTTGGTTCCTGATGACTGATTTCTTTGGCTGTGTAAACTAGGTGAGAACACTAGTTTTGTTTCTTTTTAGCACTGTAAAGGAAGCCTTCTGTAATTTTGTGAGATCTGGAAAAGGTTTAGCAAAGAGGTAAGAAGGTGATTTGGATTCTAAATTCTTCACCTTTTATTTAAGACACCACAACCAAGTTATTGATGACAACGTTCAGAAATTTCATGACCAGAAATTGGGAATAACCAGTATTGGGAAAAGAATTCAGTTCTCTGTCCCAGCACAGATAAGTGGGTTGAAAGCTGACACTGGACTAATTCAGGTTGGCATTAACTTTTTAATAAGGGAAGCAACACATCATTGAAAAAATTCACTTAGGGTTGTTTTGGACTTGTCCTGAAGTCAAGACTGGGTGGCTTTCTACAATTCAAGTGGGAGCTGAGGGTTTAGTTTCTGGAAAGCCTGGGTGAGGTTCTGGTGCCTGCATTATGCAAGTGGCCTCTAGCCTTCAAACCAACTAATCCAAGCACTCAAGAGCAATGGGCAGAGTTGAAAGGTTTGAATTGCACGTGTCCCAGAGACATGCAATTTAAATAGCAAATGTCCCAAATGGCCACAAAATGAGCCTCCTTGGGGAATCCAAATATTTCAACATATTCATCGGAAAAATTAAGACCTCAAGCACACAGAAAAATGCCTGTGGTGATGTACAGTTAAATGCAAGCAGTACCCAGCAGAGTGCAAGCACATGTACACTGTATCAGGGAGCAGCAGACACTTCTGAACAGCACCATGCAATGCAAGTGGCCAGGGAAGCCAAAGCAAGGTCAATGCTGGACTGCCCCAGGCCAGCCTTGGGCCTCTCATCTGCTTTCCTGCACTGAAGCCCATCCACTGACCTCTGATAGGTGAGAGGACCACAGCTGAATTTTGCATCTCACACAACGAATCAGGCTTCTACAGTGCTCTGAAATGATTGGCCCCAGAAGATGGGTTTTGTTAGCCAGAGACTCTCAGCTCTGCAAATTTATGCCTTGGTAGTTGCTGGCCAGCTGGGAATTGTTTCAGGGTTCATTCCCTCAAAAGCAGATGAAGACCAAACTGATAGAGAAGAACGAGATGGTAACCATGGGCACTCTTGATTCATGAGGTAAGACTGAATGCTATGCATGTGACTGAAGAAGCATTTGCTTGTTTAGTTTCTTTTATTGTGTTTAGTAAAGTGTCCTTTTTTTTCTTTCTTTTTTTTTTTTTTTTTTCCTCTGCAATGCTAAGCCTTTTGGTTGGCACAGTTTAGGCTTTTGGCTCATTTAAATTTTCTTTTTATTTTTTCCCCTCTGCAGTTAAGAAAAGCTCTTTTTTTAACTGTGAACTTTTTTTCACCAAAAAAAATCCCAAATCTTAATAAAATCTGAAGGTGGCAGCAATGAAACAGTAGCAAGGCTGTGACTACAGATTCTAGGGCAGGTTTGCATCACACAATGAAGAGATCTCCAACCCACTGCTACGCTGAGTTTGTAAGGTCACACATCTCAGCAGTTTAGGCCTGGAAAGGTGTGTGGCTCAGTTGGCAAGACCTGCATCTCCTGCAGGACTGTCCAATCTTGTGACAGGAAAAGCAGTGCTTGCTCACCACAGCTGTCAACAGGCAGAAGGTGCCTGTGCAGAGCCTACAGACATGCCCAACCCTCCTCAGTGGGTTTGACAGCCCTTTTGCAAACACCAGAAAGGTGTGTATACAGGTGTGAGAGTATCTGTAGGTTTTGTCTGTGGGAAGTTGATGTACGCAGAGGCTTTTAGGCCCAATGGTTTTACTGTGTTCATATTTTATATCCTTATAATATCATCATAATGTATTATGCTGAAACTGTAAATTGATTTGCATGGGTTGGTCATCTCAGAACAATGTCCAGCCTTCAACAAGAGATATGCTGTACTTTGGTTCAGAGATAAGGCTTGGTTTGTCAGTGGTCAAAGTATTATCATGGGTGTTGCTGGCCTGTACCTATGGTCCAGAGCACCCCACCTCCCCTCCTGCTAGTCCCATGGCTCCTCCTTTGGCTTTCCCCGTAGTCAAAGGGAAATGTGGGTAAGTTCAGCAAAGTTCACCCACCACCACTAGGAACTGCCCAAGCAACATGGCTATGATAGAGAACGACAAAGCAACACCTATGGCCATGAGTGACCAGCACAGGGCTAACCATGGTGAAATCCACCCCAAAAAGTCAGTCTGTGAGGTTTCACCCTGAAAAATTTCAACAGCCCAGTGAGCAGCTGCAAAGGACAAGGGTCCAAGCCTCATAGATGCTGTTTTGAGATTCTCTTTCAGATTGCCTAGAAAAATTGCAGGAGTAGCTGAAACAACCACCTTGGTGGGGGCTTTGAGTGGACAGAAATCTGTCAGCTGCCTAACACTTATGTCCTCAACTGCAGTGGGTCCAGAAGGTGCCAGAGCATCCTGGCTGTGGTGTCAGTGCTGGACTCCCTCGTTATCTGTGCAATGTTCGGTGGGACAGGAAGTTGAGGGGGTGAGCAGGTCTTCCCGGAGGGCACGGTGGGGGATGATTGGGCAGGGACTGGCAGAATGCTCCTGCTGCTGCTACTGCTACTGTACGGTGCTTCACGGAGGGGGTGCAGAGGCGTAGCAGGCAAGCAGCAGGAGAGTAGGATGCCACATGGCAAGGAGGAGGAAAAGAGAGAGGTGGAGGAGTAGGCAGAAGGGAGATTCAGTTTAACATGGCATGCCAGGCCTCCACTGCTGCTTCCCTCCCTCAGGCCTGCTCATCATGAATTTAATTTGCGCATGGGGTGAGGGGGATTTTGTTGGCACAGTTTTATTCTTATTCGATGTGCTCCTTTGCATGGCAAACGCTGGTAGTGTGCTCATCACTGTGCATACAGGCAAACACGGCCCTGGGTGTACTTTAGTCTAAGGCCTTGATTCTGCAAACACATGAATAATCTGAAAAGCAAGAGGACTTACTAATATGCTTAAAATGACACCTGCTTTTGTCTTCATCTCTTTTCTTCTCCCTACCAGTATACTTTTGCTTCTGGATAGCCAGTTTGAGCTCAGTTTCTCAAATAAAATTTGAACACAGAAAAAAGAGGGATTTTTTTTTTTTTGAAAATCTCAATTTAGAAGCTGACCTCATCTACAAATATTCAGTGAAAGAAATAAAATCCACTTTTGTGCTGTCCCAGCTAAGATTCAATATGTGACACCTTCTCTATCAGAGAAGGCTCAGGAAGGGTCATGCTTCAAATGGCAGTTGATATGCAAGGCCATTGCCATTTGGAAAGATTTGTCTTAACATGACTCAGAAGAATTTGGATGTATACTTCAGTAGGTGATTGTTTGCTTTCCTTGTAGGCATTAACTTGCTCTCTTAAAAAAAAATATTTGGTAAAGCATTGAATTCTTGAGCAACTTAGTGGAAGGCAATGCAATCATCTGTAGTTCTGAAGAGGGATAAGAAAATTCACAAAAGATAGAATGAACATATGTATATATATATACACACATATACATGTTTGAAAAAATAGATTTCAAAAAAACATTCCTGGGCTTTGGTGTGGACGCTCCGAGCAGCAGCAGAGAGCTCCCTCTTCTCAGTAGCTGCAACTTCATTACACAAAGATACAGAGACACAGGAGCCACTATTCAAATGCAGCCCCTCAACTTTGTGACCACAAGTAGATTCTATTTTGGTCCTTGCTTTTGAGGCTGCTTTTGATGAAGGGATCAGAGTTTTTCAGCTCTCTGCCATTACATGTTTCTGTTGACCTCTACCTGCTTCTAGCTTTTAGAACTTTGTTTCCATTTCCATTCCTTTAGTGTGAAGTTTGGGGATGGGATCTGTATTTTTAAAACCTTGGAGCCAACTGCTGTGTGCTGTTGTACTGTGGCTGACTTTCACTTCCCCTACATTTCCTCCTGTGTTTCTAGATCTGAATTGTCTGAAGTATCTGCTGGAACATGGCCTCTGGACCCACATCTCCTGGTGACCTGGGCCATAAACTGTTGTATGACAAATCCTGACATGATCAAATCGGCAACGGAATCTCAAGAATTCTTTAGGTACCTAATGACCACTGATTTCAGTATCAGGTAAGTCCCAAATTGAGAATCTCTGCATTGTTTTTCTGTGGCTTGATGAGTGACTTCAAAATTAGGGTATTTTCTAAATTGCCTTTTTCCTTCCTCTCCTCTGAGCAGACAGTGGTTTTGGTTACCCCGCACTGCTGTTATACAGTCTTCAGACAACATTTCCAGTGGGCTGTCATAAACTTTCAGTCCTTTTGCATTCCATGTTATCTTCAGGTAGCCTGCAATACAGCACGGGCCGCAGCTAAGCAGCAAGGGAGTGAGACCCTGCAGTCACCAGGCAAATTCAAGGGTGTGCAGGGACAGTCACAAACCATGTATGACACTGGGGGAACATACTCAAACTGACCCTCTTCTTGTACAGCCCAGTAGCCTAATACTGAGTAATCACATGGCACTTTAATATTTCTGTTGTTTAAAAAGAGAGGTAAAGGTGCTCTTGGGAGGTGAGTTTTTAGCAGTTAAGAGAACTGTTTTTCATCCTTGGTAATCTTGCATTTTTGCTTCTGTCCCACAACTTGTCTGGATGATCTTTCAAGGTTATAGGAATACCTTTTATGCCTCTTTTTGTTTATTTTTAGGAGAAGTATTTCAATCATTACACACCTTTATAAAACACCTGGAGATGCATGTGAGACATAAATGCAAAAGTGATATTATTGGTATCATATTATTTTTCCCAAGGAAATCACTGTTTTCCACAAAGCAGAGCACATGATTTCTTGTTTATTATGTATTAATAGCTTTGTGTTTTGATGGTAAGTAGGACACAGATACAGCTTTTCAGTGATGTACAGTACTCTTTCTTATCTTTAATTAAATGCTATTCCCTTGTATTGGAACGTATTCTGTGATTACACATGTTTACAGCCTCTAAGTAACTTACCATCAAATACACTAATGAAAATCAGTGCCCCAAAGTGACTTGTGCCTTTTGTCTTGTACTATCCCATACTTCTCTCATATTTTATTTTTTTTTTAATTATTACTTCCAGTTTCCATTTTAAAAATTAAGGGGTTGAATTAAACATTTTCATATGAATTTCCTCCAACCATCTCTGCTTTTGATCTAGGGACATGTATCTATCTAGCTCTCTGCCCTTCCCCAGAACAGTAACCCCTGGGGATACCATAGAGCATAGAGATGATACAATTTAATAAAGTCACAATAAAACATCCAAGGCCTTTCATACTTTTTCACTTTCTTTAACTCAATTTATTTTTCATTTCATGGACAGAGATTTAGTCCTGGTATTAGTTTATGATTTTGCTGAAAGAATTACTGAACACATACAAAAAGGAAATATTATTTTTATTATTTATTTTGCACCATGTATACCATAGGAAGAAAAAAAAAAGAGTTGAAATCACTTCAGTACCGCTGTGTTTTTCATTACAAAGTTATTACATATAGAAATTACTCCAAATTATCTGAAATGAATGGAAATTATGAGGTTTAAATTCCCCAGGTTACTGCAAGCACAGCACTGGAAATTTATTTTGTCATCTTGCTGAACATAATTGCTACAACAAAATTTCTTGCATTTTACAACCACAGCATAACTTATTTATACCAGTGTTGTTGTAATTTTACATCAATAAGTTGCATGGGAAGGAGTACACAGGTGGTAATTGAAAACAATAATTTGTAGTGGGGTCCAGGTGGAGCAGTTGGCTTAGAGAAGACTTCATTTGCTGCTCTCTAAATGCTCGTCTTCTCAGTGGCCTTTGACTAGGGTGTTATCAAACCTCTGGTCCACCCAGCAGTGAGGTGGCCTGATCATCCTAAAATACATTTCAAAGCATCAGTGAAGGTGAGAGAAAGAACTGATCTATCATTGTGGCCCTGACTTGCAGCTCATGTGCAGAAGCCAAAAGCGAGGTGCATGGGGAGAGGGTGAAATCACAACTGGGAAGGTGAGAAGCACAATCATGAAGTCAGAAGCGGCATCCTTGAAGGAACCGAGCTGGAAGGAAACATAATCCAGGGCTGGGGAATGTGTGTGTGTGCAAACACATGTGTACTTGGCATGTTATGGCCAATACCAGCTGTTGCCTCTGGCTTTCCAGCTCAACCATCTTCAGTGAGCGTGGCAAGACATTGTCATTTGTTTGTAGAAGAGAATGCTGTTATTTGATAATTTTCAATTAAGATGTGAGTAGTTGCCTGAGACACAAGCAATGACGCTAACATTCATACTTTGCTTCACTCTTTATGAACAGGAATGTGTAATTTGGGTGCAATATACAAGCACTCCCTGGTCAGGCATCCACACTTCTGCAGTTGCTAATTGTCAACAGGAATAATGAAACTGTATCAGCAGAGGCTGATACAGAATGTAGAAGCTGATGAATTTCCCTGTTCGAGTTCTGTTGCCCAAGCTAAAATAGTAAAAATAATAATAATAACAATGATGCTAATCTGTTACTGTGAATATACCCTATTTAAATAAAGTAAAGTAGGCAGAACATAAAGGGATAAAGAACAAGAATGAATGAGTTGCTGCTCTCTTCTGATGTTCAGATTTGGATTTTCATGATTCACAAGAGACAGACTGGAATGTTTCTGTCATGAGTTCAAACTGAGGATTTCATTGCAACATTCAGAGCTTAGAGGGCTTTGTTATTTTAAACAATCCAAAGATTTCAAATCCTCTTAAAATCATCTGAGAAGGGAAAGAGAAGAAACTGGTTGAAACTTGCACATGAAAGCAGAGCAGAGCTGCATCGATCCCAAATTTCAGATTGTGTCAGTTCTGAGGAGCACCTCTGGAGGGAGAAGGGGTTCTTTGTCCCCTCCACATGCAAACCAAGTTGCACATGCATCTCACTCTCATGCAAGGCTCTGTTATACATTTCCATAATAGACCAAGTTTTAAAAGTACTTCTTCAGACAAAAAATAACCCTAAATTTCTATGAGGTTTTCAGGGATTTTTTTTTTTTAAATGTTTCTTTTTTTTTTTTTTTTTACAATGAATTTAGTGCTGGTTCACAAAACTTAGCTTACTGCACCGAGCAACGATGACATTTGTTTTCCAAAGACACAAACAATCCTTGGATTGAAGTTGTTAGGGAAGATGTGCCAGCTTTCTTTAAAAAAGCCTCCCCAGCAACAGTGGGTTTTGCCCATCTTCTTTTTTTTTTTTTTTTTAAATAACAGTCCTAAAGTGGATGCTATGTGGATGCACAAATGGCATTCATAGTGGGATGGAATACATAGAGCAGATGGGATGCTTGACTCTTATTTATGCTGGATGCCTGTAAAACATGTCCTTCTTTACCTTTGCCTGTTGGCATGTGCACACAGATACAGGTGGTCCTTTGCAGGATGAGAGAAGGTGCTGGAAAGAACTGTTATCTGACTTTTAGAGAGATTCTCAAGGTACAAATGCAGGGACAGCTTTGACTCTCCCTGAGGCCCTACAAGTGGTTTCAGTGAGGACGCAACTAGATCTCTACTGCTCAAAAGTCTGAAGCTTTAACAGACCAAATTCTGCCTTTAGGAATACACCTTCTAAGATGAAGAAGAAAAACATGGATTGATCCTGCATACAATCTGATTAAAAAAAACCCCACAAAAATCTAAAATGAAAACAATGTTTTTCTTCTGTTCTGGCTTGCCAGTTCCATGAGTGGTGTTTTTTTGTGGTTGTGTTTTTTTTGGTTGTTTGTTTGTTTTTTTGTTGTTTGTTTTTTGGTTTTTTTTGTTTTGTTTTTTTTTTTTTTTTTTTTTTGTGGGAGGAATGGTATTGTTTCGGTTTTGTTTATTTTTATTGAAAATAGGAGTGAGAGAAAACTCGGCCCCAGAATTTGGCCTGTTATCTAGTACATTTAACACTTGGAAAGAGTTAGAAAATTCTGCATGTATTTTAAAAAAAGAAAACCCAAAAAACCAAACCAAACCAAAACATAACCCCCCTGCCCCCTCCCAAAAAAAAAAAAAAAAGAACTCAAAGACCACTGACTGAGGAAGGGACTCCAGGGAAGGTTTAGAATGTAAATTCTGAGAAAATCTCATTTTCTGAATTCACTCCTAGAAACATCAGCAAGTGACAATCACAAAAAATA
This sequence comes from Xenops minutus, assembly GCA_035221455.1. Classification (NCBI taxonomy): domain Eukaryota; kingdom Metazoa; phylum Chordata; class Aves; order Passeriformes; family Furnariidae; genus Xenops; species Xenops minutus. The sequence continues at coordinate 50,873,725 of JAWWEE010000158.1, read as the reverse complement.
AGGGGACAACAAATGTCTTGAAAACACACAAACATCCTCATTGCTTTTGCCTCACTCCAAAAAGTCTTGAGAATGGGGCAGACGATAATACATTATCCTCTTAAGCCTTCATTTCACTGTACTCTCAAATACACCAGTGTCATGGAAAAGAAAATCAAGTGAATAAATGTTGCAATTTATATATATTTGAATAGATAACAAGAACAATTTTACTGTTTGCCATAAATGAAAACCCCACCAAATCATTCCTCTAATTGAGGTTCTGAAGCTCTGTTTATGACTGCAGAGTGATTTGATACAAAAAAATTACACATTTTGAGTTATTATATCACCCAGAAATTTGATGCCACTTAACTATGTAATTTTCAGAAATGATATAAAACCACTGTAGAAAAGTATTCAGGGAAGCCCAAAAGACCTCTTTTTATCTGTTTTTATGGGTCTAAAATGAGAACTCACAGAGATCCTTGCACTGTATGTGAAGGCTGAACTGCCACCTCGGGAGCTTTATTAATATGTATGTAAATATGATCTGGTTAGATCCTGTGTTTCTGTGCCGTTTCACAAGGTGGAGCGGCTAACTAAGCCGAACAGATCAACGCCCTGTGTTTATTTTCTTCCCCCCACCCCCCACCTCCCCAAGCAGCAACATTTAAAGATTCAAAGAGAATGAGGATAGCAGCTTCATTTATGTGAAGATTGTCTCAAACCTCCTTCCTTCCTTCCCTCTCTTCTTCTCCCCCTCCACTACCTCCCCACCCCCTGCCCAACACCCAGACCTGTATCAAAACCAATTTACTTCTAACTTAGCATAAGCTTTCTCATTAAAGACTGGGAAGAAAACAAAATCACATCACACAGAATCTGCAGCTCCATTTTTATTTCCACTGAAAAGTTATTTGACCAAATGGGGAGAAAGTGGAAATGCATACAAAATGTGTCCAAATGACACATCAAGCTTATCCTCCATGAGGATATTGGGACTTCCTCTTTACACTGAAGCCACTGTTATTTGTGTGTCTATATCCGTGCCAAATTTTAGCTAAAGACATTGTACGATTAAAAAAAAAAAACACAAAAAACCAAAACAGAACAAAAAGAAGAGAAACCCAGAAGCTGAGCATGTGTGTGCTGAGAGTTCTTGACTCAGCATGCCTTGTATATAGGATAAAATGTAATATTTGACATCAGATGAGCTTGTTTTTCCCTATGATAAGGACGGTATTTCTAGATGTGGACTCCTCAAATCCCTTATATATTATGAAGATATAAAAGATTATCTTAATGCAAGGTATTTTTTTGCAAGAGCGTGTTTTCTCCCCCCTAATTGAAAACAAGGGAACATAGTACTACTAAAGCTGGCGAAAACCTTCTCTTCTTGCAGGTTGTGCTCCGTTTTGCCTGGGCTTTTTTTCTTTCTTTGGGTGATATTTTCGTGGGGTTTTTAGGTGTTTTGTTGTTGTTGTTGGGAGCTGCGGCCCCAAGTTTGCAGGCCAGTGTCGGAGGTCGGAGCTGAGCTGCAGCCCCAGGACACTGGAGGGGCTCAGGCCCCTTTCCCGGCGGCGGGCGCCCAGCGCGGCCGCGCAGACCGGGACAAAGCGGGGCGATGCCGGGGCCGCCGCCGCCGCCCGGGCAGCCCCCGGGGACCCCGGGCCCTCTGGCGGGGCTGCTGCGGCGGGTGGGGCAGAGACAGAAGCGCGGGGCCAGCTGCAGATGGAGGCAGGTCGAGGGATAGGTCAAGGTTAGAAAGAGCCTGCTATTGATCTGGCTTTGAACGCGAGACAGGGAGAGCAGAGAGACTAAAGGGGGAGCTGTGAGACAAGACATTAACAGCTTTCAGTGCTAATGATCACAAGTGCCAGACAGGGGAGGAAAGAGAAGACTGAGAAATCACTTTGGAATTTTTTTTTCCTCTATTGGGATGTATTTTCGGAGGAGGAGGAGGAGGCAGGCTGGGGTCTCAACCCCCGAAGGCCTGCCCGCAGCCGGAGGGGCGGGAGGGGGCTGCGGTGGCCCCGCCGCCCCGGTCAGTCGGGGCGTCCGCCTGGTCAATCATTGCCGGCCCTTATCTCCTGCTCTCGGTGCCCACTGGAAGACACTAGTTAATCAACAGATGATGCCCAGTAACTTCCCGATAAGCCGCGCTCCGAAGGGATGCAGCTTCCCGCAGCTCGCCGAAGAAGGGCCGCGGCCGCCGGCGGCCGGACTTTGCACCCCGCAACACCCCCGTGTCCGCGGCCGCAGCCCCGCGGCGTGGCCTGGGGACAAGCCACGCTGAGCACGGCAGCACAGCCACACAAAGCCTCTCGGCCTCCCCAGGCGGGAGCAGAGCGGGATCAAAGCGGGGACAGCGGTGCGGGCAACCCCATCCCCGCTGACCCGCCCGGGCCCCTTACCCGCGGGCGCGGAGGCCGGCGAGGGGAGTCCCTTCCCTCCCTTATCCCCTCCGTGAGGCTGCCGCATCCCTTCCCCCGGCTCGGACACGGCTGCCCCGAAGGGCAGGACCGGGAGCTCCCCTTCGGGACCCGGGGCCGCGGCCGGCGGCGGGGTGTGCCTGCCATCACCACGGTCATTTTCCTTTGCAGGACCGCGCGGAGCAAACCAAATATACACGGCGAACAATCGCCGCAGATTAAGCGCCGCTAAAGGTCCTGTACGTGTCTGCAGAGCGCTGGCAGAGGCAGAGGGCCGAGTCCGGGCAGCGCAGGGCAGTGCCAGGCTGTCCCGGCGCCCACCGCCCGCCCCGGGGTGGGGGGCCCGACTGCCCTGGGGATCCCGGCTGCCCTGGGGATCCCGGCTACCCTGGGGGGCCCGGCTGGGCTCCGGGGGGCCGGGGTCTGGCACGGCCGGAACGCGAGCTGTGAGCGGGCGGGCGGGCGTGGGGAAGGGAGAGGCAGATTTGCCGGAGGAGGCGAGAACGATGCTGTTTAGCCAAATTCTTCTCAAAGCTGATTAAGGGCACCGACATGAATTCTGGTCCCCTCAAGGCTCTCATGCGATTTAATACAAAAAATCACTAATTTAACGTGGAAAGTAAATGACAAGAGTGCAGAGCGACTCTCCAGCCGGGCTCCGGGTAGACTGGTTTCTTGGGTTTCTGCTCCATCTGCTTACGAGCCCCCAGGCCTCCCCTCTCCCCCTTGTCCTCGCCCTGGCCAGACTTGGTGCTGAAAAGCTGTTTGCACCGAACTATTTACTTATCGGGAGAGGAGGAGGGGGGCGCGGAGTGAGAAACAGTCGCGGGAGATGGGCTGGGGGAGCGGAGATAGAGGGGGAAAAGTTGGTTACCAAGAATCTTCCAAGTTAGAAGCGCACGCAGTTGTGGGCATTTACCTGCGTGTGAAATAGGAGGACAAGTGCACTGGGATGCGGTTCCTGGGAACTCGGCGTGTTTCCATTCGTGGCTGAGACTTAATTCCTCCGAGAAAAAATACTCTCTGCCAGGATTTTAAGGGAAGGGGGGTAGGGGGGTGGGAGAAGCAGCTCGGAGCGTGTGTGCGTGTGCGGATCGGGTGTGCGCGCGTGTCCCGCTACCATCGCGCTTCGGGTAGGGAAGAGAGGAGGGGGAAAAAATCCCTCTCCCCAACCCACACAGATATTTGTGTTGTTGTAAAACTGTTTGAAAGAAATGAAGGGGAAACACGCTCGCCGCCGACGAGCTGCGGCGGCGCCTTGGAGGGAAGGAAGAGCAGCCGGCGACCCCCGGGGAGCCTCCGCTCCTGGGCACGCACGGCCGGGAGCACGATCCGGAGCCGAGCCCGGGCGGCGGAGAGCGGCGGCCGCGATGGGTAAGGGCGAGGCGGCGGCACCGGCGGGCAGCGCCACCGCCCCCCGCCCGCGCCCCCCGCGCCCCCCGGCAGCCGCCCCCACCCCAGCCGCCCCCGCTGCGGCCGGCGCCGGGCTCGGGGAAGTTTGGCCGTGCACGAGGATGCAGATTTATTCCTTCCTCCCGCTCTTCTCCTGGCCGCCGGCACTCCGCGTACTGAAAGCGGCGCTGCACAAAGCCCGAAGCGGCGGCGAGCCCTGCGTGTGCCGTAGTTGGTGTGTGTGCGGTGTGTGTGCGTGTGCGGTGTGTGCGGTGTGTGCGAGTGGCGTTTCTTGTTCTCTTGCAGGGTACAATGTTAAAAAGCCACCGCTAGTCGCCCCCAGTGCTCCTACTCTCTGGGTCTTTTTGTCTCTAGTGCAGATTAAACGTCACGTCCGCACTTGAACTTGAATTTTATCCCATTGTACAGAGGCAGCCCCAGCCATAGAGAGACAGAGCGCTCCCAGAGAACCAGGACTCCGCCATCTTCACATTGCAATATATAATAGTAATAGCCAGCACCAGCCCAGCTGCACTGGGGGCTTCCTTCCTTCCAGTCCCAGTGCCAGGCGAGGGGGGAAGAGTGCAAAGTGGTGCAGGAGCACTGGCAATCCAAAAGCACCAGGGCAAAGCAGTGCCACTTGAACTGGGAAAGAGGAGACATAGTTTCGGCTACCCCTTTAAAAAAAAATATTCTCTATATATCTACCCATCAAGGGTCAATCTCTGAAAAACATTTTTTTTTGGCAATTTTTTTTTGTCTGTGGGCTATCCCAATTCTAGTACTTTTTTCTTTTTTTTTTTTTTTAATTACTGCTTTTTTTTTCTTTTAATTTTTTTCTTTAACCCTCCTGGTGGAAAAGCGCACTTGCCAATTTGCCAAGCACTGTGGAAAGAGGGAAAGAGAAAAGTGTCACTTGCGGTGCATTTCCTCCTAAGTTCAAGAAGAGATCTGGAAGTCCAAGTGGCAGAAGCAGTGGAGAAAGGACAGAGTGTGTGAAAGAGAGAAAAAAAGAGCGAGAAAGAGCTTTTCCTGATGATGATGATGATGATGATTTTTAATTGAGAGGGAATCCCATCCAGTGCACCACAGCAGCAACAAAAAGGAGGCTTTTTTGTTTTGTTTTTGATTTTTTTTTTTTAAAGAAGAACTCGATAAAGAAGAAGAAGAAGAATAAAGAGGGGGAAAAAAAGAGGAGGAGGATCGGCCCCCAACACATCTCCCCAAACCAGTGAAGCTCTCCAGGCGATGCCAGTGTAAATGCCAGGGCAATGTCCCGTCGCAAGCAGGGAAACCCGCAGCACTTGTCACAAAGAGAGATTATCACACGTAAGTTTGAACTTGGAACCAGAAGGAGCCGAAATCGAGATGCAAAATTAGGGAAGGGGAGGAAGCGGTTTCGGGGAGGAGGGGGAAACTCAACCCACCTGCTGTAAGAAGTCCGTCCTCCTCATTTACATGCAAAGGGAGAATAGCATATTCATTGTGATGACCTTTGTACTGTTTCACACATTTTGTTGT
>JAWWEE010000158.1:50834010-50867252 GCA_035221455.1 Xenops minutus | reverse complement strand
GCGGCCCGCCCCCCCCCCCCCCCCCCCCGTAGCTCCAGCATCCCCTCCTCCCCGTTCCCACCCCTAAAGCTCCGGGAGAGGGGCGAGCGCCTGCAGGCAGAGTAGGGGGGCAGGTCCCCGTGCGGGCGCCCCGCTCCGCTGCTCCGCCGCTCCCGTCCCCGCGGAGCTTGTGCCGCCAGGAGGCGGGGGGATATGTGGGGGCGCCTCCCGGGGCGCGGGGCCCCCAGCGCTCCCCGCTGCTCCGAGGTCACCGGAGCACGGAGAAAGGGGGAGGTCAGGCAGGTCCCGTTTCCATCCTATAGCACAGGACCAGTTTTGGGGGGGTGGTAAGACACTGAATGCCCGGCGCGCTGTGGCCCCGCGCCCCGCCGGGAAGCTCGGCCGGACCACCCCCCCCACGCCCCCCACCTCCCGCGCCCCGCAAGACGAGTCCGCAAGTTGCTGTGCTGCGGGGGGCGGCGGCTCGCACTGAGCCAGCCGGGGCTGAGCCTGAGCCGCGGCGGATCCGAATATTTATGTTGAGATTTTAAAAAATTTAAATAAATAAATAAAATATTCCCCCGGCTTCTCTCCCCTCCCCTGAAAGCCAAGAATAGGAGCCATCTGCCAGGAGCATTTGGTGCTTGCAAGCTCCTCTTTTTCTTTGTTACCGGTGATAAATTCCTGTTTGTAAGATTTCCTTGGGAATCGAAATATATATGTGTATATAATTTTTCCACCTCCTGTGGGATTTTTTTCCGTACCAGAGGGTTGTTGGGGGACGGCTTGAGTTCCGAAATTTTAATTTCTTTCTCTGTTTCTGTATTTCCCTTTCTATATATATACACGCACACGTATATATACATATATTACTTCTTTTTTGTGTGTGTGCGTCTTTATTTTTTGAAAACTACCCCATCCCCCCAAGCCCATCAGCTGGTGAAACCTTGATGAAGATGTATCTGGTATTCAGCTTTTTCTTGTTTTTATTTTTGGTGTTGTGTTTTTTTTTAATTCATTATTATTTTGGAGCCAGATTTGCATCACCATAAAAGGTGGATTACCCCCTTCCTCAAGCCCTCCCCTTCGATTTTAACCATTTAGTTTGGAAAATGTGTTACCTTTTTTGTTAATGGCTTCTCATTTTTTTCCCTTTTTGTTTTTTAATTTTCTTTTTAAAAGAAAGAGCATCAACAGCCCCCTAAATCTCCCAGTCCAATTTCTCCCACTTGTTTTCTGTCTCACTTGTGAGGAGATGTGGAGTGTTGAAAGGGGGTGTGCGGAAAATCTGTTTTGTTGCACACGTCTGAATTTGTTTCAAGGGGTGAAACATTTCTTTTCTCGCCGCTGTTGCTGCTGGGTGTGTGTGGGGGGAGGTGGGGTGGAGAAGAGAGTCAGGTAGGTTTGTTATTCCAATTTGATCTCCTTTTCTGATCGCTTTACTTGAAGGTAAATAATGAGGCAGGAGAGCATTCAAAGGTGCCGAGGATCTGCGTGTACAATGGGTTTAGCGGGAAGGCTGGGGGAGGAATGGAGAGCAGAGCGGTACGAGCTTCCCTCCCTCCCCTCTTGTATTTATCTATCTCTCCATCCTGAGGAAGCTGGCGGAGAAATCAGGCTGCATACTGAACAGTGGCAGAAAAAAATGAAGGTATCCAGGGGAGGAGGTGATGGGAGGCGGGGGTTGGGGGTGCTGCGTCGGGCTGGAGTTGGGGCTGGGGGAGCAGGAGCGCATGCATTTCAGCGCTTAGGTCTGAGCCTCAGCTGCAGGCTTGAAGGAGAGGGGGTTGCAGTCTCTGCACTCCTCGGGAAGTGTCATTCCTGGGGGAAAAGCAGTCAGGCAGTGTCCTCTCTAAAGGGGAGTTTGGAAAGTAGTGGGCAACAGAATGGAAAACCAAACCAGTCGCAACAAAATAAAGCCAACGCCAAGCCAAGCCCCCAAAGCCGGGATGAATTGATAGTCTTCAGAAATCTTGCGTTTATGTCGTGTTTAGCTTGGGCTTTTTTGTCCTTCTCTCTCTTTTTGGCATCTTTCAGGAGAGTTGCATTTCAGGATGGACTGGAGGTCTGTGCCAGGCAAGGAAAGAGATGGGGAGAGAGATGAGGGGACAGGGAAAGAGAAAATGTTTTCTGACACTGTTCAGCTGTTTATTTGGTTTCATGCATTTGTTGTTTGGAGAAACGTTTAGACAAACAAACAAACAAACTCAAAAAACAGAGAAACTGCAGTGTTAGTTGTGCTTCAGAGCTGCAGCATCTCATTAACACAGTGGTCTTTAAGACTGCAAAACTAAGTGGCCTGTCTGTCCTTGTCAGGCTCACCCAGGCAGCCTTGAAATGGATGTATGTGCAGGACAAAAAGGAGAGGAAAGACATGGAGAGAAAAGTGCAGCTCTGGAGCTTTCTTCACTGGTAGTGGACAGAGCAAACTTGGTAGCCAAGCTCACTTAAATGCAGAAGAATGACAATGCAAAAGAACTTATTATGTAGAGAAGAGGAGGTTGAGGTTTTGAGCTCCTCTGTGGAAAGAAACATTATTTTGGTTAGATTCAAATTGCTGATTTTCCAGCTTAGGGTCTTCCTTTTTAAACTTAAGAAATCTGTTTTCAAACTAGTCCTTCATTTTGCATTTGAAGAAAATCTGAAAGGCGAGAGCATATGAAAAGCTCTCTGGTAGCAGTTTTGCAGAAGGCAGCAAAGCAAGACCATTTCTGCAGAACAGCAGCAAAGATTGTAAGAGGAAAACACAGTAAAATCATACAATTCCTGGTAGAGAACCAGATTTCCCAAGGTGGCTCTTCAATACCTGGTCAACAGGTTTCCTAGGAAGAGCAATAATTTCCTGTATCACTTTGTATTTGTATGTAGTCATTAAAAATAATAACAAAAACCCCGATGATTTTCTGCATGTCAAAGTTTTGCAAATTGCTTCAAGGAGCTTCTTAAAATGCATTTAGATTTAGTGCAATTAACGCACATTCCCTGCAGAAGAAAACCCACACCAATGTAATCAACTCTAATACAAAGAGAATGTAAGCTGTGACTGAAGAATTAGACAGGAAATTACTATTATTTTAAGGATGGCTGACTTTTTCATAATACCTGCATAGTTGTGCACAGAAAAACTTAATGTGCACATTACATGTGTTTGCTTTAAATAGGATAGAAAAAAATTAAAGGTTGTGTGTTGTCGACTTCCAGGTTGCCTTTCATTTGAATATATTTGTATTGGACTTACAAGACAAATAAAAAAAATACTGGCACATTTTCGTAGTTTCGTGTCTTTTAAAATATTTTTTTAGAACTGGTGCAGAGTAACTAGATTGTGGATTTAGGTTGTTCTGTCCTTTTTGGTTGATGTGTTCAGTGGCTTAAGTAGATGTACAGTGGGTGAGAAACCATTTTGCATTTTTTGCTGGTCGGCAGATGCAGAGCATATTTTGTCAGGCTTATTTAAATACTGAGAAATAAAACTCTTTAAGGTTTTACAACCTGGATGCCTCTAATAGGAATGGTGGGAGCTCTCGTCTTGTGCAAAATATATGTTTCTCTGCAGAACAAAGGGTTGTCTTGTGGCATATTTGGCAGTAGTTGTGACTTAATGGAGTGTGTGCTTGTAGAAGTAGTACAAATTATTGGTATCAATTATGCACTCTGGTTGACTTAAGCGGTTCTTCCCAGGGCTGAGCTTGCTGCGAGCAAATCTCTCCGCTTCAAAAATGCCTCGCACACGATGTTAGCTTGTCTTGCACATTTCCTACCTGGATATCTTTGCTCTTTGTGTTGTTTGTTGATGGAAAATACTTTCCAAAATAAACTTCGCTGGCTGTTAGAGCCTGCCGTGTGCTCCGGCCGCCAGTGGCGGGGGTTGGCGACTAGGGGGAGCTCCCAGCCCGTGCGATGGCCGCGCCGGCCCCGCCGCGGGACGCGCGGGATGCGCCGCTGGAGCCCGCACCGCCGCGCCCGGCGCGCCCCGCGCTGCAAAATGCGCTCGGCGTAAAGTTGTAGTATTGATTTCCGTGCGAAGATCTATATAGAGCTAGCCGAGAGGGGCTGACAGCGAGACAAATCTATTTTTCGCTAAATCGCGGCTGATTAATTGACTCGGGCGGACAGGAGTTTTTAATTAAAATTAGTTTTTTACAGTGCTTTTTATTGTCAACAGACAATGTTTAAATTCTCAATTTGTTGCTGTCAGATAGTGATCGGGGTAATGATACCTATATATGAGTGAGCCTCTGCGTAGCAGGGAGTGGAGGGGAACCAACAGAGATCCATATGTTCCAGTGAATGTGAAAACACAGAGTGAGGAAGCTGGAGTTCTAGGAGAAGATGTGTGCAGCAATAAAGTAGACACACATGCACAGAAATTCACATTGATTACATGTCAGAAAGCTGCATGTACCCCTGCCGAGAGGATTTGATAAGAGATAGTTTAACTGTACTTTGATGCTCAGGTCCTTTGAGCAAAAAATCCACAGTTCCTGCAAATGAAAATAAGCATTTTTTTTTTTCTAGAGAAATAAACACAGAATCACATCTGTCATGTAGAAGTTGCTGCTGAACAGCTCACAGGGCTTGTGCTGTGTGCTTCTCCGACAGGCTTGTGCTGTTCTCTGCTGCAATCGGCTTGTGCATTGTAGATGGACTTTAGCAGGACTCTTTCTTGCCCAAACATATAATTTAGTGGTGTATAGACAGGAAGGTTTGGTCAGTGGATGTCTGTTTCACCCATCCTGAGAAGTCCATCAAGTTATGGCACTGTTAACACAGCAAAAGTGTTTTCTTATTTTTAGGGGGCAATATGTGGATGGAGGTTATCCTGTGACAGGAAAGCGTGCTTTATTCTAACCTTCAAGAGAAGTAAATTAGGTCAGACAAAGGATCAGGGCTGTCATCAGCTGTACAAAAACCCTTCACTCTTGGGTAGAGAAGACCAGTAATTTATCTGATGATTTCTCTACTTCATTTAATGTTTGAATTGAGCTAGTTGAAAGCATATAGACAGCAGCCAGCTCATTTGACAGACCGGTAAGCTGAAGAGCACAGTGCCTGGGCCACTGCTGATGCTAGTGTTGTATAGCCATGGGGAAAACCTTCCCTTCTCCCCTCCCAAAATCTCAGACTTCACTGACTGTAGCTTTCCTTCCGTTCCATGACTGTTAACTTTTAAGAGAAACAGCTATCCCCCTCTCCCCCTGGTCACTTCTGCCTACCAAGTGCATGCACACCCATGCTCCCCTTCCTCTCACTCCCTCCTCTGCCTCCCACCCTTCCCACTCCACCAGGTCAAAGCCCGGTGGAAAAGTCTCCCTGCAGAGACCTGCTACCCCAAAAGGGCTCTCTGCCTCCTTGCCAGAGCATTTCTTACCCTTTGTTTGGAGTTTGGTTTCTCCAGGGTTGCGGTGCAGTTGTAGGTTGAATTTGGTCTTTGGTAGCGTCCAGATAAAGCATGTGGAGAAATAAAGGGGGACTGGGGGTTACCTACATGCTTTAAAGTTAGTGATACGACAAAAAAAAAACACTTGATGAAGTGTCAGTATTGGCTGTAGATGTATCTTTTTAATGAGGGAGGAAAAAGGCATCAATAAATGTGTGAATTGATAAATGCATGATTCATTCAGCTGCTTTTACTATGGCACTTTCCTCTTTGGTGTTTATTTACTTTCTTAAAATGTACATGGGCAGGCTGCACACCATTTCTCGGCACTCACAGTTACAGCCTCAGAGGCAGTTGTGTATTCAGCTCCTGAACATCAGTGAAATTTGCTCATTGTCTGTTCTTCCTAAAAAGCTGTTGCTTGCTTGGTACTGTTAGATCCTTGCTGGAGCTTTAAGTAGCAGCTATTTTTTTTCTTATTTTTTCTTTTTTTCCTTGCAAAGAATATATAAAAAATGCCTAAAGCAGGCTATTCGAAAACAAATTAAAGTAGAGGGACACACTTCATGCGTTGCAGGCACGCGCCAGTAGAAGGGGGTTAGAAGAATATAATCATTTCACTGGCAAAAGTGACACCAGATCGGGGATTTGATTAATGGTGCAGCATTCACAGGGACTTAGTTCTGTATTTCTGACATAAGCAAGTCTTTTGTGTAGTTGCCTCAGTGCAAGAAATTCCGTTTTGTTTTTTTCCTGGAGTAGCTGACAATTTGTGTGTGTGCTGGATATGCCCAAGGTACTTTCCAAAGACTAAGCACCAGACAACACAGTACAAAAAAGGAATCCAAAGTTAAGGGAGAGGAAAAAAACACACTGGTTTACTTAACTTTTTTATGACCCCTTTTACTAAGCCACTGGAAGAAGCCATAAATTCGCTGAATGTTATAATGAATATGCTTCAATGAAAGTAAAAAAAAAAAAAAAGCCTTAAGAAAATTGTATATGAGCAACAGTGTGCCATACACAATTGAAAAATGCAGTCTCTTTTGAGCCTAATATTTAAGAAAAGAACAGAGCTGTTTTGTGTTTAATACATGTTCAGAACTAATTACTTAATTTTGATCATGCCTTTTAAATCCATGGGTAAGAATCTCTGCTTCCAATATCCTTTTCTATGCCAGTTGAAAGCCTGTACCCAAATACCGCTCCTTCTCCTTTTGTGGCACCAAGAGCTCCTTTCTCTCCTTGGTTGTCGTTTAGTTTTAAATAAAACAAATGTATTCACTGGGGAACAAAGAATGCTTTTATATCACATCATCACATCCCATTTTATCTGCAGAGATTTACAGCTTCTGTAGTCTATAGAAGAGCCTATGCATTTTCTGCTCTCAAAAGCCATAAATATTTTTTTATGAACATATAGTTTACTTAAGAGGAGACACACCACTCCCTTCTGTAACACTATATGCAGTTTCTAAAGAAATAACATCTGACAAATGTTGGAGATTTGTGCAGATTCTTGGATATTGTCTTTTGTCCTCTTTGGGTCCGGTGTGGTTGTTGTGTCATTTTCCTTCTTCTTTTCCCTAAATCCTGGTGTGTTGGCTCTTTGTGGCACTGGCTTATTCCATCTCAGGTGTGTGCAGAGGGTTAAACTGCTTTCTGAGAGATTCGCTCTACTTCTTCTAAGGGTGTCTGAGGTACCAGTGTTGCAGGACAGTCTTCCAACTCGCTGCCTTGTGCAGGTGCTGAAGCCCTGGAGCAAGCAGGCTGTTTCCCCCCACCTTCCCTGCACCACCGTGTCCTGGTCCCCTTGCTGTCAGTACCCAGCGGGGGCGGCAGGCTCCATCCTGCCTGCTGTGGGGCCACCGACACCTGCCGCGCTGCACTGCTGCCTGTCCGGCACGTGGCCGCGGGTGACCGGACAGCTGTGGGGGACTGGACCGGGGTGGCTCGGCGGCTGCACCGGGGCCACACATGCACGGCGTGGCAGAGGCTCCCTCGCCGCTGCTCCGGCTCTGCCTTTGTGCACTTTGCATATGCCGGAGAGTCACTGGGAAAGTGAGGCAAGAGTGCGGTCCCCCTGTGTTTCTGGGGCTTCTCCATCGAGCTGCCTCTTTTGGCTAACTCAGCCTCAGACTTTTATTTAGGGAAAAAATAAAATAAAATACGACGAAGAATTGTTTTGCAGTCCTCAGAAAAAAACAAAAATTTGTGGCAGATAAGCTGTGCCTAGTGTCGCTGGGTATGATGCTGATGCAATATGTAGGCATAATCTCAACTCTGCACCTTGCAGCTGCAGGGAACTGCTGGGAGGCTCTGGAAGCAGGTTATTGATAAACTTCGACGGCAAGGAGCTGCGTTGCCTGCTTTGAGCAGCGTTAGTCTTTGTGCAGCAAGGATCCTGACACCGATCTCGGTGATAACCCAGCCAGAGAGCGTGTGATTCGAGCTATTTCCGTTAAGCATGTTGATGTTACAGTAAATGTGACATGTGGGTGTTGATTGAAGGGACATCATTTTCAGGCCTGCTTTGGGCCAACACCCTGAAGAGCAAGTCAGTTCTTTGTGCTCGCTCCCCAGCTAGGCTGAGCTCTCTCTGGCTGTGCCTTCAAGACAGCAGTGACCGTGTGAGGAGAACAGTGTACCTGACATGCTGCAGCACACTTGCGGACAGTTTCCTGTGCCTGGGCATAAGGAGTTGTGTCCCTGTGGTGGACTCTGGGCAACCCCAGCTTGTCCTAGAAAAGTGTGACTGCTGGGGTAGCTTGTGCTTCATCCCCTAGGTGGGCACAAGGGCAGTCAGTGGCTGTGGTAGGGCAGGCAGGGAATCCAGCAACTCCTCTGTGGTGAAGGCACTGGTAGTGCTTACCTTCACTACCCTGTTATCGATTTGTGCAGAAACCAGCCACGGAGGAGAGGTTTGACACACAATGCTTTGGCCCGACACCAAAATGTTCTTTCTTTTCCCCCTTCTCTGCCTCGTTTTGATACTGCAGGACAGGAAAAAATAAGAATAGGTTGGCAACTTTTAGATCCCTTCTTAGCATGGTTCTGCAGTGCAATAAAAAGGCAAAAAGATAAATGATTGCTGCCTGGACCCAGCCTCACCCAAATCCTGTGAACAAGCACCCACAGTTCTGTCCTTCGAGGCCTTGGAAATGATTTTTAGGAGCAGTCTTTTCCACTATTAATGAGTACAATTTTGAGACAACTAACAGGCAGAAAGTAGTTAGCATGTGCATTCACTTTAATACTGGGCATGAGAACATTGTTTGCATGGGGCACATATGCTCAAATGATGTCACTACACTGGAGTAGGAGTGCTGGTGGCTTTGTGACAGTGCTTTTATGGAATTAAGAGGTTTGTCTACTGTATTTTGGTGTGGTAGGCAGCCAGAGAGCTTGGACTCCAGTCAGCAAGTGTAATTCTTTATTAAGTAAAGCAAATGATTTAGATTGTCCAGTTGCATTAATTTCATGAAGCCATCATATAACAACATTGTCACTCACGTCCCCATAGATTGCCCGTTGCCGACTCACTGTGCTCCCTAGGCAGGCAATACCAAGGCAATCCTCTCCAGAGGAATTTCTGGATGCAGGGAAAATGCTGGGCACACCTTAACACATCTGGAAGAAACAACAGGGCACAAGTCTTGTCTGGAAATACCTTGTTTGCATTTTGTTTTCCTTTTCCCACGTAAGGAAGATGAGATGTTTTCCTTTCTTTTTTTTTTTTTTTTTTTTTTTTTTTTTTTTTTTTTTGGTGTGTGGGCCTTCATTTCTTCTTAAGAAAACAGAAATTAATTTTAAATAAATACTCGTGAAGAAACACCCTCCTCCCTCTAAACCCAGCTACCAACAACAGCAATAAAACCACAGAGTTAAATTCAAATAATGTGAAGCGACTCATTTGAAACCCACAGACACAAGTAGAGTCAGAACTTTAGAGTGAGACTGGCCTAAATTGCCCCTTTGGTATTAAAGGACTCCTTAAATGCCTAAGATCTTGGCTGTTGTATTAACCAGGCATGACCTGATGCGTTATGGGCTGGACTCGCAGGCTTTTTTCTCTTTTCCTTTGTGGGTTTTAAATCTCTCCTGTAATGTTACTTGAATGTAGGTTTTTAATGGCTTAATTGAGTTGTCAATAGGAAGCCTTTTTTTTTTATTCCAAGTGAAAAAAAAAATAAATGCAAATTGACATGGATAAAATGCATTTGAAGATCTATTCAGTATTTTGTTTTTCATTCTTTTATGTCTGTTTTCCATGTCCTGAATAAGGGGATGTAATATAGCTTCTGCATTGTTGAGTGAATAGCTGGTCTCATGCTTGATGATTTATTAAGCTCAAATCAGAAATAGAGTTGAGTAAAAAAAAATCTTTTGATAGTTTGAAACCCAATTACTACTGATCACGAGGACTCGGAGTACCAAGAAAACGAAACGCCGATTTTCGGTGATGTGACGACTGCCAAAATATGAAGGAATACCAGATGTTATTTTAAAAAAGTGGCATTGCAGAGTCCTTGGAAAGAGAGAGAGCGAGTGTAAGTGAATAGGCATATGTGGATTTAACTAATATTCAAATGAAGTGTAGAACTGAAAAGAAAGAATTTGTAACAGTTTAGCTGTTCAAACCTCCTTCATGTTTCCACAGACGTCTGGTCAGGACCCTTATCAAATGCAGCAATTTTGCTACATTTTCTGAAGAGCACAATTTAAATCACGGGCAAAAAAAAAAAAAAAATTAAAAAAAAATGCTCACATCAAAAAGATAATAAAGTTGAGGTCTGTGCTTTTCTTTTTATTTGTTACATATATAAAAATGCTAAAATTCTGTCTTTGTAATTTAAGACATAGACTTTAATCTGAAGGCTTTACAGGAAACTTTTAGTGAAACTAGAAATAAGTATTTTTCTCCTCTGTCACCTTTTTTCCTTAAGACCCTTGGTTCAGTTCCTGTTTTTGTGTTGTCTTTTTCAGCTCTTTGTCCCATCTTCCACGTGTGTATCTGCGTGCCTGTGTGTGCCTCTCTGTATGGGTTTTTTTAATATTTTGACAAACTGCTCCCCCTTAATAGGAATTCTGGCTACAAATAGTGTGCACTTTTCTAAAGAAACCTTTTCACAGTCCTTTTCTTTTGGCTCTAAAATGATGTATATGTAATTGGTAATTAAAGGTGCAAGCTCTCTTCAATATAAACAATATTGCTCAATGTTAGATCATTAAAAGGAACAGCAGCACTAAATAATTACCTTTTGCATCGTGACACACTGTTCGCAAGCACCCGCTCCCTTCCCAGCAGTCCCTTTTCAGCACAGGGTTATGGTTACATTTTCACTAAGGCAAGGAGGCATCTTTTCATTATATAAATTGGTGAATTAATTGCGCAGTATTGTCTTCAAACTCCTTTTAAAGTTCGGTTAATGGGAAAAAGGTAATTAATGCTTTTCAGAATGAGTGAGTTTGGAAACAGAGGCCTTCCCATGCCCATGGTCTGTTCCAGCAGGATGATCCGTGCTCAGGCACTTCTCTGGGGTCCCTGTCCTTTTCTACCGTTGCTGCTGCTGCTCTCCCCTTTGCTGTTAGGGAGCTCTGATGCAACTTGTAATACCACTGGTAGATACGCTGATCAGTTATTTGTTCTGGAAGGCAAAAATGGAAGGATTCTTTTTCTAAACTACCTTTTTTCAAGGCTCAGTCGTTTTTGTTGCCAGGTAATGCATTTGACCTTCTACTTCTTATCTCCTTTTTATGTGTATCCTTTTTTTTTTTTTTTTTTTTTTTTTTAAAATGGTTAAGAGTGGAACAAAAATCCTTTTGTTTTTGTTTTTGGATTGGAGAGTCCAGATCTGGATTATAACATCTGTTCACCACAGTTCTTTGAGATATTTGTGTTCCTTACCTTCCCCAGGAAATCCATAAGGAAACTGCTTGGGCTAATAGAGAACATTTTTCCTCCTATTCCTTTAACCCTGATTCGATTAGAGGTCTCAGACACTGATTTACATACTGCTAGTTCCTCTGTTTTGTTCAGCCCAAATCCTGTAGTCCTTGCAGAGGCAAACCAGCCTTAGGCAAAAGTCAGTGGAAATTTTGCCTGAGTAAAGTCCAAGGTTTGTATGATTTGGCAGTTACATGGCAGAACAAGAGAAAAAAAAGCCCCAAACACGTTTTGCCTCAGAAATGGATTGTGATCCGCAATTATTTTGTAATGTAAGTATTATATTATAAATACCCATTAAAAACACACTAGTTTTTATTAATGGTGAAATGAGAAGATACATATTTCCTAGAAACTGATGCGAGTAACTCAGAAATTCTTTCCCAGTCTTTGGGGGTAAAAGTATGAAATTCGTCAGGTCTGTGGACAAAATTTAAACGGAAAAACCTTTTAACCTATAAAGCAATGACAGGGTTATTTAACATCAGAAAAATAGAGTGGAAGATTTCAGGTTAAGCCAATATTCCAGTATGTTACCTAAGTGCCTCTTTCCCTACCCCTTAACTGCTCCTGTGACTATATCCTGCTTACCTTACTTTTACAAATAGTTCGCTGCAATTCGTACTAATGGGTGGCCATTTAATCTTGCTGGTAACTTTGTAACGAGAAGGGCAGCACTAATTTCGCGTGTCACCGGGGAGCCTGGTCCTGCTAGTTTAGAGCATACGAGCTTTCCCCATCTCTCTGAAAAGGGAGAGGTTTGGGTGCATAAGATCTGCTGGATGGGGCCTTGGCCAGATGGCTGGGAGACGCGGTGGGAATGAGAAGGTGGGATAAAAAGAGAGTAACTATTTCAGAATGTGACTTGGGGCTCGAATGCTTGCAAAATGGCTCTTTGCTGATATCCTTGCAGTGCTGGCAGCAGTGGGAAGGAGCTGTCAGGAAAGCTATGCCAGGTCAGCCTTTCCATTTTGTTTCAGGCAGGCTAGGTTGCAAAATATATTGAAATCATTCTGGGAGAGCGGAAAAGCTGAAAAATAAAAGAAAGATCTAATCAGGCTTGACTTCTCTGGCGGGTGGGGGAAGGCTGGGCCTCTGGTGATGCATCCTTCAGAGTCTGTGAACACTCAAAGCAATCTCTTTCTCTTCTCCCCTCATCCCTTTCCTCCCTCTTTCTCCTTATCCATGCAAAGCAGAGGCTGACCATGTGGAACCGGCACTGGCCGACGAGGATGAGAGCCTGGCAATAGCAGACCCAAGCGGCATCAGCATCGCTGCAGGCGGGACAGACCCCGACTTGTTAACCTGTGGACAGTGTCAGATGAACTTCCCACTGGGAGACATCTTGGTTTTTATAGAGCACAAGAGAAAACAGTGCAATGGCACTGGTGGTGTCTGCTATGAAAAGAGCATGGATAAGAGCAGCCCTCCCCCCTCCTCACGCGCCGAGCTCAGGAAAGTGTCAGAGCCAGTGGAAATCGGGATCCAAGTCACACCCGATGAAGAAGACCGTCTTCTCACACCTACAAAAGGAATTTGCCCCAAGCAGGAGAACATTGCAGGTACAGCACGTTTTACACTCAATCAACTGCCTAGGTAACCTTTTAACTAGAGTCCTCTAGAAAGTGCCATGAAACACAGGCTTCAGTAACAGGTCTTTATAGGAGTCACCCATTCTGGAGGATTCTCCTGGCTGTGCAGGGCTGTCCATCCCATGTTTAATTCAGTGTAGCTGTCTGTGCAGGTCCAGCTGCTCAAGAAAGTCCCCTGAGAGAGCCAAAGGGCAGCCTTTACAGGTAGAAAAAAGCAGAAAGTTGGAGCCAGAAAATGTTTCACAAGCATCCTTAAGCAGGTAGAAGTAGCAGAGGGATAGGGGACTTTGGTGAGGTGCTCAGTTCAGTCCAGTTCCAAATATACTTTTTCACATGCAGACTCACTAGGAGGGACCAGTGAAAAAATCTTCTTCCCACTGACTGTTAATGGGAAGATTTTGTTGTGAGGGCTGAAGCAGAGTTCATTAAGTTCTTGCTTTTTCCTTTCCTGGGGTAGATGTCAACTTCCTGACCTGTACTTCTGCCTGTGTTGCCTGTCCTGGGTGTCTATAGATGGCTCAGGTTGGGTGGGAAACACCTCCGTTCACATGCACATCCCAAGTGAGTCTTCTGAATGAGGATATAAGAGCATAGGCTGGACTGGGTGAGCGAATTAGATGCATTTCTTTTTCTAAGGCTCTTGTACGTGGTGCAGTTAACATTCATTCAGCAGACCTCCCCTGCTCAGAGGTGTGCAGGTGGGTGATGGTATCTACCTGGGTGAGCTGACATGCGGTGGTTCCTGCAGAGTGCTCGGCATGGGGCTGCTTCCATAGTGCAGGGTGCTTCTCCCCTCTGCAGTGGTGAAAGGAAGACTCTCCTCCTTGCTAGTGAGTAGGAATTGTATGTTACACAGCAGGACCTCCTCTCTCCTCTCAAGCCAGCCTTTTTTGTTCAAACTGACTGCATCCCATACAGAAGACCAGTGACAATTTGTCTTTGCTGCCACTGTCCTGATTTCTCTAGGAATTGTCCTATGGGATTAGATCTGACAGTCCAGGATCCTGCCTGTAGGAGGTATGTTCCCATGGGGGGATCCCCAGAAGGCTGGTGAGAGGCTCCTATCTTTACAATTGAAGCTTAAGAGATTCCTGCTTTTAATATTGGAGGTCTCTGTAGCAGTCCCCAGCACCTCTGACAAGCTTGGGCATCATGTAAGTGAGGATGTGGGCTTTGAAATGCTGCAGTCTTCAGACCTCCTGTCTTTTAGGAGAGGGCATATGTCACACATTGACTACAATGTTTTCTTGTAGGAATCTTTTTTGGGTGCAGCCACCATCTCGGCATGGGGCAGCTGGTAGCATTTGGGGGCATTAGCTGTGGCAGCCTGTGTTGTAGTGTTGTAGGCAATCCTATTGTAAGACCTGACTGTCTTTTCCCCGTCCTTTTTCAGCTTTTCTCATCCTTTTATGTTTGTGAAGGCATTTCTTTGTAGAGATGACTACATTATGGTGTAGCAGGTTTGAGGGTCAGATTTCCTTGCCATTTGTTAGGAGCAGAAGAGAAGTATTCAGGATCTTCTCCTCCAGTCTGCTGAAGGCTGCTGGAATGGTGCTTAGCACTCTCAATAACTGTTAATCTCCGTGCGAGCTGATGGCGTTCAGCCCCTTGCAGAGGGTGGCCAGTGCTTAGTAAGGGTGGTTCAGGAGACCTATTCTTCACCTGCAGTCCAGAGCTCATCTCTTATTAATCTCTGCCCAAGTTCTGTCCATAGTAAAGTAACTCAGTGCCCCAGTGCAGAGGGTGCTACCCCATCCCAGCTTCTGGGGGGTCAGCATCAACATAACCAATGCTTTTGCCATGCAGAAAAGCTGCGAGGGGAGGAGAGGGTGAAGGTGATGTTCACATGTGGAAAAGGCATAAAAAAAAAAAATTAAAAGCCAATCTGGAGCACCTAATCTCTTTCAGACTAAACTGAATATCAAATGAAAATATGTAGGAAAGATTTTGAATTGAGAAAAATAAAAGGGTTTATCATTTGATTGGCATTTTCTCAGCAGTGCATGGAGATAGGGACATCCACTAAATAGTGCAGTAATAATGCTTTCTCAATTAGGAGCCCAGCTCTGAGATAAAAAGGTGCACTGTCCTTCCATATTTTTTTTAATAGCAGCGGATAGTTTTCAATAGTAGGATAAAAGCCTCACATTACAGCCATGGAGGGTAGCCATGAAAAACCCACAGAAGTCATTCACTGGAAAGGCTTTAGTGGGATATACCAAACCCCTTATTTATATTTCAATAGAAAGGCTTTCTGCATTAGCCAAGAAAATCAGAATCTGCATTTAACATTAAAGGTATTTCCCAGTGAGCGGCTGTAGAGCATTGTTGTTAGATTTGTTAAAAAAAGAGACTAAATACGATTTCATAAAAGGGAAACTTAATCTCTAAGGCAGCTTTCTCCTACCCTGCCACCCCCTCCCTTTATTTTTTTATTTTTTTTTGGTAATAATGCAACAGCCTACAGTATTTTTACTTTATATGTGACGAAAGATATTCTTAGCCTTTCTGTACTGCGACAGGAAGAATGAATTTCTTTATTCCACCAAGAAATATGTAAAATAATCCCTTAGAAGTATGGGGAGATATGTTTGTTCAAAGCATTTAAAATGTTATTTTAATCAAAGGCACAAAACACTCTACATGCTGTGTCAGCTAAAGGAGACCATTACATTTTAACAGCAAATCATGCTCTTTTTCCCGCTCCTAGCCAGCCCCCCTCTTTGAAACTAACTTTTTTTTATTAAATAAAAAGGCGAAAAAGATTAAAGAATAATAATAAAAAAAACTTCAGTGGCTCAAATGTATAAAGTAATTTAATATGGTGGAAGCATTAATTATTTTAGCTTAATTGAATTCTGAGGACTGCAGTAGTTGCATTTTTGTAGACAAGCTCTGTTTATTATTTCTTTGTGTAGATTAACAGTAAAGGAAACATAGATAACTTTCAGTTATTTATTGTAAAATAAATGTGTCAATTCATGTGTAAAGCAAGCTGTTCAAAGATAATTGAGTCTTTATATTTGAAGAGGGAAACCAGAAATCACCCACTCACCACTCCGGCTCCCTGAAATATGCTGCCACTGCTGCTGCCCTCAAAGAGGTTTCAGCTCCTCTCCTTGATCTTGTGTTATTTTTGTAGACCTTCTTATTTGGTAAGAATAATTTGTGCAGCCTTTTGCGGTGTGACTAAGCCACCAAACCTTACATCTTCCCATGGCTGGATGCACTGAGGGCACATCAAGCGCTGAGCTTGGCTCTGCCATTGCCCCTCTCTTCCCTCTGGGTGTGAGGATATGGGATGCAGCACCGTGCTGAGCATTCACCCTGGCACAGGGTGCTCCAGAGGTCTTTCTTCCTCTGTTTCTTTTTGTATGTTTTTTTTTTCCTTTCTTGGTAGCTCTTCTTGGACTGGTTACTGAATGCCTCTTGACCACACAACAGACCTTGTGCTGCTTTAAGGGAGGCAGGTAGAGAGCTCAGGAGTCAGAATTTTTATGCACACAACACAAATCTCCAACTGACATTTCTGTATTTCAGCAGAGACAAAGACAACTTTGTCTCTGCAATCAGCTTCTAAAGATCCTATGATAACAAAATCTGTCATCATTCCCTGACTGGTAACTTGCAAATCCAAGGTTTTTAAGGTGTTTTCATTTAGTTACCACTGTCCGTGAGATATGTGGTAGCATGTTAGCTGGCACGAAGATGTGACTTGCTGAGGAGCAGTCTGCTCTGTAAATTTTTTTTTTTTTCAAATTGGCTGACCTGTTTGAAAATCAGTTCTGCCTCTTTTACAGAGGGTGTGATAGTATCAAACAGATGCACCAGATTTTCGCACGGCAAAACATAGCCTAGCCAATGAGTTGGCTAAGAGTTATCAGTCACTGCTTCTTTTACTTCACTGCTGGCAGGTATTTTGGAAAAAAAAAATTAGACCACTGTTTCATTTTATGTTTTTTTATCTTTTATATTTGTCAGATCTTGGGCATAACCAGGTGACCTGTCTTGGCTGAAGAATGACCTGGGAAGTAGGCTCCCACTGTTCTTTTATAGTATCTTCTCTCCTCCCCATGGGCTTTTGGGCCACCAGTCCGTTTGTTAGCAGGACTCTCTGAAATGATCCAAATTAAAGAAAAAGTATCAGCTGGCTTTTTTTTTAATGCTGAATGGTTTCATTGAACCCTGGCAGAGAGGAAGTAGCCTCTGTGAGGCAGGCACCGCTTGGATCAGACCTTCTCCACATTCACTGGCAGGTCTGCACGTTCAGGCCAGCGCACCCTCACAGACATGTAACAGCAGCAGCAGAGGTTCATTAAGGTGGTGAGTTAATTTCTGCAAAGATAGTGCTAGGAAAGGGGAGGGGGTTGATTGGAATTCCTCATTCATCCCGTCCTGGCCACCAGTGCTGGGCTCCACACATTGTACTTGAACTAGATGTGCATCGTGAAAAAAGGCTCCCTGTCAGAGGCAGGATTTAACTGCAACCCCTGCTCCATGAATGTTCATTTCAGGCTTTTGAATGGTAAAACTGCCAGTGAGAGAAACTAAATAACTCGCATGTGCTGGAAGCCAGAGATAAACACCGCCGCAGGTTGCCATGAAATAGGCTATTTGATATATTTAGAATTGTTATTTTTCTCCAAATTAAGATTAGTTAAATCCATGTGTGTTGTGTGAGTGATTGTTAACTCAATGGCATGGATTATCCTTTTTTCAAATCATGACAGCTAATTATTATTGCTGTCTACCCTGAGACATTCACTTACAATGTACCATTATGGACCCGTGCACCCATATTAACTGCAGGACTCAGACAGCCATCGTGATGCCTTCACATGTGAAGGGCAGAAAATGAAAGCTGAAACAACCCGAGTACTGTGACAGCGATGTTGGGCAGGTTGGGAAAAGGTGTCCTGAACAGTACTGAGTTGGCACAGGGCTTGTTGTCCATTCCCTTCCCAAGGCTGCCATGGCTCTGGGTGCTGCCATGGCTCTGGATGCTGCTACCACCACCTCCCTGGTGTAGTGGGTTTTGCAGGAGTGACTTGTCAAAGTCAGGCCAGGAAAAAGACTATGTGAAGAAGAAGAGACTTCCAGAAGCGTGTGGTAACAGTGCCTGAGAGACTCAGCTTGTAGATTCAGTCCTTTTCGTGAGGCTTTTCCAGGCTCGTTTCTTCCCTCGCATCTGCTAGGGTTTTCCTGAGCGCAGAGTAGTCACCTGGCCACCTCCTCCTCCTCCTTTGCTGTATTTAGCAACACATTTTTTCAGGTATTTAGCAACACGTTTTGCTAATTGGTATTGCTGAGCAGTACAGGGAGGACACCTGACACATAGAAGGTGTCAACTGGTGGTACCCTGAGAGAGGGTTAATGAGCAAGTCTCCTGCCCCTGGGACCTTGCTGAGGTCCTGGCTTGTGTGCAGAGAGAAAAACAAGCTAGGTGATCTCACTCAGGGCTATGCTTCTGCCCAGAGCTGGGGATGGGAAGGTGTGCTGGGGGAGCTTGGCTCTCCTCTGGAGACAGGGTACACCCCAGCCCACGGGAGTGGCCCTGCATGGGCAGCTGCCTTCCCCTGGTTTGCTGAGGCTTCAAGCAAGACCAAAGGCTGCTGAAATGTTGATGACTTAAAGTTTTAAGGTGGACGGAGGAAGTCAACGTGGGGCTCTCCAAAGAACGATTGTCTTTGTGGGGGATGCTAAGAGAGGGTGCCCATCAGCGTGTATGGCAGGTCCACGGCCGCAGGGCTGTGGTTGCAGTGTCTCTCGCCAAGGCAGCAGCATGGACCCTGCTAATCCCTGAAGAGTTAAAGGTGAGAAACCTGCCAGTTACAAAACTCTTCCTTCCCCTTGCTTGAACTCCACCACACCCCGTGGCCCCAGTCCAGCGCCCTCTGCTCAGCCCCAGCCCGAGGCTACCGGCTGCCCTCTCCCCGCTGCAACCTCAGCTCACTCCCAGCTGTGTCGTGCCCAGGGTCCAGCCCCTCTAGGCACCAACGCTTCACTGGCATCTGCCAGTCAGGAGTGAAATTAATCACAAAAGAGTTTTAAAAGCAGATTTAAAAAAAAAAAAAAAAAAAAGGCGCCAAGGAATTTTATGCCTTCGATTCTCCCTGCTGGTTTTAGCTTTTTGTTTTGTTCCTCTCACCATCCTGTTTTTCAAAGTTATTTTCACCACCCCGTATGTGGTTAGCAGGATTCCCACGAGGCTGAAACAGTAGGTGCTGGCGCTGCAGGGAGTGGTGGGGGTCCAGTTCACCCAGCTCTGCCCTGGTTTCACCTGGGGTAACTCCCCTGAAACTGACAGGAACATGCCAGATTTATTGGTGGCACAAGTGGGGACCTGCCCCTGAATGCATAGTGTGCCGAACTGAGAAACAGGAGCTCACTGCTCTTATTTTCTCTCTTTCTAATCTCTCTTAGTTATAGTCATCTTTGGTTTTATGACAATTCTGGGTAAAACCTTTTTGACAGAAGTGCCATTTTGCAGGCTGATGAGAGGGGATTTAAGAAGGTCGGTTAGCACACATGGCCAGAGTCTTCTTGCTCTGGGGTGAATGCATGTGAGGAGTCACTCTTTAAGAGAAAACTTACTTGTTTTTACCAGCTTGGCCCTGCTCTTGCTCTCTTTTAATTAAATAGAAGAACTTTGACTCAGACCCCACTCAAAATATCACCCAACAAAGTGAATTTTGCGTTTATTTGGTTCCTTTTGTGAAATTACTTAGGTTATGTGTGAAAGACCAAAAATCCTGTGTATATCTGGTTATTATTATCATGGAAAAATTAGTAGATTTTTGTAGGTAATACTAGTAGTAAATAGTGAAAAGGCACCGGCCAGCCAATCATTACGGATTTTTATTGACAACTTTGTGAGCAACTGTTAAGAGCAAAGTCAAAGCCATGCCCAACCATCTTGTGGACTGCTTTGGCATTTGTGTAGATGCGACTAAGGGCAATATGCTTGTGCTCATTGGAGTATTGACTGCAAGAAAGGAGTATGTAAGTATTTGCAGGGAAATTTTGCATTGGGATGTAGCTGAAGGAAAGCCAGGTGCGTGGAAGCACTATAAAAGAGCAAAGCTCTTGTATAGCCAGAAAAAGTTGCTCTTCAATGGTGGATAAATACATAAAGACATGAACTGATTTCTTTGCTTCAGCAAGACAGAAGTGTTGCTATAGCATGAGGCTACCTCCCTTAGTGTCTTTTCCATAGATTGTTTTTCTTTCTCAGCCCGTGTTTGAACTGTGCTGCCTATACACACAGTGACCAAATCGGCTGTGACATAAAGGTTGAACCTTTCTAGGTTTTTTTGGAGATTGGAACATTTTTCTATCATAACTGGAGAAAAAAAAAAAAAAAACAACCCTGTGAAGTAATCATACTTTTTGTACAAGAAAGGCTTGGATTTCTATGTCATGTCACATAACTTCAAAAGGCATAGATTTGGGGCTGACTTTCAGCACTAGCTTCGGTGGCTGAGTGGGAAGATGGGAGCCTGGAGGGTAAGAAATAGAAGAGAGGCCAGGTATAGAAATAAAACCATGCTTCTCAGCAGAAAACCCTGGAAGCCAGGACAAACTGGGTAGCTAGGAAGCTCTTGTCTTGGGGGATGTGTGTGCTCACTTCAATGAGAGCATCCTTTTCAGCATGGCTCCTTTTCCCCATTCCCTCCCACCCTCCAAATGGTAATTGGTGGGCTGTGCAGTAGAAATGTTATTAAAAAAAAAAAAAAGGAAGAAAAACTGGGTGGGTGGGGTATCTAGGGATTTGGTGTCTAAGCTCAGGAGTTAAGCCGGAAATCCCAGAGATGTAATGAAAACAAAACGGACTTTTCACTCGCGCTGTGGCATTCTGGCAGTGAGAACGCTTTCATGAGCCAATGTTTTCATTGTAGGTTTTCTCGAGAGAAGTAGTGGAAACGAATCGTTAACCCCTTAACAGGAATGAATGTGGTTGCTGCAGCGGGGAGAGCAGAGTTGTCTTGGCTCTTAGTTACCGCGTTGCAGAGCTTGGGGGTGTGTGTATATTTGTGTGTAGTGGGGAAGGTGGGGTAGATACCGTTTGTAAGGCATTTAATAATGTTAATGGCAGATGTGAAGTGGTTAGTTAGTGGTTGTTGTTTCTTCCTCTTTGCATGTATGCCTTTGCAGAAAGATTCAAGCATGATCAGCACAAACCACTGTTAAGCCCAACAGCTCTTAAACTTGCTCCTTCTGGCATTTGGTAGTGTATTTTTTGAGAGAGGAAAAGGGGACACTGCTCACTGATCCCTCGGCAGGGTCATAAAAGCTGTGAATGGAAAAGACCTACCAAGTAGCAGATCCCAGTTTTCTTGGAAAGTGGAAGTACAGGATGTATATCTGCATATAGTTTTAAATGACCAGCAGCCTTGGATGGTGTTCAGCCTTACAGGAGTAAGCCCCTTCTTTAAAATTAAGGGAGTTTGGGGAGGAAGGGAGCTGGGAGAGATTAATCTAATTTACCTTAACAGCCACTTTTGGTGAAGAGATTTTTTATCCCTGTCCTCTGTGCTCTGATTAGGCTGCATCTTATTGTGATATTTTCTTTCACCTTTTGATCACCCATGGCTCTTAATGTATTTCTTTCTCCACTCTCTCATTAGGGTATTTTATTTGCATGTATTCTTCCAAGTGGTATGGAGCATCATCCCCTCTGGTCTAGCTAAAGAGCATCTCATCTATCCTTTAGCATCTCAGAAGAGCAATTAAAATTATTATAGACCTTCTTCCAGCTGTCCTAGATACTCTGGTCCAGCCCTTGCATGCAGGTTTCAGGACTCTCGGTGCTGTGAAGACTTTGGATGTAATTGCATAGCTGCTGC
This sequence comes from Xenops minutus, assembly GCA_035221455.1. Lineage (NCBI taxonomy): Eukaryota > Metazoa > Chordata > Aves > Passeriformes > Furnariidae > Xenops > Xenops minutus. The sequence goes on along the minus strand of JAWWEE010000158.1, from coordinate 50,845,508 downwards.
AAAGAGCTGTGTCTCTGCAGCTGACCTTGCTCAGCGCATCTGGCCTCTGAATAGATGTTTGCCTTCTTTCTTCCCACTTTGACAGCTCCCCCCCTCTGCACTCCAGCCCCTCACTCCGCTCCAGCCCACTCCTTGTCTGGGAAAGCACTGCAGAAGCAAGGTATTTGTGGCTGAAACTGCCTTGGCAGTGAGCAGAGGTTGAGGAGAGTGTCGGTTCTCCTGCACACCCCTGTTTGAAGAGGAGAAAAATAAGAAAGGAAAGAGATGCTGCTGAATAAATGATGATTCTTCATGTTTTTATTCCACACTCCTTTTGTAATGGTCATTTAAACAAGGTGGAGTGGTGGGGGAGGAGAGAACAAGATGAGACTGCAGACAGGGATTAAACAGCCCTCTTCCTCTTTTAAGACATTTATTATTTTCAGAGTCAAACCTGTAGTCAGCTAATGTAATTGTAAAAGTCTCCTTTGAGTTATTGCCGAGGTGCTCTGAAGTCTTCTATTAGAGCTGATGTACTTGTGTGCAGGCAAAATCCAGATTTGAATTTAGCACCTACTTGTTTTATTTTCTATATTAAATGAACTCCTGGCTCATTTTTTCTTTTCAAGACCCACTTTTCGTTTTCCGTTTTCTAGACTGCCCTATTACTAGCTCATAAAAAGAGTTAGAAACTGAAGGGAAGTTTCCTGAGCAAGAAGGAATTTTTTTTTCCCTTTTTTTTTTTTTTTTCTTCCCCCTATATGTTGGCCCGGAGCCAACCTGTCTTTCAACAAGTAGAGAGCCATTCCAAGTTGAAATTTATAGAGCAGAGTCCAGGTTCAAGGGCTGAAGCCCGCCAACAGCTCCAGCCTCTTTGTTACTGATTAATTCTGCAAGTGGTTCAGCTGGTTTGCTCACTTCTGCCCGCTCTTCACAGCACCACGGCGCTTCCGAGCCGGCTGCCGCTGCTTTCCCCTCCCCTGCTTTTCAGCAGTGCTTGCTCCCCTCATTGTATAGCATTCCCCCCCAAATTCATTTTAACCCCATGCAGTTCAAGCTGCACTGAGTTGACTTTACAGTAAAAATTGCAAAACATCCTTTCCCTCTTTCCCTCTACTTCCTCCCCCTTCTTTTTTATTTATTTATTTTCCCTTTTGTCTTCCCCCCTCTCTCCTCCCCAACAGCTAATTTTAAACGTCTGGAGCTTCCCATTTCACTTCAGCTCATATTAACGATTGCTTCTTGGCATCAGACGGAACTCAAGTTCCCAGGTTTTAATTAGTTTACTCAAACGCATGCAGTGGAGCAAAATAGTTTCTTTCAGCTTTACCTGCAAAGGATGTTTCCTGTCTCAGCGAGGGGGTTTTCCTCAGGAGGAATTTGAAAGGCAGAAGTTTTCAAGTGGTCTCAATACGGGGCCCCACACGAGTGAGTGTGAGAGGTGAGGGGAAGAAAGGGCAGGAAGAGAAAAGGAGAGAAAAAACCAAAACAAAAAAAGAGTTTGGGAAAGTACCCTGAAATAAGGATGGTCCCAATCCTGCAACAAACTGGATGTCAAAGCACATCCTTATTGACGTCAGTGGGGGTTTTGCCATTTACTTCAACGCAGGCTGAATTTCATCCTTAGCCTGCACCGAGCTGTAGGTACGCCAACAGTCGTCTGCAGTCAGCGGGATTACTGATGTGCAGAAAGTTAAGCATGTCTGTAAGTGTTGGCAGGATTAAGATCTGTGCTGGTATTTTCAGACCAAGTGAAATGCATGTGGGAGTTTTTTAGAGAAGAAAGTGCATGGGAGTTTTGAAAAAGGGAGAATATAGCCGAGCCTGCCATTTATAAGTGCCTTGGGGAAAAACCTGGGTTGCTATTAAAAATATCGGAGGACTAATGTGTTACTAATTGTGACACAATTAACTTCTTAAAAGTATTTGATTGCGAGTCCCAAGAAAATAAAACGATGGGGATGAGTAGCTAGAAATTCAGGTCTGTGTTTCTGTTAAAACATTTCTTTTCTATTAACTAGAAATAAAAGCAAGCCTAGAGGTTCACTTTTCCATGCATCTTGGCTTCTCTGTTCCTAGAAGTCTGCTTTTCAGGGCGTTATTTAAAGAATTAAGAAAACAACAACAAGGAAAAGAAGCTTAAACCCAGTAGCTTTCTGAGACCCCTGTATGTGGCTTTTCCACCCAGCTCTTAAATTCTTGTTTAAACATTTCTTGAAAGCCGTTTCTCGTGAAATAAAAATGTGTGCTGTTTGTCTCTAGGAGATTAAAAGTTTACCTCTAATGTGACAGCTTCTCAAATCCAGTCAGAAGCATGCCTCTATTTTATGGTATTATGAAACAGGTCTTGTGCAGAAACAACATGTTTGAGTAAGAGAGAATGAGATAGAATTTGCCAGTTTCTTTAACGGTTTATAGCCAGAAACCTTTTCTGTGTCTGTGTCTGAAACTTTTGTGCGTACAAATGGCCAGCACATGTAAGCCAGGCTTTGAAATTTAACAGTTAACCTTAAAAAATATTAAGTTCAGCAAAATGGTACTTTTATTTTGCAATCTACAGACAGCTCTTTGTAATGATCTGGCAGAGGAATCTAAAGTTGGTAGTTGTTTTTTTTTTTTCCTCCAAAACATTCGTAATTTCAGCAGTAGAAAACTGAAGCACACCCGAGCTCTGAGAAGGCTCTCTCACATCTGCCTCTGCCTGTGTGTCGATTCCCTGGGGTCCCATTTATAACAATCTAACAAGATAGAATCTGCCTTTGAGTATCAGTAAATATGGCTAAAGATCACGAAACTGTACTCATAATTGTTCAAGACTAAAAGGAAGAATACAGTGTTTGATTAATGTTTATGGTACAGGGCCTTTTTGTAAGAAAGAAGTTAAAACAGTAAGTCCCCAAGCCCCCTAAAAACCCCTCTGAGCCCCCATGCCAGCTCCCTCAGACTTCCCTGGAGGATGTTATCCTCATTGTGCAAAGTTCGTCATTTAAGATGCTGCGCTTTATTTTTGATTTTGAAGCTGATTGAGTATACCTGATTAGAGCTGTTTCTCCAAAGGGATGCACAAGGTGGTTTTCTGTTAGTAGTGCTACTACAGAGGAACAAAATTAATTTTTACTGGCCACCAGAAATACCCATACCTTCAGAAGGCTTTTGATAGTGCATTGTCTTGAACTGGCCTCATCCTTATCATGCCTGCACTGTGGGTGAGGAAAAACACCCTCAAGCCTCAGTGCTCCCTATCTGACAGTTAATGCTCATTAGAAATATTTCGTCAGGGTGAAGTTATGGATGCAGTGATGTCTGTCAGAGACCTCTAGCAAAGGCACCTGCATGTTTTGGAAGGACTGATATGCTGGATTGTTGAAGTCTGTGGGCTGGGGCCTTGAGGTTGCTTGGGCTAGGGCTTTTTCCGGACGATGCTTGGGTGGGGCAATTCACTGGTTGTCTTTACTCCCTCTGCAGGAAGCTTGGGAGCTCCTATTGTCTTCACTGTTGGGAGACTTCCCTGCTTTCTGGAAAGGTTTACTTCTTTGAGCGATAGTGAGTGGAGAATACAATACAGATGGATCTGTTTCTCTTTCATTATCTTTTAAATGTTTAAATGTGTTTGCTTTGCTTTTCAAATGGTAAATGTCAGTGTTTCAAATATCACTGTTATTTAATAAATAGACCTTTGAAAATGCCCAGGCCAGGACTTTGTTAAAATGCTGGTCTAGAAGTGGCAAAGGTAACACTGGACAGGCACAAAGAGAGGATGTTGTGGGGAAGAGTCAGTACCAGACTGCACTCAGGGCTGGTCCCTCTTGGAGGCTCCTGCCAGAGCAGGTCCTGTGGAAGGGAGCCAGTGGTGGGGCTGGATGCTGGCCAGGGTGCCCCGGGGATTGTGCTGAGAGGGTGGTTGTGACTTTTGCCGTGAAAAATGCATGATTTGTGGAACAGGGTAAGGGTACAGAGAGAAAACCTGGAAGGGCAGATGTGTGTATGCTCCAGCAGAATTTGTTTCTCACTGAGGAAGCTGTGGCCTTCAGGGCGAGACAGTAACTGGGGTGTGCAGAGAACTGTGCTAGCAGAAATACCACCTCAGCATGCTGTTACGGGAGGACCCTGGCACTTCCAGAGTCACGCTTGAATACTTCTGTTTCCCATCCTCCTGCCCCTACTCTTCACCCAACCATGGCTGAGTGATGGCAGTGCAGAGCAGAGCCTAAACCCTGTCCCCGGTAACACTTCTGTAGGACAGGCTGGCGTGGTTAGATGGGTGAAGAGCAGGAGTTCCTCACCCCTGTCTCCTACCCTGCAGTTCCACCTTTGTTCCCAGGAGTAGAGCAAGTCCAGGAATTCTTAACGCTAGTTGCTGTTGGTTTTAACTCTCCCATCTCTTTGCCAGCACCACCTTTAAGACGCCAACAGGAGATACGCAGTCTCGTTTCTCAGATGAGGCAGAAAACATGTGAATGGGTTTATTTTCTGAAGTGCCCGGCTGCATCCAGTGGGTACTTGGGGCAGCCTGCCATGCTCAGCGCTCCTCTGGATGGGGCCACAAGCTCTACAGTCCAAAATGCCAGTGGGGAGCAGGTGAAGGCAGTGGGGCTGTGGCTGGGAGAGCTGCCCTCTGGTTCACTGCTCACAGCCTTACGCTTTTGTGCGTGCATTGATACTTTTGAACAAGCCCTAATCTCTTTGAGTCTCTGTGCTCTTAGCATGTTCTCCCCGTCTCCAAATTTATTGGCAAAAAGGTTGGATTAAACAAAAGTGAAATCACAGACAAGGCACTGGAGAAGGCAGTGATGTTTCCCATCCCCTCTCACAGCCTGCACCGGCTGGTGAGGATAGATGGAGGATGGGAAACTTCATGCCACTTACTGGAGCCTTGTCAGCATTGCCACTGTGGGCACAGTGCCAGGAGATGGTTTCTCCCTCATAATGGAATAAGGATCTAAAGAAATTTCACTTGTGAGCGTGTGAGATGGCCCTTCCCCATGTGGGGAGCTGTGAGCCCTGGAGCAGGGTGCCTCAGGTGAGATCCTGTCTGAGTTTGACTGGGCTGGGACAAGGCTGGATGTCCTCACCTCCACTGTGGGCATTGGTTCCCAGAGGAGCTGGGACTCCGGTGTTACATCCCTGCAACTGGGTGCTGAGGAAGAGGAGGAGGCAGGGGGGAAAGGGGAGGAGGGGAAAAAGAGAAAAGATCTGTGGCAAAATCATGCGACACCCACGTAAATATTGTTTATATGAATTGGATCCTTCATCTTTTGTTAGAAGCAGCTTGTTAATTAACAGCAGATTAGTGCTGCTTTCTTCTGACACATGAATATATTTTGGGCTAGAAAATACTTGTACTCCATAAAACTGTGTGACTGAACAATTCAGAAAGTACCAGCGGAGTGCCGTAATGGATTCCCTTTTCATCCCCTCCCCCCTGCCTCCTCCTCCTCCTGCTCTAAATGCAAGCAGATTTCTGCAGTCTAGTGCAGAAGAGACACGTTAAACACAGCTAAATAAATCATGTTTACTCTTGGCGTTCTTGATAGTGAAAAATCTGTTGGCTGTTTTTACTTCCTTATTTCTCAGCATTTGCTTCCTACCTGTTTTTGAGCCTGTGCCCAGAAATAGTAGTTTTGTCAAACGAGTGGATTATGCCAACCAGCAGTTCCCTCTGCCAAGGAAGCTGCTGGATCGCAAAACCCGGCGACTTCTTTCTTGCAGTGACACTGAAATTCCCACTCTTCCTCCCTCTGCTCCCCATTAGAATATAAAATAAAAATATTAGAATCTGGAGAAGGGGAAAATGTAACCAGATCTTGGCAGTTTAAGAGCCCAGATTAAGAAAAGTTGAACTTCTGTTCCAGAAGCTCTCCTTTAAGCTGTTTGTGGAGGTGAAAGCACTGGAGATAGCAATAATAGGAACCAGACATTTTCCCTTTCTCGTTATCATTCCCTGTCCCATTCTATCCCAGAAATGGGAGTGGGTTTTGTTACAAGTTACTTTTTTTTTTTTTCCTTATTTTCTCTACAGAGAGCTTTACAGCTGCGACAGACAGGTAACTGAGCCTTTATTTAACCAAGTTGGCTTGTGAGCTGTTGCAGGCAGAGGGTGAACTCTGGTTTTGGGTCTGAATTCTGTTCCTGACCTTGTGCGCTTGGGTGGCCCTATAAACTTCCTGCTTGAGTGAGGGGCTGAGCTTCCATTGCAAGGGGAGGTAAATCCAGATGTGACAAAACCATGCACAGTGCATGTGTATATATATGAAATATATATGTAGAGAGTGGTGCATCTGCTGTCATCAGCAGAGCTGTGTCGAGTGGAGAGGAGTATAGTCTAAAAGATAACTCCATTTTACCACAATCCTGGGTATTAAGTACTCCTTCTTGACCCCAGGTGGCAACTTTTTAGCCTGGACCCATCTTCCTCACTGCTGTCGTCCCAGATGTCAGTGATCCCAGATGTGACTGTAATGTGGATTATGAGCCTGGTGGACTCTCCCTGTTTAGTTTTAAAATTAGAAAAAAGATCCTTTTTCCCATCAGAGCTTTGCATGTATTTACTCTTTGATCACATTGGAAGGGCCTTATCCTGTCTCCAGAGGAGCTTTAGTTCTGCTTTCAGTGGTAACAGGGATCTGGCCCTGTGCTGAATATTAGCATTTTAATGGCTTACTTAAAACCCCATTGCTGGTACACTCACAGGGCTCCCGGCAGGAGAAGAGTCCAGCTCTGGGGTTTTGTAAAGCGATGTTGCAGGCTGCTATGCCTGCTGAAAGAGAGGAGTGGGGATGGCCCATTTGTCATAGATTATTAGTATTGTCAATAATAACATGTCTACAGAAGCCAAATTAATTCCTTCTCCCACTTAGTACTAAGTCGAAGAAATGCCAGATCAGTTTCAGAACAGGGGAAAAAAATAAACAGAATCAAAGTTTGTATGTTATGATCCCTCTCAATTTCTGGTGGGAATACTCTATGATAGAAATGATATTTCCATAGAGGCACTGGCTGCCAGTTTGCTTAATTACATTAAATAGTGGTATAAACCTCTGCAGAACATAAACCTCTGTTCCAGCCAGTCATTAGAATATTGAATCATAAGGAATAATGATACCAGTGCTAACATGTTACAACAGTCTTTATTATATTAGTGATTGAAGTGTTATTTAAAAAATAAGGTTTGTTGTAGAGGTTTAGGTGTGCATGCATATTTTCTCTGATCACCTATTAAGACACTGAAGACTGGATTTGAATTTATTACAGGGAAATAAAGGGCTTGCTTCGAGGAAGAACTACTAGATCGCTGCTTATGATTTTACAATTTGATTCTACTTGTCCTTAAGGAAGGTTCATAATGCTTATTTTGGAAATACCATCTACATCTATAAAATTAGGTTTAAAAGGATGACTTTATTGAAACTAATTACAGGCTAGTTCAGTTTTTTAGTTGGTGACATTTTAGAGATTTTGCTCCTGATGCAAGAGGTTATAGAAAGATTTGGTTAGACTGTGATATATAGCAATAAGCTGCTGTTTGAGTATATTGACATTTTCATCAGAAATGAAACAAAAGCCTACTCACCTCTATTTTACTGGGGTGATAGGTATGAACTTAATATTGCTTCCTCATCCTGAACATGGGTTTTTGAAGTAATTCTCTTGCCCCACCTTGTTTGTACAGTATCTCTGTTTTGTTATCACTTTGGGGGTTTTTTAATACACTTTCCCGGGTAAGTGCATTCAGCTTCCATTTCAAGCAGACTTGATAATAAAAAGCCTTTTTGTGTCTTGTGTTTTTATCTTATGGAGAAAGATGTTATTCTCTACAAATAAATGGGTAAATTGGAAGTTATGGGGAAATCTGGTACAGAAAATATATACCTCAGAAAAAAATTTCTGTACATAGAGTGGTTCTGGGTTTCTTGTAGTTCTCTTTGCTCCTATTTTTTGTCAAGCTGAAGGGAGTGAGGGGTTCTTTTTATCCTGTACTTGTGTTTTACCTCTCCTGGTGCAGGGTTCGGTTATCCTGTCTAATTAGCATTTGTGACTGGCCAAATGCTCTTTGGATCCAAGTCTTTGGGTAAAACTTCATTGTTCTATTTAGCAGGAGGATTGGGCACAGGTTTGCAGCATGCTTCCTTGTGCAAATGAAATGCTGGTTCATTATTTCATTTTTCAACTTACATTATAGTCTGAACTAGATTCCTTGTTGTTTATTTGTCTGCTTTCTTTCATTATTTAAAACCTGGTTAATTTTCTAGCCTCTTTTCCATTCAAAGAACATTATTTACTCAGTTGTGCTGGTGTCCAGTGAATTGAAGACTGAAGCTTTAGATCCCAATTTGGTGGATTGTTGATCATCTCCAGTTGATTGCTTTTCTCATTTAATTTGACAGATTCAGTTATCAGACTTGGGTCCACTCATACACACACAGCTGGATTGGTTTTCCCCTGAGAGATTCCAAAACTCAAAGGGAACCCTCATTTTAAAAATCACTTCTGTTCTCACCACCCCTCCCTCCCCCCCCAATCACTTGCTCTGCTTTGCTTTTTCAAGTTTGCTTGTGTTAGTGAATTGCTCTGCTAAGTATGAATATGTTTCGTGCACAAGGAAAAGCTTGAAAATTATAAGTGTGCATATTAATGCCCCCTCTCTCTCCACCCTCTTCCCCCCCTTATTACTTTAAGTCTGATGTATGCATTCACACTACACAGGTAGACTATTTTTCACACTGAAATTCAGCACTTACAAAGTGCCTACACTTACATTGCTTTTGGCAAGGGGTGAGCCAAAAAACCAGAAGCTGTTATTCTCTCCCAGAGCTAATAGTGTCTGTATATTAAGTTTGTCCATCTGTGCTGTGCAGGGACATCGTCATTACCTGATGGTTCTTCTTCACGTTTCCAGCAGTGAAGCAGTTAACAGTGCTGCTGCTTAATATATTGCTGTTACAGAGTCTTTTTAGTTTCCAGGACATTTAACTAAATCAGGTGGATATCATTAGCCGATTTTCACAGATGGGGAGACTGAGGCGCAGAGGGGCAGAGTGACTTCATCTGCTTCTTTTTCCCAAGTTCCCTCCCGTTCCAGGAATTGTTTTTGCTACCAAACAGCTGAAGAGCTGCTAAAGCCTCATCTTGCCTAATTTCACCCGTGTTATATTTTTTTTTTATCGTGAGATAGGAACAAAATTCAAAACTAATAGTAGAAAGCAAACTTCAGAGAAAGGCAGAGATACTTACCCAGGCTGCAAATTCTGCTGTTCTCTTTAACAGAGGTCGTATTCAGCCTGAGGAAGCATGTTTGCAATGCAGCATTTGAAGGTGTGAGCGGGGCTCGGCTCAGATTGGCCAAGGCAGAGAAGTCCACTGATGTTAATGACTCCTACTCATCTGTGGCTCTTCCCTGGCCACTTCACTTAATTAATTTTAGCCTCTTGACCATCCTCTTGTGGTCAAGCCCACTGATTATTTGTAGTGACATTTCTCGCTCTAGCTGCTCGCATATATTATTTTGCCCTTTGGAAACAGCTTTTTCCATCCACCGAGTTTCTTCATTAATTCCTGGGCCTGTTAAATTGCTACAGTTATCTGTTGGGGTAGCTATATGTTTCTATTCCATCAGGAATATTTGCTGGTATATAGAAATACTCATGATATAAACAGGACTAAAGGACACAAGGACTTTTGCAACCATTGAAACTCCTCAGGACTTAATTACAAGACTTGGTGCACAAACTTGGGAAAATTGATGAACTGTTTATTGTCAACCCTTTATGCTTTTTGAGCAAAACCCTCCACAAATTAGTGTGATTATTGTTATTTGTTAGTTTATTGCAGTAGCTTCTGAACATTGCAGCTCAGATCAGGGCACCATTGTGTTAGACACTCTGCATTCCTCAAGTGAGATCTGGACTCTGTTTGGAAGTGTCTTGGGACGGAACAGACTAGACAGGCAATCAGTGGGATGGGGAAGGCTGAGCTCCGGGAGAGGATGTGCCATGGACAGGGTGGCTCATGCCCTGGGATGTGCACCCCAGCCCTCTTCCCAGCCCAGAGCCATGTCTGCAAAACCACCCTTCTGAGATCGGAAAAGTCCCTGGTTTCCTGTGTTATATTTTTATCAGATCTGTTGATACACTGCATTTACTTATCCCTTATGTTTTTAGATCAAATCTTGCTCTGTTTTTATGTGCTCTTGCTCCCAGTTGCTCTCACAGCAAAGCAATACAGTCCTCCTGGGGCAAAGACTCGTGTCAGTGGGGTGGGCAGAGGGCACAGCAGGGGGAAGCGATGAATGCAGCCTTGGGGTAGTCAAAAGTAATTTTTCCGGTGTGTTTAGTTGGGGTGAGCTGAGATGTTTCAGGTTTTCCCTTACTTTCATGTTCATAGTACAGACAAGGGGCCAGGAGCAGATTTAGATGAGCATCAGGTGGGAAGGAGGGATGAGTGGTCCTGCAGGAGCCTCCATGGAGAACTGGCACATAGGGATGCTACCAATGCTGCATGTGGCACCTGGATTCCCCTGCAGGTCACCCACCCTGGCCCCTGAGTGGGGCCAGTGACAAACCACACCCGTGTTTTCTAAAAGTGGAGTTTTGGACTGCAAAAGTAGTCTTGCAGGCGTAGTGTGGGCTAATTCTGTGAATTGACGTGGTATCTTAGGTAAGTAAAATTCACCACAGCCTGCCCTTGATTATCCAAGACTCCAAAATGCTATGCATAAATATGTGGATGACTACAATGTGGATTTTTACACAGTGAGAGGAATTGCATGCTCTTTAGATATATTAGTATATTTATTAACCAAACAGGGTGTTTCAAACTCAGTCTATTTATCTTTGTAAAGTAGTTCCAGATCTTTGCATGGAAGGCACTAGAGAAATGAAAATATTATTATTATTATTGTTATTATTGTTGTTGTTATTACAGCATCTAACTACTGACAGGCAACCACAGCTGCATGCTCAATTCAAGCCATTTAAATTTAGGGGCTGATTTTTACAATATTGATTCCTAATGCTTTTCCCCGTTGACTCCATATGCAGAAATGTGTGTTCACCTGCCCTGCAGAAGTATCATTATTCTCCAGAAATATGTAAATGGGGTGCTTTAAAGAAAGAATGAGAATGTGGCATAAATATTAAGTATTCACATTTATGTGGTAGAACTCTACTGCCATTTAAGAAGGGCTTCAAAGCAACCAACTGTAGGAGCTCATAGTTGCTTCTCTGTCATTAAAAAAGAAAATGCACTGATTAAAATAAAGCCAAAGAATCTCACAGACAAAGGATAACATTTACGGTGTTCAAGGGTCTGACACGAGCTGTGAACAGCCCAGGAAATGGAGATCTGAGTTTCACAGTCAAGCGTTTTAATCAGTATGGTTGTGCACAGCCACTGCCGCGTGTGTGTTATGTAATATCACACTTCACCCGCCCACACGCACCTAGAGACAACAGGCATCTTCGAAAGGTCTTGGCATTATTCAGAGGAAAGACTCCCAGCAATACCCTGACATGATGTTTAAC
>JAWWEE010000158.1:50789373-50833954 GCA_035221455.1 Xenops minutus | reverse complement strand
CCTGTGGTCCATCAATAGTGGGTGTTTTTGTATCTCCAAAAATGAAATAGATATAGGGGGAAAAAATCCCATTAATTACATGATGTGTTTTCATGGCAGCTCTGACGGTTCTGTTCATGGCCATTTTTTTACATTTTGTAGCATTGTCCTCATGCTGTTGTTATTGTTGTTATTATTATTATTATTTATTATTATTTTATTTTAAGTAGAGTGGAAATTTTACATTCTGAAGAAACCAGCCAATTATTAAGTGGTACCTAGTCTATGCTTTCTTTAGATTTTTAAATAAGAAATAATTAATCAGAGTTTTTAAAGGTCTGCAGAAAAGGCAAACAGGCCTGTGAAACCCCAGGATCTAATAACAAAAAGGTGAGTTGGTTTTCCAGTGCCTTCAAAGTTTGAAGATATCCTTACTCTGGCTTTTGAGTAACAGACACAGCTCAACCACATTTCATTCAGGTATAACTTAGCCTTGAAGTTAACTGTTTAAAAAAAAAGACGTCACTGGCTGCTAATTAGATGTATTTTAACTGCAAAGTCATTTTAGCAGCTAATATTGTTACTATGTGCTTCAGTGTGAATCTGTAGTGAAGCTATTAAACTGTGAGAGCCTGAACTTATCAGCCATTTTATAATGTGACTGGATTTTTGTATCCTTGTTCAGAAATCTGTGGGGAGTGGAGGACCTTTCTGGCTCAGACATGGAAAACACATTTTTTACCAACTGATTACCAGGGAGGGCAGCTGAGACCTCCTTGCACCCTCCTTTTCACTTTTTTTTCTTGCTTTCTTTTCCCTGGCAATAATATTTCTTCTTTCTCTTGCACTCTCTCCTCTCCCAGACAGCGGTCAAGCCCTGCAGTGTGCCCTTTACCCAAGGAATGGGATTTAACAGCAGGGACTGATCTTGGTTATTTCAGGATACTTATGACTCCTGCCTGTTGTATACAACAAGTTGGCCGTTCTCAGTAGCCAGTAGGCTCTCAGCATCAGGCAGGTTCCTGCTTTTGAAAAGCAATAGCCCACAGCAGACAGTGGATTTAGCCATCATTTTCCTATCGCTTTCTCACCCAGGATTCTTACTTTGTAATTGCTGGGTTGGGTTTCTCAGGGTTTGGCTTTTTTCCCCCCTGCCTTATTGCAGCGGTTGATTTTATTCTCCTTTGCTCTCTAAAACAAAGTGACTGATACAATATCAAAACTGATGAAAAAGAAGGTGATTTTTTCCCCCCTTTATTTGCTCAGATTTGAATTAGGTTATCTGCCTATCTTGTTTATGAAATTTTGTGCTGTCTTTTCTGCACAGACTGTGACTCCCAAATCTTCCACAGCTCCATTTCCATATTCCTGCGTGCTTGTTCTTTGTTAATCACTTGGCAAGCGCTTATTTGAATATTAAAAATTTCTTTAATCATCAAAGGCAGGAGCACAGCTTCATGAATATTCATATTTTTTCCTCCTCAGACTGGATTCTAGTTCATTACCCTGCAGTAAAGCCAAACAGTCATCAATCGCGCTCATTACAGCCGCTGGCGTTTTGATTGGCTGCCTGCTGCTGGTAGCCCGCGTCCCCCATCCTCCCGCTCTCCTCTATGAGCTGTCGTGTACCTGCCAACAACAACAACAAAAAAAAATATATCAACAATGCAAGAATAAATTTCTCCGGTTGAAAAACAACTTTGCAAACTTGTCAAACACTCCTCATCACTTTTTTTTTTTTTTTTTGGTTTTACACCAAAAATTTAAAAAAAAAAATTAGAAAGGAGAAACTTGAGCTTTAGAGATGAATATTTGTCAAGAGAGTTGACGTAAGTTTCATTTGCATAATGACTTTGTACTTCTGCATTAATAAAATTTGCATATGAAGCCATGTTAATTACTCCTGATCATGCTTTTTGCATTCATGCATAGTAATTTTCTCCGACTTGTGAGAATTAATGTCTTGGCATGGGGGGAGGAAGGGAGGGAGTTGGGGTACTGTCAAATTTCTGTGCCAGTGGCCCTCACTCACACTCTTTCTCCTCCTTGCTCACCACATTGCTGTTCTTGATCTATGACTCATTTATGCATTTGAAATTCTTGGGAGAAAGAAATGTATCAATTCAAAGGGAATCCTTGTCTCCCAAAATTAAAAAAAATCCCCGAACAAAATATAACATGAAATCCATTCCCTGCCCTCCTGGAAAAGTGGAACTTTTCCATTTCCAGCTTGAGCAAAGTTTTAGTCTTAACATTGTAGTCGGTGCAGGGAAACTGCTCCAAAACTGCTGCGTGTGTGCTGGGGGGAGAGATAAAGGCTGGTGTGCAGGTGTGTCTGGCTGAGTGCCGGACTCTGTGTGTGAGGATGTATAGCAGTGTGTCTGCTCATACCATGGAGTTGTTCTGCCTTTCCTGGGAGTGCTGTGTGTATCTCCCCCTTGCAGGGTGTGCATTTATTGCTCTGCTAGTTGCTGTTGGAAACATCAGTGCATGTGTGTCTCTGTATGCTCTGTGTGTGTACACATGTGTGCTTGTGAATATATGTTCCTTCAACCCTGTTGGTATCTGTATAGACATGGTAGAAAGATAATACTATCAGGTGGGAACAGTTCAGAGAGGGTGTGATACAGATTGAGACAACTTGTTTCAGAAAAAGCTTGGAAAAAAATCTGTTGGAAAGATTAGTGAATAGATTTGTTTTTCATTTTTGGATGTGTCTGCTCAAAGCTGCTGCGATGGTGCATGTGAAACCCATCTCAAAACATCTGCAGTATTCTCCCTGAACATGATGGGCACAGGGCAGGGATGAGGCTTCAGCCTGCACTCCAAATTTGTAGCTGTACACTGCTTGAACAGATGTTTTTCTTTTTATTGAAAGAGAGTTTTTTAATAATGGAGCTGAGCTTTATTCTCTAACCAGCTATTGATTAGATTTTCTGTCACCAGACAGGCACAGACACACAGAAAAACTTGGTTCATGCCCCATTAAGTGGCTCACACGTCTGCCTGTGCACCTGCCTGTCTGCCTGTACACAGATACACACCCAGGCACCCACTCAACCAAGCACACAACACCTCTGGGACACAGCTACGTGTGGCTGCGATTACATGTGACATGAGACATAAAGATTGGATCCTCTGGTCTGAGCCATGCTGAGGAGGGACATTTTGTATCCTTCTTTGGCTCCCTCTTTGTGCTTTGCTCAGGGACTTTTCTGCAAATGTGCCTGAGGAGCATGGTGTTTTACATATACCATATCATATGGCCAGTCATGCCTAGGCTCAGGGAGAGGGACAACAAAAGGATGCAATTTATGCCTTGATTGTGTCCTTTGTCAGGTTCATCCAGGCTCATATGCTCATTTCCATCATCCAGGGTCATGTCCAATTTACCTTATTTTCTTCTTTGAAAGTTTAAAAATAGCAGAGAGCAAAAAAAAAAAATAAAAATTACTCTTAACCGTGCATGGGAGTCAACATCACCTGTGAGTTACTGCCATGTACAGGCTCTGAGGATATGATGAGCCTGTTTAAGGCATGAGAACAAAATCTTCTTTTACCATCAGCAGTGCAGATGTTTTATTTACATAGTGACAGTCCCTGTGCATGTTTCACACTCATACTATGTGCAAAACTCCCCTTTGCATCCCTGCACAATGAATACAGAATATATAATTGAGATCTGCAGTGCAGGTGAGTGATTTCCCAGTGCTGACCCAAGAGGAAAATCAAGCCCCACACATCATGTCATAGATGTCTAAGTGACACAATGCTGCATGTGTGCACCCACTCTCCCCATCCAGATGGGATATTTGCTTCTAAGATTGCACTGCAGTTCTTGTGGTTTGCTTTCCCTTAGTGCTGACTGTGGCTGTGCCCTTTGTGGCAATCAGGGGCTTGCAGGTGTGTTTTCTTTTTGAAACCTCTGTGCAATGTGATGTGGTCGATTGGATGTAGAATTCCAGAAATCAGCTCCCCAACCTCGCCTGTTGCAGCATGCGCTGAGCAGAAAATTCTCAGCACCACCTTAGGATACTATCTATCTACCTATATCTATATGTCTTTTTATCTGTTTGTTCATTTTGTGTTTGTCTGTCATCTGTAATGGTTAAGTTGAAGAGTGGTAGAGCCCCTGTCTTAATTTTCAGCTTTAAATAGACCCTTTATGGGCAAAAATCCCTCATAGGATCCCACAGAGAGGAGCTGGAGAGATAAAACAGGATTTTTTTCCTGGCAAACACAAGCTGAGCATTTCTGAGCAAAACTGTTTTTCTTTCTATAGCTTGCAGCTAAGGTATCGTGTACCTGACAGTGGAGCACTCCTTTTCTCACTGCCTTTCCCTAAGGCCACTGGATATAATTTCCATCTTTGTGATTTGCCACTTGATCTGATTCTGTAGGACTGTCCTGATTTGTGACGAAGTGGCAAACACTGAAGTGATAGTGAAGAGGAAGAGAAATCACCAAATTTGACTTTACTTATAGGGGCAGACTCAAGTCTCCTGGTCTGGCAGCCCCATAATCTATGTCTCTTAGTGCTGGACTTGGGAGTAGTGGTGGTAATCCCTGATCGTCTACCAGAGTGTCTTTTGATCCTCTCTTCTTCTCCCTTACTAATTCTTTCTTTGGGTTAACAATTTTTAGATTTCTTCATATAAACATCAAAGCATGGAATCATAGAATGGTTTGAGTTGGAATGGACCTTAAAGATCATCTAGTTGCAACCTCCTTGCCATGGTCAGGGACACCTTCCTCTAGAACAGGTTGGTCAGTCTCATTCAACCTGACCTTGAAGACTTCCAGAGATGGGGCATCCACAGCTCCTCTGGGCAACTTGTTCCAGCCTCTCACCACCTTCACAGTAAAGAATTTCTTTCAAAGATCTAATCTAAACCTACCGTCTGTCCGTTTAAAGCCATTGCTCTTTGTCCTATTATTCTGCATCCTTTCAAAAGTCCCTTACTGGCTCTCTTGTCAGCTCCATTCAGGTACTGGAAGGCTACTGTGAGGTTTCCCCAGAGCCTCTCTTTTCCAGGATGAGGAGAAAAAAAAGATCTGAGTGACAGGTTCAGTTCCATCCATTCACTGGCATTTGGTTCATACAGACCTTCTGGTAAATTGGTTAGGTACTTTGTTAAAACAGATTGCTGTCTTGCCCCCAGTACCTCTGTTGGGAGGCTCTTACGCTATCCCTTTGACCAGATGGTGAGAAACCTCCTATTTGAAACCTTAATTCCCTTTCTACGCTAGAGGAGGTTATTGGGTAAGAGCAGGGAGGGCCTCTCTATACCCACTTGGTGAGAACTTTTTGCATCTTCTCAGGGCTGTGCAGATTGCATCAAATTCATCACCGATGTGGGACACACCAGGACTAGAGAGGAGGCTCTTACTCTCAGGGTGGTGTTGTGTGCCAGGGTCCATGGACCTCCGCACTAAAGCCCCATGCAGTTGAGGCTGATGGCAAACATGGTGGGCTTCATGTAGTTTCTCTGTGTGATGATCTCCTTCAAAACCTGTGATATGGCACCATGATGTATAGAGGGCCATCTGATCACAGAGCCTGTACCCTTAGTCCTGATGGAGCCACGGATACATCTGGTGTAACCTGAGATGTAGCTGCCCTGTGGTTCTACTTGAAATCCCCATTTCAAGCTCATGACTTCCCCAGCAAGGACAAATGCCCAGGCAGCTCAACACAGCCTAGCTATTTTTATTACATTAAAAATGTAAGATACAATTATTAAGTCTTTGGAGGGAATCTGTGTTACTTTTAGCTTGTGCCATGAAAAAACAAAGTTGTTATTCATATCTGTTACAGTGGCAGTAGACTGGTTCATATGCACATTGAAAGCCATGTCTGACATTAGTTTGCACATGTCCTGCTCAAAATGCAGTGTAGGTGGGATCTGGATAGCAGTTATCATTACCTGTTTGTGTAGTACTTCCAGAGAGATGAAAGAGTTACAAAAGTCAGACAACAGAGCCCCCCAAATAAAAAAAAAGTCCTTCCTTGTCCCACAAGCCACAGAGATGGCTTCTATTTAAAACCAGTCCTCACAAAAGAGCACAAATTTTATCCTTGATGCTTGAAGCTCTAGTATTTACACAGGGAATTTAGACTCTTCACTTGTGGTTTTGGCAAAAGCTTCACAGAAATGTTTTGCACTGGTGGTCTCTTAGCCATTTAAGATAAATGCCAAAATCAAATGCAGTCCTTGCAGACTAGAGCACTGGATGCTGTGCCAAGGATGAAGTATCCCTGTTTGCCTCACATGTGTAGCTGTCAGATCAACATGCAGACCTGGTTTCTGAATAGGGACTCTCAAGGTGGAGAGGCTCCCTCGGAAATCGTTGCATGTGTAGGGTCAGAGGGAGCATGGATAAATATTTCTTCTTGCTGCCACATTTTAAGTTCCTTTAGAAAATGTTTTTTCTAGAGCTGGAGGGAAAACAGATAAATATTTGTCCTTGCTGCCACGGTGTTTGCATGTATCTGCAAGAGGCACACTCATACACAGCCAGAGATGCCACCATTTAGAAAGAGAGCATTTGCCAGAAGGTACCCCACAATTAGCACACGTATTTCCTGATATAAATACAGGGGGAAACTGTGGTTTCTGATCTACCACTGTGCGGTAACTATTGGCAAATGCCAACTTTTTAATGGCGACTGCTCCACCACATATCTTCATTTAGAAACTGCCCTTGATTGGTAGCTACTCTTTAGTTAATAACTAAGTGGCAGGCATAGTTTTAAATGGAGGAATTTGGATTCTCAGTGGATGAATAGTGTTGCCATTCACTCAGTTTCCCTTTAAACTCTGCTAATTTTGTCAGTCAAAAACATGACTTCTACATGACTCTGTGTGTGTGTGTGTGTGTGTGTGTGTGTGTGTGTATGTGTATGTCTGTATTTGTGCAGGTGTATGTCGATATTTAAGACTTGTATCTTAGTTTTTCAAAGCCACAGAGTTCAGTTTGGACTAGTGCCAGGAGGTGCAAGCACTTCCAGTGGAGCAGAAGAAAACTCTTAAATACAGCTTTTAAATGGCAGGTTATTCCTAGAGGGGTTAAAAATAAATAATATGGTTGGAGGTTACAATATCATCTCTTAGCTACGAGGAAAAAGGTTGTTCCCTTCCTTGCAGGCTCAGTAGGGAAGCAGACTGCATAATCGGGGCATGCAAAATGCACAACTGGCCTCAGCTCAAGCGGGAAGGCAGCATGCAGCCGCCAAGGCTTCCTTCTGGGAGCTTGGCTCCTGGCACCTCACTGGAGCCATTTGAGCTCTAAGTCACCACACTTTGTCCGGGCTGGTGTGTGGAGCTTGCTTCAGCAGTGGCTCGGCAGAAAGCCTGCCCAGTTTTGTGTCGGCTCTGTGCATTAACACAGCCATCAAGCTAAAATCCCCCTTTTGATTTGGTCTCTGAGCAAGTACTGGTGGCGATGTCTGCCGCCTCTGACTCTGCTCCATGTCAGGGCTGGCCATCCTTCCAACCTTCACTCCACTCTGTGCCCACCACAGATCCCCAAACCTGAGTTCACGGGTCCCCCAGGTCTCTTCTTATTCTTCCCCTGTCCAGCGTGAACCTGGCAGCCTCAGCCGAACGCAGAGAGGGGTTCAGACCAAGTGTGTCATGTGTTAGGCAGCCAGCCCCCGCCTCGCTTGTTTCCCCTGATGATGCCTCCTCTGTCCCTTCAAACTTAGATCCGACTGACAGTTTTTTCTATTGTTTTTTCTCCAGGGCCGTCCAGGCCTGCAAACCTGCCGGGGGCTCCCATAGCTGCCTCCTCCCACCCTCACACATCCGTGATCACGTCACCTCTCCGCGCATTGGCCTCCCTCCCGCCCTGCCTTAGCCTGCCCTGCTGTGGTGCACGTGCAGTCTCAGTTGGCGGGACTCAGACTGAGATTCAGACTGAGACGTCAGGCACATTTGGATGTCATTGTCAGTTGTCAGGTAATAGAAATACTTTTTTTTTTGTTGCTATCTGAAGGTCAGTAGTGCTGCCAAGTGATGTCGTCTTTGTTGTGTGAGAGCTGCCTTTGCTGGGTCGCATGGGGAAGGCAGAGAGAATGCCTTAAATCCCTTTCCCCCTTCCCTCTCCACCCTCAAAGAGAATGGGGAGTGGGAAAGGGCATGTGATTCCCTCCATTTCCCCATTCCTCCCTCCCTTCTTGCCTGCGCACCCTCAGTTGTTACCTGCAGCCACTGCCAGGCCATTTGTGCCATGTTGTGAACAAATGTCTGAGACTCCTCACAGAATGTGATACTCCAGAATCAAGATTTGATCTCTCTGGGATGTTTATTTTAATCTTAATTGGATAACATATAACATCTGAGATATTTTTATTTCCCTCATTTTTTTGGCCTCCCTCCTCAATCATTCATATTAAAGAGTCTCCTCCCCATCTATGTGCACACAGGGTGTATGTGCTCCATGCTGTTTTCTCCCTTGCTTTGAGAAAATGCTCCTTGGTAACTCACCATGCATCCCTGACCTTTACCCCATCAGCTTTTCTTTTCCTTTATTCCTTTTGGATACCTGACTTTTGTCACCACAAGGAGGGGAAAGTGATGTGAAAATGAAGGCACACCAAGCTAGCCAAAGAGGATATGGACATATTGTTGCCAGACCCTATCATTTCAGACCCAGTGATCTCTTTGAAATCAGTGGGTGTTTCTGAGCATAGCTCAGTTGCAAGACTGGATCTATGGTGAACTGTGGGCCGGAGAGGTGAAAAGCAGGGGGAGCTTAAAAGAAAATACAGATGTGGCAAAATCCGCAAATGTTTATGGAATCTCGCTGTGGTGGGCCAAACCCCACAGCTCTCATTCGTGATAGCATGCGTGTAGTTTTATTAGGGAGTTCCCCAAATGATTCTGGATAAGTGTGAGGACCAGAGGATTTAGAGAGACAGCAGTGACTGTCAGAAGTAAAACCTTTTGGAAATAGCCCCTCATTTCCCCCCTGAAGCTGGCAAAACTTTGCTGTGCTCAGCTTATTCCTTCCACAGGTAGTGATACGACCTGGCTGCAGTATGCTGTGTCTAATGAGAATGTCCCTGTACATCTCTCATTGATGTAATAAAGCAAGACAAAATGATTTGCAAGAAATTTAAATTTGTATCTTGGAAGCCCTTGGTCTTGAAAGATAAAATATTCTTGGGAGGAGGCTGTCTACAGGGTGCTGTTTTAGCCCTGAGTAAGAGCATGCAGAGAGGACTCCTGTGCTGCATGGAAGATGCTCAGCCTGCACCCATCTGCTTGCACTGGGATGCAGACACTGGGCTTGCAGCAATGTGAGATGTGTGGTGAGGTGCTGTCAGTGCATCTGGGGGTTTGGTTAAGCGTTCTGTTCCAGCTGCTGTATGCAGTGTGGCAGGGGATGCTGTTTTAATCAAACTCTGTTTCATCGGCCTCAGCAGATTGACCAGCTGGCCTGAGATGGGTGTCAAGATAGGCTCTTGCAAATCGTGAGCATTGGATCAGAAAGTCAGATAGCTCCCCTACCTCCTGCCTTCCCTCCTCCCAGTAACCAGTAAACGAAACTAGAACAGATCTCCTGTTTTGCTGTTCTCTGTCTTCACTTGTGTAGTAGGCACACATGTTTTTGGTAGGCAGGTAGCTGTAACACTGAACTGGATGCCCTGGTTTCCTGTTGCTTCTGATGCCAGCAGCTAGTGGTAAGGGAAGCAAGTACAACTAAAAATAGAAAAGTAAGGAAGGAATAACTTATTAAAGAATGTGGGAAGGTGAGGTTTTTGTACTTTTTGTACTTTGAGTTCTCACTTTGGAGTTCTGTGCTGTGAGTTTTCAGAATTGCCTGTTTGCTGGGAGAGCGATGCCAGCTCTGTGGAGAGGGAGACCTGTTATCATGGCTTCCTGTAATTACTGCTGCAGTCTGTGGCACTTAGAGAATAGGTTATATCAAAGTACACGCTACATGTTTATGACAGTAGTTGGTCAAGGTCTGCTTGAAAGAAACGTTTTCTTCCCTTGAGAAAGGGCATTATGTCTACTTAACCCTTTCTTAGCTCCCATAGTATTCACTGCATGTGAGCCTGGGTATGGTTTAAACCCCATGGCAAGGGTTATGGGATCTTCCTGTCCCCCAAAATGTTTTGTGGAAATGAAAGAAAAGCCAGTTCTTTCAGTTGACTGATAATCTAGTGACAATCCCTGCATTGTGCCCTCTTTTATAATATAGACATTACAATAGTCTCTTGCTCCAGCTTTAGAGATCAACTTGTCTCTCTGACTTGATTAGCCTTTTATTCTGTCAGCCCTGTTCTTCCTTCTGAGGAATTGTTTCCTTCTTTGAACAAAAGCCATCAACAGTTCCCGCCTCTCCTCATCCTTCATTGTTTCTTACCTTTCCTGTTTTTCAGCATTCATTTAATTCAGAACCTGGAGATTTTCTGTGCAGTTCTCAAGCAGGCTGCAACCCTGAAGGCTGGAAGTTTCAGGTACTTCCAAATCTCTGCTGGGCACTTGCAAGTAGGGCCCTCAAGAGTCCCTTGCAGCAGTTTGTGCTAGAAAATCTAAACTTCTGGCTGCCAGTGGGATTTGGGGTATGCATGTGTAAAAAACTGCATTTGAAAATCTCCGACCTAGATAAGAGTGATTGCCCAGGATGCTGAGTAGTGTTCAGTCGTGCACAGAGGAAGTCATGCTGCCTCATCCAGAGCTGCTAGTGATCTTTAGAAAACATGCTGCTGATAGTAGTTTCAATCACAGTAAATGGTGCTGGGACATCTGCTTGGATGTCCACTGTGCTGCTCAGCCAGTGCGGGTCGTGGTCTCCTATGTCATTGTTCAATTTTTTGTGTTCAGGGCACCACGGGATGAGGAATTTGCACGTAAAAGTCTATGTTTTCCATGTTGTTTTTTTTTTTTTTCTTTTTTTAAATATCTACCGCTGGTTCAAGTTCTCTCTCAGTCTATTTATTTATTTATTTATTTTGCCTCAGAAGCTTTTGTCTGTTGAATTGGGTTCTCCTGTTTAAATGTTTTTAGTGCTTATTTAATTAGAAGTTGGAATAGAGTAATTAAATTCATAGGGTTGTGTAGCTTGGATCTAAAATATAAATGGGCAAAGCATTCATTTTGCTTTACCTTTTGCCAGATTAGGGTGCTTTTTTGAGCCTGCTTTTTATTTCATTTCAATGAATTGCTACTGCTCAGAGTAACTGTAAAACACACACGGGTTTTTTTGCATAACAGAGACATGCAAATGATTGGTGAGAGACATAATTCTGTAAAGAAAAGTATATGCCTGTATGCATGCGCACATACACTGCAATGCTTTTTGTGGGGCTATTTTTTCACAATACATCTTCATAAGGCTCCTTTTATGATGCTGATTTATTAATATTGTACATTAAGGCTTAAATTGTCAAAGCTGCCTAAGAGATTTGGATGCCCATTTCCCATTAAAGTTAACGAGAAATGAGCATTGAAAATCTCAGTGCAGAAGTGCATGGCACTTTACAGTGTGCTCTCCAAAGAAAAAAGTCCCTGCCCTGAAGATACTATGGTGCAAAAGCCCCAGAAATGGGATTGTAATGGGCATAAGACAAAGGGATTGTAATCACACAGAGAATAATTTGTCCCGTTCCTGCATTCAGATATATTCCCGAACTGAAATCTTTGGACCTGAGCCTATGAGTGAGGGTTTTATATACCCCCGTAAAGATAATTAAATCTGTCCAATACACATATATTCATCTAACCAGTGAAACTGCTTCCTTCCCACATGTAGGTTGGTGGAAGAAGATGGGTAGCAATTACGATACTTAGTTGCATATATAAAAACAGCAAGTGGGCATGGACAGCAGTGATTAATGGACAGGGCTGTGAAGTTTAAAGTCTAAAACAGAGGGAGGCATGGGGCCATAGCTCAGAAGAGAGGAACAAGCTCCTGCTAATTCAAGGAATCAGCTGTATTAGTCATTAGGACATTCTGAAAATCACAGTCATCTTGTAAAGTGAATATCAATTTACTTGGCTACTGAAATTCTACTTACTGCTTCATTTAACTTGTCTGGTGTTTTCTTGGCAAAGGTTAAGGTGACAGGAAAGTTAAAAGCAGTCCCTGTAAGTAAATCATAGGTTTTAAAGTACTTTTTCCTCCTATTATATCACCATATTCATTTTATGTTGGGTTTATAACTGGAATCAGCCAATAAGAAGAACTAGATTAGACCACCCTGCTGTAAAAAGCTCGATGCAATTAATACAGTCTGTCTGGAAAGCAGTATTATTTCAAAAACTTTTATGTTAATGATATGGTATGCACTCGGCACATTTCTTACTTGAACAAGAAGCAAGCTTTTGTTCACTCCAGACTGGGTTTTATTAACACAGGATGATCAATGGAAAACAAAACAGTAATCAGAGGAGAGAATGCAAACTCATCCAGCAAAAACCTCCTAACTCATCATGTCCCAGGACAATGGCTGCTACTCTACTTTTCATTTTTTGTTGAGTGGAATGTCAAAAGGAAAAAAAAAAAAAGGTGCACTAAAACTTGATTTCTCTTTAGCACTGGGTGCTTTTTTCAGAGGAGAAAGAGGAATTAGGTATAAGTGTCTCCAGGCAGACAAAGACCTATAGTTTCCTTGAGACCCTTTGTAAATGTATCTTTTAATTTTGCTGCATAAAGAAGAGGTTTGTGTAAAGTGCTGGCTAACATTCAGGGAAGATGTCCCAATTAGTCATACCTACATGTGTTTATTTATTTTAGTAAAATATTTAATGCATACTGTAGTAGAACTGACTATGTGGATGGTACTTACAGAGTGCAGGGGTGTGTGAGAGATGTATATACTAAAACCAGTAATGCATCAGTCTGCATGTATTCATCCATCTGTACACCTATCTATCAATCTATGTGTTCATTCATCTATCCAAGTATTAAAATCATATGTGACCTGCTGTCTGTGCAGCTCTCTGTCTCACCAGATATTAAAATCAGATCCAAACTCAACATAGGTGGGTCTGATATAGACTGATTTTTTGACTGAATGGTGTGCTTGTCAAGAGGCAGTGAAGGGACCTTAAGGCTGCAAAGAGGTGGCTAAAATGAGGGTGCTCCATGGGGCAGGGTCACTGGCAATGTGAGTATGGCTGTGGCTTTGTTCTAGACAGATGGCTGATCACTATAACTTTGTAAGTCCTAATTATGTCAAGTTAAGAACCAGCAGGAGCAATAGTGATATTTAAAGGTGCTTTAAAGTGGATGCTTGCCATTTTCAGACATCCCAGAAAAAAAGAAAAGCCCTTAATTGCAATATTAATGGGTGGAACTGAATCTGGTAGTCTTCGGACAAAAAGGTTCAAGGCAACTGTCGCCTGCAGTAAGGACAATGGCTCCAACATTGAGAGAGTTAACTCGATCGCATACCACTACACTGAGCCCAAGAGTCTGAACTCTTCAAACGCTCCAAATGGAGAGCTAAATCAAAGAATCCTGTTTCAAATCCATCCAAGATGTTGCTGTTTTTCTCCTCTGACAGGAGAAGCATTTGGAAGTGCAGTTTCTTTCTTTTTTTATAGCTGTCTTAAAAAGGAGTTTGGATGTTTAGCACAGCTGGTGCTCATTACATTATGCACTATCAATAAAATAGCATGTGTAATTAATTTTTAATGCAGTGCTGTATGCAGCGCTTTAAAGCAGTTACTGTATGGGGAGAGCCGACACCGGTCACTGACATCAGAAATATTGAAATAGAGGGCTAGATTTTGCATTTTTAAAGGATGTATGTGCGAGTGGGGGAAGGGTAATTCCCAGCCAGCAGTTCTGTGGCCACAATCAAATTTAAAAATATAGTAACAAGGTGGATGAAGGTGATTTTGTAATTTGCTTATTGGAATGAATGATTTTATTTCCTTCTAGAGTTTGCTGAGCAATGGCTGGATTAGGAGTAGGTGACTTCAGAGTATAGGTAAGCACCAGGGGAGCGCACAGCAACTGATCTGTCTTTGTTAAAGCACTAAACAGGCTTTGGTGGTATCAGGTGGGAGATGAGGCAAAAAGCGAACTTACGGGAAAGCAAGGGGAGGACATTTCTGTTGTATCTCATTGAATGGTTTCGTTTTTTCTTCACAGGGCTCTTTTCTTGTGCCTTCTTGTTCCCATTAGTATTAACCCCCATTTTTTTCCCCCTTGATTCATTAAACATTTGGAAGTATTGGTAGTTTGGAAGGGAGAAAGTAGCTCAGCTACAAAGAGGCACCACTGATGGCAAGATGCCTGCTGCTCTGACAGAAGACCCAAACAAATTACAGTCTTCTTTTTTCTTGGCGTTTGTGCAGTACTTTCCACAAGACACTAACATAAACAAAGACCGCTTTAATGGGGTGCAGTAGGCAAGGTTTGGGCACCATCATAGCTTTCAGCAGTCATTATGTCCAGAAACACCTTCGTTGTCCAAAGGAGGAGTAGACCTATTTTTGCAGGTGTAGCATGGTGCATGTTTGTATTCAGCAAAGGGATGGGAACGATTTTCATGTTTCTGCTGTAAAGTAACCCCCGGGATGGTTTGCAGGATGGGGCCAGCCTCTCTCCTGCTGCCACTGCTTCCCCAGCCGTTTTCAGGGAGTTGAATGCCTCTTGGTGAATACTTCCTAAATAGAGAAGAAATCAACTGCAGGAAGAGAAGGAAGGAAGCAATCACCTAAAAAGAGACAAAATTAGGGGTAGTGCTTGTCAGGTGCCTTGCCTTTTGGTTGGGCAATACACCAGTTTTGTAAGAACAGATTTTTTTTTTTATATACACATGCATGAGGCATAAATGTTTGCAATTATTCTTTCTTTCTCTCAGTAAATTGCTGTTCCTTTGTACATAACATATGCTAAACAGTTCACTTGTACAGCCTCACCTGGCATATTCAGGATGGAGTTTCCTCCTGCCCCTTCAGCAGTAGCTTTTTGTCATCACTTTTCTTCTCACTTTCTGTCAGATTCGTGTGGACGTGTTTGTCTGTCTGAGCCAGGAAGTCAATTGGCCTGTTCAGTTTGTGAGAACAGAGATAGATCTCTTGTGCACAAATATAATACTCAGTGTCAAAGGAAGTAGGGCGTGCTATGGTATATGGCGTAGGTAGTTGCGATGAGAACTGCTCTTTAGTTCACAAGCCAGAGTGGGAAAGGTTGATGCAACAGAGGGACGCTGTACATTTTGTAGCGAAATTGCTTTATTTTATTTGTTTCAGAGGAACTAGATCATTTATTCCTGGAGTGACTCAGGTTTAGGCCAGAGAATGGCAAAAAAATTACCTCGTGTCCCTCCAGAGCTGTCTAATTCAGAGGACCTGGGCTCTTTTTTTTTCTGAGTTCTTCATAAAAATAGATGAAAGGAAGAGTTCTGTGCTCAGATGGGATGCTTTATGTTCAGAAAGGGATTGGAGTCAAAGAAGCCATGCTGATGCACCTTGCATGTGCCCCACTGGGCTCCTGTGTTGTGCATGTTGGTCCTTCTTTCTGGTGAGCAGCAAACAGCTGAACAACTGTTAGCAATATACATTTTTATGCTGTTTGCTTTCTTTCAGACAGGTGTATCCAAGCATTTTTACAGTATGTACAGAAAGCTGGTAGGCTAGTGTCCGGTACATGCCTTTGGTATCTTTCTTTTCCTCTTGTTTTTGTCTTAATCAAACCATATCTATGGGGCCCTGTTTCAGCTTGCCATAGCACAAGGGAAGTCAGGTTCAATGAGACACTAAAACATGTACTTGGAAGGAAGCAGGCAAAAATCCCACATAACTAAGGCTTAGATTTTTTATGAATTCAGCTGTATGAGTCAGAGGTCCTGGGACTTCTGGAATGAGGTTAATGCAGGCACTAAGCAAGGAGATGGGGAGACACAGTTGCTGGAATCGTGCCACAAAATGATGCTTTTAACATAAAGAATTTCTGGTTAGAGAGAGGGTGGTTTGCACAACATACCTGCAGCTTTTATGCTTGCTTATACGTCACTTGGCTGTATGAAGCCAATTGTAAATGTATTATTTTCAGTGCATCCCCTGGCAATGTGAGGGGAGCATCCCGTTCTTTGTGTGTCAGACTGTCTCCTTATATGTCCTGTATTGACCTAGATTACTTCCTGTAAGACACAGATCTAAACTTGATCCTTAGATCTCTCCCATGGCTGCGTGACAAGTGTGATGCTTCCAGGGTGTGCTGTGCCATGCCAGCAGTCCACTGAGAGACGGGTTAGGGGCTGCCTAGGGATGCTTGGCTGAGCACCTTTCTGTGAGGTGGTTTCTGACTTCAGTGGTGTTATACTGTTCATCCAGCTGCGAACATGGTCTATAGTATTCCAGGATGTACAGAGATTTAAGTAAGAATCACAGTTTTGTTGGGAAATACGTACCATTTAAAACTGTCCGTGGTGATCAGGGCAAAACCTCAACATTCATGGAACCTTGTAAGACCTCAGCATGGCACCAGTGCCTTTTGCCTGCAGGGGAACTAGTTTTTTCAGTTTGCATCTTCTAACAGAGTTTTAGGTTATTTTCTCCTTGCTTCTGGTTGAACAGAAATACAGTAAGTTCATTTATTGTGGCACAGACAGGCTTATAATGCAAAGTATGTCCAAAAATTAGATTTGAGTGTTTACGGATCGATTAGTTCAAATCCTTTATAAAAATGCGTGAACTGTTGAGTAAACTGGGAACAGGATCAGTGTGGTCCTACAAGTGAGGACAAGACTAGTGAGTAACTTTACTTTCCTGTAAAACCTTATTTAAAAAAAGAAAAAAGTTGTTCTTTCTGTATTTTTTTTGTTTGTTTCCTCCTCAAACGGAATCTTAAAAGCTCTCTAGTCTACTGAAGGAAAACACTTCTCTATCATTATCAATAGATACATAGAACAGTTGTAAAATGTTCTTGTGAAATTGCTGTAAACTCCTTCCCAATTTCTTTCATACTTTTCCTGCCCATTTTCCACATGGAGTGCTGAGAAATCTGCATCAATGCTGCCCCTGCCTCCTTCACCACTGTCACTGTTCATTAGTGCAGTTGAGCACAGTCATAAACATCTGAACTCTTCCCATATTTAGAGCTCTCTAGCCAGCAAATCTTCTCTTCTGCTCTTCCCTTTTTGAGAAAAACCCCAGTGGTCAGGGGCTGAGGTGGCCACTTGCGATACAATTTTAATTTGGTGGCCTGGTATCATCCAGAGTTGAAAGGGAGAGCACGAACGTGGAAGACAATACCACTACTGCTTAAATACTTTGTTCCTTGTCCTTTCCTGCTAAGTTTGTCAGGCTTAGTGTCTTGTGATTATAAACTGAGATTTTTTTAAATTTGTTTTTTCCTTAATAGGTAAAGATGAGTGAATGCTGTTTCTCACTTTCTCCTCACTCTTTCTTCACAGATGTCTTTGCTCTCTGGGGCCAGCTGGCACTGCTGGGGAGGTATTACCCAGGGGATTTCATTGCCCAAGGATTAGATTTCCCCATGTACATGGCAGCATGGAGCTGTATTGCATACAGCTCCCTCCCAGCAAGTCCCAGTGAGTCACCATCCTGCTTGCTGGGCTGTCTGATGGGAACAGGATGCTCTGTCCCTGGCCACCCTGGACATGGAGCTGCTGCCCATCTGTACCTTTCCTTTCCTTTCCCTTGCTCTGCCCCAGACATTCATATCTCTTTCTTTTTCTTTTTAGTGTATCATTTAAACTTTGCTACAAGGTAGGTCCTTCATTCATTGCTGTCATTGGCAATGGTCTCTGTAGTAATAATTAAAGCAGGAGTTTTTTTCTAAAACTGAAGTCCAAAGTGAATTTGCTGGTTTTAGTGTTTTTTCCTTCTTTCTTTTTTTTTTTTTTAACTTCACATTTTTTTAAAATGGAAATGACTGCTGAATATTAACACAGCATGTGACCTACAGACTTACTGGGCCAGCACAAATTTCCTTAATAAACTGGGGTATATGTGTGTGCGCACGCGTGTGTTTTCCCCTCTTAAACCTTGGAATAAGAGTGCTGTCTCTTTAAATCCTAACTCAAACTTTACTGGCGATTTTACAGAGCCTGGTTTCATTTATAGTGGAGCCAGACTTGCTGTGTGAGAGCCGTCCGCATGCTGGAATTAGTCTTAAGCTCGCTTCTGTGGCGTTGCCAAATTCCATGTTTGTGTTTTATTTAGAATTCTTTTCACGGCCAGTCGAATCTGTTCAGGCACACATAGGCAGTGTTGCGCCCCATGGAGAAAATAAGCAAGTTTGCGTTTTCTTTGGCATAGGCCATGGCCACAAAAGACTGCGGTCTAAAAAAACATTTTTTAAAAGCTATTTTAACCCATAACAGATGTATAAAGTAGGCAAACGCATGCCAGCTTCCTTAGTTTTAATTAAAAAATAATTATGGCTTTAATGGGATGCTAGTGACAAATTTGGATGAATGGTGGGTGACATTATCTCAAGGCTTGCTTCAACTTATAAATTAGTGCATTTCTCTTGGCCAGTGGTACAGATGAAATTAAATGAAGGAGCAGATTAATATTTCTTAAAGTTACATTGAACCAAATGAAAAATCAAATCAAATCAAAACCCAAGGCCCCTTCCTCCCTCTCTCCCTCAGATTCCCATTTGCACGACATCACAGAAGGTAGAGGAAAGGTTGTTTTGTCTGGCTAATAAATGATCTGGCCAACAATAAACTGGACTTAGGTTTTCAAAGTACCTATCCCTTTCATAATTTCACATTGGTAGCCACATTGCCAAATTATTGTGATTAATGTCAGCAGGTGCTTCCATTTATAACCACATCTAACTAGCTTACATGGTACGTCTGAGCCAGGAAATCTTAAATATAAACCCATCACTACATGCTGTGTGTTGCAATGGTTCTCTCTCTGTATCATGCTGGCCATGATTTCTCACATCTTTAGGCTATTTTCAATTTGGGGCTCACCAGAACTGGGCTAGATGCACAGGCTTGCACGGGTAACAACAGTTTATATTTATGAAGAAATAAACAAGGGAGTAATAAACATGTAATGAGCTAACCCCAGATGGTATCTCTGCTGTTATTAGTCAGGTGTATGTAAAGTTGAAGAAAGGAGAGGGAGAATGAGTATGGGAGGCTCTGGGTACTTAAGGAGGAGAGGTCTGATGGGTTCACTGGAAAAAGTGTCTTCCTCCTTCATATGCAAGCCTCCATCCCACCCACTGACACCTTGAATAGGTGCTGAGAAGAAAGGTGATAAAGCAGCACAGCTTTTCAGGGTGTGCAGCAGAATCACATTTCCTCTAGTCCTGTTTTTTCCTTCCTGATTCTTTCCAGCAGCAAAAGCAGCCCAGCGTGGGATGGGGCTTTCTGGATGGGAGCAGATAATCAGCTTTATGACCTATGGCAGAGGCAGATGAGGATCATTTTGTTCTGGATGGCAAAACCCTGTTTCCTGTTCTCCGACGTATTGTTTCAGGAAACTTCTCATCTGCTTAACATTTAGCTCTCATCAAAAAAGCAACCCTGAAATGCTGCTGATACATGTAATCTAGATGGTGAGAGCTCTTCTTCACTTGCACGATGCCCGCTTTCTGTAACAAACATGTTGAATTGTTTCCTTATGCTAAAGTAAAAGTTACTATTGGGAAAAGCAAATTAAAGAGAGAGAGAGAGTGGTTGGTCAGGTGGTTGGTGGATAGCTGTACACCTTCCCCGTGATCAGTCTCTCTGTCTTGTGATCTACCAATGTTTTACTACTAATTTCCACGCAACTGTTGCAGGGTCCACCACCTTGCTTGCTGAAAGCTGTCTGCCGTGTTAAGATGAGGAAATCCAGCAAAAAGAAGCTGATCTTCTTGGTTTGAGCCAGTCCAGAGAATCTGAGCTACTCAGGGAGATCCATTTGATCCCTCAGGGAGGGCAGTGTCTCTTCTTGATGTGCAGGATGTCCATCACATGAAGCTGAACCAAGCCAGACTCTCTAAAGATTCAATTCTTAGGCTTTTTCAAGTGCATTAAGAGAGAGATTTTCCTTTGTCGATTGCATGAGGATTTCTGTGGTAACATTTCCCTGAGCTTGAATTCCTCATGAGTGAAAATGAAGCTCCAGCATTAAAAACATGAGTCATGCAGTGCAGATGAGAGTAATTTTTGCATTCCTGGAATTTTTGGAAGGGAAACATTACATTCACAATAATCCTTTCAATTATACCTTATTGCTAAAATAATCCATGAGGCATTCTGCAGTAGAGCCCTCTGCTATTTGGTTACAGTTGAGGCTTTGAAAATAGCACCTGAAAGCTTTTAGACTTCTGTGTGTCAGTATCTTAATTTTCTTTTTATGTTGCTGCACACAGGATGGTCTGTCATCCAATTTATTTACTCCTTAGGATTTTTTTTGTTTAATAAATAAGGCTAATTTGATTTGTTCTGATCTGTCTCAAGTATCTAATTGCTGCTGTTGAGAATGATTAATGTCCAGTTGAAAGGATTCCATATCTATAAATGAGAACTCAAAGCAGATGTTAGTTTGATGAACGTGTGCTGCCCATTCCTTGTCTGCACTGGCTCAGAAAGCAGGCTGCTGAGGTATTGCTATCTATCGAAAGAGAGATACTAGATGCCAAATACAGTTCAGAGTCACACACTGATCATGAGCGGAGCAAACAGTTAACAAATAATGTATCCCAGGTAGATTTTTTCTCTACTTGTGAAATATCTATACATAAGACATTGTTATCCTCAAATTGTCAGAATTACTTGACAAACTCCAGTTCAGGGGAATGCACTGTGAATTGATGACAACCAGACCTTTGTCTCTGAGTTTTCACTCAAGGAGTAGTGTTGGTATTTTGTCCAGGGACAGGTAAGTTCAGTTACCAGTGCTAGTGCATGTGCAGTGCTGATTCTGAAGTTAATTCAATCCATAAAAAACCTCCATCCAAACCAAACCAAAGCTGATACTGTTCTCTTTGCTATTTGTGGAGTGGCTAGCTGCTCAAGCATTTCTGGCAAGCCAGTCCAAATGCTTTTCAGAGGTTGCTAGTTTGAGTTCAAGCAGATCTGTGGAGAGCAGACAGTAAAAAGAGCAAAAGACTGGATTTCCTGGGTACAAGATCAGGTTTTGTATCATCCAGGCAACTTTGACATACACCTGCACACAATAAGCGCGAGAGCTTTTTAGATAAAAGGAGGTACAAAGAGGATCTTTTTGCATGAGCTCTCCAGTCCAGTAATGATGCTTTACAGCCCTTTCACAAACAGTGCTCTCTTGTGTTCTCTGGGTTGCTGGACTTCAGCTTCCCAGCCAGTGTGTAAGAGCAGGTTAGCAGCCAGTGTGTGGAGGAGGTGAAATTTTGGCCAAGGGCAGGCATTTCTGATAATGGCAGTAGGATTGTCAGCTTTTCCAAAAACACAGAGACTGCTTGCTTTTTAAAGACTCTTTTAAAATTATTTCTAGTAGTTTTAAAATGTTCAGCAGATTACTGTGAGCAAAAGAGAAAAAACAGCTCAACAGATTTAGTCACTTTGATTTTTTTTTTTTTAAATTTTTTTTTTTTTTTAAATAGCCATTGCTTTTTTACTGTTTGTTAAATCACTTTTCAGGTAATGTCCATGACTAGAAAACAATTTCACAGGTAGACAGACGGAGATGAAAAGATAAACACAAATCTTCCTTGCTGTCGATAAATCAGGCTGACTTGGGAGGTGTATGTGGCAGGAGAGGGAAAAGAGAGAGGAGGGGAGATGGAGGATAAAAGGGACAGAGAAAGGACTTGAAGTCATGGAGAAGGATAGGTACTGGCATCCCTGAGTTCTGTCTGTGTCAGCTTCTATGCTGTAGTCATGTCAAAATTACAGCAGAGTACTTCCAGTGTGACCTCTTGTTCCTCTGGAACCTGAGTAGGATTCTACATACAGCAGCCAGGTGAGAACAGAGGAGACACTGCTTTTCCAAGCTGATTTTTCCATTTGGGATGTAACTATAACAATATTAATTCCAAATATAACTATTTCTTGAAATCCTTGTATTTTGTTTCGTAGATGGTACTGAACTGAGCAGTGACACTTTTTCAATTAAGGTAACTGTACTGGCATAAAACCTGGCCTTTTAGATTGTTTCTGATGATTTTTCCTGACCTGTATCTACCTGGCTGTGCTATAATGTCAACAATTCCCAGCTGATATACCTCACAAAGTGACTGGAAATTGGAAAATGGACCAAAATAAAGTAAATGGTAACTCTCTCCCTATCTGGACATATTTTCAAGTTATTAAAAAAAAACACCCTGTTTTTTTGTCTTCTTTTATTTATCTTTCTTTCTCTACACTCTTCTTAGCTTTCTTTTCTCATAGGGAGGAAATGGAATTGGTGGAAATATGACTGTTAGGCATGTAAGATACTCGTGTGGCTGATATCATTACCAGGCAGTCTGTAGTGCATGGCAAACTTCATTTCTGTGGAGAAAGTCAGGACTGAAGTCAAAAGATGGGGCACAGCTGACCATGCAGTCAGCAATATATGTTGCAATTTCTTTTGCTCTAGTCTTTTTATGCGGGGTAAGAGAATACCTTTGAGAAAATTTTTTTTTAACATGGTGGCTTTCCTCATTGCAATGAACTCAGCCTGCAGAATGAGCTGTGAGTGTGTAATTTTAGCAGGACAGGGCTTGTCTGCAGTATTTTATTGTTTCTGGAAGTGGTCACTTGAGCAAGTACACATGTGCTATGACTAAGTATTGCTTTGCTCTGGCTGCTTCTTAGCAGGTTTCCTATGAATGAAGGTGTGCCTGGCCCCGGGCAAATTGTGGAACTCCCTCGAGTTGGCAGCAAGAAGGTGTGAAGGGGTTGGGAACTTCACGTGGAGCTCATAGCTCAGTGCACATCTGAGGCTCAGCATCAGGAATCTCATGTTTGCTCTGCACGGACAAATACTCTCTTGGCCTTACACAACTGCAGGCATGGCTGTAAGGTTTAATCATGCATCTAAAATCAAAGGAAAACACCGCACAGGGAGTGTTCCTTGGAAAAAAAGCAGCTTTGGGAGACCAACAGGCTCTCTTTACAGGTGGGAGAAAACAAAGCATTCCTGTCTGGGGGTCTCCTGTGATACCAATGAAAGGACCCTGTATCTGGCTAAAATAGTAAAATCCAGGTTGTAAAATAATTTGAGAGGATTTGAGAATTTGCTGTATGCTTCTATTGTGATCCAGTGAAAAGCATTAATAAGAGAAGGAGATCCTTGCATTTCATGTCCTGTTCCCTACAGTTTGGGAAATCTAATTCCAAGCCTCTGTTGAATTTTCCCTGTGATCTTGGAAAAATTTCTTAATTTCTCCATGGCAAATCTTCCACAAACTCAGTAAGGAATGCCAACGCCCCACTCTCTGATTGGAGTATTATGAGAATAAAGATATGGAAGTTTCTGAGGTGCTCAGATATTAAAATAGTAAAAAGCTACAGAAGTACATAAAATGAATGGGAATAATTTAGGCTAATTTCTGATGAATTGCTCGTCCAGGGTTTTATTGGATGTGATGTAAATGAGACTGAGGGCCATTGATAGTGATTGATGTTTATCCAACTCTTACTGTGTTTAAAATACTCACAAGTGTATAAGAGGTACTGCTGTTACTCCTCTCTGTGAAAACAGTGGATCAAATTGTGCTCTCAGGTACAGCAGCTCAAGACCATTGCAAATTAAACCACTGGAAATCAATGGGGTTGCACATTTGTAACTGAGATCAGAATTTGGCTTGGCCTTGTGTGGTGCTCTGTGTGCTAATTCTTGCATCTGAACCTGGAAGAAACGGCTTTTTTATTACAGCAGTGCTTGAAGAGACCCCAGGAAAGTAAGGTATAAATATTAGAGGCTGCCAACTGCTAGTGGCAGTTTCGGCCTAATAAACTGGAAGTAAATAACTTGGTGATTAGCTGGAATTGGCAGGCCACTTAAGCAAAGGGCTGACTGGATATATGGTTTTTCCTGTTTACGCCTTAATACTATATAACAGCATGGATGGATGGCTGGAAGATACATGAACTTCAGCAGAACTTGTTCTGAATCTACCTTGACACTTCTATTTGTGAATAATCTCAATGATAATAACAACAAACAATAATAAGTACTTAGCTACAACCTTTTATCCCAAGGAGCCCAGAGCACTTCTACTTTGAAGAGTGAGTAACCAATACACAATGAAATCTGAGTCATTATGGCAAGGGTAGTTTTGTAGTTCAAGTGGTGAACTGGGAAGACAAAGGAAATTGGGGGTTCTTGCTGTGGACATGGCTAACTTCCTTTTCCCTCAGTGTGTGTCTGTAGTGTGGGCATGTGAGGCTTAACCTCAGGCAAACGGTTACGTGAATAAAGCAAGGAGTGCAAGAACCTAAACAAGATTATTGTGAATAAACTTGTATGTTCAGAGAAACTGAACCTGTGGAGATCCACTCTAAGAAGAAATATGATCACATAGCAAGGGAACAAATGAACTCTTTCAGGGCAGGACATAGACGAAGTCCATGGAAGTTACCAGGAAAATCAGTTGCTATTGATTCAGTGAGCATTAGGTCAGGTTTCTTACTCCCTGACTGCCATTAAGTTGTATTTCAGGAGACAACAGGGCATTTTGGCAAGGACTGTAAGAGAAAGTTTGGCACAGTCCACTCATTTTTGCAATTGCCATGCTCCTGTCTTATTTCTCTCACTTCTTATATTTTCTGTACTGTAAGTAGCAAAAGAAGATTTTGGTGCAGTTGTCATTTGCTGCCTGAGTCTTACTTTAAGTTCTAATATGCAGGCTTGCTTTAACATTTTGTGTCTCCACTGGATTACTTAACTTTTTCCTTTACAGTGATGATGTTCCTGTCGCAAGGAGGAATTCCCCTCTCCTATGTAATAAAATGACCAGGCTGGTTTAGCATTGTGTTCCCAAAGAGAAAAGGATATAAAATACTCAAACAGTGCCAGGTTCCCTGACAGAATTAATACTTCAAAGTATTGTGTCATTCCTGCAGCCTCTTCTTTTCAGTTACCCATCCCTCTTAGTCATTTCATTAGTCATTATTTTGGCAAGGGGTGTAGCAATCTGGTCTGATTGGAAAACAGCAGGCTACATTGTCCAGCTTTGTTACTTATAGTGGCCATGATGTTGACATGTACATTTCTAAGAATTTAGACTGTGTATGGGTCAGAAAGTGTAGTGTTTCTTGACTCCTCCACTCTCTGAAGTATAGAATTTTGATAGTTTAGAAGTGGAGTGATAATCCTTAAAAATGCTGCAACTTGCCTCAGATTGTGTAGCATAGTTCATCTTCGTGGTTTCTCCTAATCAGCCCTCACAGGTGTGTATGACCATTTTACAGGCAGGAAAAAAATGAAGGGCTTGGGCACAAACTTGGTTAATGAGTTCCAAGCCTCTAGAAATCTGGTCTGGTCATGTTGCTACATGAAAAACAGGCATAAAATGAATGTACGGTTGAAAGTGATTTGCTTTGGGTTTGGATTAGGCCCATAATCCAGGTCAGCAGTTATCAAATTGTCTTGCAGAAGGCAAGAGTATTTTGGCCCAAGGTAGTCAGAATTGAAATGCATGACAAAAGTACATCTATAATTCCTTCTTAGGAGGGCTAAAACTTAGGTATGGAGATACCGGAGCATTTCTGATCAAATCAGAGGTTTTAACTTTTATTGTAATTGACAACACACAAGATAAATCTAAAGAAAAAGAGGGGACCTTAAGGATTTAAATGTAATTAATTTTATTTTGTTTAGATTAAGTATTTATTATCTGGAGCCCACTAGGAGACCAAACCAGGGTTGGCTCTACAGTATGAGTCTCTGAGTTTTGAAGAAGCCAAGAATCCATAATGGCTGTTTTATGTGCGTTTTCTTCATTTCTTCAGCCTCTTGGGCAAAAGTCAGAGCTGTGTGAAGGTAGGTGTGTGCAGTGTTTTGCAAGCAGACATGAGCTTGTTCTGCCCATGCTTCAAGCCAACTGGACCCAAGCCAACCTCCAGCGGAAGCTGTACAGCTGTGTGAGTGAGGATGTGGAGCCTCAGCCCCGTTTCTCTGCAGGGCTTGTTAGCTCAGGTCTGGGGTTTTACTAACCACAGCTACCTGTCCTCTTCATTGGTGCTGGCTTGTGCCTGGCCAGGCTGGAGTGCAGGCAGGGTGAGCCTCTGTCAACCTGCCAGACACCATGTAGGCATACCCTTCCTCACCCTAGGTAGCAGTTTCTCAGGCACTTAATTTTTGTTGAAGTCAGCATGAGCAAATGTTAGTCACCTTGAATAGTGGTTGCCAAAAGAGGTCCTTTGTGTAACATGTAGTTTTAGCAATCTAGGCATTACTAATCTTTGGTCTGCCTTCTCCCAGGCCTTTCCACTCTCTTGGTCACTGTCAACCCCCTTTCCTAGTAGCTTCTCCAGCTCTGTAATTGCATCTGACTGCAGTGATACAGTTGTCAGCCCTGAAGAAGTCCCTAGACTTTATTGTCACCCTCCCTCAGGCAGTGCAGTTTTCCACCAGCCCTGAGAGGCTGGTTTGGAGTCTCTTGAAGTTGTTGAGTAGTGCCTTATAGTGATACTGCCCTTTCTCTTCACCTTGAAGAGGGGAGCGGTGATTTAGCCAGAAGCGAAGAAGTGACTTCAGCAAGCTGGTAATTCTTCCCTATGGAGTATATTAAATGTTCCACCCTAGAGGGTACAAACTATGGTTTACCAAGTAAAAAAAAAAAAAAATAAAAAAAGAAGTTGGTGTTCACTCATGTTTCCAAGTTATCTGAGCTTTGATTAGTCTCTATAGATCAAGGAATTGTAGGAGCACATTATATTATCTGTTACTAATTCACTAAAATTCCTTCCTACTTGGCTTTGAGCTGAGGAAATTTGAACTTCATAGTGACATAAAAGCTTGCAATTGCCCAGACAAAATTTTCTCTCACTTTTTTCAGGTGTTAGCACTAGTGTTCTGAAAAAACCCCAAACGATCTAGGTGTGAAAGTGTGGTCTGTTAAACTCACCGGAAACTTCATGTTGACTTATGTCAGGTTTCTTATAAGGACTTGAATCCTAAGAATTGAGAATAGCAAATGTTCACTTTTCCTCAATTATTAAAATCTCAAATTGTGGTTTTTTTCCTACTGGAACAAAACTCAAACTTAAAGATTTTTGAGAAATTAAACTTCGTTTTCAGTTTGTTAGGCAAAACCATGATATTTTTTATCTGATGACTTCTGGGTCAGTATCAATGCTATTTCAACATTTTTCTCCCAGATCATTTGCAGTCTGACAAAAAGAGTTGAACATGGATCTCAGGACTACTAGGGAAGGTTCCTGACCACTCGGCAACTCTCTCTTTCTTGCAGTCTTTCAATGAAACTTCACTGAAACTCAGCTCTTAACAGGTCCTGTTAGCTGTCAAAAATCTTTGGTAAAAACATTCTGAGCAGCTCTAGTTCATGGTCTTCAAACTTGTTTTAACTTTAACCATGTCAAATCTGTAAGATAGGGTCTGTGGTGTTCTGTGAAAAGAACTGGGCTTTACATGTTGACTACACTGCTTGGCTGGTACAGTTATCCTCAAAGAGCTTTTTTAACGTGATAGACATAAGAAAAGCCTTCCAATTGTCTCCTCCATGTCCTGTCTTTCCCAGCTAGATTACAAATAGAATATGAAAGTCCAGACATGGGTCACTCTGCCCTGGAGTGTTACAGATGCCCTCTTAGATCTGTGAGGAAAGCAGTGGAAACATACCTTGTAGAGTGGATGCACTTCACAGTTGGAGAGATGTAACCTAATTTGTCAGCTATCACAAAACACTCATTTCATTTCCATTGCTACAGTTTTGTCTAGAACTGTTCAAGCCCTGCAGGGTTCAGTTCACAAGGTTGTATGTGAGCTGAACCCTGCTCTCAGGTTGAGGAAGGGTGGGTGGAGAATCAAACCTTTTAAGTTTGCTTAGAGGGATGAATCTGAGAAATTCACACCTTCAGAACCCCTTCTCGTCTTCCCCTACTCACATGTACACTGAGCCCTTTTGTACTCTTTACTCAGGACTTTGTAGTGATCCTGGTAATTCTTTCCCTCTGCTTGCATTTCTGGCTTTCTTTGCTGAGTCACCCAAAGTGCTATATAGTGCTTTTGTCTCCTCCAGGGCCCTGGGTGCTGCCACTAATTAGCTCTTGCATTGTTATAAAATGCATTCAGAATCTGCCCCATGCTGTAGGTTACCTCATGGTTGATTTGATCTTCTCCTGGTAATTCACATGTGGAATCTCCCTCTCTACCCAAATTCATGAGAAGTGTGGTTTATATTTTGTAGAAAATACAATAGGGATACAGTTCTCTCAAGCTACTGAGAACACACACCAGTGTAATATTGTGGATCATTAAGGTTATTTGCTGCAGGAGCCATATGAAAACAAACAAACAAACAAACAAACCCCAACCCAAAATCCAGTAGGCAAAACCACATTAATGTTCCACAGTCTTGATGTGGGACTTGCAAAGATTTAATAGCATTTTTAATTCACAGTTGTGCCCCTATCAGTGTCCCCTTCTTTAGCATTCATATTAATTCCCAACTCTGTTTCAGTGTGTTAGCCATATTCTGTTCTTGCTTACATCCAGTTGTTTACCAGAAATGAAATTCTTGTAGTGGCAAAACAAATTAAAGATGAGATAATAAAATAACAGGATTTTGTTTATGCTTCCAATTACTTTAATGAGTTTATATATTTTTACTTTGGCTATAGAGATGTTTTAATGTGGCTCCTCAACTTGGCATAAAGTAATTCTGTTTCTTACTGCTTCCCGTAGATATCCTAACATGGCATAGTCCAAGCCTGTGGAGTGTTTTACATGCATGGTCCACCTCACTTTTCTCACAGTGACAGTGTCATTTCTCTGTTTAAGTGCAGTACAGAACATGTGGCTTTGAACATGTGGATTTTGGTGAAAAAAATATTCCCTCTCCCCTTGATACTAGAAATAGCAATAGCACTGAGCAGTCAAAATATTTCAGTCTCTCGTTCTAACTATATTTGAGTGTGCCCGTGGTTCCTGTTCTGTTATCATTGCAGGAAAGAATCCCCCATCCTTGATAGCATTTTTTGGTGCTTATTGCAAAGATGAGAGTGAAGAAGTAAGGGGGAGCTCTTCCACAACAAATATCACTGCATGCTCAGGGATCTTTTTGAAAGAAACCTTTTTTTTAATTTTGAAATTTATCTTCCAACAGTTCTTATTAAGATATTCATTCTTATAAAGGGATGTTAAATAATTGAGCCTGCAGAAGGGGCAACATCAACAAATGCTGGAATATATTTAAATAATGAAGAACATCTTTAATTTGTACATGTAAAATAATTGTGGGCCGATGGCAGGTTAAGCATTCATATTTATTAAAATGTACTTGCCTCTGCTTTAGAGGAAGAAGCTTGTTGTTTCATATACTTTCCTTCAGCCTGAGCCACTTCAAGACTTCCTTCTCTTCAGTCAAAAAGAATCAATTATGTGTTGCAGTTGCTTTCCCCCAAAATACTTTGATTGCCTCATTTTGTTTTAGCTGAGAGCACTCAAGTCATTCCTCTTTATACAGGAGGGAAGAGGGGTGTAGAAATTACCCAGTCTGTAACCAAATAACCTGGCCTTTAGTGAGGATTCCTAGTGATTCAGAATATTGACAGCAATCAGGAGTCTCAGGCTGCTGAAACTTCCCCTCTAATTGAACTGGGAAAGGTAAACCAGTTTCAGTGCTCCGCATGCTGTAATTGCAATAATTTAATTTAGCTATTTAACCTGTAATTCAGTGGTATTTATTAAAGAGCATAGGAGAAAATGAGGCCATTAGGAGCCAGAGATGAATACATTGAAATGAAAATGAACACTTCTAACTGCTAGTTGACCTTCGTTTTGTAGCAGTTTTTATTAGGCTGGTCACGGTAATTACTGGGACGTGAATCACGGAGAAAAGTGAATAATTCTGTAATGAACATTTTTATTCATTATCTCACATTTTCAGGAATCAGAAAAGTATGATATAAAAGTATCTCCAATGTTATCCTTTTGTTTGTTTCTCGACAAATAATGGTTTGTGGACAATAGCCTGGTGCAAAGCATCACTCCAGTGTGAGAATTCTTGTCACATTGAATTGATGGGCCTGTAGTGTTCCACATGCAGCATGTGTGGAGACTGAGCAGTTTGTAAATCAAGCAGAAATCATATTAGTAAACACAGAACATGCTAGTCAACCATGTTAACACTTTGAAGGGCACATTTTGGGTAAAAAGCTGACGTATTAATACTTCCCAGTGACTTGCACTGGACCCTCTGGGCTTGAGTTTTTTCACCCTGGTTCCTGCCAAGGACCAGTTCATTTGGGGATAGGTCTTTCTGACCATCAGCAGGCTGTCCGGGGAGCATGATCAGAATCTGTGGAGGCTTCTGAGAAAAGGTTTTTGTGAGGCAGGAGGGAGGCTTCTGCCAACACCACAGTGCAAGCAGTAGTACATCCTCCATTCCTCTCCTGCTTCAGCTCACACCAGCCTAGCACTGGAGCTGCCTCCCCAGGATTTGCCTCAGAGGAGAAAGGGTCGATGGAAAGCAGGAGTGAGTGGATCTTTACTCTGCCATGGCTGCTCCAGGACTGTCATCCCTCTGGGGAGCAGGGGAGTGGATCAGCACCCTGCAAAGAAGTCCCTGTGGGAGGGAGCCCACAAACTGCCCGGCACTGTTGCCTGTGTGCCATGTCGCATGACGTGACAGCCTGCGTCCTGCCACCGCAACTCTTCCTGACATGCTGTTTCATTCAATCTGCGTCTTTGCTGCAGCAAATTGTTTGGAGTTAGTGTCTCAACAAGGAGGAGAATGGACAGTGTTTTGGCAGTTGTACTGTGATTGATACTCTTGTATCAATATCTGTTCTCTGCTCTTGAGCACTCCAATAGTTCTTTTCACCAGTCTTGTTTTCTTACTAGTGTCATTAAACAGGTCAGATTGTACAGGTGCCTGGCCTCCTGCACTCCCTTAATTCACAAGACCTGTAGGGGGTTTTATCATGGTTTTGTGGTGGCGGTATTTTTGGTGGGGGTTTTTTTGTGTGGTTTTTTTTTGTGTGCTTTTTTTTTCCTAATAATTTTTTAAACTCTAGTTTTGTAAATTACTGCCCAATACAATGAGACGTAAGTTCAGAGAGAGGAGTGCAGTGAGGAGGATTACTCCCCAAATCCCTGCACCATGTCTGCACTATCCATGACCACAGTAATTCTAGCATGTATGAAGGGAATGAATCTATTCATTGTCATTTTTCACTCTGAAGAGGTTGAAAATAGTTCCAGGTTTGAAGCTCTTTGTGCTGGAGGTGATCTCTGCTAAGCTTTCTTCTCTCTACTTAAAAGTGACCAATAAACCTACATTAAGCAGCAGTGATGAAAAACTCCACCCGCGCTAACCTCTTAATTTCCCGAAGTGTGTGTTTTTTTACTTGAAGCTCTTTGATTTTCAGCCTGACTTTGGAAAGGAACATAGGTCTCATTTAGCTTTAAAGTGTCCCAGTGATGCACATTCCCAAGATAGTTTTCCTAATTTCTTCTGCTGTCTTCACTTTAAAGCAAATCTCAGTCTCTCTGGCAAATCTCTCACTGGGATTGACATTGACTGAGGCTTGGTATTCAAATGGCTGAGGTTATATTGTGTGGGTTTAAGGTGGGAAAAAACAAATGGCATTGTAAGTGGTAAGGTGTGAATACTTTCAAAATTCACCTGGGGTCAGAAATTGAACATAACTTAAAACCTGA
Organism: Xenops minutus; assembly: GCA_035221455.1. NCBI lineage: Eukaryota > Metazoa > Chordata > Aves > Passeriformes > Furnariidae > Xenops > Xenops minutus. Next base: position 50,802,212 of record JAWWEE010000158.1, on the reverse strand, counting down.
GATTGGAACCTGAGTGTGCTTATGGAGAGGCACTAAGGAGCTGGGCTGAAGAAAAGGAATGTTATGTTTTCCAGTTGACTGATTTTCCTGCCATATCCCCTTACCTGCAAGCTATGTCCTACTGCTCAGCCTAGAATCCCAAACTGGTAAATATGCAGCAATTTTCTCTACCTGATACTGATTTAAATTCTTTCTCACCGAGGAGTCTAACCTGAATACTTGCTGAGGATTGGAAAGCACTCACCCCCTTGGAATTTGGTAGTGTGATCTTAGGGTGGCTTGCCAAGTCTTTTGTGGGGGGTTTAGTTACCTATGACTAGTTTTCTTTAGAATACTGCCACATTCTTTTGGGCCCCTGTGGCTAAATGGAGATGTACAGATGCATGTCTGACCACCCTCATTCAGTGATCAGCCCGAAAACTTAATCTTGGGTCAATCTAATAGAATTAAGTTTTATTACTAGTAGTTTTCATGTGTGGTGGCTAGTTAGCAATTATGAATGATATGTGAATGCTGACTCGGTATTGTCAGGATAGTCTAGGATTTGGGAAGACTTTATACAATCCAGAGTTTAACAACAATTAGCAGATTCTGGGCTGCGTTTCTTTTAAATACATTTGCCTTGTTTATTCAAATGGTTAGAACTGAATGTTCTTACTAGAGACGTTCTCTTTGCAAGGCAAGAGTTAAAAATTCTTACTCTACATTTTTCTGCATCAAATATGCTGTAGTGGTGAGAGTTACAGACATACCTGTACAAATAATACATTCAACATATTCCTTTTATATTCAATATATATTTTATACACATGCATGTATCCACATGTATATGTGGGTCAGCAATAAACAATTTTACCACTACATTTTTCTTTGAAAACAAATACCAGCCAGTGATAATGGTATACTTTCTCTAGCATAGGATCTTTTTAAACCATAGACTTTGCCACTGGGGACTGAACTATGAGATAATTGACCCACGTGAGTTATATGTCCTAAGTCTAAAGCAAGGGCACACGTGGTGGCATCAAAATCAATTATCTCACAATACATTCCCCAGTGGAAAGGGCTACTGCAGTTAGAACAGACCAAAGAAAAAGACTTAGGTATTTTAAAATGTTTTCAGTAACTTAATTCTTATAAATAATGTTATTGCATTATGCAAAAAATAGAATAACAGTGGTGGATTAAACTGTGCCAAGTGTACCTACTCATGGACTCTGTACAAGCACTCATTAGCTGGGGATGAAATCTCATTGGGGTATCACTGAGGGAGTACCATCAAGGCTGTATTAACTGGGCTGCCTCCACTGCTGCTATGCAGGTAGCCACCTGCAGACTGTCAAGTTGATGCATCTTCATTTCCTCTGTGGTCGTCATCCTCTTGTGTGTGTCAGAGAGCAGCAGAAGTAATGACAGAGCTGCCAAGCTCTGAGGACAAAATTCTACCTCTGCCAATCCTTGCAAACCCTTGCCAGAGTAAAACTATTTGGAGAGTGCAAAGGTATTTAACTCAGTGATGGTGTCTCCAGTCAGAGCCCAATCACCAAAATGATCATAGCTAAATTATCATGTACTGGAACTTTGAAACTCTTCAATTGCCCCGTTGCTTGGTTACAGGATCATTAGTCATCTATTCTGGTAGCAGGGTGAGAGGTGGGGGAACTGGAGGGAAAGGGGGAGAAGATTACATGTGCTGTTGAAAATGCAATGAGCACATTCGATCATATCTAATTCCCATTTATATTACTGTGGACATCCCTACTGCCCAGCTGCCCTCTCAAAAGACTCAGAGCTATGGGATTTTTTGATGCATGAATGAAGACTGGGAAGAGGGCCAGCATGCTGTTTGTAGGCTTCTTCATCATTTATTACCTTCTAGTTTTAATTGTTTTCCTGCTTCTCCTGAGATATTTATCTAGGAGGAACTGTACTGTGCAATGCAGACACGCGAGGTGGCAACTGAACATTGCTTGTTAGCTCAGTGCATTGTACAGTAGATGGATCTTAATAAAATAGGGAAGACTATTTACATTAATAGAAGAGGCCCATTTGTAAACCCTTTATTACTGATGTACACAAGTTTGACTCCTGTTTGTCCATTATAGAGGTGTGGATTATATAATAATGACCATATAACTACATTCTCTGTATCCTTGTAGTAATGAAAATCAGATCTCTCCACATGGCACACCACTGCATCCTATTGTGTCTGCAGGGCTACATTTATCTCTGGTAAAATGCTCTGGTAGATTTACAATAGGGCAAAAATTCTGTGTGCTTAGTTTCTGACTGGTACTCAGCAGAGGAAAAATAAACAGAAGCTCTCAGAAGAGAGCTTGATGATAGGAGGTAAAACAAAGGGGAAATTGGCAAAGGAGGGAAGGGTAATTAGTGAGGAAAGATAGGAAAGGAGTGTGTGTTTCACTGAGTGAGATTTGAGGAGAGGAATGAAGATCTCTCATTCCCTGTAGCTTCAATGGAGCTTCACAGTGTTTTTCTCCGGGGAGCTTTCAGATGTCACCCTCACTACCATTTGCCTGCTCTCATCAGAGCCCAGTGGCTTTGTCATAGGGATTACCTCTGTGGCAGTTACTTTTTGTGATTCTTATGCTGCTATCCAGTGCCACCCCATCCTGCTGGAACTGTGTGGCTGTGGCCAAAGCCTTTCCTCCTCCCAGAGGTGGCGATGGCTGTGAGGGGAGCAGCATATGGCCAAGGTGTGCAGATGAGCTTCGTCTCTGTTCGGTCAGCTTCCACGTCCAACCTAGCACAAATACATTGGTGTACCCAAGGTAAGGAGAATTGGCAGTGTAAAGCTGTGTGGAATATGGCTCCAGTCTTCACTGGTTGCTGCTTTGTGTGCTCAGAGCACCCCACACTGTGCAGGAGATGTGACAAATCGTTCCTTATCTCTGAGGAAGGTCAGACCTGTAGGCTGAAGCAAGAGTGACCACTTTGATTTAGGTCCTCTTTGATTTGAAGAATAAAAAGATGCAAGTCCCTTTTCATGCTTTGAGGGCTAGAGAATTGGGGGTGCTTTCATGCCTCTGTCCCATTTTAGTCTTCAGGAAAGCAGGGGTTGTGCATTACTCCAATTTCTTTTTTTCTAACACAGTTTGCAGTTGAGAACAACTGTGTTGCATTGGGGTTTGGAAGAACTGAAGGCTACTAAATATAGGGGATCTTCTTAGGTGGAAAAAATGGCTTTAGAAACAGACATTTTTGAATTTACACCTCAAAGATTATTTTATTATTTCTCCCAACACTTCAATTGCCTTAAGTGTTTATCTCACCTTTTGGGGGAGTGGATTTTGTCTTCATGAAAGTTCGTGTTATTCACTGAAGCAGTCAGGACTCCTCTCTTTGACTTATACATAGAATTCCCTGTTAGTTAAATGGGAGAGCATTTGTTGACTTTGATAGGTTTGCTGAGCAGAGTCCATGTTGCCAAGTTCAGTAGACAAAGCATATATACCAGATTTATCCATTCCTCATCCATCTTGACAAAGGGATAAATATTGACTCAAGTGTTCAGTCTTGTTTCCCTTCCATGCCCCTTCTCAGCAAAACCCAAAGTACATGTGTTATGGATAGAGCCAATTGACCAAGCTTAGATAAAAATACCTTGTGCTTGTACATATGAAATGGCATCAATTAGTCTGAGTCACAGGTCATCTTGCCTGAGACAGCACGTCATTAGGTCTAAAAAGATGAAAATATGTAATTTATAAATATATATAATATGTTTTTCCTAATGAGTTAGGAAAGAACCTTTTACCATCATATATTTTTAATTGTGTAATGAATGTTACAGTATGTGAATCAGCTTGATTTAAAAATACAAAAGAGTTGAAGTACCCTAATAATAAATCTGTAGGTGTGTGTTGGAAAGGAGATGCAGTTCGCGTGACTGATGAGGTATTAACAGTTTTGACCTGTACTCTTGGTGACTGATATTGATAACACTCATTTCTAGAGTGCACTGAGGCTCCCATACGGCACAGCCTCTGTTGAGTTTGGAGGGGGTGTGTGCAGCTCATGCTGAGTCCAGTGTTTCTAAATGGGGTACTTGGATCAACCCAATTCATTTTTGTGAATCATGGCTGTAAATTTAGAAAGCAGAAAATGCCTGTTTCATAATGCTGCCTGACTCTGGCAGTGGGACATTATTGTTATGTACTCTGAAGTGTTCCACCTCATCTGAGATGTCGTCTTGGGGTTTCTTTTAAGGATTTGCTGGCCTCAGAGTCAGGAAATGTTTTCCTGATAATCACTCTACACTGTTACTAGCCCAATTAAATTGCATTACCTCTTCTTATACCCCAGTGGGATCCCCTAAACAATTCCTTAGCATCCTCACTATCTGTCCCCTGTAAGACACTCCTGGATGATTATCTGGAGTCTCCCATCAAAAGTCAGCCTGATTGCTCTCTGCTTTGTGTGTGTTCAGGGTCCTTCTTCCTGCTTTGCATCCCATTTCCCTCAGCTGCATTTTTTTGTAAATCTGGCATGCTGTGATGTTTTGGTTAGAAAATGACTTCTCCATAGAGTTAAGCATCTGTCTGAGATTGAAAAAGGCAAAGCAGTCCAGACTGAAGATTGTCAATCAACCCCTCTCTGTCACCCAGCTCTGTCTTCTGGTCTCAGAGGTTGTAGAGGAGGGAAGGCTCTTGGTCACTGCTTGATGCAGGGACATTGACACTGAACTGTGGAAAATACTCTTACTTTACAGTTATGTACATGGGCTGAATTCGGTCCTGAGCTTCACTATCCCAAGGTGTTCTTCAAGTCAGAATGTGATCCACAGCAAGACTAAATGGGAAAAGATTTTTCCACATAACAAAGACCTAAGACTGTTTATGATTTTGTGCTCCTTGCTAATTCGAGGGTGCTGTCAAATTGGAGGTAATCCAGAGAAGAACAACAAAAGTGTTTAGAATGTTGACAGGATAGTTTCATACAGAAAGATGAAAAGAACTGAAAATATATGACCGAGTTAAGTAAGGAACAGGTAGAGGAAATATTATTCAAGTATCAAGGAATATCGGGGGTGATTCAGTAGTGTGACAGTCTCTTCAGGGCCCATTTTCAGAAGGTTTGGAGTGAGGTTTTGAAGCCTGTGAAGCCAAAGGGACTTCAGTATTGGCTTGATGCTACACATCAGGTGCATATTCAGAATGAGAGCTACAGCCATGGATAATAGGTAAACTGAACTATGTGTGAAATGAGCATTAGGAAAAGCTTCCAGACCATGACTGATTTTCAGGTTGTAGAGTGTTCTTAAGAGGTGGAAAACTGCCAAGTTTCAGAAAAGTACTTATAAACCCATCTCCTAGCATTTGGTGAATATGTCTCTTTTGTTTGAGGCATTTAAGACTAGATTAGATGTTAAATTTAAGCTAGGAATAGAACAAGAAACTATTTAGTTGATCAGAAATCAAGAGCAAACAAACTGAGGGAAGGATGGTTTGGAAAGGAGCCGCCTTGTCCCCAATCCTGAAGTTTTCTGTATGCTGTTAGTTAGAATTCAGTCTCCTGTGGAATCAGCAAGGATTTGGTTATGGTAAGTAATTGTGTAAAAGCGGAGCATGTGATTTTGCTGTCCATATGTCTAGGGAGTACTTTGCGATGGTCTGCAGCCATGACCTGTGCAGGCTAAACTTGACAGTGAAAGTGTCCCTGTTGAACACCTCATGAGTCAGGCAGCAGACCTAAAGTCAATGTGTTTTTTTGCTCGCACTAAATGGAAGTGCAAAACTCATTGCTACAGGATGTTTCAGGGACTAAAAGTAACAAATGGATCTGGAAAAGGATTAGGCAAAATCAGGAAGATCTGATGGGTGGTTAATAAAAAGGTTAATTTGGTCTGGATCAAGCCCTGGAACTGAAAGACTCTAAAACATTGATTGGTAGGAGCTGAGAGGTCTGGATGGGGTCTGGCTGTGAACTTTTTTCTATCTTGCTTCACAAGCTCTTTCCCTAAGCTTCAGCTGGTGGCCATGTGGGCCTGTGGGCATGATCCAGGGGGTTTATATTCTTGTATGAATAAGAGCAGTAGTATCTGGCTCATGGAATCTCACTGCTTTCACTCTGTCTGGAAAGAGACCTTGAGGTTCAGCCCAGGATGCCGTAATTTCTCTCTCCTGTGTGAAGCCAATGCAGCATTTGGGTCTGACCTGAACACTCCCTTCCACTAAAGGGGTCTCCAGGCAAATAATCCAGAATACTTCAGGATACAGATTGTTTAAACTGATTTCCATTCCAGTTTATCTGAGCTGTTTTAGCATACCTATATAAATCTGCAGTGAGAAATTTCCTGATACAGCCAGTTTTAAGCTGACAGAAATAGAGGCTACACTGGGGTTTGCACTGGTTAAACTGAGTCCTTTTGATTAAACTGGTGCCAAATTCTGTGTGGACAAATCCTCATATTGTAACAAACCCACACATCCTCCCTTTCCTCTGACAATCATATCAGGCTGGTGAGTCCTATGGACCCAATCTAATAGAAATGGAATTTTTACCATGCAAATCTTATTACCTAAAGTGCCAATGAAACTAATGGGATTTTGGATAGTAAAAAATACTCTGTATGTGATACATAGTTTGGAATATAAATTCATGGGGGTTGGGGGTGGGGGGGGGAGGAATGTAAGGAAAAGGAGCTGTTATTGCATGTGGTCCTTTGTGATTTTGGAGGATCTGTTCCTCCCAACACCTCTCAGCTCCCACTTGATTTCACTGGGACCAAACTGGTGTTTGGCATCTTGCTGAAAACGCTGAACCCCTTGCAGCTTTTGGTTTTGAAATTACACATCTAAGTGTCTGTTTGGTATAGAACTCATATAAAGGAGGTTAACAGAGGTAAAACATATCCCAAACACTCCTTTTCAAGGACAGACATCTAGAAGAATATATATTTTTCCAAAGGGAGACATTTTTTGCTGTGAGATTGGCTGAATGCATCAAAAACACAGGGAACATTTGGCAATATTTTGACAATTACTGGATTAAAAAAAAAAAAAAAAGGCTAAATCCGGATAACACTTTCATTTAAGCCCCCTTCCCAATACAAACACACACACACATATATATATATATATCCTAGTGTCCTCAGGCTTCCAACCTGTGTGACAGCTCTCAGCCTGAGGACAGTGTCAACAGATAGATCTAAAGTTAATAACTGAAGTGTTGCAAACACTACAACCTGCAAAACTGTTTCCTATAGTTCCTATTTGTTGTGATAACGCAGCATATCTTGCGAAGGGTTCAACGTCCCTTGTCATTGCTTGGGCAGAATTCCTACTGGGTTTTCTGCATACTTAGTTTATGTGTACATTCAAGACAAATATTTTGAAGTAAAAATCTTTGCAATAAACTACAGAATTGTGCTATTTTGATGGTGATGCTGCTTACTTGGTGTTGCAGTTTAATCCCAGTTGGCAGCTAAGCACCACACATCCACTTCCTCACTCCCCTCCAGTGGGATGGAAGAGAATTGGAAGAAAACTTATTGGTTCAGATATGAACAATTTTAATAATTACAGTGAAATAAAATGATAACAAAAAATTGTAATGAAAAGGAAAATAACAAAACCAGAGAGAAGTAAAACTGAAGAAAAACAAGTGATGCAAATAAAAAACCATTGCTTACCATAAACTGAATGATGGCCAGACTGTTTCTGAGCAGCAGACCCCCAGCCAGCTTTCCCCACAGTTTATAAACTGAGCATGAAGCCATATGGTATGGTATGTCCCTTTGGTCAGTTGGGGTCAGCTGTCCTGGCTGTTTCCTTTCCCAGCTTTTTGTGCACAACCAGCCCCTTGGCTGGCGGGGCAGCAAGGAAGATGAAAAGTCCTTGACTTAGGGTAAGTACTGCTCAGCAACAATTAAAACATCAGGGTGTTATCTGCATTATTCTCATTCTCAATCCAAAACAGCTTGGTACCAGCCACTAGGAAGAAAATTTACTCTATCCAAGCTGAAATCAAGACACTTTTTTTTCCTGTCACTTTGGAAGCAAAAGTGCAATAAATGATACCTTTATTTTTTTATTTATTTTAATGAAACAGACTGAAAAGGCACTTCAGAAGTGGAGCAAAGAAGAGGAGGTCAGATATAAACAACTGCAATGTGATGTAGGTTTTTGTGGCGTTGATAGTTATTATTCCCAAAGAAAATAATGTCCTTTTTTATTTGCTTTTAACATTTCGCCCTTGGCATCTGTTCCATCCATTGTGGACTAACCTAGACTCTGTTCTCTGATGATGGGTTAAAGCGAGCACTTACTGAAAAGCATTCTCTACTTAATTACTTTTCCTTCTTCTGGAAGCTATTTTTTTATAGTCACATGTTAATTGTGTATTAGTAGGCCTTTCTGATTAGTTGAAAACATAATGAAACCTTTGTAAACAACAGGGAGAAAAAAGGGGAAAGAGGGAGGAAGGGAGCAGGAACGGGGAAAAAGGGACAGGGAGAAAGAGGTGTGAAGTGGGGGCTGGATCGGTGTGGGGGGAGGTCGGCCAGTCTTGAAAGGCAGAAATTATGCAAGTGGAAATTTCTGGTTTTTTTGAATGACAACTTCCCTCGCCCAAATTAATCAACTTACTTAACGAGAAATGAGATGCATGGAGATGCAAATTGCTGTTGATCTCCAAAAGCAGGGTGGCAAAGGCAGCAAGTTGGAATGGCATGGAGGGGGGCTGAGCCGCAGCTGTCCACTAACAAGTCAGTCCTATTTGTAAAGGGCACGGAGCTGAATAACGGTTTTGTTACTGGCTTTCTCTCTTTCTCAGCCGTAGGTAGAAATGCTGCATTTGTTTTCTGCTACTATTTCAGCGAGATAGATGTCCTCTTTTTTCATCTCTCCTGCCCCTTTGACTTTCACAGTGGAGCCTTGTGTTCTCCACGCACCACAGCCTTCCCGTGATGGGGCAAAAAAATTGGGATGCACAAGGAACACAGGTTCAGGACAGGGTCTCACACATGCAAGGTAATACCAGGAATTATTAAGTTATCTGTAAACCCCTCATAAGGGCAGGGGGAAAAAAAAAAAAAAAAGGCATGTAAACAGTACTTAGGACCCAGATTAGAGCCCAGCCCCTGTAGATCAGAGTCGGTGAATCAGCTGAATGAGGTCCCCTCTCAGAGATGTTTTTTCTTTCCCTGGAAAGCTGCTCCTTAAACACAATTCACATTGGTTGTTTTTAAAAGGACTATCCTCTGTTTGCAGTGCTGGATTTTGAACGGGCAGAGCCTCCCCCTCTCTAGTCCTCCGCCCCCACCTCCTTCTGTTGCTGCTTTAAAGAGCCGTGCTTATAGGGATTTTGCAGCTCTCCGTGTGTTATTAGAAAACGTGTGGCTGGGACGGTTAAAATGGGAGTGCTACTGTATGCAAGAGCAATGTTCACTGTAAGCAATCCAAGAAAATCCTGCCAAGGCAGTATATGAACAGCAGCCAAACAAAACACAGGCGCCTTTCCAGTGAAAACCAGCACACTTCTGCAAATAGAGGAAAAATTGACTTTCTGATTTGGAGTGTTTCTACAACTAAGAAGAATTACTACAGTGATTGTTCTAAAAATATTTTTCGGCAGGACATTCTCCAAGGGGTTGGGATGCTTAGCATTGTTTAATTATGCTTCTCTTAGGTGATCAATCTGGATTGTATAGAAATAAAATAGGAAGTTTTTAGGATCTTCTTTTTTAGCCAACATTGGTGTTATTTTTCTGCAGCATTATAGTGGTATAAAACACTACCTATTTAAGGAGCAAAAATGGTATTTTTATCTTTGCACTTCAGGAAGTATGACTGGAGATTCATCTTTTGCAACTTCATAGTCATAGATTGCAATTTAACTGCTTAATCTAGAGCAACCCCCAAGATCCTTACCTCTGTAACTGAAGGGTTTTATTTTTCATCCCAAGTATTTTATACCTTCCTCCTTCCCTTGTCCCCCGCCTTGCAGCTTCTCCCATTCTGCTTCCATTTAGGCTTTTAAAGCTTCTGCTCATTTTGCTTCTTTGTTCATCCAGTCTTCGATTTTCCTTTAGAGGACTTTTGAGTCCTGTAGGAAACCTTCAGTGTAGGTGTGTCTGCCGACATTGTGGCATTCAAAAAATTTCCATAATGATGGAAATTGAATGGGATTCCACAGATTTCTGTATTGTCAAGAATAAATATGTTATTAAAAATTGTTTTGCTAGTCTCAGCTACAATTTTTTTTCCCAAAGAATTTGTAATAATGGAGTTTAAGAATGCAGTGAGCTTATCTAAAGTGCGCTAAAGAAATAAGATAGATCTAGGGAGAATTGCTATTATGCTTTTTTTATTTCCAAAAAACAACATAATATCAGCAGAAGAAAAAGAAACAGAATTGCCAAGGATTACTTTCAGTCTATGTATTTCTTCTATTTCAACTGTTTTTCTTTTTAACTAAAGATACAAAAGATACTTTACTATCTGTGTCTTCATTTATTCCTCTAAAATATTTACAGCTGAGTTCTTTAGGCTTCTAGCTGCTGTGAACTCAGTTATCTTCTTTTAACTACATCACCACAAACCAGATTTATTCCTACATTGAAGACAGTGAGTGTCTTGAGACTAACAAATCCCAGTGTGGAAGAAGACCCGCATCCAGAGCCCATTGAAGCCAGTGGAAAGAATCGTATTGACTTTGGTGGGCTTTGCATTGGGATATTAAACATTCATTTCCTTTTTTTTTTTTTTTTAATTATTTCTCTAATTTAGCTACTCATTTTAAGAGTTAGAGAATCTACTTTAAACAAATCTTCAAGTTGCCCTAATTTAGTAAATTAACTTATACTGTATTTACCATTCAGGCAAAACTTCCAGTAGGGTGAAATTGTTGTATATGCTTCTCAGATGATAAGATTATATTTTTGAAGGTCTAGTTTGAGTAGCTTGGGATGGACCTCTGCCCTGTACTCAGCCCCCTTTCTCCTTTGTGCATAGTGCTGTATTCATCGTCAGTTTTACAGAAATCAGATCATGTATTTATACATAAATACACACATGTGCATTTATATAAAAATACAATATAAAAATAAAAGCTTGAAAATTTCTGCCTCAACTGTGAAGGATATCATCCTCTGTATTCAAATTAGGACATGGAAGTTCTGACATATGTTGTGTCAAGACACAGCAGTGCAATTCTGTGTCTTTAAATGTTGATGCATAACAGTGAAACCAGGTGAGATTTGGCCCCAGGTGCTGACTGCTGCATGCATTGTTGAACAATTTTTAAAGGATGCAGATTGGGTGGTTGGAGGAGGAAAAAAGAAGGTATTTTTTTCTAAATGGATTTTTTTTCTTGGTGAAATATGTTTTAGGTTTAACAAAATTATTAAAAAAATTATTGACTTAAGCTTCATACATTCCTCTAATAACAGCTCTGTATAATCTAGGCCTGACCTGGCTTCCCCTGATGAGCAGTACTAGTTGTCATGGAGCCCCAGTTATGCCAAACTGGGGGAAGATTTTGTTGAGACCATGAAACTCATTTCACTGGTGGTTGTACATAAATGCTGAATTAAGGATCCTACATAGAATTACTCTGAAGGGAAAGCTTGAATGCTGAAGAGGTCCTCCAAGGACTGCTTCTGCTTTCCCTGTCTGCACTTCAAGAGCCTACATGGCTTGAAAAACAGCTCCAAATGAAAGCCTTTTCCTTCATTCCTTTAAATGTAAATCCAGTTTTGAAACATTTTACCTTCAGGTCCATAGGTTCAAATTCTGTGGTCACAGAGATAAGGCATCAAGATAAATTGCAGATAATTTTCGTAGTGCCCCATACTGAAGGTGTGTGCCTTCTAAATCTAATTAGAGGTGTAGTTTGTTGCAGACAAAAATTATTGATACACAAGGAAGATTTTATTCAGAGACATCTGTAGGTTGGCAGCTGTGCCAGCCATGTCTATTCCTCTAAGTAACGGAAGCCACACAGCCGGGAATAGCAACATTTTGGTGACAAGTGTTGAGAATATTGGTTGAATTGCACTATGAAAATATTTTCATTATTTTTATTATTACTGTTCTGCAAGCGGATTTGAGATACGTGCCTGCCTATGTCTGCATGCGTGAATGGATGAGCTGGAGAGGGAGGGCTGTTATTTTTATTTTTTTCAATCACACCTCCTTAGCATTTCGTACATATCAGCATTCTAGCCGAGCGATTTGCTAATTGCACTGGAAGACCCACTTTAAATTCAGGAATACTGAAACTTTGAAACTGTAACATTTTGACTGGCGAGAATGACCAGTCTTCTTTTCTCTTTCGCAGTGAGCTAGTTGAAGGAAGCTGGCATTGTCGCAGAGTGAAAGCTCTGCAGAAGTGCCGCAGGTTTTTCATATGGAAATGTGAAATAATGGGGTGATTAAATAGAGCTGTATATTAAAGTACATCTGACATTAGAATTAGCATAATGTGCTCTAGCCCTAGGCTGAGTACTTTATTTGCCATCTGCGTCGGACCAAAATCCCCTGGGGAAGCGCTAAAATATTCTGAATAAACTCAGCCCGAGTTCTTATTGAGAGTAAAATACCATTTGTGGCACGTCGTATTGATTCGTCTTAATTGCGGTGCAGAAAAGAACATTCAGTTGCTGATGACTTTTGTACTCTGTGACAAGTCGGCTGGAGTTATTCTAACACTGCAGTTGGTTAACCTGAACAGACTGTCGTGCTCAGAGAAGGAGAAAACCTTATCTTCAGTAGCATAAACTATAGTATCATCTCCCAGCTTTGCTACTTTCTATCTGGATGCAGCATTTTTTTTCCTTTTTTTTTTTTCTTGGGGGGGGGCGGGGGGGGGGGGGG
>JAWWEE010000158.1:50776356-50789273 GCA_035221455.1 Xenops minutus | reverse complement strand
TTTTTTGTCTTTGTGTTTTTTTTTTTTTTTTTTCTGTTTTTTTTTTTTTTTTTTTTTTTTTTCTTCCCAATTCCCTGAAAACAGCGGCTAGCAAACTGGAGGGAAAATGGGGCTTCATTGAATCAGTCCAAGAAAATTCACATTCTTACCTACGTACTCTCTGCAGTCTCCCTCCTCACACTTCCACCCCCATATCATCTTAAAAAAAATTCAGAAACATCTGACCAGCTTTCATCTAAGGGAGTGAAAATCAGTGGAACTTGTCCTTGAGGATTCATCTCCGGAACCATTAGTTCAAGAGATTTATTATGTATATTCTGTAAAAAGCTGTGGCTTCTCCTGTGCATAAGCCCACAGTCTTAGTCAGTTGTAATGGTTCGGTTTTTGTCAACTCTCCTCTCAAATAGGTTGCTGAATACCTTTGAAAAAGTGCTTATAACATGCATAAAAGATAAATATTTCATCTGAAGGAAAATACTTTGATGCTCGATGCAATTCTGTAACATTCATAAGGTCCAGTTTTTACCCTATAATTGCCTATCATTATACACAATTTACATATTCAAACATTCTCTACAAACCTTAGTCTAGCATGTTTTTATTACAAATTCAGATCAAGGGAATAACCTTTAACTTCAGAGACAAATGAGACAAATTTACAAGTGCATGTCTGCTGTTTTCTTGTGTTTTATAAATCCCTGCAGACCTGAACACTTTTGCTATAACGCCACTCAGAACAATATACATATATTACTACTTGTTTGTAGTGCTTCGGTAATGAGTCCCCTTTGTATTAGATAACCTATATAATTCAGCATCTAGGCCCTCCATAACGTCAATTATCTCCTCATAGCTAAATGTACATTCCATTAAAACAAGATTTACAGCCTTTACAATACTTCTTAGGCTTGAACATGGAGATTTTGTGGATTTAAAGAAGCAGAGATGGGAGTTAGCATTTGTTAAAGAAGCAATGAATTAAAACAAAAATGCTATTTCATTTACTAAATATGAATAGGCACCTAATACCCTTAACAAATAGTTGCAGTAAACCAAACTGAAGTACTCCTGAGGAAAAAAAAAAGACAGGGAAATTTGTTTTCACCCATTGGCTTCTTTTATTGTTTCCTAATTTATTCTTTACTTTTCCATTATATGATATGGACAATATCCTTTATGGATCCTTCTTTAAGTTCCTATTCAGATTACTGAGAATTCTTGATTGTAAGATGAGAAAATGGCACCTTAGAAAAGTCTGTGGGAAAAAAATATCCCAGCACTTGCCAGTTTTCAAACAAAGCTGGTTACAGGAAACCGATTTAAAGGGAAGCTGCTGGCATATTTCATATGTTGTAGAAAAGACTGACATTATTTCAAATGCATTTGAATACCTTATGCAAAGAAAAGGGCTAAAAGTGTCCTTGAGCAGTACAAGCATTTTTCATGAGTGCTGTAAATGGGATCCTATATATTAAACCACCGGCCATGGGTAGTCCTACGATCTTTTAATCTCACGAGCGGGTATGTTGCCCTCCTGTATTGCATTCCCAATTTTCACTGATAGTTTTCACTATTTTATACAGCAGGTTTGTAAAACATCTTTTAAGTCTGCTAGCTGATGCCTTAGGTTCAGAGAAACTATCTAAAAGACACAAAGCTGTTTAGATGCTAAAGGTGGAGTCAGTTGAAACTGTTGTATCACAGAGGGCTAATTTAAAAGTTAACTCATTCACTATTGATCTTTTAATATTGATTTTCCTGTTTGCTCCTTACTTTTCACACTTCTCCCTTTCCCTGCTTTATAAATTGCCTTTGTATTTTAGATTTAACACCAATTAGGAGAAGGTGTTCAGAGATGACAAACATGCTTTTTATCTTCCATTTAAATAGTGCTTCTGGGTCAAAATCCCCGTGTCATGAGTTCCAACTTTTGCTATGCATTTTTCCTTCCTTTTTTTGCACTAAGAAAAAGCATTCTTATACTTTTATAGGCTGAGCATTAACTTCCAGGAAGCCAGAAGCTCTTTTAAGAAATGAGAAATTGGACATCCAGAAGGAAGTTGCCCAAAATGCCTATTGACATTTTATACCTAAAAATATAATATTGCCATTTTGTAATGCACTAGAAATTAAACTGAGCTGTGCATTTGGCTCATTTATGTGAATCTGGCAGTACAGATCTGAGGTATGATTAAGACTCACAGAAAATGAGACCATTAAACACAAGCTGCATCTTCAGCCAAAGGTCGCCTGTGTCCATTAAGAAGCAGGAAGCATCTGTTTGTGCTGTGCATGGCTGTAGTCTGCCTGCAGCCTCCTTCTTTTTTGTAACTATAAATGCCAGAGAGGACATGTAATATGCTTCTGGGGAAAGATTAATGAAAAAAGAACAAATCACAACTTGGTATATTCATGTAAGTCTAGCTAAGATCCTTGTTAGTGACAACCTTGTGTAGTTTATCTGGATAAACTCAAAGTCTGCATTGGTGATTATCACAACTACTTTGAATTCATAGCAGAGTAATTCAAATCAGAGTTTGGTGAGGTGTATCAGGTTGGTATCTCTAAGACTTTCAAGGGTTTGTGCTCTTTGTTCTTGGAATTCTGAAAGGATTGACTGTAGACAGACAGCATGTCAGTCTGATTTCTCAGCTATGTGATTGGTAATTTATCTGTTTGGTTTTCCATTCATTTAGTAAAATAGTCCATTTGATAAAATAGATACTTATTATTCCAAGAATGATAAGCAGATTATTTGCAGTTTTGCCTAATAGAAAAGCAACACCATTGTACTGGCTTCAGAAAATAAATTAATGTCCCAAAAATGGAGCAGCACTTAACCCACCAAAACTGGAGATGACAGTTGACTTTAGCACAGAAAGAATTAGTATTACATTGCTAGTAGTAGTGTAATATTAATGTATTTTAATTCTAATGTCAACCAGTGCTACTGTAGATATTTTCCAACAGGTAGAAAATGCTCTCAAGAATGTTTGCATCTCTAATCAAAATCAGTGCTGGGATTGAGAGGTCTTGTGGGTTGTGTAAATTGTCTTGGCATAAAGCTTCTTGCATAATATCTGTAGAGAACTTGTAGTCTCACTAGTCAAGGTAGAAACAGGATGGGAAAAGCTGTAAAACATATAGGCAGTGTGTGGGAGAAGAGTATTGCATGAAGTCGTGATTTTTCTTCTGTTTGAAGATGGCACTGGAGGAGACAGGCTATCAAGAGGCAATGTAGAAAAAGAGAACAGGGTTTTGTATAGGAGGAAGCACGATTCTGTTACCGAGAAGTAACATCTCTCAGTCACTTCTTGCTTCAGATGCCTTTATTTCTCCATCCACCTCTTAAAAACATTTCATATTTGTTTCCCTGTCACATTCTTTCCATTCACTGACCTCATCCTGAGATTCCCCATTTCCAGATGATGACAGACTGTGTGGCCCCTCATGCTTGGGCTCTTACACCTAAACCTTCATCTCTTTTTGACTGAGATGCACTTCAGGTTGACTGAGCTTTACAAGAGACAGTGGCTGTTTATCTGACTGTGGAATTGGAGGTGCGCAGGTTGTGAGACTGCAGGTGACTTGCTAAGTCATAAAACACCAACTTTGGCTACCAGCAGAGCTGTCAGTAATAGCCCCCATCACCCCTAGCAGGATGTGCTGCAAGACTCTCTTGAGCCCTTTAGATGAGGCAGTGTGGTGATGGATGCACTGTGTTAGCTCTGAGGATGGATAGAGGAGTTGTGCTTGTTTTTCATCTTCAGCACTTGTTGCCATCAAAGCAAAATTAAGTTGAATAGAAGTGTAAACAGATATGGTTTCTTTGGGGTTGGTGTTTAAAACTTCTGACTGGTATTGGACTGGCAGTGGTGATCCACACCCAGACTTGGGCCCTACTTCACATTTCTGTCTTTGTTATTGAGACTGTCAGTCCTTCTGAAATGGAGGTAGCAGCACTTCCAAACAGCCCAGAGTGTTCAGGAAGCGTAAAACTCTTGATATTGTGTGTGCTCAGCACCTGTTTATTCTATTGCAAACATATGTAAGTAAATATTCTTGCTAACTTGGATAATTTAAAGTGATAATATGACTTGTAAAACCTCCTCCGCAGAAATACCTGTATGAGAAATTTTTGCATTCCAAATAAAGCATCAAGGATGAACCAATTTAGTTCACACAGCAGATCCACTCTGCAGACACCTGAAAAGCATTTGGCCCTTGTCTGGGTGACCTGTCAAACCACATAGAGCAATATATTTTTTTCACTATGCAATACTAAATCTTTGCAGTATTTAATGCCCTTCTCTTTAATGTCAACTGGTCTTATAAGGAGACTTGTTAAACCTGTGTTCTCAATTATGGCATTTTAATTTAATAATAATTCAATTAAAGGTGTGTTTTTTATAGAGTATCCACGCTACCTTTATTGGTATTATTAGAGTAACCATCATAATAACAAGGAGTAATTATTTAAATATTCATTAAAAATCAAGTGGTGGAGAAGAGGATAATATTGGTGGAAAGATTTTAGGAACCTGATGCATGTCGGTTCCTGAGTGCTACAATAAAAGGTGTTCTTTCTTTAAAGCTTGCAAGTTTCTACTTTTTCTGAACTTCTAAATGTGCAGTAAACCAGCATTAGAATTCCTTAACTTTTTTATTGCTGCTGTTGTAACTTTGTAAAAAGGAACCAGAAATACTATCTGGGAAGTATTGCTAGAGGTGAAGAACGGCAGTGGTTATATGGACCTGACTGCAAGTCCTCACCACAGTCCTGGCAGGAGTTATGGGTGGGTGATTAAAAAGAGGGGGAGTTCATTCTCTGTTACAGCTAATGGAATTATTCAGGCATGCTGAGGGGAGGATTCATAAGGCACTGGATGTCACTGTAGCTCAGCAGAAAATAATGAATTCTTATCTCACACTGATTATTGTTTGATGGTATCCAGAATAACTGAGGATATTTTGAGGGAAATATTTATCTCCAGGGCAAAGGCGCTCAGCATTCAGGGTATATAGAAAGTCATGTACCAACTGGGCAAGGAAGATCTATGTATCACTAAATGATACAAGTCAGACTGCAGAGGATAGATATGTCAGGGATTCAGGCTGCCTGGTGCAGTAGAGTGGATGTTCGCAGACCCAAGCTACTCTTGTTCTGGGCAGGCAAACTGATCTCTCGTTTCTCACTGCTCCCTGTAAGGGCAGAATTTGGGAGGCAGGATCTGAATTTAGTTTTGTTTTGTGCTGTTCACAAAAGACACAAAAGCTTATTATTGCTTTGACATTTTGAATGGAACGTAATCTGTCCTGCAGTAATGGAGGGAACACATTTTAATATTTCTGGAAAAGACCATCTTTTGTCATAATATGCAGAAAAGGCAAGAGTGTTCAATAAGTTCATAGTTTATAATGACTTGTTTTGGGAGAAGATACTAGAGAGATTTTTAACCTCCCAGATAAAAGTATAACAAGATCTAATGGTTGGGAGTTGAACTCAGCAATTTGAATTGGAAAGAAGAGAGGTTTTCTTTTAATACTGGAAGTCAACCATGGCCACAGACTCCTCCAAGGCAAACTGAATTCTCTCTCACTCAACATTTTCAAATCAAAATGGGAGAAGGGGGTGCTAAAAGACATGAAGTAGTTCAACTGCAAATCCCTGGGTTGGATGATGTCTGTATGTGAGGTACAGACTAAATTGTTTCCTGTGCTTTGCATATACATATCGGTAGGACAATATATTATGATCTTAAATTGCAGGAAGAAAGATTTAGATTAGGCACTTGGGGAACCTTTATGATGGTAAAGGACAGAAGGAATGAGGTAGACTTTGGAAAGGTTGTAGATTCTCCATTTGATGGTCTTTGAAGTGGGATAATGGAGCATCTGCCATAGATATGAATAAATACATAGATATGTGCATGTAGTGACAGGAAAAGGGGGAATGGGTTCAGGCTAAAAGAGAGTAAGTTTATATTACATATTATGAAAAAATTCTTTACTGTGAGGGTAATGAGGCACTGGAACAGGTTACTCAGAGAAATTGTGGATGCCTCATTCCTGAAAGTGTTCAAGACCAGGCTGGATGGAGCTCTGAACAATGTGGTCTAGTGGAAGGTGTCCCTGCCCATGGCAGGGGGTTTGAAACTTTAAAGTCCATTCCAACCCAAACCATTCTGTGATTTTATGATTCTATTATCCTTTAGGCCAAGAACTGGACAAGGGCAAACCTTAAAGTTTATCCCAGTTTTCTCATTCTTTAATTTCACAATCCTTCCTAGCCTTCAAATCAGTACTTCTAAACCTATACACCTGTGTCTCAGTAGGATTAAGCCCCACAAACCTCTCTCTCATGTCTGAATGTGGCAGTGTTTGTTTGGCTTTACTGCAACCATGAAGCTACAATTGATTGCTCAGGAGTTGTGACCTGTATGTCTCATGTTTGTATGGTAGATACACCGTATCTACCAACTACTGTAAAGATAAAGGATTTATGCCTAGTTACAGACTGTAGGATTGAAACCATATGCAATTCACTGAACGGTATTAATGAAGTCTTGGCTTGTGTTTAACTCTAAGCACATGAATAATTTCATCACTATCCAACAGAACACTTCAGCCTATGCTTAAGTTTCACTGATGTTGATTACTCACATGCTCAAAGTCAAGCACATGCTAAAGTGATAAAGACTGCATATGGTAAGGACTGTATAGCTGGTTGTCATAAAGTGGGTATTTAGACAGACTCTAGTGCAGGTGGCAAGCGATTAAGATAGCCACGTATCAAAAGTAGCCTTATAACAAAGAGTTTTATAGTGTAGGTGCACTGCATTATTAAATATAAATATAATTCTTGAGCAATACATGGCTGCTTCTGAGCATGTTTAAAATATTTAGCAAATTTTTGAATACAAAAATATTCGGAGTAGATCTTCAAAGACTTTTTGACATTGTTCTGTTCTTAAAAGTGAGCATCTACACTGCTCAGGGCACCTTTTATGCAAGATAACCATAAAGTGATAGTATGGAAATTAACTTTTTTTTTTTTTTTTTTTTTTTAAAAAGGGAAGTGTGGGGAGAATCTTTGAGGGTTGTGAAAGTTAAAAAAAAAAAAAGTATTTATATATGCAGTCATGTATGCACAAACATTCATGAAGCAGCCAGAGACTGGTAGTCAGGTAGCCTGCAGTCAATTTTGCTGTCCTTTTAGGGTCTCCTGAAGAGAAATGTT
This sequence comes from Xenops minutus, assembly GCA_035221455.1. Taxonomy (NCBI): domain Eukaryota; kingdom Metazoa; phylum Chordata; class Aves; order Passeriformes; family Furnariidae; genus Xenops; species Xenops minutus. The sequence goes on along the minus strand of JAWWEE010000158.1, from coordinate 50,782,033 downwards.
AAGGAGAAGAAAAGCTAAACAAAACAAAAAGGAAGATAATACTTATGACTACTAGCTTGTAAATCTTAGATCACTAGCAGCACTAATTTGCTGTTTGAAAGAAAACTAAAAAGGAGAAGATTTACTTTCCTCTCTTGAATTTCGTGGAGGTGAAATTTTGGAGAACAAAACAAACGAAAACATCTTAATTCCATGTAACATGTAATAGCAAGCATCCAGCCAGCTGCCATTTTGAGGGTAATTTTTTTAATCAGCCATTTCAGTTTTAGATTGGCCTTGATCCTCAGCCTGCTCAGGAATTTTTCTTCTTACGTATATGTCTTTGCTGAAGTAAACGTGTTGCCGTTGTTGTTGTCTTCTAATACACAGCTGCTTTCTTCCTCCTGTCAGTTCTTGAGCTAAGCAAAGAGAATGCATGCATACACACAGACACTCACACACTTTGTTTTTTTAAAGGAAAAAAAACCCACAACAAAAAAGAATGCATGCTGTGACTTTAAAAATGAAAGAATCGAACAGCTGTGGGTAATAAATCGATTAATTAGAGTGGATAAAGTGAAGGTGAAGGGTGCAGAGCACTCTTTAATTTGAAGATATATGACCTTGTAAGATGCTGCACTTCATTTGCTATTAGATCACACTTCGGAAGGGGCTTTATTAAAATCTATTCTAGGGTGAGCTGAGGTAAAACATATTGTTTAAAAAAGCTTTTGACAGAGTATGTTATATACTTTAATCTGCTTCAGTGATTTCTGTCACTTTTTATACTACACATGTTGCTGTGCAAGAAAAGTTAAAGGTCTAGACATTTTCATCGTATTTCTGTAAGAAACAGAAATTTAAATATTTGAAGGAATAATGAGAGCATTTACTGTTGCTTTGGCTGCAAAGCTGACATAAAACTTCCTAACTGCCTCAGTGCTGAGTAGATTTTTAAGGGATAATGTATCAGTTCCTTTCCATGTTTGTACGTGGCTTTCATTAATGTCAATTGCAGTTACAGGCACTTTTTCCAAGTGGATTGTAGTTCCTAAACTTGTGGGGTTTTTTCCAACAGCGATTGTTAGAGTTTAATCAAAGCAACTGCGTCTGTCCTGTACAGGCAGAGAGTGCAGGGTCAGGGTACAGGGGCCGTGTCAGCCAGGCACAAATGTCCACTCTATTGTATACATTTTTTTCTTGGTTGTGAAGGGACAGCTTCCCTGAAATCATGGTTTGAAGCTGCTATCCACAGCAATAGCCCCACTAAATCGACAGGAGCATGAGGAGTTGCACCACGTTTATCGCTTATCTTTGTAAATAAGTCTCAATCTGATACATGCTTTTTCCTCTATACTGTTATGGATGTATATTGGGTGATAAGATTAGATAAACTGACAGGCTGATAAGTAGGCAGATAATCTTCTAGCCTCCTGGTCTAAGGTTTTGTAGTTTTATTAGCAGCAGCCGTTCCCACAACAGCCAGAAGAGGGAAATTCAGTCAGCAGCAATCCCGCTTCTCCTGATGTGCCTGAGTTTAAATTTTTTCTTTTTTTTTTTTTTTTTTTTTGGTCTGCTATGAGTCATTCCTGTTTACAAGGTAATTTTGATAATACAGTTCTGTTCACCTTATAAACTCTTTCATTTTCAAGCTCAGGCAACAGGATTTTGTGAATGGCAGCCTCTCTGTCTAGAAAGGGTCTGTTTAGTTCAGCTTTGGATCTGAGCTCCTGTGGAGGGGCTGGATGAGGTGTTGCTTGGGTCCTTGTGTGGGCTCAGATCCTTGTACTGTCATGAGTCAGGGAGGAAGCTTGGTTCAGGTATTGAACTTTCAGGAAATTTTGTACCTTTAGGTGCAGTGGGGCCATCACTAGGCAAAATGTCTGCTAACAAACAAACAAACAAACATGCAAGAAATTTATTTCAGATTTACCAAAATGGGCAGCTGTTTTTTCAGGAAACCTCCCCCTTATTTAATAACAAACAACAAAACAAATCCTGGACCATGATTTTCAAGTTGACACATATTTATGAATTTGTCAGAGTCTTGCAGAGACATTGAAAAAAGGAGGGGGTGGGAGGAAAGTGCTTTTTGAAGATAGCACATAGTTTATATTGTACCCAGGACTGGAATTTTCTAGCTAGCAAAATTATGACTGTGGTGCAGACTTGTCCACACCTGTCCTTTATGTAAAGCTGAATCAAGGTTAAAGGAATGCTTTCCACCTTTATGCAGTCGTTCAAAGAGGCTAGAAAAGCAAACAGAACAATGTATTTGGCTCTGCTGAGTGTTTCTGCATTGGAGGGCAGGCTCAGGCTCAGAAATTCTTGGGACCCAGTTCAAGCACGGCCCGACATTTGTTACTGTTAATTGCAACTGTGCTGTCGGCTTTGATTACCGGATGTTTCATCTGAGTGGCTTTTTGGTGTTTTGGCAAAAAGAATGTCAGAGTGGTTTATGCAGGGGTATGTTTTCCAAGCTTCTGTTGACTCGAATAGGACTTGTGTGGCTAAATACCTACATAGTATTTTAAAAATGGAACTGCTGGCATGACTGAAGCATGTATAAATTAAATTCAGCAAGATCTCAGGAGACTGCTGCATGAAGCATATAAAATGAAAGAATGAAAATGACACTGAAGCTTCTTGCAGGTGCCTTGTAAAACCTACCACACTGCATTTTCTTGGGTTTTCGTCCATCGTGATAAATCCCTTGAAACAAATTCCTTTTTGTGGAATAAACACATGAAAGGATTTGGATTGTTACATGTCATAAAGGAAGGTTTTATTTGCAAGTTAGAGGATGTAAACGTATATAGCACAAATGCGTATGTGTGATATTTGTCATATATGTTAAGTGAATAAGTGTGGTGAGTAAATGTGCTGTTCAACAATTTATATCAGTCAATACGTTGCAATTAAATCCTTCTTTCAGAAATGCCAAGAAGGAAATGTGTTAGCAAAATAAAGTGCATGCCAACTGTATTTAAATGTTCTCCGCTGTATTATTTTTTAAGTGTTCTTTCTGTTTTTTCTTTTATAGGTAAAGATGAGCCTTCAAGCTATATTTGCACAACATGCAAGCAGCCTTTTAATAGCGCTTGGTTCTTGCTTCAGCATGCCCAGAACACACATGGATTCCGCATCTACCTGGAAACAAGCCCTTCAAACAGTTCCCTTACTCCACGCATCACCATCCCTCCTCCTCTGGGACCGGAGACTGTTGCACAGTCCCCGCTGATGAATTTTCTTGGAGACAACAACCCCTTTAATCTTTTGCGGATGACAGGACCCATCTTGCGTGAACACCCTGGCTTTGGTGAGGGTCGGCTCCCAAACACGCCTCCACTGTTCAGCCCACCGCCTCGTCATCATCTGGATCCACATCGCCTTAGTGCCGAAGAAATGGGGTTAGTTGCCCAGCATCCCAGTGCCTTTGACAGAGTTATGCGTTTAAACCCCATGGCCATTGAGTCCCCAGCGATGGATTTCTCCAGAAGGCTTCGAGAGCTGGCAGGAAACAGTTCCACCCCTCCACCAGTCTCACCCAGTCGCACCAACCCTATGCATCGCCTGCTGAATCCTTTCCAGCCAAGTCCTAAATCTCCTTTTTTGAGCACCCCACCACTGCCCCCCATGCCCCCCAGCAGCACTACGCCTCCCCAGCCTCAGGCCAAGAGCAAGTCCTGTGAATTCTGTGGGAAAACATTCAAGTTCCAGAGTAACCTTATTGTGCACCGGCGCAGTCACACAGGAGAAAAGCCCTACAAGTGTCAGCTCTGTGACCACGCTTGCTCCCAGGCCAGCAAGCTAAAACGCCACATGAAAACACATATGCATAAAGCTGGCTCCATGACAGGCAGGTCAGACGATGGACTGTCCACCACTAGTTCCCCCGAGCCAGGCACAAGTGAGCTCACTGGAGAGGGACTGAAATCCAGTGAGGCAGATTTCAGGAACGAGAGCGATCCTTCCCTGGGCCATGACAATGAAGAAGAGGAAGAGGAGGAGGAGGAGGAAGAGGAACTCGAAAATGAGAGCCGGCCAGAGTCAAGCTTCAGTATGGACTCAGAGCTGAGTCGTAACCGAGAAAATGGCTCCAAGTCGCTGCCGGATGAGAAATCTCTTGTCCTGGGAAAAGTCATTGAGAATGTAAGTCTAGGTGCCATTCAGCAATATAACGACATGTTAGCTGAAAAACAGAAGAGGAGTAGCTTCATGAAAAGGTCCTCTGACCAGCGAGACTTGTGTCCTCGAGACCTCTGTCAAAGAGATCCGGGTGATGAAGACTCAGTGGTAGGAGAGCTGGACCGCACTGAGGAAGGTACGGTCAATGGAAGAAACTTTGGCCCAGGTGAACCCTTCCCAAACTTGTTCCCCCGTAAGCCAACACCTATCACGAGCCCCAGTTTAAACAATTCCTCTAAAAGAATAAAGGTAGAGAAAGATTTGGACTTGCCACCAGCAACAATAATACCTTCTGAAAACGTTTACTCCCAGTGGCTGGTAGGGTATGCAGCATCGCGGCACTTCATGAAGGATCCATTCCTCGGATTCACAGACTCCCGACAATCCCCCTTTGCGACCTCTTCCGAGCACTCATCGGAGAATGGGAGCCTGCGTTTCTCCACTCCACCGGGGGACATGCTGGACGGGGGGCTCTCAGGGCGCAGCGGCACGGCGAGCGGAGGCAGCACCCCCCACATCAGTGGACCCGGCCCCGGGCGACCCAGTTCGAAGGAAGGGCGCAGGAGTGATACATGTGAGTACTGTGGCAAGGTCTTTAAGAACTGCAGCAATTTGACGGTACACCGTCGGAGCCACACTGGAGAGCGGCCTTACAAATGCGAGCTCTGCAACTATGCATGTGCCCAGAGCAGTAAGCTGACGCGCCATATGAAAACGCATGGCCAGATAGGGAAGGAGGTCTACCGCTGCGACATTTGCCAGATGCCCTTCAGTGTTTACAGCACCCTGGAGAAACACATGAAAAAGTGGCATGGAGAACATTTGCTGACAAATGACGTCAAAATTGAGCAGGCAGAAAGAAGCTAAGGCCCCCCTCCCCCACCGCCATCCCCTCTCCTGCCCCGTCCCCATCTCCGCTAGGTTAAATTTCAGGGGTCTAGGTAACATTTTATTTGTACAGTTTAACTATTGCCAACTGAGAAAAGATGACCTAACTCGCCTCCGTAAACATAACTTAGCATAACTATGGTAGGTGCCAGACTTTGGCACTTAAATATAACCTGTGTCTACAAAGTTCTATTAAACCCGAGGGTTGATTAAGGCAGTAAAAATTGTGGAGCCTTTTAACTGTGCAATAATTTCTGTATTTATTGGGTTTTTTGTAATTTTTTGGCATGTGCAGGTACTTTTTTTTATTCTGTTTAAATTTCTTTTAAAATTTTGTTGGGTATCCCTTTTTAATTTTACCCAGTCGTAGCCTGAGATTACTTGCATTGTAGGGGAGAAACATATCTTTTAAAATTATAATTTTTGGGCCGCTGCTTTGTTGAAATTTAAGCTAAGTGTGTGTAATTTCTTGTGAAGAAGCCAGCATGTGAACTGAAATCTTTCTTCTTCTTTCTTTCTTTCTTTCTTTCTTTCTTTCTTTCTTTCTTTCTTTCTGTCTTTCTTTCTTTCTTTCTTTCTTTCTTTCTTTCTTTCTTTCTTTCTTTCTTTCTTTCTTTCTTTC
>JAWWEE010000158.1:50705562-50776144 GCA_035221455.1 Xenops minutus | reverse complement strand
CTTTCTTTCTTTCTTTCTTTCCTTCTTTCCTTCTTTCCTTCTTTCCTTCTTTCCTTCTTTCCTTCTTTCCTTCTTTCCTTCTTTCTTTTTTTCCTTCTTTCTTTCCCCTTTTTAAATAACCTTGAAGATTAGGGAAAACAAAACTGTACAGCGGATAACAATCTTTAAAATTAGCACTTTCTTTTGAAATTGGATCAAATACGTAGCAGTGACGATGTTGCTGATGATGGAGGCCTTTTCTAGATGGATTTCAGCACTAACATTATGGCAGGAAAATAGACATAGGTGCAGAAGGCAGCTACATTCAAAACCCAGGAACATTCTTAATTGTACATTGCTTCTTGATCATTTGTTCTTGTTGTTAAAAGTTATGGCAGCATAACGGTGCCAGTTTGTCACTTTTTGCAGTGTTTTTCCCTCCCTCTTCCCCTCCTGTGACTCTTCCCAGAGACAATGAAAATACATCTTGAGCATTGTAATATTATTTTCAAACTTCAGAGAAGCCAAATGCCATCTTTTTTTTTTTCTTTCTTTCTTTCTTTTTATTTTTTTTTCCCTTTTTAAACAACCAAATCATAAATTTTGAATTCAGGACATCTACTTTAGTCCATATTTGCTAGAAGAGGGGAAAGTGTGATTTGTCTCAGTGAAAAGCCTCAACTCATAGACATTTTGTTTATGACTAGAAATATTAGAACTACCTTCTATAATGTACAGTGATGTTATTATAAGGAAGAGAAAAATAAATCCTGGTTGACTTACCTGTCTTGGCAAGATTCTGCTCCTACTAAAGTCGGTAAGAGTTTTTGCCTTGACTTAATTAGGAACAGAATAGAATTGCATTCAGACAAAAGCATTATGACAGACAAAAAGTAAAGCAAAGAAAAATGCACCTGCTCTACTTTCGAATTCCAAATATTTTAAAGTCTTTTACAACTAATATTAGCAAACCGTAGACAATTATGGTTAGAGATTTTAATTATGTTGACCCGCACTTTAAAGCTTTTGTTTGTGGTTAAGAGAAAAATGGCTTCTCAACAAGAAATTACATCATATTCTACTTGGCCCATAGGTGGGTTAAACTGTAAGGGAACAGCTGAGATTAAGTGTCAGTGTTGCTAAGCATGGCATTCACAATACTGGCACTATAAAGAAAAATAAATAAAAATAATATATTGGACAGTTTTTCTACTGCCATTCAATTTGACGTGAGTGCCTTGAAAACTGATCTTCCTATTTGAGTCTCTTGAGACAAATGCAAAATGTTTTTGTGAAATGGAAAGACTTTTAAAAAAAAGTAAAACAAGAAAAGTACATTCTTTAGAAAAAAAAGAGCCACATTTACTTAAAAAAAAAATAAAAAAATTACTGGTTGAAGATAGTGGACATGAAAATGCCATAAGACCCAATCAAATGAAGATGTATACCCAGCACAACTTCGGACATACATTAGCTGAATTATTCTCAGCTTTTTTTTTTTTTCAGGGCAACGCTGCTTAGGAAATGGAATGGAAATGATTTACTGCTGAATTAAAACTCAAATGACACAAATTACAAGTTGATATCATTGAATGAGAAAAACAATTCAGGAACAACGGCTAATTTTTTTTAAAAGTTAAATTTAGTGCACTCTGTCTTAAAATACGTTTACAGTATTGAATACATACAAGGGTAAAAAAGAAATTGTGTGTATGTGTGTTTGAGCAATCTTTTTTTTTTCAAAGTTTGCTTAATAGGTTATTAAAAAAATGCCATAATGGCCATGTGTATATTGTTTTCTTTTGGTGACGGGGTTTTAGTATATATTATATATATTAAAATTTCTTGATTACTGTAAAAGTGGACCAGTATTTGTAATAATGGAGAATGCCTGGGCATTTTACAAAACCAGAAAGAAAAAAAAAAATTTCTTTTTTCCTTGAAAATGTTGCAGTAAAATTTAAATGGTGGGTCTATAAATTTGTTCTTGTCACTGTAACTGTAAAGTCTTGAGTTTTAGTAAATTTTTTTCTGCCTTGGGTGTTGAATTTTTATTTCAAAAAATGTATAGAATCTTGTATTCGGGGATTAAAAGGTGATTGCTACACCACGTAGAAAAAGTATGTAGAAAAAAGTGCTTAATATTGTTATTGCTTTGCAGAAAAAAAAAAAAAAATCACGTTTCTGACCTGTACCTATTTTTCTCTTTTTTTCTCCCCTTCCCCCCCTCCCATCCCCTTCTGGAATGGATATTGATATTGGTTGATTCATATGATGTAGGCACTTGCTGTATTTTTACTGAAGCTTGTAATTTTTTAACTGTACGCTTGTCCTTTTAAAGGGATTTAATGTACCTTTTTGTTAGTGAATTTGGAAATAAAAACAAAAACAAACAAACAGGCTGCCATAATATATTTTTTTAATTTGGCAGGATAAAATATTGCAAAAATAAAAAAAAATTTGTATGTGAAGTCCTTATTGTACAGGAAAAAAGGGGGTTGTTAGACGACCTTTGAGTAAAAGAAACAAAACAAAATGATTAAGTGCTTTTTTATTTTAAATTTTTTTGTTGTTGTTCACAAATAATTTTAGTTGTATATATATTTTTTTTGTCAGAAATGGCCTACAAAAAAGTGCTGTTCCCACAGGGCTCTAAATAACTTCAAAGCTGCCTGGACCCCTTGCATCAAGGTTTTACCAGGTATGGTTGAACCAGGCTGGATGGTTATTTCCTATTTGTGTGAAATGAAATTCTGCTCCCGGAAAGGTGTCTGGGGTGACATTCCACAGCTTCCCTGCAGATTTGAGAGAGAGAGAGAGAGAGGAGATTTCTTCCCCTCCTTCCAAACAAGAAGATGTCCAACACATCTTCCCTCTCCTGACCACCCCCCACTCACTGCTCCTCACACCCTGCCACCGCCCTCTGAAAGAGTCTTTTTATAGCAAAAAGTGAGAGCTATTGTATCCACTTTGACATAAAATGGTCTGCTGTTGGTACAGCTGTAATCGGGTTGAAGTAAAATTAGTCCAGGCACAGCCCTTCTCTTCCCTGTCAGAACAGGACCGACTCCATGTACAGGTCTTGCCAGTCCATGTTATTAGCTGCTTTGCTGCTGTTCACTTCTAATTGTACATTCCATAAATTTCTGAATGTTTGAGGGACTGGGATGAAATCCTGTACCTTTTGATTTCTCTCTTCTTTGCAGTTCTTTTTCTCTCTCTCTCTCTCCTACTCTCTCCCGTTTGGGTTGAGGGGAAGAGAGGTTGCAGAAGAGGCACTAATGATTTAGTGAAAGGGAGAAGGAGAAAATGCTCAGTGCTCTTGCAGGAAATGGTGGTAAAACTTAAAAGCAACAACAAGAAAACCCCATGTATATTGCCATGCCAGAGTCTTCTGCTGCTTTCGTCAGTGCAGAGCCACTGGAACAATTGAAGAGGCATGGGTGTGACAGTAGGGAGAATTTGGTCCATCTACCTATCAGATAGATACATGCCTTCCTGGCTTGAATGGTGTACCCTTAAGACTTCTGTGCAAATTCTGGATCTCAATTAAACTGATATAAATCAGGAATTATTCATAACTCCTAGTCCTGGATTACTCCAGCATAATTGAGGTCGGAATGTGGTCCCTTAAAGGCACATTTTCACTTTTTGGTGAAAATTCAGACCTCTGGCGTTCATATAAATCCAGAGTCACATCACAGAACGCAGAAGAATATCCTGAACTTGCAACAGTGCAATGAAGATCAGAAGTTAATGGCACATTTTCAGCCCAAAATTAATTTAAGAAAGAATTTCACCTTTCATTTTAGTGTAAGTTGATTAGGAGCTCCAGTTTCCCTGTTGTTTTTAATGGTCCAGGATAGTTAACACCAGCAGTTGTCTAATTTTGTGACTTAGATCACTGAAACTAACAATAAGTCACCCCAAAGCACAAGGATTGTGTTTCTGCAGACTGTCGTGATACTGAAATGGCCTTCCTTATCTTCTAGCTTGGAAGAGCTGTAGTTTACTAGGCCATAAGCACAATATAACATGAACATAGCTAGAATGCTGCCATAGTTCTTTTCACACTTTAAGTAGTTTTTCAATTTTTTTAAGGTTGAACTTATTACTTTCATTGTGTCTAATCCTGATTCCTTTGTAGTCCAGAGCAAAACTCCAGCTGACTCCTTGGCAGCAGGACAGGTCCAGGAACCTGGTTTTAGAAAGAAAAATACCAATTTCTAAGGAAAGGGTCAAAAATCAGCATTTCATCCCAGTCCTATGTAAAAGACAGTCCAAGGTTTTGTTTATCACAGGCAAACTCATTTTTATGGTGCTCTTTGTATTTTAGAACTGCAAAGCAAAGTAACATTGATTTAAGTTGTTTGCATTTGTACCGGCAAGGCAAAATATTTTTATTACCTTTTTCTATTACTTATTGTATGAGCTTTTGTTGTTTACTTGGAGGTTTTGTCTTTTACTACAAGTTTGGAACTATTTATTATTGCTTGGTATTTGTGCTCTGTTTAAAAAACGAGAGCACTTTTTTTTTTTATTATGGATAAAATGTTGAGATGGCTGGAGGTCATTTCAATATGGCTTAGTGAAATATTTATTGTTCCTTTTATTCTCTGTACAAGATTTTTGGCCTCTTTTTTTTCCCCTTATTGTCACAATGTTGAGTTCAGCATGTGTCTACCATTTCATTTGTACGCTCGTTCAAAACAACGTTTGTTCCAGTTTCAAGTTATAAAAATAAATTGGACATTTGACTTGATCTCCAAATCTTGTCTTTCCTGGTTTTTTGAAATTGAGGGATGGGAAGGGGAAAAAAGAAAGGAGTGAGAAGTTGAAGCTTCAGTACAGATGATAGAGCTTGTGTCCTATTTTCTGTCAGTTCTCATGGAAGTTAATCAGTAGAGAATTCTTGTTTGGGGAGGACATGTGAGAATCTGCATGGTGCTAAGCAGATGCTCAAGTCCTGTTTACATCTCTTTGACTTAAATATAAAGTAAAGTATTTTCTGAGTAGGGGTCTTGAGAGAAAGTGGTAGAATAATGCTTGAAACAGTCACATTTCTCATACAAAATTACATTTTATTTGGGGCCATTAGCTCAGTGTTCTGCAGGCGGTGAGAAGTGCTTTGCTCTTGTGTTTCTTTCCATCCCTGCCGATAAACTTAACTCTGGTGTATGCACTTCAGTTGTTAATGTGTTCTGCTTCTTGGATGCAAATAGGGACAACACTTACCAATTCAACCAGGACCTCAATTTGGGCCACAGAATGTATTATGTGAGAAGCACCAAAATACAAATGCAGCTAAACATCTGTTCCTCCTCCTCAGCTAGGGACAAAGGCATGCATGGTTAAAGGCAGAATTTTGCACAATTTTCGGTTTGAGGATGAGTTGACAGCTACAGGGAGTTCACTATCCTGGTGCTCTTTATCAAGCCAACCTGTTAGCTAATGCATGGAAATCTTAAATAAAAGAATTGTTATTCAAACCATTATTGGAAAGCATAGGAAAGATTTAGAGTGTCAGAGACCAGATTCTGATTTCCTGGAGGCCCTGGTCCAACAAACCATGTAACAGGCTTGTGATTCAAAGCAGGCGGGTAATTGAAATTCATTTCAAAGGAACTGCTCCTGGACTTTAAAGTATTTGGCTCAACTCAGAAGTCAGGAGGGGAAGCTAAGTGGTTTGTGCTACAGAAGAGCTCCTACAGATGGTCTCTTCCTGATCTCAGGCTCCCTGAATCTACAATCTAAATTTAGGTATGTGTGTAAGTGCTTTGCTGGATCAAGGCTTCAGAGTGATATAAAAGTTACAGGCTTTGAAAAGTCGCACTCATGAAAAACCAGTGAAAATGAAATCAGAACCCGACGCTGACAATTATATTGGGCAATAGTTCACACTATAATTTCCCAAATGCCATGTTCGTTTTGGATGCCTTCTGCAGTGAGCCGTAAAGGCTGTTACATTTTACTTCTAAATTTTGTACAGTTTGCATTTGAATGGGGTGTTTTTGACACCCCATAAACATGACTTCACTCTAGCGGAGCTTTACACTGCTGTGTCATTTTGTCAGCTGTAAAGGCGCTGCAGGCCTTGCAGATGTTGATGTGGTGTTTGAAGATTTAGCAGCAGCAGCCGCTGCTGTGCATTGTGGCTTGTGGCCGGGAGGGTTTGGAGGTACAAGGGGACTCTCTGTCTACTGCCTCTGCTGGGGGAGGTGGTATCTGACTGGCAAGAAGAAGCATGGACCTTCTGGAAGTTTTAATGCCGTAACTCATCGCTACTGGATCTGCTAGAGCTTGTCTGTCAGAGCTCTGATTACTCACATATGCTGGCATGGGGGGGAAGAGTTGAATTAGGCCCTTTATACAGAGAAAATGTGAGAAATCACACAAATAAAGTTGCAAACAACTAAATCCAAATGAGTCTTTTTGCTTCATCCTTGGGATGGATACTCCCATTTCACACATGCTTGTGTAATCCAAGAACTCTATTATAATTAGTAAAGGAAAAGGGTTTAGAAAAATCTTTTTGAAATCCAAGTGAAACCAATGGAATTCAAACTTTGGTATGAAAGGAGAAGTACTTTAGCTCAGTATTGTAATTATTGTAATGAAAAACTATTAGATAGGTGGTTTAATTTCTCAAGGTCCTTATTCTTCACACTGTACACTATATTATTTCTTTAGATTCAATACTTTTACTCCTGATTTACATAAGTATTCCATGAACTTGAATCTGGCTTAATGGTTTTACATACATAAAACTTACATAAATTATGAGAACATATAACAGAATAGCTGTGGCCATTTAACTGCAAGATGATAATTGAGATTTTTCTGCCATACAGTGGAGATCAAGAGTTACATTTACCCTACCAAAGGACAGAAAGATGCCATGTGATCTGCACATCCAATTAAAACAGCTTGAAAACTGAGCACTCAAAATGAAAGGCTTATGAACAGACCAATAATTATACACCAAAATCATTCAGGAAATAATTCTGAATAATGAATATATTTGAGAAAATTGTGATCTATTTGCAGACAACTTGTAAGCAAAAAAGAAGCAACATTTGCCTAATAGTTGATTTGCTCTGAATTATTCTCCTAGCTCAGCTAAACACTGACCTTTAGCTATTCAATGACAACATGCATTTTGCTGCCTGACAGATGACAGACCATTCTCTGGGATCACACATGTTAGAGATGGAAAAGACCTATTCACTCCTTTTGCCAATACATTACCAGTGCAAGACTATTTCTTTCAATACATTTCCTAAATAGAATGCTATATAGAACAGGATCAAACATAATTTTATATCTAACAATTGAAAAAAAAATTGGTTGGTAAGAAAAGGATCTTCATCCAGTTTTGTCACTGTCCATTTTCCCATGGCTTTAACCACAGAATATAACAATATGGTACTAAATTTATCGAGAGTGGACATACACTTCAGGTCTTGGTTGAACTGCTGTTTGAGGGTGAGACTAGTTCCAAAAATTGTTCAGATTCTTCTATTTCCCATGCTAACTGGGAAACTACTGCATTATGCAGACAAAGTATATTGATTTACAGGTAACTTTTTCAGCACAAAAATTAGATGCATGTTTCCTTTTATGTGTATCTTTTTAATTATTTCTTATTCTCACAGGATACTGGTAATAAAGTTCCTGTGCAATGGAAGATCACTAACATATTTTCATGTAGAGTTGGCAAGTGGCAGTGCTGATTATGGTAGAAGTCATAAGTATCATCAGAGAACATAAAAGCTAACAAGAATGTGAAAGAAAAATGATATTTTAATGATTCCTCTAAGCTGAATAGGAATTACAATAATGTAAAAAAAATACACATCGCTGTTCAATAATGTTTTAAGCATAAAGAATAGATGTCCTATGACTAATAAGTCAGATGTGTGTGAGTGGGCAAAAACTGTGTATACATCTTTGTGTACTGAACTTGGATATAAGTGTACCTGTAGAAAGATAGAGTATAATAGTGACTTCACTTGAATTTCTCCTAATTAATAGACAAGTGTAACTGATCTCATTTTAGTCCACAGCACTGTATCCTTAAGATTGCCAGTTATTTTAGCAAAGCTGATTTAAAATGGATATTACAATGATAAATGAAGACCCCTTGCTTCCTCTCTAGAAGAAACACTTGAAGTACCCATTGCATGTGGGCAATGTCTATGTGACATTCTACTAGATACTACTAAAATCCCTAAAATTCAGTAGAAACCAACCTATCACAAAGCAAAGTTCAGTGACTAGCCAAGCTAATCTGGGACATGTGAAATTTCCACAGTACCAAAGTACCAATAAGAGGTATGTTGATAATTCTTTTGCTCACTATATTATTAATTTGTATGTAGAGATGGATATAACCACCTGTGTGTTTGGGGCATGTAGAGCTTCACTAGTCATGGTGTATGGGTCTTCCCACTGGTGTGAGAAGTAGAGAGACAAGCTAAACTAAGACAAGTTGGAACAGCCAAGTAGACATGAAAACCTAGAAAAAGAACACAGGACAAACACTCTTCATTTAACTCTCTGTGATGTGATGGCAAGGAGAATTTTTTGAGTGAGGAAGGAGGCCAAAGGCATAGAGTCTTCATATATTTCCAATGTGCACCAGGGAAAATTGGTATTGATAGAAATAGTAGTTTCTATTCAGGAGGTGGCCTTCAGCAACCCAGTCAGAAACCAGGCACTTATCACAGAATACTTTGAATTCTTAGCAAAGATGTAACATAATGCAACTTTACTGAGAAAAGCACTATTCCAGCAAAATACCTACAAATGACTGGCAGAACGAAATGACACAATTACAGAATTAGAAGAGGAAAGGTGAGGCGATGTTAAGAGATATAAACAAGGGGGAAAATCATGTTTCACATGGTAATAATGTTCAGATGAAAGGAATATCTTGGAGGATCATTGATGAATCAAGACTTGGACATTTCAAGATATCTAAATGAAATGGGAGTTTAAATCACATTTTAGATGTAACTTGAGTTCTAAGACCCACTGATTTTTAACAAGCTTTGCCTTTCCAAATGATGATTGAAAATAAGGCAGTGGTCCAATGTTATTTTAGAAAAATAATTCTTGTAATAGATATTATTGTGCTCATATTCCAATGGCTTAAATTATTGCTTTTAATGTCTGAACATTTTTGAACAGAGAGAACTTGTAATGCCAGACTCATTCTATTTCAGTTTGTGGCTTAACCTCATCTTTACTAAAGAAGGACAAAACACGTAACTTCCTGTGTTTCACGTGAAGAAACCCATCACTGTACCCAACAGATTACACAGATTCAGGCTAAGCAGCACATGGCCAGGACAGTGTTTTAACTTTTTTACTGGATATGGAAGGCTGCAGACACATCTTCAGTTCAATATGGCTCATAAGTGTTCCAACAGTCCTATGAAACCCTTGGAATGACATCCTAGTGAATACCTCTCTCTGCCTGAAGGAGGTTCAAATTTAGGTCTGCAATTTGGCTTATGACAAAGACTCTTGAAGTAATAGTATGAAATCATAGCTATGTAAAATGCCCAAACGACAAACAGCCAATAACACGAACTTTCTTGTTGAGGAAAACATGTTTTTAGTAAAAAATTCATATCTCTGCATGAAAAACGTTCACCAATGAAAATGTTGCTATGTATGTGTTAGTTTTGAAGTTTCATATGTGAAGTATTTTCAGTTTATTCCTCTGCAGTAGTTTATCCTTTCTATAAAAGAGTTGTAGGATAGCTTGCAGGGGTGATCTTTGTCCACTCTAGTATAAAGTCAGGCAGATTAACCAGTTCTTTGCTGGCAGATCATGACAATTGGAGAAAAGGAGAGGACTTCACCAGTACAATTTCAATTGGCACATCTTGTTCTAAAATGAACATTTGACAGCAGAGTGTCTTGCCCAGCCAGGACAGTGATCCTCCACAGCAGATGTATGCAGAACAGTGGTAATGACCCGTGGAGGTGGGCACGTACCTAAGAAGATAGATTCTCTTCCCAGATGTGGATCTGAAAGAAGAATATTTTTTTTTTTTTTTTGTAGCAAGTTAGAGAAATTGTCCAATTCTACGTTGTGAGGGAGCAGACCAAAGTGGCATATGTCCTGTTGTAAATCAGCATTGTTCTGGTGTATGAAGGTAACGTATCAACTGAGAGTTATTTTCCAATTTGTGCTATCCAGCCCAGCTTGGTAAATGGTTTTAATATCTGATATATTTTTCAAAAAGACTAAGGTGTTCTTCAGATTTTTAAAGCAAGAGGTGTTTTGAATAAAATTACCTGATTGCTTCATGATACTGAGTGTGACTTCCCAATAAGTCAATCCTTAAAAAGAGTAGCAGAAAGCAGTAACTCTTGGTAAATTAAGTATACTGTGTATGTTGGTAGGAACTTCTGTGGTATATGTGAATGATCAGCCAGCAGAATTAAGTAACTCTTTTGTCATTTCAGTCTGATGTAATTTTTCGAGCAATTTTTCCCAGAAGTAGGTACTTGTCTTGATATGCAAAAGCTCTGGCCACAGAGTTCACATGATTTTCCATACTCAGAGACTGCTTCTTTTGTTAGCTGTTATTCAGATGTGCTTCAATGATACCACTTTAACCCTGGTGATGAATGATTCCTCAATGTAAAACCAGTACATTTCTCTTCACCATGCTGTTTTCCCACAGATGAGATTTCAGTCATTTTTCCTCTGGTCCAGCAAGACTGAACATTGACTTCTCCCTAAACTGTTAATGTGAACTAATTTGTACAGGTAATTGTGCCTCAAGAGAAGTTTCTTGGCTTCTGTGGAGCACCCCTATCCAGAGGTCTGGTGATCTGCTTCTGCAGTTCTTTCACATGATAGCTGCTTAAATGAAATAGGAGCTTAAAGAAAAATGAATTCAGATCATCTAAGCACAAAGGACACTAGAACAAGCTGCATGCCTACAAGTAAATAGTTGTCTGGCTTGCCTCTATGCCTACCAGCCAAACATCGTATCTCAGTTTGCTCATATTACTATATGCTACCAATTTTCTCTTCAGGGCACCTTTTCTACTTAGGAGGAGAAAGAGACGTACAAGGGAACAAAGGGGAACAGAAGGGAACAAAGACACCTTGGAGGAGTCACTCTCAAACCAAAACAGGTTTTCAGGGGTCAGTACTGCGAGAAGTTCTGTGCAATATTTCATTAAAACGTAAGGTGATGGTCTGAAGACAATGTTTATTATATTTGTACACCAAACCAGGTTGTGAAAGATCAACACTGTGTTGCAGGTTGATGGTGGTCTTTTAATTGATCTTAATATCTGACTAATTAACTAAACAGAGATTGGCCAGGAAAAAAAAAATGGATGTGAAGGGTCATAAATGACAGGGAGGCAGCAATATGCTGTTGCAAAAAAAGGCAGATACCTCCATGAGACATATCAATGAGAATAGGCTGTAAATGGCATGATGCACTCTGTCCAGTCTGGCCAGTATTGGTGAGGACTTTGGATATTCATATGTGGGTTCAGTCCTTACAAATCAAGAAAAATGCAGTTAAGTTGGGCGGTTGTCCTAAAGGGAGGAAAGGAAACGATCATAAGACTACTGTGTAACTTTTATGAGGAAATATTGAAATGATTTGGATTGTTTATCCAAATAAGACCAGAAGGAGCCAAAGTGAAGGAGGAAGATAACTCTTCTCAAGTAGGAAAAAGAATTTTATAAAGATGCACACCCGCTCTGTGGGTTCATATGACTCCATGGTATCTGGAAAAGGAAACAAATACACAACACCTTCACAAGGAATTTCACTTTATGCAACTCTAGGATCCTTTCCTTGGCAAACCTTTCCTTCCCTCACATATCAGTGGTCATGGCTCCCTTGAATGGCATCTTAAAAGAGCAAAGATGGGGTTTTTTTTAATGATTACTAAATTAGGCAGTTCAGTGGCAACTTTGCCTTCACCTAGGCTTCATCAAACATAAGTAAAGATCTGTGGACCAGATTCAGACCTGGTGTATGCTAGTGCAACATAACCTTTGAAAGAGTTTCTCCTTCTTCCACCAGACCTGAATTTAGCCCTTAATTTAACTCAGAGAAAAATGCAAATTAGCCTAATTAAACATACAGTTCAAGCAATCAAGTTACTGGTTTTGTACTATATTGATCTATTTTAAAATATCAACGTAGGACAGTTAAAAGCAAAGGGGGCAATTAATGTCTTTCCCTGGGAAGGTGTGAAAGGTACCTGTCAGGTTTCATTAAGTGTATTTATTCTTTCCTTTCAAATTGTCTCTGCTTTGAGCAGACCACTCTTCTGGGTTAATGGTGACAGAAGACAGGAGGACCGCTGTAAGCATTCTACACAGCAAATGTAGCCTATTAGTGAAAGAAGGGGAATCCTGAAAATAAAATACCTTATAGTTGATGCCTCTGAAATGCCCCATATGCTTATAACTGTCTCAGAAAACCAACACTGGAGCTCGATACCCCTGCCTTTGTGAGAGACTTAATATCTTTGGGCAGTGTTTATATAAGAGAAAAAACTGTTATTAAAATAGCTTTACAAAAGAGGATCTGAAGCACAGAAAGATTAACTTATTTGATGAAGGTCGTACAAAAAAAGCTCTGTGAAACAACCAGAAGTTTTGTATAGATCTTCTGAGTCCAGCTCTGGCAAGTTTTGATCTTATTCCTTAGTCCTAAAGGAACATGAGTCCTTTGGTAAACATGTTGTTATGGCAAGTGACATCTGAAAGTCTAAGAAATTAGGTTTTTCCATAGAAGCTCCACTCAGAGCTTGTGAAAATACCCCACTGGTTTTAAAGGGCCAGCTAAAAAGCCATCCTTCATTTTTGGTGTGAGCACTGCATGACTGCATTAGACCTCATAGGATCAGCCTGAGCTCAGCCAACTAATGAACCTGCCCATAACCAGGAGAAACTGACCTGCTATGAGGAGTGAGAAGGTGATGAGGGAATTTTCTTACTGGACATGTTGCAGTGAAAGGGATAGGGCTAGAGACAAAAGAAGGGAGAAGAGGCTATGGACAAAGAGAAGGGTCTTTGTGCACTTCCTGATGAAACCTGCGCTGTGCCTTGTCTATGTTTCTGTCAGTTCCTCTGGAGCAAGTACTGCAGGGCTGTGATCACAGCCGTACAGTTTGCAAATAACCAGCAAATGTGAGCAGCCATAAGTCTCTGAATTGTGACCTTTGATGGTGGAATAGATTTCCCTTGTGATGCTGAGATTCTTTGACAGCTGAGCCTGACTCTGAGTTTACATGTTTTGTCAGGCCAGCATCTCTCAGGGTTTGTGGTTAGGGTGGCCTTGGTGACAGTCACTGTTTTCAGTTGAAGATGTGAAAGAGATGCTGGGCTTCAGCAGTAATTCTTTGGGTATTTCTCCAGCTGAAAATCTGCACATCTCTGAGTATTTTCTTCTCAGTAGCTTTTAATGTTATATGGACTTTTAAGAAGTATAATTTTTTGTCAGTGCCACTGAGTGATGCACCTTTAACCAAAGATAAAACACTACCCACATTGCTTCTGATTTAGCCTTTTTGGCCTGGTTGCTGCAGATCATTTTAGCAAGGGAAAGGTTGTCTGCAGTATGAATCCCCCAACCAGTGAAACTACTTTGTCTTAATTACCTCAGGACGAGAGAGTGCCCCTGAAGCAATCATCTTTGTTTGTTAACACACCCTATCTGCTGTGCTACTCCCCATAAATAAAACATGACCAAGATTACAATGTCATGTTCCCGTGGACTCTAGACCCTGGTAACTGCTCAAGTAGAATGCACAAAAACATCCCACAGCAACCCTGTGCGTATTGGAGGGCATAGCAAAGGGATGTTTCTCATTCCTAAGCAACCACATGCATACCAGCTTCTAATATTAAACATGATGTCTGCTCGAATGCTAACAGGATGCACAAGACATACTCTTTCTCGCCTTTGTTGCCAGAAAACAGCAGATCCCAGGCCAGATCTGTAGGTGGTAAAAATCAGCAGAAGCTCCAAGATCTAGTCCAAGAGTTTAGCTTCTTCAGATTGCCTAATTGGAGCCCATACCCTGGTATTAACAATTACTATGGATTTGGGGCAGAGGGTTATAGGTAATGTTGAGGAAGATTTAGGGATTTGCAAATGCTTTGTCTTGTTTTTCTCTTGGTTTTTTTCTCTGTAAGAGTTTGTCCATTAGTACTCTGCCACTGTTGGTGTTCTCCCTAGGCAGAATAGCACTTGACTACTTAGCCTAGGATAAATTAATACTGTAAACAAATAGATTGGCCCTTAGATATCTGGTAGGGGAAGGTAACAGGTACCAGCTGTGAAATACTCCTCAGGCTTTGATTCTTAGAGGTAAAATTGGAGGATAGGATCACTCCGGCACCAAATAGTGCCTTAATCTGTGCTTGATCTTACTAAAATTAAGGGGCACTGTGGAGTTAAATATTGTTTAATGGAGGTTAAGATAAGGGCAGTGTAAAATCACTTCCTCTGAGATAGAGTAAGGGGGAATGAAGCTGCCCAGGTAGCTCAGAGGAAGGCATATATTCCTGTTATCCGCTAAAGGGTTTTGACTTTTGGTGCAGTGGCAACCTGGACCAGTGTGATAAGACAGTAGGGAAGATGGGTTGGTTGGAGATCTGGCACCTTCTGGTGGGCTGCTTCAAGGTCATGTAGCACCAAAAGAGTTGAGGAGAGCTCTTCTGATCTTCTGTTTGTACAGGACACTTCCATTACAGAAATACCCTGTTACACCTACATTACGTATCTTCAGATATGTCAGGCTCAAATAAATTAATTCCCATGTACTCTCAAATCTCCTCTGCCTTTTTTTCTGAAAGAAATTATGTGTTCGGTTCTACTTCCTTCAGTTATCAACTTCACCGCCCCCACCCCCCACCCCGAACACTGATGAAACTGCCTTCCTCTGGTCCACAGATCAGCTACAAAGTGGAGGTGATTGCTTTTTCAAGTGGTTCAGCATGATTGTTATGCAGAGAAGGTCCACAGGGAAGATTCAAGATATGGAAGGAGAACAACAAGGAAAAGATTGCTTGAAACCATGAAAGAGGTTTGTAAAAATCCCATTGATAGGGATGAATGAAATGATGTTGGCTGGGGAAGGTCAAAAGTGATTTTTCACCCTGTATGCAGGTAAGCTGCAGCACTTCTTGATACATCTTTATAAAGGTTTACATGCCTTAAAAACAAAGTTTTGCAATCTTGCAAAAAGGAAACCTTCTGAGGATTCCTGAATACACGGAAACCACCCTTGGCCCAGGAAGTTGCTGAGTCACAAAGGGCTGGAGACTGGAAGACTATTTAGAGAAATATTGTACATGTTGCTTTGATCTTAGATGCTCCATATGCTCCTGTATTTGAGCATTACTGGAGAAAAAAGATGCAGACCTTTGTTCTGATCCCACACATTGCTGCCAAGGCCATACTTGGGGGCTGACAGTAAGGCTGGTGCCATAGTCTGGTCTGTGCACTTCATGGCAGATTGCTAAAATTTTCTGAAACAATCTTCAATGGCCTTCCTAGTCTGTGCCATGCTGTATACTTGTAATTGTGATGCTGTATTTATTCATTCAGAATATATCTATGTCTGTGGCCCATATTATAAAAACCAAAAAAAATTCTCTATGTCCAGTCAGCTCTCAGCAGCTCTGCTCAGATAATCAGTTGTGCCAACTGCCCTGGTATTCTTTGTGAGAGAGACAAATATCTCCTGCAAGGGGAACCAACAGCTCCTTTTTTATACAGGACACCAAACAGACATCAGAAAGGGCACACTGCTGTCTGACAGGCTGTTGCATGGATTATCAAAGGCAACTGTCTGCCAGTGCCTTGACCTACTGTAAGCTTTGGTCAGGCCACGCATTTCATTCATTTGTGAATTCAGAGGTGCTTTTTGAAAACAAAAACTCTTTTCTTGGCTAGTTGCTCTAAACGCAGGACTCCAAATCTCTGTAGAATACTTCAGTTCTTTTAATGATTTGTGCCCTGTCACTTACAGCGTTCTGTCTTTTTTCCCAGCACAGCAATAAAATGTTATTTTCCTCTCTTGTGCTTTCTTTCTACTACCATACTTTCAAGTTTTGTTTTGTTTGTTCAGTGTTGTCTTGATAAATTCCATATTGTTCTTCCTGGTTTTCTCTCTCATCTTTGTCTTCATATCATTGTCCTGATTTACAAAAAACTGCTTTATTTCTTGAGCTTAAATCTCTCTATCTGCTTACTTATCTCTTGCAGTTGCCTTGTTTCCTCAGATACAACCCTGGCTTTTATCTGGCATCTCACAGCCTCTCTTGGCAACTTTCTGCTAAGTGTCTTCTTTCTTCATTTGTAGCACCATTGTTCAGGCGGGTTTCACTTTGAGATTTGCTGGCTTTCATTAGTCAGGATGGCACATTGGAAGTTATGTAAGCACTGACTTTTTTATTTTATTTAAAAACTATCAGGTTAAAGTGTGTGAAAAAAAAAGGGTGGCTCAAGCAATAGAATAGTCTCTAGTTAAGGTTTACTGCTTCTAGGTAACAGCTTTGGTTTGCAGGGAAATATAAAGGTAGAGGGGAAAGGAGCAAATCTCCATATTGCATAAAATCAGCATGGCTCTAAATTTCCACAGCTGAGGGCTTGGCCCTGACTCTTAATTCATTCATCTTGCTTAGGGACCTATCATCTGCAGAATATTTCAGTCATTTTGCAGCTGGGGAGAGAGACGTGTTGGGGCAGATCTATGTGTCCGTGCAGAGGAGTGTGGATGTTGCGAACCCGCCTGTGCCCAGGTGTGCGGGTGGAGCTCCTCAGCTGCTCCCGCTCCCACGGCCGCCGGGACATGGCTCAGAGGGATGGCTGGGCTGTCACGGGGAGGGCTGTAGGCAGCTGCTGGAAGGCGTTTGTGGTAGGTAGAGCTTCCTGCCCCAAGGAAGGGGCAGGAGCAGAGACTATGTGCTGGTGGGGTTGTCTATGAGTGGCTCAGCCTCCCAGAACTGCTTCTGGGCGGACTCGCCATCATCACCTACTGCTGTCCCGGGGCTGTGCCTGAGGCATGATCAGAGCCATAATTTGTTGATGAAAGGATCTCTTATTGCGGAAAGTCTGAGTTACTGACCTCTGAGTCCTGTTAATTAAAGTTTGGTAATCCAGGAGGGAGGAGGACCTGGAAAATCATGCTTTGTCCTACGTAAATGTTGGTTATGGTAAGCTACTGCTGTCACATACTGGCACTAAGGGAAACTCCAGACTGAACAGTGGAGTCATCAGACAGAAATGGGTTTTGCAAATTGGAATTGCCAGTTTTTGTGACAATGAGCAAGAATGTAATTTTTTAACCAAATGTATGTGTCATAACTTGACCTCAGTGAATATGCTTTAATTAAGTCCTTTTGTTGCTTTTCACCCCTTTCCCTCAAGCAATTCCAAGTTTTTGCAAACGGCCAGACAAAGTCTGTTGTGATTATTATTTATCTGACAGAACTGTGAATGACCCGCAAGTATAAAAAGACAATATACTAGCTCCTGTCTTTGGCCTTTAGGCAGAACTAGCCGTAGCCATTACTGGGGTAATGAGAACTTTTCAGCTCTCATTGTGATGTGCTGCAGTCATCCCTTTGGGCAAAGCTGCCTGTGAGCTGCTCAGCTGCTCTGAGCCTGCAGCCTTCCCCTGCAGTCATGAGAGCCAAGCTGGTGCATATCAGATCCAGATTTGGCCCAAAGACATTTGCTTTTGTCTTGGGAAAAGGGATAGTCTGCAACAGTATCATTCAAGTTGGAAACCTGACCTAAAGGCATGAAGCACTGGAGTTTATGGGAGCTGCAGGTGGGATGGAGCTATGGAAGCCCTTCAAACAGGTTTGAAGAAAAGGTTCAGAAAGCCTGGGCGATGTGGAAGACGCAAAACTGGAGATAGACCAAAAGAAGCAAGAAGAAAACAAGAAATGCATGGGAACAAAATCCAGGCCAGGGAAATGATGGGAAGGTGGTGAGAAAGAGCAGGGCTTTGTGGGAGGTAAGGGTCAGCAGTTAGAGAAGTTTCACTGCTGAGCACCTGAGCAGAAAGTGGGAAAAGGGGGAAAGATTTGGAAATTGGTAGTACTCACTTCATTTCAGATAATAAGTCATGAGAGCACCAAGAGGTCCAAGCCAGGCAGGAACTGGTATGGTCTGAGGCAAAGGGCTACAAGTGGGGCTGGTGAAGTGTGTTGGGGTTTACACTGCAGAAGCAGAAGGAGAAAGAAGCTTGAATGAATAGGCAATTCTACTTTTGCAGATCTATGGAGAATTTTCTAAACTCAAAAGAGGATCTCAGAGTGGCAGACCATTGAAAATAACTAAGTGGATGATCTCATTCCATTATTTTTAACTCCATATACCATTGATAATTAATTTGTCTGTAACCATATTGATTTTTTTGTCTCGTGTTTTATTGTCAGTGCTTTGTTTGCAGTATATAACTGGTAAAGTCACAATTAACCCCTATTGCCCTGTCCAAATACATCTGTGCATGTTTAGAAGCACAACTGGAATATGATGCTTTGAAGCAATTCTTGCAATTCACAGTAAAATGAAAACTAATGACAAGAAATTGCAAGAGGGGTACTTTCATGGAGGAAGGTCAACTTAGAACTGATCCTATACTGAGCACTTTTGGGGAACATAGTGATCACCTCATCATGAAACGATTCCTATTTTGCTCATATCTAGAACAAAAGATCTGTATGAAATATTCTGCTGTAGACTTTTACCTAACTGATTAGCATTTCTAAGGGAATACTTATGCTCAAGCCAAATCAGGATACTTTACATTTCTTGAAATAACTTCCCTCTGATAACATTAAAAACCTTGATACGCATGTGCTAAACCTGTGATTCTCTTTTTTTTTTTCCTTTTCTTTTTTTTTTTTTTTTTTTAATTTCTTTGTGGCCTGACATTTATTTATTATCTTAAACGCAACCTTTCTTGCTTCTAGAAAAATTAATTTTGTTTTGAATCTTTGGGATAGGTAATATGTGTATTTACACACACACACACTCCCTTTTTTTTAACTTGAATTTTCAGTTGGACATTGTGAACCTCAGCCACCAGGTACAGCAATTCCTTTGGGCAATTTGCAACAGAGTCACTAAAATACCAAACCCAAACAAGCAGCAATGCCCTCCTGTGTGCCTTGGTTTCTGCACTCTCAGTTCTGCATGTCAGAATAGCTTTGCTTTGCCGTCAAAATTCACAGGATCACCTGCAGACAGTCTCAGAGAAGCACTTTCCAATCATGATGAGTTCTTATTGTTTGTGTGTAGATCTGTGGTTAGTGTTGGTGCTATTTGTGCTCATGCTGGCATGAGGACACTGGCATAAGAACCCAGACATCTCAGGGGCAAGTAGGCTCCTAGGTCTGAATTATGCCGATGAACATATAGAAGTTCAGTTTTAGTAATGAAAACTCTCGTTTCAGAGGTTGTTTGTGTCAAAGTTTGTTTCAGAGCTTGTTTCCGGTGTTAAATGAAGCTACAGTACCTATGGTTTCTCTTGTTGTCATGGTTCATAGTGTGAGAATCATTAGGCTTAGTCGTTTCTGATCAGTGGCCCAAGCCACAACTCCTCACTTGAATTCTATAGGGAACACCTGGAATTTATTCACTGAAGTTTCTAGAAAGCTACATAAATGGCATTCTGGTGGTGGACACTGATAATTTTGCTTTTCTGGCACAAAAGACCACTCTTCCATTGAGATAAAACTTGTATGTGAGGGAAACACAGCCCTAGGGAAGTTCTCCATCATTTAAAACAAAAGCCTAACAAGCTAAGGACTATCACAAGCTTCACAGCCTTCCACTCCAAGTGTGAGACATACTTTGTGACCTTGCTTTATCCAATATGCAGAAACATGTGCAGACAAAACCAGACAAAACCCCAACAAACCCTATGAAAACAAGAGGCCTGGCGCCACATACTCCTCCTCCATGGGGAGATGATGAGAGAACAAAGAACATGTGATGGATGTGAGACACATTGCATATTGTGATGTCCTCAGATACTCAGATGAGCAAGTATCCAAGTTGCAATGGGACAGAAAGACACTTCAATATCTGCAGCAGATTCTAATGGAAAGTGAAGATGCCATGGTGAGTGTTCAGTGCCATGGTACTCTTCTTGCAGTGAATGTTCATGGATCATCAAATTTGGTAGTTAGTATAGACGTGTTTTCTTCTGGACATTTCATAGCATTCCTGACTTTATTAAAATCATGTGTTCTCCTGCTGTGTTTCTTTTCCTTTTTTTTTCTTTTTTTTTTTTTTTTTTTTTTTTGTATTTTATTCTTCCTTGTATGTAGAATGTCCTAGTTTGACTGCTGGTCCGGTGGCTATTTTCCAGGAAAACTGTTTTGTAACAGCTGGCTCACGTTCCTCGACTTTAGCTCATAGACTATCACAGTTGAAAGTCTGCCTGTAATCATGTAATGGAGACAGGACATGTTTTTAACTTACATAGTGAGGCTGAAGCTATGACAGTAAGTAACACTTTTCTTACAGAGAAAGCTATAGATAGACAGAGGGAAAAAATAATTGTGACCGAAGGAAGAAATTCTTCAGTTCTGCTCCCACACTGAGTAACTGGAAGTCTGTAGGTGCACATTGTTGGTACCTGCTGTGACTGCTTGCCTGTGGGGGATAATTTTCACACAGGAGGTTTAATAATAAACAATTCCAATACTTCCCAAAATGAGGACCAGTTTTCAGTGAGGAAAATTTTTTTTTAGTTGCTTTTTGGAAGTGGAGCTTTGAAGAGAGTCCTTCTGGAATTAATCTTCAGACAACCAACAGCCACCCTCTAATAATAGTCTCATGTAAATCACACAGGGAGAACTGAAATGATAAAGGGTTTTTTGAGTTTTCTGCCCATAATCATTCAACATATTAGATTCAATCTTCAGCTATTGTTGTATTGTAGAGATTGTTGAATGTGATGCTTTTTACAAGTCCTGATCATAGAATTGTTGAATCATAAAATGTGAGTTTTCCGGGTGTACAGGAGAGAGCTGTTCACTGGACAAGAGATGTGTGTGACTTAGTCAGGGGAAAACAATTAATGGATTTCTTTGTCACTCTGAGTGTTGTGTCAGTTGGTGGGGAGATGTGTAATGGGATGGCCTGATGGGGTTATTGGCTAACACAGGGCCTGTCCGTCTGTCTCCTTTGCTTCTTCGGCTGATCCTTCTCACATGATTTATACTGTCCTAAAAGGACAGGCCAACAATTCAGGACATTTGCAGCAGCTTCCATACTTGTCTTTCTGAATTTGAGCCAAGATGGGGTAAAATTCTGGCCTCAAAAGTCTGAGCTGGATCTAGTTGCCCTCCCATTTCAACCTATCCTTGCTGACTGGGGCTGAAAATCAGAGGCTCTTCTCACCTGTGGCAATCTTCTGCTCTGCAGGCATGCCATGTGTATCAGCATGTGTATCAGGTGAATGTGCTCACCATATTTGCTTCTACTGGAACCCTCAGCCCCTCAACTTTGTTCTCTTGCATTTTATCCTCCCTTGCAGAAGGCAGTCAGCTTTCTGGATGACATTTCTTACCAGTTACCTGCTGAAATGGGACATGCTGTTCTAGCACAGGTCCAGTCTGCCTGAAGTACAAATTCAATCTGTAAAGCAGGTTCTAAGGCACATAATTAAAAAGGAAGTTGAAAATTATTTAAACACAAGTCTTAGCAGGGGAAAGTTGTAATCTGAATGTGTGCTTCTGCTCAGTGCAAATATTTGGTGACTGTAGATATACAAAATGGATCCATTGGCTTACCTTCCTCTCATAGGTCGGTGCCTTGATACAGTGTGTGAGCTGTACACTCATTTGGCAAGTAGGAGGACACAACCCTTCCAAATTGCAAAAAAATGAAACATCATAAATAGTGGGGATAGTCATCTCTCTTCTTGATGTCAGTATATTAGGGTTCATTATCAGCTGGACTTACTATGTCAGGTTTAATACTTTGTTAACTGTGGTTGAGTGGAGTGTGGTTGGCTTAGTGCAGTAGCAAATCATTCATTTCTACCCACAGTATAGTATATAGACTGCTATGTGATTGTCCTATGCTCAGCAGAGGCTGGTCTCAATTGGAAAGTAATTGGAAAGTTATTGAAAATATTGGAATTTTCTGTTGTAGAAAATAAGAAATGAAGTGTTAAATTTTAGGTCACAGTGTACAAAAAACACTATGGGAAAAACAACATACATTGTTCCTCCAGATAAAAACCCAATAAACAACAAAACAAAGGCCCACAGAAACCAAAGGAGCTGCTAGAGACAAATGTGAATTCCACTTTAAAGAGAAAAAAAAGCAATAAGTCAGCACAGCACTAACAGGTAACACAGAAGGTGACAAGTAACATGTCTCTTCAGAACCCTAGACAATGTCTTCTCTTTACAGCTGTTGTCACTTCATTTGAAGGACATTAGTAGCTTCATCTTTACTGCACTCATGGGAATAAAGGAGAAGAGACAGCACCTAGAAGCTATACTTCCCTGAAAGGATGTGTTAAGGGTTATCGAGTAAGCTAAAAAGGTGAACTAAGTGAAGAGATGTCCTTGGTGTTTGATGTTCAAGCATAAAAAGAGAGAGAGCCAAAGTGGTGCATAGGTCAGGTTTTAGTCCTTTCTATACAGATAGTGTCCTCTCCCACAAGGCACTTCTTGAAAGAAGAGTTTTTAAAGATGTTTGACATAAATGTATCACATAAGCAGCCTATCAAGACACAGTATCCCTTCTTGGGAAGCAAACTTTCCCAGTGTGATTTTTACTGTGCTTAAAATAGCAACATTATATGGGGTTAGCAGAGCTTTCTTATACACTTAAAATTCTCCTCAATTATATAACTTAACACCATTTCACACCAAGTTCTCTCTTTGATAGTTTTTGTGAGTTTCCAATTTGCTTGGAGAATTAATGTGTTTTCTTCTGGGTTTAAGAGAGTTACTTTTTCATGCCAGTATTGTACAAAGACTTATGTTTACCTTGCAGGCATCTTGATGTTGGTGCCAATGCAATTTATTCTTGTGATGATAAGAGACTGGCTTGTAGTTGGTTCTTCTGTTAGCAGGGTGTTTTGAAAGTCTGTTCTGATGTTTACTGGGTATTTTTCTGCTATGTTCCTCTCCACATCCTGCTGATTGAGTCTCAGTACCACCTTCAAGTTAATGTCCTGAGTTTGTAATAAGTGTGTATCTGTGATATTTGGTGAATAATATACCTAGCCACTGCTGTGTTATGTGATTGAAGCTTTATCTGTTCAACACACATATCTTCCTCACAAATATATTATTTCTCATAAGGTTGCATTTGATCCCAACAGGGTCTCCCGATGGTAGTTTTGAGATGTTGCTACTTCATCACCTATTGTATGCTTTAGACTCTGGAAGTCTCAATTTTTGTCCTACCTATCCTTTCACTGTTGGCTCTAATAAAGCTCTAACAACACAGGGACTCTTGGCAAGCATCTATCAACCTAGTAAGATCATGTGTGTGAGAGATCCTCTGTTTTGTTTCTCGTTGAACTTTTCTGTAATAGGCTGGAAAATTTTTCTTTCTCTACTTGACAAGCTTTCACATTTCCTGGTAAATTGCTCAAACTCATTGCTAACAAACTAGTGCCTATTGTCTGAAATTGCACAGTGTGGGATAACATTCGTGATGAAATGCTTTACTGCTTTGTTTGGGACGGTCACTGTGGTAGTGTCTGACAGCTTGTCTTGGTGCCAGGAGGAGGGTTTTATATAAACAATTTAGCATGAGCATATCCCTTGTTTTGACCACATCGCTTTTTCTCAAGATGCTGCTCTCTGCAGTGCCCTGGCCAGACTCCAAGTCAGGGAATAATTTTCTGTCTATAAAAATCCCTCTCAAAGTAAAACCAGTCAAGTCTTAAACACTCTTGAATTTAACTTGTCAGGTTAAGGAAATGTTAGCTTAAGATAATGAGGAAAAAATCAGAATTGTTTATTCCTTTTTTCCATCTTTCTAAATTTTGAGGAAATTGAACTTCAGCTTTTATGAAAAACCTGCAGCACATTTTCAAATGGTAAATGAATTTCTCCTATTTTTTGGTGTATCCTCTGTTTCAGGCAGCTGTTGGGGTGTGTATCTCACAAATCAATCTGTACTTCTATCATTAAAAATATGTTA
Organism: Xenops minutus; assembly: GCA_035221455.1. Classification (NCBI taxonomy): domain Eukaryota; kingdom Metazoa; phylum Chordata; class Aves; order Passeriformes; family Furnariidae; genus Xenops; species Xenops minutus. Next base: position 50,751,959 of record JAWWEE010000158.1, on the reverse strand, counting down.
TGCTATTGAACTTTTACATCATTGTGTAAATAATGTTTTCCAGTGTAACAAATTATCAATTTAAAATAGTTTTTTGGTTTAATAGACATTTTGTTCAAAAGTTCAGTGTTTAAAAAATTATTCATCAAAGAAAGAAAATTCTCTCTTCTCATTTCCTCAGTTTTCACTGACTGAATGGAGGTTTTGTTTCCATGTAAATCCTTTCAAAATAAGATTTTATCAGTTTTCTTATTGCATAATTAGAATTGCCCAATCATCTCCAATATTTGAGTAAAAGGTTTGCAAAATGCCTGCAGTGAAGGAGGGTATGACTTATGAGTAAAATTTGGCTTGTATGTGAGCAAAGGTGCCTATTTATCAAGACTGTATGGAACTCCGAGACACTGGAAAAAAACCTCCAAACAAATGCACATTGACAGTTTCAGAAGAATGAGAAAGATAGTAGGAAATTTAAGTATGTATTGTACTGCATGGTACAAAATAGTTAAAGGTTGACATGTTATTTTTTGGAATGAGAAAAATGGAATTAGTGACAAGTCCCTTTGAGATCCTTTGGGATGGAAGATGGCACATAGTGGCAGGATGCACAGTATTTGCTGTATTATTATAATCTTTCTAATTGTTCAGAAAAATAAAATGTACTTTGCTTGCCATCCTGTCCCTCAAATTTCCATCCCCTCTTAGAATATGCATTTGAACAGTATAAAATGATGTTTTGGCAGGCCCTGTTGAAGATAATTACACAGACACTTTATTTAGGTCAAAGCAACTGGGACTACAGTTTCTTCTTCCAAGTTCCTAGAGATTGTTATTTTTGTGGAGGGGTCATCTGCATAACTTAGAAATTAAGAGGCCCTTGCATTGTATATGAGGCATAATTTTGTTTTTTTCCTGTTTGCCTTTGATCTGTGCACAATAAGGAAAACCTCCTCCAGTTTGAATTTCAGAATGATACGAATTCTGAGTTTGAAGTATCACAGTATGCTGGGAAGAAAGGGAGAGCTGGTTAATCCTTTGTAATGCTTTCTAAATGAAAGGAAGGAAACATTTTAATAGCATGTTGCAACAACCAGTGCCTTGTGTGTGTGTGTGTGCACATGTGTGTGTGAGTGCACGCATGCTCATGCCTCTAACCCTGTGGTTGAGTTGGCACACAGAGCCCAGCTAATAAATAAAGTTCTGGCAGGTTGTGTTAATCATTGCTACCCCTGGAAAACAACTTTCGTTTGTAAATCTTAGGCATTACTCAGATGTTTAGTGCTCTGCTTCTGGTGAAACACTTTGTAAACCACGTGTCATTTCTCTTCTCTAAACAGAGTACAAGAACTTAATTTTGGGGTTCTCCAGATTTGTGAGGTAAATTTGAAAATTTGTAAAAGCCAGTTCCAGGCTATGTACTAAAAGTTGCAATTACTGATGTATTCTAAATTGAACATGAGGCTTGTTTTAAAATAATATTGCCAGTAAGCTATGAGCCTTATGTGTTGTGTAAGCATAGGGAAAGCTATGCCAATTAACTCCTCGTAAAATTCAGGTAAGTTCTAGAAGATGTGAATTTGGCTCACCCTTTTTTGAGGATAAAGTAACAACCTAAGAGTGATGGGATGTCATATATGTTGATAGTTTTCAAATAAGTTGAGAACTTCATACTTTTCTGCTGGCTGTATATCTGATGTGTTCTATATGAAATTGTAAAGGAATAGGACATCATGGGCACAACTCATTTAGTCCATTACGTTACAGTAGATAGTTTCCCTACAATTTAGATAGGCCCTATAGAATACCTATACCCTTATTCACATCTACAAAAGCATAACCTTATAATTTACATGTATATTATTATATCTGTATTTGTAAAAAATAATGTGCTTTTATGTTAGTTTAGAATATTTATTTACAAATATAATAAAAGGTCTGAAAAGCTTTTACTATCTGAGAATACAAGTGGAAAACAGTTTGGTTTTTCTTTTTTTAGCAATGTCACAGGACTCCAAAAATCCTTCTGTAAAACTGCAGCTGTGTGGTGCTCTTTGGCTGATAGCCTGTGCAGTGAAGGGATCGCATCAGACTCCTGCCGTTGCTTACTAAGTGATTCCCTCCTTGGCTCAGTGATGGGAAAACACTCTCCTCAGTTATTCTAGATATTACTTATATAGAATATCTTAATTTTTGGTAAAGAATGGAAGCTTTTGTTAATCAGAATCATGAGAAATTGAGCATATAACTAAGTAAGGATGTCTGAGGGTGCTGTTTTTGGAAAACATATGTGCCCAAGGGATGCTGACTTCCATAACATCTTATTTTATTTATTCCTTGGACTTATTTTCCATTCTTATATTTCCTACCTTATGATAAGTGTAGAAGCAGAGAGATCATCTAAGACCAAAAGGACAAGAAGAAAAGCAAAGAAAAACTTTGCTAAGATGATGAAAGTTTATGCAGTCCTTTATTTACTCAATCAGAGGACTATATGGCAGTCCTGTGAAGTGGAATCATTTAATTAGGAGATGGTACAAGTATTCAACCGAAGTGCTGCAGCTAAATTCTGTAATTGCCACATGGAGCATCAACTGTGTCTTCTTGTATGCTGTCTGCTCCTATAAGACTGCATCAGTGTGATCTATTGTGCTGTCAATATTACTTCCCATTTTCAATGGGAACTCCAGTGAGACTCTGCAACCTAGTCCAACTCCTGAATAATTTGGAGCTGAGTTGGATACAATAGGATCAGTTATTAAAAACAATTATTAAGAGTGTTATCTACCAAAATTGACTTTTGACTAGCATTCATTTATTGGCTTTGATTGAAGTGTCTCATGATCCAGAGAGACTGTGTTTTTGGACAGTAAATAAAATTCAATGACGGTAAGAGCAAAATAGTTATACAGAAGGAGGAATCCTCCTTAAAATCCTTGTCTGTTCATGTCTATATATATCTATGGACAGGATGGTATAGCCACTCAGAGATGTTTAATTAATTTCTGAGAGTTGTTCAGAAAGTTCAGCTCAAGAAAAGCAAAAAGAAGATTACGAATGATGAGGTAAAGGAACACGGGAAAAATAAAAAGCATTATTATGTTTTTATGCATGTTCATGGCATATCTGTATCTTAAACACTGAATACAATTATGATTATCTTATCTCAAAAAAGACAAAGGTAACCAGAAAGCAGTACAGAGAACTGTGATGTGTGCATCACCAGATGCAGGAATGCCTTGCGTGCACTGTGGACTGGAAAGAGTTGGACTTTTATCTTGGAAAGGAACTTCTGATGGTATATAATTAATATTGCGGAGAATGTCATTAGGGAAGGATTAGGCCCTGTTTTTCACAATTCAGTGAAATGATTAGGTTTAAAACAACAGAGCCTTCCTTTTTCTTGTGCAGTACTTAATCAAAATGGAGAATAGGATACAATGGAAGTGAAAAGCAAAAATGAGCTAAAAAAATAATTAGACATATTCATTGAAGCCTAGTGGTGGTTGTTAAACCATATGTTTCAGAAACAAACTCTGCTTCACAAGGTCATTAGATCTGATTGAGGGAAGCTTGACAGGTAAACTGGAGCCTAGGCCCAAACTAGAGCTCCTCCTCTGCTGCTTCCCCAAACATCCGTTGTGAGGCATAGGCTGGGCAGATTGCCATCTGATCCAGGGTGCATTTTGTACTTTTGTGCTTAGAAATCTTGTCTTAGATTTATTTTATTATATTTATTAGCCTTTTTCAAATGCCTTGAAGCCTTTTGTGTGCTGGTCTTCCCACCCTCTTAGGTCCAGTCAAACAAATCTGGGAGACAGTGTGTGTGCTAATGGGCTTGAGTACAAAAACAAGCTGTGGGAGAGACCACAGGAGTCTAGAGAAGCCACTTGCTCTTGTTCACACAAGCACAGAGTGCTAGTCAGGAACACCTTTATCTATCTGGTGAATTCTTGACCTTGTTAAAATCAATGGTATAACTACCTTTTGGCTCCAAAAAAGTTAGCTCTTCACCCTTTGTAACAAAAATTCTGTAGACATAAGTTAGTATACTGTATTCTGAATTATATTAGGATAGGCTAGTCCAGGCTAGAAAAGTAATTAAAGAGTGCTCTTTTCAATTAATGGAAGCCTATTTACCTTACCTTCAGAAACTCTGAACTGCTTTCATCACTGTGCGTGATACTTATCACAACCTGCCTTGGTGATTATCCAGTAAGAAGCTGCAACTCTGAAATCCCAGAGAGCTCTGAGAACCCAGGAAGGCAACAGACAGCCCTTTAGAGACAGCATGCATCTAGCAAAATCAGTTTTAAAATGAGTTCATCCATTTTTTTCAGGTATATAAATTTCTGCCCTGCATGTTAATGCTCCAAGTCTCACTCTGTCTAAATTTTCTACCTGCATAAGTTAACTTCAGCATGGAAAACCCCTGGGGAATATAGCAGTGCATGTGAAAGGGGGACCTGGATATTCTTGATTACGAGATGTATATCTCAAATAGGGTAGGAATGATTTTAATCCAGATTATGACATTTGTATTCTTTTCAAGTTCGTCTGCATAGGGGAAAACTTATTAACATCTCAGATATATGGTAGAAAAATTATTTTCCATACTAAGATAAAAATCTTCAAGTTAATTTTAAATGTAACATATTTGTTTTTTTCTCAGTTTGCTTTTTCTTTATGAGATTTTTCTTGTCCTGGTGTATTTCGTGAATAATAATCTTCAGTCTTCAAAAGAACAATAGCATTTGGATTTTCTTCCACATTAACTGGACTACATTTTTTGAACACATGCTAGAGATTTAGAGCCACATCCTTGTGAAAACTGAATCAAAGGAGCTTTGCTGATTTACACAGTCTGAAGATTTTTCTCTATGTTCTGGGCTTTGCTGCTAGCCCCAGATTTCATGCTACAAGAAACCATGAGAGTTTCCATCATCACTGTATAACTGCCTCTGTGCTTCCAAAAGCTGGGAGAAGGAGAAATACAAATGATCTGGAGAATATTAGTACTGGAAATTGGTTTAAATTTAGTACTACAAAGTGCAAAGTACTTCCCTTTGGAAACAGTAACAAGAACTTCTGCTAGAAAAAAGGAGACTCATTTAGACAGAAATCAAATGCCTGCATTTCAACCATTGCAATCTAATACATAGGGATGTGTCTAAGCCATTGGCAATGATGTGACAGTAAAAAAGGCAATTGAAATCCCAGGTAAGACATACCTAGTAGAAATAGCAAAATATTAATGATACAACATATGGTATAAAAAGAATCTCTGGAATAGGTTGTACAGTGCAATTGTTCACGCTTCTTGAGTCAAGATTAATTTAAATGGGGTGAAAATGTATACAAGAATCTACTGGAAGAAGACAGGAAGGCAATCTACCTCAGAAAAAGAGAGGGAAAGGTCTCAGTAAGAGAAGCTAGTGTCCTGCCTCAGCCTTCCTGCCTGAGAGCTTGATTTCAAGCTTTGTAAGCAAAACTGGAAAAAAATCCCCCAGACCACTGTTTTATGGTTAAACAATGGCTGAGAATTATATGTAGACCCTAAAAACAATCACTTCCTATATACTTTGAGATTTCACAGCTTGCTTTCTCACAGATGAATTTTAATATATCTGTCAGTCTTCTTTAGATAGGAAAAGTAGGATACAGTATGCAACACTGAAACTATTTCCTATCCGCTCTCCATATGGATACCGTCAGAGTAAGCTGCTTCACATAAAAATATTCTTAGTGGGAGCATAACAGCATCCACATGAGGATTGAACAGGGGATTAATTCTTCCTAACTGTAGGTGCCTAAGGTGTTTCACATAGAACCCTAGTTGTATCCAGAGGGCAATCAGATCTTAGGTGGGTTGGAACACCCTGGGGAGATGTCTCTGTCTTGACTAGGCAGTAGTATTTGGCACTTGGGTTTGGTGTCTCAGACAGCGTCTCTCTAACCTATCATAGGTGAATCCTTCTCCTTCATGCAGAATTGCTGGTGTGCTGCAAATTCTCATCTCAGCGTGAATTGAGTTCAAAATGAAGACAAAGCCACCATCAAAGAACAAAATCAATGTTTTTTTTGTCACTGATTTGAAGGCAGGAGAATTGGGTTTGAACTAACATTTCTACTCTGAATATGGCCTCTTAAAATGTATATTTTTACATGAATCCCTTCCTCTCAAGGCAAGAAAATTATAGTTAACTAATTTCTAAGTTTCTTTACTGGTTGCTTCTACGTGGTTGTTTCAAGCCTCTGAGGAAGAATTACTTCCAGGTTGACTTTTCCACCAGTTGGAATCTCTCCTGTCAGGATTATGAAGCTGTCTCCCACACAATATAAAAATCTCTTTGATGTAACCTGTATCTCACTCTAGCTGCACAGTAAATATCTGGGAAATTATACTCTCCAGTGGGGAGGGTATCCTGTGGTTACAAGTATCTTGAGAGTTGGTCCAAGAATTATTCTTCTTCCTCTCCTTCAGTCTCAGTGATCTATAGCATTTACCTCCTGTAGATTCCCCTTTGATTTTCATTCCTTTTGTCTTTGTCCAAGAACTTCACTACCCTATTCTCCATTTTCATATTGTCATCTGCTGGCATTGGAGTTGTTTTTCACATACAAAACCATTCCTCCTCTGTCTCTTCCCATTGCATCTCTTCTATATAAATTGAACCTGTCTGTACTGATATTCTGGTTATGAGAATCATTTTACAAGGTTTCACTTGCACTTATATTTTCCATTATTTAGTGATATTTCTAGTTCTTCTTGCTTGCTTCCCATACAGAATTTCCATTCACATAAAGCCACTTTATGACTTTAGTACTCTTATTATTCATCTTCGATTTCAGATCCTCAGCTTCTGCCTTTGTATGTTAAAAGCACATACTTGATTCTTTGAATTAAGTAAAAGCTTCTCTGTTCAGCTTATTTTAAAGCCCACATAACAAGATAATTTTGTACCTGAGAAGTTGTTGCTCCCTCTGTTTTAGTGGAGACCATCTAAACAAAGCAGTCATCACAGAAGATAGCTGCATACTCTTTGATTCTAAAATCTTTTTCTCTGTGCTGCAGGAAAATATAGCGATCTGTGTCTCTCTACCTGTCTTTTCTTTTCTTTGCCAATGCATTGTATTGGAAGGGTCTGTGAAAAAAAGTCACCTGGGCTGATTTCAGCTTTGTTTCTTTCCCTGTTTCTTTTCCTTGATCTCTGAGGAGGTCTTTCATCTTCCCTAAACAAAATTATAGCTGTTCCTTAATTCAGAGATTGCTTATCAGAAAAAAACCCCTTCCTTCTAAATAAATAAATAATTAGAATAAAACTAGATGAATATGAAACAAATATTTCACATTGTTGTAGTTATCAATATGCTAATGTCTGTACTCTGCAGTATTACTGTGGAAATACTGTCGTATTACTGTGGAAACAGTGATGTGGGTTACTAAAAGAAAGATGATCTACTGTCAAATACCTGCCAAAAAAAGAGGGATCAATTTCTTTATGAGCTTTCCTATTAAAAAGAACAACAGAAATCAGCCCAATCTGATTCATATTGCTGTGGATTTTGAAGCGTGAGCTCAAAGCATCATAAGAAAATTGCAGCCCAAACACTTTGGGAGGCATTCTAAGGCTATGCAGGAGCACTGAAGGGATAAGCAGAAACATTATTTGTATTTTAACAGATAAATGTCATTTAGCTGTTTTCCTGTTTTAACAGGGAATTTGAATGATGATTCCTGAGTTTCTCTGAGGTTGGTTCACTTAGCAGCACTCTTTGATATTTGTGAAATGCCAGCTTTCTATGAATATAGGAGTTTGGCAAAGAACGAGAGAACTATTCATTAAAATTCAAAAGTACATAAATGACAAATAAGGAAGTAATTTAGAGGATGTATTTGGCATGTGGGGTGTGGAAACCAACCAAGTAGCCTACTGAAACTTTGACTATATTTGAAGTTGTGTATTTAACTCATTCTTCTGATCCCAAGCTGGCTGGAGTCTGCAGAGGATGTGCTTTCAGTCCTGTGAGAGGCACCTGGTGTGCTTTGTACTGAGGTCAGGTGTTGGCCTCTAGACTTGGTGAGGCCAAGGTGAAGGCTGAAAAGCTGGGCTGTCTGCTGCCTGTGCTCCATGAGGTTGATGGAAAGTGACAATATCAAGTGGCAGATAGGGTAAATGCAGTGACGTAACCAAGAGCATTATCTTTTATATTTATTGTCCCATGAGGCCAGGAATGTTGTTGCCCAACTGATGGCAATTTTTTCTCAAGAAGAGACAAAGGCAGCACCTTGTATCTTTCTGCAAGGATTAGGAGAGCTTCCTTTGTCTCTACTGTGCCTAAAGGTAACCTGCCCTTGGATATCATTTTGAGCAGGGCAACTTGAGCAGAGGTTTTGCCTTGCCTGGGCTAAAAGCCTGGAATGCTGAATACTCATTGTTATTTGTACTTGGAATAGATAGACAAAAACTATACTGGGATCACCTGTACGTGTCAACTGCATTGTCAGCACATAGAAACAGAGTGATTTCTACTCAAGCTAACGTTGTCTACGAGACAAAACACATCTCAGAGACGTCAAAGCTTCCTTTGCACGAGTGATTTTCTTTGCATGCCACATTACAGATCTGTGTTGCTGCCTGGAGTTTGCAAACATGCCTTAGCTCCCTTTTCACAGGATTTTGCTTGCATAGGAAAAAGCTAATGAGTTCAGAGGCAAGATTTGAAAATATATAGTGCCATGAAAAATATTGCAGAAGCTCTGAACCCTACTCACAAAAAAAGAGAGATGTATCAATCTATTATTCCCTCTAATAAGCTGCTTGGTACACAGTAAAGCCAGGAATTACCTTTACTGGCTTGAGAGCCATTTTAAGGTGCACAAATGGCACGGTAACTTCATTGTTCACAATGGTAATTAAGTCACTACATTATCTCATCAGAGTGAGTCACTTAACTGGCATCACTGTTGCAAGATGGGAAAATTTACCAAGCTGGAAAATTATGGGTCAGATTAACTCCTAGTGTAACATTCAGAAGTATTATGCCCTGAATACATTTGGCCCACCCTTTATAAATTAGATTGTGTTTAATGTGCTTTGGAGAGGAGATGAATCAGACCTGCTGTTGGGGGAAAAAAAAAGGGAAGAAAAAACCTGTCTCATCCTTTTAGTTTGCCCGTTCCTTGGGGCAAATGGCAGTTGAAGTTGTGGAAATAATCCCTTGTTTTTCCAGAAAAGGCCTACCTGCAGCTTCAGCAGTAGATCACCAGGAGACTGTATCTTCTGTACCAGGTCATGGGAGTTCAGTGCAGACTTGTACAGTAGAAAGAGCATGCCTGCAGTCTCTTAAAGACATCAGACTGCTGCAAGTCAGCCATGCACATGGCCCTGAAGGGATATCTACAAGGTACTTAAAGCTGTAACATCACACAGAAAGGTCTGAGATGGGAATTGAGTCTAAAATATACAATTACATTTGAAAAGTGTTTTAAACCAGACCATGAGTACATGTTTTTAAAAGCCCCTATGACTGGTTTTTTGACTGCTAATTTCTGGTTTTTAAAGGAAGAAGAAAAACAGAAGCTGTTGGTACTGTAATATTTTTACTGATGACTTGCATTATGCCTGAGTGACAGCTCCTTAATTCAATTGCAGGAAAATATGGACATCATGCCCAGGTAAACACTCATTAACTTTTCTTGGCAGCCCTTTTTAAATTAAAGGAAAAAAAAAAAAATGACACTCCAAGTTGCTGCCAGATTTGGCAGCTCTGATCTTGTCCTGAGTCTAATCCCAAGGAGCATTTATCAGGTTTCTTTTCTGAGCAAAGTGGATGCCACTGTCTCTGGCAAGCTTGGAACTTCGTCAGCCACTACTGTGGTGGCAATCCCGGCTTGGAAGCGAGTGGAGCAAAACCCCCTTAGTGGGTGCAGAGTGCTGCTCTCAGATTTTAGTTTTGTAGAAAGAGTTAAACATTTAAAGATGAAGGTTCAGGGGAGGAGAGTCTAAGCCTGTTTAACTTGTTTTTCTCTTCCCCAGAGCTGCCCAAGTTTACAGTCTATGGCGCTATCTGTAGGGCTTCAGACAGCAATAAAAGGGAGGCAGAGAGGTTCTCTGACAAAAGCCTGAAACCCTGGTATCTCTTTTGTTTTCACCCTAGTCTATGGCCACTGACATTACTCCCTTACACCATGGATGGGTAATAAGCCCCCTTCTCAGGAATAGAAAAGCTCTTATACATTTTAATGTGACCTTAGACAGTGCTTTTCAGAAATCACAGGCACATCTGACTACACTTGAGGTTGAATTGAGCTAATGGCATTCACCTCATCTTTAGATGCAAAATTGGAAGATAAAAAGACCTTGATGTGAAAAGGAAAGGGGGGTTGTGGGGAGCGGGGGTGGGGGGAAGAGAAGCAGATTAGAGATATTGCTTAAAAATCTTATGATTGCTAGTTGATAACGAAATGTCTCCTTCTCTTTCTAAAAACCCTATGGGCTTGCAAGATGTCCTTGTGCTTTTATTTTTAATGATAGAATCTTTTTATTCCCTGGCCAAGGAAATTTCAATGTTGCTGCATATGTGGCCAGGAGATATGTTGACCTTTAGCAAATCTTATTTTTAAAATCAGATGGAACAGTTATTGCAATATTCCAGCCCTGTAAGATTAAAAAAGAGCTTTCTTCGTCTGTAATCAGACGTGGATTAAATTTATTAAAGGTGCAGTATCTCTTTTTTAAATGACACTTGCCAGTCATCCTGAATTCTAATAAGACATTTGAAGATTTTGTATCCTCCTGCTTTTATTTTTTTTTTAAAGCTGTAACCAAGGCTCTATAAAAAGAGTGGGATAACTTATTTGACTAGCAAAGAAACTTGATGCTAACAGAAGGGCAATAGACAAAAGAAAGCAGCTGAAACATTAATGAATGATAATGCTGAGCAATGAAACATGCAAAGGAGCATGCAACAAGGAAATTCAATGAGGAAAATGTAATTTAAAGACCAAAGTAATTCTACGCAGTGAAAAGGTGCAACTGACACAGAAAAAGGCTTAAAAAATCAAGTGGTGAGTTGCTATAATAATTTCAATTTTATTCCTGAGCAGAATTGACTGCCTGTTGGGCACATATGCACATTTGAGAGTGCATGACCAGTCAATGCTTTTTGAATGTGTTTGTATTTGCTAAGTACAAACAGTCTCTCAGGGTTGTCCGAAATATAAGTAAACTATAATCCTTTCTCTCTGGAGTCTATAGACTGACTAAATGGGTTTCTCAACACTCTTGTTGTAATTTTCAGAGCAAATCTGGGGAGATATTCAGCAGCTTCTGTTAAAATGAAACTATCCAGAGTTTTTCTTGAAAATCATAGAATTGTTTAGGTGGGAAAATAACCTGAAGATCACAGAGTCCAAATGTTAAACCACCACTGTCAAGTCCACCACTAAACCGTGTCCCTAACCTCCCCTGGAGCAACTTGAGGCCAGTACCTCTTGTCCTATCACTTTTTACCTGAAAGACAAACCCCCACCTGGCTACAACCTCTCAGGTAGTTGTAGAGAGCGATAAGGTCTCTCCTGAACCTCCTTTTCTGCAGGCTAAACACTCCCAGTTCCCTCAGTTGCTCCTCATAAGACTTGTGCTTCAGACTCTTCACCAGCTCTGTTGCCCTTCTCTGGACATGCTCCAGTAACTCAATGTTTTTCTTGTAATGAGAGTCACAAAACTGATGACAGGATTGAAGGTGTGACCTCATCAGTGTTGAGTAAGAGGGATGATCACTTTCCTAGTCCTGCTGACCACACTATTGCTGATACAAGCCATGATGCCATTGGCCTTCTTGGCCACCTGGGCACACGCTGTCTCACGTTCAGCTGGTGTCAGTCAACATCCTCAGGTCCTTTTCTTCCAGGCAGCTTTCCAGCTGCTCTGCCCCAAGCCTGTAGCACTGCTTGGGGCTGTTGTGACCCAAGTGCAGGACCCAGCACTTGGCTTTGTTGAACATTATACAATTGGCCTCAGCCCACTGATCCAGTCTGTCTTGATCCCTCTCCAGAGCCTTTCTACCTCCCCGAAGATCAACACTCCCACCAAACTTGGTGTCATCTGCATACTGAGGGTGCCCTTGATCCCCTCACCTAGATCATTGATAAAGATATTAAACAGGGCAGGCAGCAATACTGAGCCCTGGGGAACACCACTTGTGACCAGTCACAGGCTGGATGTAGGACCATTCACCACCACTTACTTGTGGTAAGTCATCCAGCCAGTTTTTTACCCAGGGAACACCCTGGGTACACCCATCCACATCATGGAAATTGAGTTTCTCCAAGACAGTGCTGTAGGAAAGTCAGCTCCTACAGTATCCTTTTGTGGATTGCATCCAACCCCATAGATGTGTGCCTGTCTAAGTGGTGTGGCAGGTAACTGACCAGTTGCCCTTGGATTATTATCTGCTTCCCATCCCTGTCTACTAGCTCAGGGGGCTAGTTACAATAACTTGTCTTACTATTAAAAACTGAGGCAAAGAAGGCATTAAGTCCCTCATCCTTTCCCTTGTCCTTCATCATTGCGTTTCCCATTACCTCTAGTAAAGGATGGACGTTCTCCTTAGCCCTTTTTTTTTTGTTTCTAATGTATTTATGAAACATTTTTAAGTGTCTTTAAGGCAGTAGTCAGTTTGCATTCTAGTTCTCTCTGTTCTTTACCTCTAAGTGTGGGTTCAAAAACACTGATAGCACAGAATATGTGGAGCATAGAAGGACACTCAGCAGAAGTTTCTTGTTAAGCATATCCATCCCTTTAAAATAAGTAGTAGAGTTCTAATTAGGAATCTGATCTATGCTAATTTTGCCTTGCAAGGTACAGTCTATATGACTTTCCCAGTCCTAGTTAGCCAAAATTTTTGGTGATTCTGAACATGCTTTGCAGTCTGCATATGTGATAGTCACAGTGGGAATCTTCATGGTTGGTCTTCTGACAAAAAGAAGAAAATTCAGTTTTGCACAGCTGTACCCATAGCCCTATATCACAAGCAGTGCTACAGTCTCGGGATCTGGCTGGGACCCCTGGATGGGATCATGTTATATGTGCACCATGATCACTACCCTTCCACAACAGTGCAGGGAAATGTCCAGCTCCAGGCACTGTAAAAGCACCTTCCAGCATTGCACCCTGAACTTGCTGGTTCTCTTTCTATTTTCTGTCTCTTATTCCCCAGGAGATGCCTCTTTTTGGAATTATATATGATAGTGTGATACATAGAGTCAAACATATCCCTAGGGTAACTGTGCTGAAACCATTAGATTAGCATGTGTGATAAATTTGGCCATTCCCATGATGCAAAATAGTCTCCTTTTTATCTTTTTATAAACATTAATTAAAAATTTTATATACATAAACTACATGAGAGGAAAAAAACCCCAACTGCTCCTGCATTAACATTATAAGAAATATCACTTACAACAGTGAAAGCTAGGAAATTAAGTAATTCAAGCTAGTCTGGAAAATTGAAGCATCAATGCCAGCTAACAGGAGCTGAGAATTAACTACCTGACTGCAATTTGTTAGTCATATTATTCCCTTATGATTTTCATTATACATAGGAAAACAGCCCTACTTCGAATGTGTGATCTTTTAAACACAGATGCTTTAGGAGCCTTAAAACTTGTAAATCAAAACCAGAAGAGATTCTCTTTCTCTCTTTCTCTTTCTCTCTTTCTCTTTCTCTCTTTCTCCCTCTCCCTCTCCCTCTCTTTCTCCCTCTCCCTCTCCCTCTCCCTCTCTCCCTCTCTCCCTCCCCTCCCCTCCCCTCCCCTCTTCCCCTCCCCTCGCCTCCATCTCCTCTCCTCTCCCCTTCCCCTCCCCTCTTTTTTTTTTTTTTTTAATCCTTCTTTCTTCTTTTTTCTCTCCTTTGCTGTAGCTGGTGGGAGTCCTTAACATAAGGCCAGTGTTCTTGTCATAATTTTCTAAATAAAAATTATTATTGTTAGAGGGTGGTCCATTATTCCCTATGTTTTAAAATGTATTTTATATTGCTTTTATGATATTGCACAATGCCCCAAGCACTTCAGTGGGGGAGCACTTTATAAATAAAATTATTATTATTATGCTTAGTGCACATGTCAGCAAGTGTTCATAAGAAATAAGTGACTGGTACCCTTGCCCTCCAGAGGCTGAGAGCCTTATTTCTTTAACTTGACTTTCACCGGCCTGAAGTCTGGGTAAGAATTAGAGTCACTTCTAATCTTGTTCTTCCTATTGGCACAAGAAAATGAGCTGTCATTGAGTAGCATTGGCAATGAAGGACCATTTTTATAATTCCTTCTACATCATATGCTATAACCACATTACCCCTTTTAATTTAAGGATGTAAAGTTGTCAAATGGGGAAAAAAAAATAGCCTTTTAAAAATTCAATGGGACCTTCTGGAAGATTCATGTGTGTTGTGTGCATACAAGTGTGGGAGGACTGGCAGAAAAGCAAAAGTAATCTTAGATTGTGTTAAAATTAAAGCTTAATAAGAAGTTTGGTGCAGTATACGGAGAAGGTAATGGTCCTAAGTTTTGATTTTGAAATCTACAATTCTTCAATAGATAATTTTTTCCTATTAGATGAACTTTAAAGAAAAATGATAATGTAAGCACTGCTAGTTACTCTAGGTTGGGATTTAAGATTACAGCATTTAGTAAGATTATATATTTGATGAACAAGGCGAGGTGGTGTGTGTCAGCCTTTGAAGGGGTTACCTCGCTTAGGAAGGGAGTATTAACAGCATCTCAGCCCTACCAAGATTAATGTCAGTGGAATCAAAACTGGCATTAGCAGAGCACTGTTGTCAGGAAGCTCACAACAGTTCAATAACTTTAACACACTGGGTAGATTTCAGTGTGTGTGTCAAAGACTAGTACTGCTTAAAAAGGCATGTGGCAAGTAGGCAGTTTTAATACAAAGATCATAAAAGATTTGAATACCAAATGTACAAGTGTTGAGTATTACTTGTGGGTACTTGGAAAAACCCCAACTTCTTTTATTTCTGTTCTCCCTCTCCCCCTTTTTTTTTTTTTTTTTGGTCATAGATTCCAATCCATGAAGAATTAGTTCAGAGGTCTAATACAAACCTGTATATTGACTTTTTCACATACATATATAGCTGTCAAGCAACCTAGTGAAGAAACAGAGTTTATTAGCTACTGATAATAGGAAGGATGTGTAAGAGAAGGATGAAACTGCTTTTGATGGGTTTGTTAAACATGATGTTCTATGTCTTGGGCTTGATTTTCACTTAGTTTTGTTTTTCTTTACTTATTCTGTCACAATATTAAGGAGTTCAAGCACTATAAAAAACAACTGTAAATTGACCCTTTGCTAGCTATAAAGGTTATTTATAGTTCTTCAGTTATCTGGGAAGCCAGAGGAACACTGATGAAAGACAGTGATCAGTATATATAAATGTATCTTTAGAGACACTAAAAGAATTATATATGAGGCTTGTTCTCTTTTCTACCTCCTTCCCTGAAGGGAAAAACAAAACAAGCCCACATTTCCAGTTAATACATGTCCAAAGGCTGGTGCCACCCTCTCATGGTTTTAGTGGTGATGCAAACTAGGAAATGTTTTATTTTTCAGCTTGCTCTGTATCAGCTTCCGAGCTGAAAGCATCGGGCTGTGCTCTGTGTAAGGGCTCAGTTTAGCTCAGCTTTACATACGTGTGTTTGCTCTGCCATTCTCATTATGAACTAGGAACTGCAATTTGGCATAAACACTTCTTGGGAGGAACTCAGGAACTCAGGATTACTTTCTATGGAAATGCAGTTTAGTTACAGGTCAAATACTGACAATACGTTTTGCCACATAAATTTGTAGAAGTGATACGTTTGGGGATGTTGTCTGTGACTTTAGGAGGAAAAGAAAAAGATTAGTTTGGAGAGAAGGGTTAATTTTTCTGTTTAAAGTATGAAATCTTAGAAAACTAAAAGAAAGTGACAAAAGCATAATGTGCTTGTTTGCTTCTGTAGAGACTTTTTATAAATAAAGGAATTTGGCTGCAAATGATCTGAAGTAATATTTTAGCACAAGCCTTAAACCATGTACTATTATTATCTGTTCTCATGCTTCTCTCTCTATGGATCTAAAGATATTTATGTTGTCCTTGCTGTTGTGGATACATAGTCCTTTTCACAACTTTCTCCATTATAAGTTACTAGGATTTGAAAACCTAAATCTGACTTCTAGTCCTCCCTGATTTTTAATAGCTACCTCTGCTCTGCAGTTTGCTAATGAAAATTCAGAACTACTGGAAAGGAAAGATAAATAAATGTAAAAAAATTATTTGCTTTAAATGTGTGAAGTGTTCCAATAATTTTAAACAGTTTAATTTAAATTTTAAACTGCAAATCTTCAACCTCTAATCACTTCTAAACTGAAGTGGTTTTAACCAAATGTGAAGTGCTGCAGAGTTTGAAATGATTATTCCTGGAGTAGATGGCTGTAAACTTTGGAAAGGGATGCAAACTACCTTTTTAATCTCTCTCTCTCTCTTTTTTTTTTTTTTTTTTTTTAAAGAAGCATTTGTGAACCATTCCTGCTGAAGAAGGCAAGGGGCTGAGACGGAAGCTCTAATAATTTGCAATACCAAAATAGTGAAAGGTTCAAAGCATTTGAAATTTTCAGAGGTAAAGTGTTCAACACCAGGCTGAGGCATACTTAGGAAGCCCTTCCCAGCCCGAGGGCCCTGGTAGGGACAGGGTTGTTCTGGGCTGTCGGTGTAAGGCAGGGAGAGTGCCAGTGGGTCTGCGGTCCCTGATCTGTGCTGGGGGAAGGCAAGCCTTGTGGAGGCTCTATGGAGAGGAAGGTATGTGTGCAGCAGGGGGATGGTTAACACTTCCAAATTCACAGCTATGTTTTTAGGACTCTTTCCAGCATTAGTTTCTCTTCAACATTTTTATTTTAGAGCTTTCAGTCTTTGCATTATGTGTTTTTCCTGTTTGAGGGAGAGAGTAAGAAACTTAAACTAGAATTCAGAAGTTGGTCCAGGACTCGGCTCCAGCTGGAAAAACACATGTGCTGGCATTCAGCTCCTGTAAGCTCCTTTCTGACTATTTTGAATGCTGGCATTGTTACAATAGGCAGGGGAACAGCCATGATAGCCCAGGGTGACAAATTGCTCAGTCTTGTGCATATATGTTTTTGCCTGGCTGGTTTTTATTAGCATGTAAGCATCATTTGCAGACTGTGCATTCTTTCCCTTTCATTTTCATGACCCCATCCAGTTCAGACGACTGACAGATTCACTATGTGATTTCCAGCTTTTGATGATTAGCTTTTTGACAGCGGTCCTTATCTTTTATTTAATATTGTTATGATGATTATAACAAAGGGCTGTACGTTGGACAGTGTGGAAATCAGACTGGGTGCTGCCTCTTTAACTCTGCTGATAAGTTTGTGTTGATTTAGCAACAAAACAGAACACAACTTTACAGATTAAATGAGGAAAAAGGGGGGCAACTGCCGAATCTGATTATTTGGGTTATTGCAAGAGGTAGCTATTTTATGCCAATAGGTAGCTACTTTATGTCCTGCTCCTTCAAGGACTTTGGTACTTATTTAACTTTTCTCAGGCGAGTAATCCCATTGATTTAAGTGGGACTATACATATGTGTGTAAGGGCCAGGGCCTTATTATGCAGAGAGGATGTGAATAAACATCAACTTTTCCCCCTTTGGTTAAAAGGAGACTCTTGTAAATGAATGAAACCAAATGAACAAACAGAAAACAGATGAAAGGGAAAACACCCCTTCCTGAAAGAAAAATGTTACATGCATCACTTCAGAATTGGCAAGCTCTTGTCTCTTACAGGCTCTGTTTTGTTTGCTTAGAGATGGCTGAATTACTATTTTTGATACTACTTAGGACCATGTGCTAGAAAAGGGTTCTCATCAAAACCTCCCAATGGGTCTGGACAAGATCTCTCAAGCATGCTGTGTGCTCTCCAGCAGGGTTGATGGTGAACAGGGGTGAGGCGTAATTTTTACTGTGCAGCCCCTCTTTTGCATAGGAATTTGCATGAAAGATATAAACACACTTTGTGTGTGCAAATCAGGAGTAGCTACTTGTTGGGCATTTGCCAGGGAGAAAGGCTTTGACTTCACAACTTGCTTCCACTGCTGGTCCAAAAGCTGAAATCTCTCATCCTCCAAGTGGTTGTTAAATTATCTGTGGCTATTGCTCTAGATTCTGATTTTTTTTTTGTTTGTTGTTTGTTTGTTTGTTTGTTTGTTTTTCTTTGTTCTGCTGTCTTTGCTGAGGGTAGAGGCTGGTAGAGCACACAAGATGCAGAAGACTGATTTCTTTTCTGTTCCAGGATCTACTTGGTAGAAGACTGACTCTCGGATTTCCTGGCCATCCTTTCCCCATGAGTTAGATGTTGCTTTTTTGCTGCGATTTGAAACAGCTGCAAAGGGAATCTTTGCCACTGAGGTTTGGGGACAAAATAGAGATGATATCCTCAAAACACCCTCCCAGATATGACTCTTTCCTTCTCTGCCTTGCAGGGAGGGAAGTTAGTTTGGCATTAGGAAATATCTCTGGGGAATTTATGTCAGGAGAAAATATTCCTTTACTTTGGGAATCAGTACTGGCAATCAATGGAGGCATGATATCCCTTTTTCAGTGCTGAAATGGAGGGAAAGGATTGAGTCAGGACAAAATCCTGTATCCCTGTTTAGCAGATGTTCCTCTTTCATGCATTGAGATTTTCCAATCAGTACATGTCATGGTTGGACTCAAGCATTACAAGATAAAATCAGTCCTTTCAGTGGGTGGAAAAGCAGTCATGAATGTGTGAAAACTGTCTGGGAACATCCACGCTCTTCATTAAGGTCTCTGTGCATACTGAGGCTGATGGAAAACCTCCTGCCATCAGCTCTCAACTTTGAATCAGGCTTATACATGGATTTCAGTGATCAGCAGAGTTCTTGTTACAGGTTGTTATTTTGGCTAAAGGCTGGAGATTGACCTCTTACAGTACAAGGTGTGACCTGAGGCAGCACAAATTAAGAAACTGGGCTTTTATTTTTCTGGCTAAAGCAGACTCTCATATCCTGTAGATCGACTGCTGAGGAGAACGTTTAGCAGACTGTGCTCCTTTGTGAATCTGGTCAAAACTTTTGTGCTGAAACATTTATTTTGTTTAAAACACTTGTTTGCTGGCACTGAGTAATTTCAAAAGAACAGGCCTGTTCTAACACATCTTCCAAATGATTTCAAAACTGGACAGCAAAGCAGATTTCTGTCAAAACCAGCCTGGCTTCTCACTGCTCCCTCTTTTGCTGTCCACCCTTTGGGCTGTCTGGGCTAGGGTGGTCCTGGACTTCATTCCTGCTGCTGGTGTGATCCTCCTGTGGCTCCATAGCACTCTTGTAGCTTCCAGTGACAGGCGCACCTCTGCGACAGCAGGTTTGGGGGCTCCCAGACACCCTGGCCTGGTTATGGGGCCATAACTGAGCTGGAGTTTTCTGTGCTTGGGCTTCTCTGCATTCAGTACTTCTAACCAAAGCGTTTCAATAATTTACAGCAACTCGAATTTTCTTTCCATACCCAGCTTTGAAACCTCCACTCTTCACTCTGATGTGGATTTTTGTTTTTTTCAAAACTGCAAAGTTTTGCTCATCAAGATCACCCTGGAATCCAGCTCTGGTGATAGTATGCACCTGGCTAACATGGTCTAAGCAGATGAAGTGAGAAAAATGTGTGAGAACGTTGACTGGCAAATCAAGAGGGGAATTTTCTGGTGTCAGACAATAGGTAAGTAGTGCCTCACTCTGCAAACACTTACCATGAAGTGCTTATTTTAGAAGGCAGTCCAAACACCTAAGTGAGACTGTGCCCTGGGAATAAATGTGGAACTTTGGACCATCCCTTTGTATAAGTCAATATTACTGCCTTTTGGTAAACAGAGTAATGAGCTTCACTTGTGGTGGATCTGACTTTCTTTGTGGGAGGCTTTTGCAGACCGTGGCTTTCAGTAGGGTTTTGTCTCTTCTCTGGGGGCTGCACTGGCAGTGCATTGCCTCCTCCTGGCTTCTGCCCAGCCGTAACATCTGATGTCCTCTGTTGCTGATGGTGCTGAGG
The DNA here is from genome assembly GCA_035221455.1 of Xenops minutus. Classification (NCBI taxonomy): domain Eukaryota; kingdom Metazoa; phylum Chordata; class Aves; order Passeriformes; family Furnariidae; genus Xenops; species Xenops minutus. The sequence goes on along the minus strand of JAWWEE010000158.1, from coordinate 50,731,848 downwards.
CTGAGGGAGCTGGTGTTGGATAGGCACCATGGGCAGCAACATCTCTCAGGAGCCTGGTGAAGGCGCTTCCCTTCGCTGCGCTCTTCCGACAGGGAGGTTGAGTTTAATTTGCTGGCTAATCTCTGGTGGTGAAATTCATTTCTGCTCTGTCTGTTTAGATTGCTGTGACACCCACCCATGCAGGCATCTGCGGCACCCTTTGGCTGCCAGGGGCTCTGGGTGGGTTGGAGTGAGGAGGAATGCTGGCTGCTAATTGCTGCTCCCATCCATGCTTGGCCCCAGTGTGATGTTAAGAGGCGGATCTGCTCAGGCATACCTGCTTCCCATGCAGAGCCCAGGTAAACTCATCACACTGTCTGTAACATTGGAGGTCTGAGATCGCCTGAGTTCTGTCCCTCCCTTCACAGGTTTTAGAACATAAATCAATGTGGTTTTCTCAGTTCCTCTTCTTTGTTGTTTTCTTTATTTTTCATCATAAATTTTCTTGCATAGGGTAGGGAAGGATAGAAACAGAAGAATAGAAGGGAAAAGGTGAATACTTTCTGGCCCTGCTAACATGGGACAACATTTCAAGCCTTCTACATCTTTCTCAACATTTTGGCTTTGATTTTAATAACTTTTAATCACTTTCCTCATTAACCTGATTGTTCATTTTTCAATATGCTCCTTTAACTACTTATATATCTTACAAAAAAAAAGTGCAGAGAAAGCAAACTAATTTATTAGAAAAGCAGAAGCACATGGAATTCCATATTGGGCAGATTTGTGATGAGCAATTAATTATTTCTATTTTCTTCCTTCCTGGTTTAAATACAGTTTAAGTTGTTGATGTTAATATTATCAAACCAACATTTTTGTATCATTTGCCAGGCTTGAAAGAATTAAGTGGATTTCTTTGAGTGATAATAGACATAATTAATTTTGTATATAAGTTGCTTCGTTGCCTTTGAAGTTAAGTAAAAAATGAGATGTTAAGACTGAATTAGTTATATTTAATTGGAAACGATTATAAAAAATAAACTAGACACACGGTAATTCCATGAAACAGAAAAGAGAGCGTGTGTAGAACTGCAGAAATTAACAATTTGTTGTTGAATGTTTTGCTTTAATAGCTGTGATGGTGGAAGTAGGGATGGCAAGCACAATATAGAGAAGGAAGAGTGACACAGAAAGGGCAGGGCTGAGATATTTGAACATGATTGACAAGAATAGTTACATGAAATTTCTTTATAGGTCATGCAAACAGACTGAATGAAACCATTTCTCTTGAAGATAGTGCAAGTGTTTCATTTTCCTTATTTCATCTTTTGTAGTCCTATAATAAATAGTGGTTATATGCAATGTCAATACCTTGCAAAGTATGTCAGGTTCAGCCATATGCCTCTGGAGCCAGTTTAGTAGATATCTGGAAGATGGAAGAAGATGTTAGCATGTTTAATGGTGTTTAACACATAGCACTGCTTATCAGGAGTCTGTTCTGAAAAATGACATGCCAGAGACCTGTGCATCAACTGGGCAGCCTGGAAAATCTCATTTATGATACCACTATTATAAATTAGATATTATTCTCAGATGTAATCAACTGATTATAGTCTCAGTCCTGTATAGAGTAAAATTTGGCTGTTTATTAAAATGACTAAGTTTCTACCCTAACGTTTTTCTCAGCAATAGCCTAATTTAAGTTTTCAGCTGTGAGAATAAAGTTCTGTTTTATTTTCATCCACAAACCCACAGGTTTAAAGCAACTGCATTGAGAGAGTATACAGAAGAAAAGAAGGAAGAATGGACAGGACAACCCAGTAAAACCAGTAATTCCCCCCCGATAAAAGTGGTTTTGCAAGGTAAAAAATGGGTGATACATATATTCCCATACGACTGTGGTGAATTGGATGCTCTAGTTTATATTGGATGCCAGCTAGGTAGAGTCACCTGTGTACGTGCAGAGATTACAGCGATGCCAACAAAAGGATGAAAACGAAAGCTTTTATTTCACCTGAAATTGTCAGGAAATAGTGTGGATTATGACACTGAGGTTCCCCTTTCCTCCTCCTACACCTTTGTTGACAGTGAAGACACACGCCAAGTTCATCTTTGGTCAAGTATGTGCCCACAAACCTCTGCAATCTGGGTGGAAGAAAGAGGAGGTACTGTTGAGGAGTAAACAGAAGATGCCTGTGGTCACCTTTAAATTACTGTTATGGTGAAAGGTGCTAATAGCTGCCATCAAGTGAGCCTTTGATCCAAAGACAATAATAGATCTCATTAAAATCAGTGGGTTTGCCAAACACTCCTTTTCAGCTCCGAAGAAACGGAGCTTCTTTAAATAGTAGAAACAATGGAGGGATTTCAGACAGCACATGCCAGGTCAGATCTGAGCATGTAGACAGGGGGATTTCCTTGGTGGCACACAGAGGATGGGATTCTGGATTTGCTGAGTGAAACCATTTAAAACTTGCTGGATGATGGATTCTGGGTCCAGAATCTTGGTACAGAAACTCCCTCTGTGGTCAGGGAAGGACATTTCTGATTTGGCAAAAAAAAAAAAGGGAAAAGCAAAAACACAACCTAGAGAATACTGCTCTGGTGTATCACTGGTTTTTCAGCTAGGACAGTCCTGAGGGGAGCTGAGTCTTGTCTAACTGCTAAGTTCTCCTTTAGCTTTAGCTCCTTTAGCAACAGTGATGCACTTGAAAACCAGTGAAGTCTGGGGAAGACTCCTTTTGCCTTTTGTAACTTCTGGATCAGGTCAGGGTTGCCAAGAGTTTGATACTGCTAAGATGATTATCTCAAGGGGATGTTTCTGGAAGAACTATACAGCGGGGGAGACAATACTTGCTTTGCCTGGTTTTGACAGCATGTCACATTCGATGGATGCTCCCTTCACTTTCCCGCTTTTGACAGGCCGTAAAGGCTAATTAAACAAAACTACTAAATTCACATGCTTCTCTCAAAGGAGCACACATTTATCTTGCAAATAGTTAATACCTACTATCATGGGTATGTAACTAGTCAGTGTGAGATAACACATATTGCAGAGCTTACTGAAGGCAGATATTGCCAATTAACACATGGTATTACCAATCAGCGTTCGTGCCATTTATAGAACACATTGCCTTGCTGCTATGGAGCTTCAAGACCCAAAGCAGTATGAATGCATTTTTGAAGTAGGATTTTGTCAGAGAGGGAGTAAAGCTCTACATTGCTGAAGAGATGGAAGAGCAAAGAAGGGCTGAACTCCAGGAAGTGGAGCAGCGCCTTACAAACATGCAAAAAAAAGACAAGGTCTGTGCCTGGAGGGGCTTACAGTCTCAGGCCAACAAAATTTTGTGTATAAGACATCAGAAGATGGCAGTGGGAGGAGGAGGGAGGAGGGAGGGGAAAAAGGTGGTGTGATAAAGCACAGGTGTGTACCCTGGAGAACAGCTTTTTTGTATTGTGCTTTGTCAGCAGATTGCAAATGTAGGGGGGGCTTCCATCTCATGGGGAGCATTGACAGGAAGCAGCAAGAAACAGAGCAGAGGATAGTAGTTTGAAATAAGTATTTAAGACAGGACAATAAATGAATAAAAAAGCTGCTTTCTGCTTCCTCAGTTTTGGGCTGCCTGGGGAAAATTCAACTCTCCAGACCCAGAAAATACTGTGATGTGGGCATTGCTAAAGTACTTTTTGTTTCTCCCCACTCAAGAAAATCTGTATCCTTACCTTTTTCCCTGTCCCTTGGCTACCACAGCTATCAAGAAAATCTTCCTTAGAGTGCTATTGGTGCTTGAGCTGGAGTTTAGTAGCTTATTCTGTTCCCAAAGTGTACTCAGCAGCAGAGAGGGCCCTGTGTTTGAGAGACTGAGGTTAACAGCTCAGGGTTAATGAGAGAGAGCAAGAGGCTCATCAGCAAGGAGACAGTAGAGAAGTACATACACACATGCATATACTTATATATATATGCACACATACATATCTCCATATATTTAGACACATATATAAAGCAACCAGAAAATAAAGACACTACAGAGAAAGAATACTTTCTAAAAGTGGTTTGACATACAATTTCTCATAAGCCAGTAATATATGCTGTCTCTAATGATGAAGTTTTTGTGCATCAGGGTCAAAAAATGTGGCAATATCTTAAGCTTCCTTTTCTTTGAGAAGGAGCTGTTGGTACTTCCTGTTGCAGTCCAGATATTGGTATAAGCTGGTATTAGTATCTCATAAGGAATGTATTTTTAAAGTTTTTGTTTTTTTTTTTTGTTTTTTTTTTTTTTCCAGCTGAGGTGCTGTAGTATTAGGTTTTGTATTCTCTTGGTACTAAATAATCACACTGTTCTCACTCAGCTTGTCTGAAGGTTGCACTGGAGTCTCTGAAGTGACTGGACCTGGAAAGTTGCTAAAAAGAAAGATCAGCGAATAATTGCTAGGGGTATTTTAGTGGTGTTTCTACCTCTTCTGTAAAGAAGAAAGCACAGCTTGGGGTTTATATAGATGTTTGCACAAATTTTTTTCTGATCTCATTTATTTTTAACAAGAGATGTCTGAGTGGTGCTCCCTTCCATCATCTTCTTTTCTTAATGCTATGGGAAAAAAAAACAAAACAGAAAGGAATTAGCAAACACCTCTGAAAAATGTGCCTCTTCCCTCCATTCAAATACAGAAGGTAACTAGCACCCTGTTTCTAATTCTTTCTAGATTTAAGGAGAAAATAAGGGGAAACCTGATGGTTTGTAGTGCAGGTATCTTATCTTCTGAATCCTAGTTTTCAGTAGTCAATTCAGCCTTGAATGTTTTACATTAAAATCATACTGTTCAGTTACCTAATTTAATTTCTGTATAAAATTCCTCTGGTCTCCAACTACTCGTCTTTTGAATCATCTCTAGGAGTTTGCAAGACATGGTGAACTTGTTTCAATAAGTATTTTCCATTTCTTGAGGCAAGACATTGTGTTTCCTCTTCATGGCCACAATGGAAATTGACAGGGGATTTCTGTGAGTTGAAGCAAATTCCAAGGATGGCTTCAGTAAGATGATTTCTTCATAACATCGTTCTTGGAAAAATTATACAACACAATGTACAACTTAGACTGGTTTTCCCCTCACTAGTACCGACCTAAAAAATAAAACAAAACCACTAAAAAGTCTTTACCAAACAGTATAGTACTGTAGTAAGGCTTCACATTTTTCTCTTATTGCTTGTGAATGTTAATGCTGAGCTAATACACATAAAAATTTGACATGGAAGTACAGAGAAAAACATTAATAGAAATTTTATTTTTCTTTTTGATAGTTTCTTCTTAAGAGAAATATCAGAATTGCAAGGAACCTTCCTTTCTAGATTTCATATTAATTCAGTTAAAATGAGTAGCTCTTTGAAAATATAAAGCTGTTTGCATTTAGCAAAATTCACAAAAGCAGCAATTTTTTTCAACCCATGAGAACACAGGAAATTTTGAAAATCACAATTGTTCCTAAGCCTAAATAGCTGGGGAAAAATGATAAACATTTGGTTAGCTTTACTGAGCACATAATGTGCTGTTTGGCCTTCAGTTCAGTGTTTCAAAGTACTTGGATCCAAAACACCTCTCTGAGTCTCACTGAATGTATTATCTTCAGTGTAGCAGTCCCATTTATGGGAGTGAGGGCTGTGATATTGATCATTAGAAGTTTCACATTGCTAACATTTTAGCTATAAACTTAATATAACCACCCTCCACCCCCCGAGCCATCTTCCCTGGAGTGGATTCAAATGTCCATATTACAGATGCCTGATGAAATACCTGGAGTTGCATGAAGTTTCTTTTTAATCCTGAATAAAAAGATTCTTTCTGTGTTAATTTAGAAACTGTTTTACTTTCTTTTGTGCCTGCTACTTAAAGGATAAAGTATGGCCAAGGTACACCTTTGTTTTTCTTCCACAAACGCTCCTGAAGTGCCGAAATCCAGTCAATCACTTTTACACACCCACAAAAAATAATGGCTTGACCTGCTCATGGCCAGATTTGACATGCCCTGCTGTGGTGGGAAAATTAATTCACCTCACTACACTGCAGTCACCCTCAGCTGAGTCCTTCAATTATTTCATTATGATCTAACTAAGGCTGATAACAGATCTCATTTGATACCGTGGATGGCTGGGGGGGGCAGCATGGGGGTGGGAAGTGGATACCCTCACATGTCAAGCCCTTGCATCTAACCAGCCGAGCTCTGTGAGACTTTCTTCCCTGATGGAAACAGGGGTGATTAAAGACATGTTGTGCCCATCTGTGTAGCTTCCACATGATTTTTCTCCCCCAGACGATGTCCTGTGCATTTAGCGTATTTGAAAACCTAGAGGCTTTTCATCTTCCACAGGGGAAGGGAGGGATGTTTTTCATGGAGTGGAGGAGTGCACTCAGAGTCCAATGTTTTCTGGAGAACGGATCCATGATAATATTTTTTTCTTTTTTTTTTTTTTCCTCCTTTTTTTCACCTGTGAAGTGACAGATGGATGAAGGAAGCCCTGGAAAAGTGTTAATTGCTCTTTTTTTTTTTTTTTTTTTTTTTTTATTCAAGTGGTTGGGCGGTTCAGGAGACCCTCTAATTAAAGAATCTGTGAGTGAGCTGGGCATCTGGCCTCTGCCATTTTAATCAAACTTGTAATATGAGGAGAGGGCAATAGTTGTCCAATTATTTGACAGCTTGAAGAGGTATAGATAGTAAGTAAATATATTTGCTCAGAAGATGCCAAATTGTCATAACAACAAAATGCCTGCTATCTATTTTGTGTTTATCACTTGTTTTAAAAAATGGGTAAGCATAACCCATCTCCATTCACCAAATGGATCTGTGTGGGCTATAAGATTCTTCGGCAAGAGTTTGCATCTGCAACACAATTGGTATGCAGGAGTTTTGTGATATATGTGAATATTGTGATACTGAGTCAGAGAAGAACTTCTCTGATATGACAAAACTACTGAACTGAAATTCTTTATTTCTGAGTGCTGTGAAATATCTAATTTCACCCATTTGCCTATGGAGAATTGAGTAAAGAACACAGCTACTTTTTTTTCCCTATTTTTCAAAGAATGGAAATGCTAGCTTACATACCTGGAACTTTTCACAGAGTATAACAAGATTCCTTCAAGTTGGTGAACACTGTGTTGAGTATAAAATTACATAGTGCTGTTTTCCTGAATCTGATGACAACCTGGAATAATTGCTGAGCAATGTGAATTTTGAAATCCTTCCTAAATGCTGTTAGCTATGCTGTTAGTAAAGATGAATGTTCAAATACCATCACCGTTACTTAAATATACAGGATCTTGTTGAATCAGCTGAATTCACATTATACCACTGTTTGTCTTTTTAAGAGAAAGAATTCATAAATGCTTATCTTGTTAAGATGAAGTACATCCCATATTCTTCAAGGTGAGACTCTAGTGTCAAAGTAAACAAGGCAGATGCCTCTTTAATAACTTTAATTCAGATCCATATTGAATTAATTAAAATGTCAGCACAAAGATACTGAAGGAAGCTGCTGCAGATTTTAGAGTTTACTGCAGAATCCAAAGGACTTTGCTGCAAATACAAATCTTGCATCCTATGTATTTGAAATGTGGATGGCTTAGTTGCTGGCACCTGGTCAATGGAGCTTTTCTTTTGTTGGTCTTTGAATCAAGGTTGAGCAGTGCAACAATGTGAATAGTATTTTTATTTTCTACAAAGCAGTCAAAACTATCACCTCTAAAACTCATCTTCGTAACTCTCATCTGTACTGGAAACACCAGCAGAGAAACCAATATTGAATGGATTGTTAGACTCAGCATGGACCCTTCTGAAGCCAATATTGTGCATCTCTCTTCAAAGAGAGGAATGTTTCTTCAATGCCCTTGTGGTACTTCAGTGATACTTTTCCAGTCCTGTGAGTAGAGAGAGGTTCCCATATTGTATTTTTTAGATACCATTGCAATTAGTCCTGGGCTTTATTTTAAAATTTCCTTCATTAAGGAAAGTCTTTACCCACTTTTTGCTTGCACACCGCATATAATGCTGGCAACCATCGGTACTTTTATAGCTGGCCTCCAAACCATCTATTTGAATGAACAAAGAAGACTGTTTTCTCATACTTATAAGACCTACATTTATAGTATCCACATGCTGGGGTAATTACTGCTAAATAATTTAATACTGTAAAAACTGACATATCCATTTAGGTGTATGCCTGTTATATTGTTAAACTGTATTGGGGTTCTGACCTCTATTAGACAGCAAATAATCCCACTAAAGACTGGTCATTCTCTCTCTCTCTCTCTCTCTCTCTCTCTCTCTTTCTCTCTCTTGCTCTTATGGTGAATGTTATTCATAAAGCTTAGGGGTTTGCAGCTATTCTCATTGTGAGATTAGTAAGTACACATTTGTGACAGTACTAAAAATTCAGTGCAATCACAATCATGTTTGATTACCAATTCAGAAGGATCTAACCATCTAGCTGCAAGGATAATTTTGCTCACTGTAAACAGCTTGAAGAATTGTGTGCGATCATGTTGTGTGACCAAAAAAAAAAAAAAAAGAATTAGATTATTTGCTAAATGCCAAAGCACATTAAATATTTTTGACAACAATGAAGATTCTTTGTAAATTGTAATTAGACTGGAAATTATTGCACAGAGCCTGCTTCTCTATAATCCTTTTAAATCAGAGTAGTTGTAATTGGCCTTAGAGACTCAAACAGTTTTGTGTTTTATTTTCTAGAAGTTCCGCTTCTGCATATGTAATAACAGAATCCTTTGTGGATACGACACAATAGACATGTGTGTAGGGTTATTTTAGTTTATTTGTTTTGGTAGCGAGTCAGATAACCAGAGAAAAAGAATATAGAAAGAAAACATGCCTAATGCTCCTGGATATCAATGGTACTTACATGTAAAAAAGTTGCATAGAAATTATAATGAGCCAGATGAGGCTTAGAAAATCAGAATAGCCTGGCTGGTTAACATCTACCAAGGACCTGGACCTATATTTTGTCTACGGTACTGTCAGAGGCTTCAGGAAAGCTAATAACAGGGATTTTCCTGAACACAAAGCCATGGATTTTTAGCGAGTTCCAGAGTACTTAAAGCTTCCTTTTCAAAGTTATGATTTTATTTTGTTTTCTCCTGGTTTTAGGTCCACAGGAATGGAAACTTCAGGAGAGCCTGTGGGGGAGGACAAATTCTGCTGCAACCTTTCTATATTAAAAGAAGACCCTTTTCAGAACAAGATCCTTATGCTACCAGTACCACTGAAGGGCAAGCATATCTGTGTGTTTGTATAAATAATAGCTGTGGGAATGGGAGGGAGCAGTGGCAGATAGTCAAGAAGTTAAGTGGAAGTCAAAATTAAGTGGGAATTTTGAGGTTTATTTGATGTAACACTTGGCTTTGAGGGTGGAGGAAGTTGGACTTGAGGCAAACCTGCAAATTGCAGCCCAGCCTCATTAGAAATTAGCTGTTAGTAATCAGAGAACCTTAACTGACTGTAAAAGTATCTTTTATCTAGAGATGTGGGATTCTGTTGAGTGACTGTTGCTTTCTCTCACAGGCTGAATTTGCTAACAAAACCAATACATCCTATATAAAATTTCAGCTCATCTCTGCTGAGCTTTGATTTATTACCAATATACAAAATGAGGCAAGGTTTGTCTTGAAAGAGTTTACATGGAATTAACATTCATTTGATCCTGACTTTCACTAAGTCTAACTCTAGTCTGTAGATGGGATGAGAAGATAATGCATCTAGAGCCACTTCATCTACTTCATGTAGGGAAGTTATAAACCACAATCTCCAGTGTGACACTAAGTAAAACTGCAAATTTTAGATCCATTGAATTACGTTAGCTTTTCCTAAAGTGAAGGTTAACATCGGCCTACATATGATCATTTTATATTTTTAGTATTAAGTTTGCACCCATCACTCCTAAGTATAAACCTCATCTGCTAATGTAGTTTATTAAAAACTGCTGAAGTCCAAGCATGAGATTTTTGTGGCATTAGTAAAGTAAATGACAAAATCCACAAGAAAGGACTAGAAAGTTGTTGTACAAACCTGATTTTAGAAAACTGAAAAATTAGCGTAAAAACAGTATAAATATCTGTCCTGAGTGTTTCAAGGAGATAAGATCTTCATGAATGGACTCCATCCAAATCAGTGAAAAAAAAAAATCTGTTATCTTCAATGAGTTTTGTGTCAGATACTCTGAAAAAAAGGACCCCAAACAATAGCTTTATCAGATTGACAATTTTTATTTCAATGGATTATTTCCAGATCAAGCTAATTTTTTTTCAAGAAACCAAAAATATCTAACCAGTAGAGAAATTTCCAAACCAAGGTCTTATCCTAGGCACCAGGTTAACTTACTCTTCTTTCCTCCAGGATAACCACAAACATTTTTTTATAATGAAATCAGTGATTCTTAGTTTGATTATATGCAACATGGTGAAGTTTTAAGTGCATCTTTGGCAAAGGCTATTGCCTTTTCTTCCTACAGGTCTGCCTCATTGCTGGCTGAACTAGCTTGTTGTGGAGCATGCAGACATTGGAAATGTTGAGGTGTCCAAAGCTGGAGTGATAGGATGTAAACAGAGGGGAATATATACATTCACATGGGACACATGGAGAGACATCTGACTCATGTTGCAGTGCAAGATAGAATGCACGGTTCTGAAGAGCCAAAAGTCTATAGTGCAGGTGATTTCTGCAAGCTGGAAGAAGAGGCCTTGGGGAACTCATCAGTTTGGGAGAGTGGAAGGCTGTCCTGGCCCTTGGCCCATTACCTCTGTGGGTCATGAGCTGATGGTCCAGACATGAGCAGGATGGCTGGGGAAGGTGGAAGCATTTCTCCAAAGCCTCTGGCCAGTGAGAAATGGTTGATTCATAGCATGTTCCTGGGACCTCTGCATTACAGCCTGCTGGCCTGGCACCAAAGAACAAGAGGCTTTGCCATCTGCATCCTCTTGTCAATGCCCTTTATTGGCCAAATCTCATGGACTTTGTTTAAACCTTACTGAGGTGAGCCACGCATTGAGTCAGTGGAAGCCTTTTCTAAGCAGTACTAGAATAAGGAAATTGAAGAAAGCATTGCTAAGGGGATAGATAGACCAGGTGACCTCATTGGTTTTTTCCACCAAACACTTTAATCAACAGAAAAATACTATGCAGGGTCCTGCAGTGCATTGGGAGAGGACCAAGCACACTGCTAAAATAGAATTTATGGAAGGCATTAGGGCTTAAGGTGGCTTAATTATCCCAGTGCCCCTGCTGGGAATACAGTCTTGTTTCATCAGCATGTAGGTCCTTTCAGCACAGGTTGCACTGCAGATGGGCAGCAGGGCCATTGCTATGCTTTGCCTCCAGACAGCACAGTCCTTGGGCTGCTTGTGCCAGCTGTGGGGCCACTCCTTTCCCTCTCAGTACTGTAGCCACTGTCTCTCCAGCATGGAAAAAGCCTTTGAAATGGGACCTTAGTTTATGAAACGAGCAGAGTTTTAATATGAAGAATGCTAGATTTTACAATATACGTGTGTTTGGTGCAAATATATCTGAAAAGAGGGAGAAAGAGACTTCATATGTACACATATGCACGCACATTTATTTACAAAGACTGCACCTTTTAAAGGTAAAATAGCTGATAAAAGTGGCAGTGAGATGGAGTTAAACTTCGGGATATAGCACTTAAGCTCTGGTCTCTGATATTATGTTTCTTGTTAGCCTCACCATTCTCATTTGAAAAGTCATTTATATTGATATTATTACCAGACACCTGACTCATAGCTGCAATGTATAGGTTAATTAACTATGAAGTTTGGAAGCTCATGGAAGATGAAGAGTGCTATAGTATTTTGTTGCTATGTTGTTGATTATTTCTGTGGTAGGTCTGATTGAATGTGCGCAGGTACAAACATAAGTTCATGATATACATGTCACCCCTGTGCTCTCCAGTTCAGAAGCACTGAGGTACTGGTGAATAATCTAAGGGATTTGATGATAGTACCATGAAGAACTGGTGGGTACCACAAAATGGCAAAGTTACTACAGATAACATGCTTTTGGTTTTCTTTGATTTGCCATGTGTACCTGCTGACCAGTCTTGTGCTTATGTCATATGCATGATAGGGAGGTACAAAGAAGGATCTCTTTCCCATCTTCTTTCCAGTTTACTTTCTGGGGGACAGATGACTTGCTTTCCTCCTCTCCACGTCGCTGTGCTTGCTGCTTCTTTGGCCAGGATGACTGGTGTGGGCGGCATGTCCCCTTGAGCACTTTGAGAAACTCCCTGACTTCCTCCCCCAGAGCTCAAATGTCTCTTTTCATTTTCCTGATGCCTGTCACCCTGCCTCTGCTATTGCCGATGTTCCCTGTGCCAGGGATGCTACACATGCAGAAGTGCTTCATGAAGCTTGGGAGTCACAGAGAGCCTGTGTTCCTTGCTGCTCTCTGCAGCCCCAGTGCATGGAAGCCAGTGGCGAAGGGTTGAAGCTTGGGCAGCAGTGGCTCTGCCCTAGCTGCATTCCTCTGTGCAGTGGCTGACCCCTCATCCACCAATGGAATGCTCCTAAATATATGACTGCCTCCATCCTGTCACCCTGCCACAGCTCACCCTCTCACTGATGTGAACGGGTACTATATTTACCCAGGAGATTCATGAAAATTGCCATGACAATGATTGTGGTTGCTTGGGAATGCAAGGAGCTAATTTTGCCTGAATAATAAGACACAGAGTCATCTGTCTCCCTTGGTAAAGCAACAAGGAGTTTGTGCAGGTGAGAACAGGTAATCTTTGTGAGGGCATAATTGCAAAATACAAAAATGTTCCCATATCAGTTCATACTGGTGACTAATAAAAGGCTCTCGTGCTAATGGCTGAAGTTTGATGCATTCCCTCATTCTGCTGAAGATCGAGTACGAAAACTGAGTGTCCCTGCCCCCTTGTATCACCACCAAAGAGAAAAAAAAATCCCATTAAAAAAACTTTAGCCTGAAAATAACTCTATACTTTGTACATCTTTGCCTAGGGCAAATTTTTCACTGATGACTAACAACATTTTCACAATCCACCTTTTATATTTATTGATCTAATGCTATGTAGTATGCCAAAGTTCATTTAAAGGAGACTGCAGTTTTGCTTTTTGAAATCAGGAGGAGAAGAATAAGGTAACTACCAAAATCTAAAACTTTCACCTGGTATTTTTCCTCCTCCATCACTCCCCGTCACAAAACCTGTGAAGACCTATTTGACAAAGTGGTAACAAAGATCCCATCCTAACAAACTAAAAAAAGCACTAAACAGGTTCTCGTTTTGTTTCATAAATGTGCTGGCATCTCTGAACAAACAGAAAAGTCGGTCCCAGCAGTGCAAAGGCCCGTGAGGCACAGAGGCTCAGAAGAAGATGTCTTGGTGGAGAGGTGCTCCCTCTGTGAGTCCCGGAGCTGCTGGCCTGGTAGCTCAGTGTCCTGGAGCACACCTTCGTTGTGAACAACAGCAAGGGGCTGATTTTCTACATGGTTTAGAAAAATGTTATTCCCCACAGTAGCTTCCCTGGGAAATTGAGAATGTGTTTTCTGCTACTCCTGACTGCAAGAGACATCAGGAAAATTTGTACAGGCACAAAGCCACGGTCCCTCTCCAGTGCTTCCCTTGCTGCAGCACAGTGGTGTAAGGCAGCTTGCAGCTCTGTCTGAGGCATTCTCTGCTCCGTTTCAGTCTGTGGGAGCAATCAGCCTTCAAAGGCATTGGTCAGACTCAGCGAAGGGTACTGGTGGCTTTAAAACTGCTCCCAGGAATTAGATAAACAATCTCTTAGGGTTCAGAAGAAAACTCTCCCTCACTCTTAAAATTTTTTTTTGGTGTCTTGCACTTTTAGTAAGTGACAGTTTTGCAAATTCCTAGTAAAGAACTTAAATGTCTAATTAAATCTCGAAGATGTACAAGAGTTTGAAGAGCGTGATTGATGCCCACAAAGGTATGGCTGTCTAATGGAGTCGTCCTGACAGCAATCGCGAAAGCCCATTTAACGGCTGATGTCTTGTTGTGATCCATGTTGTCATTTTTTCATTACTGATTAAAATTAAAAATCTGCTTGGCAAATCCATTGTAAAAATTTCCTTCATGAAAATCGACGGGTACAAATTATTTTGTCAATCGCCTGGCAATCAAACTGTGACTGAAGACTGTTTCTTCATCCCTATAGGTTTTTTTTCTTTTTACTCCTGCCACTGAGTTTTCATAGCAAAGTTTCTTAAGTGTAGGTGGCAGTCTTGGCAATGCTTTTTTTTTTTTTTTTTTTTTTTTTTTAATAAAGCTTCAGCTCTATATGTTAATGAAATGTTTTGTTTATGTTGTCTTCCCATTTGAAAGCAAATGGGAATGTTCCTTACTTTGAAAGTTGGGCTATGCTCCTGATTTGTCTAATGTCATGTAATGACAGGGGAACAATACTAATAAAAGCCTTTATTAGGATAAAATCTGTTTTGAGAGTAGAAGCATAAGCTGTCTAAGATGTAAAACTGAAAAAAAAAAACAACCAGAAAGCAAAAAAACAACCAAGTCTTACAATGCTGCATTTCTTATAGATAGAAGATATTTATGGCTCCACTTCTTGGTGGGGTTTCCAGCTTGGTGTTCCCATATATGGGTGCAGTGGACCTGGCTGAGCTGCCCTAGGATGGGGGCTGGAAATCCACTATGAAGGGTGAGCCAGCATGACAAAGTGGGGTGAGGATGTGAATGAGCACTGATGTACTCCTTGCAGAACCAGCACTGAGAACTTGGCAGCACGTAGTTCACTGTCAGAGGAAAGTAATTCAGAGATCCTAATTTTTTTGTAAAATTCAAAGATGCCTTACTCCGGCTAAAAACAAACGGACAACTCAAGCAGCAAGGAAAACATTATTGTCCCATTAATAAAACTTTTCTCCCACTTAATTGATATTTCTGCTTCTCATAATTGAGTTTCATTGCTGAGTATAAATCAAAGATGATAAAAATAGCTCTCCATAGCTGATACGCATGCTGGTTTCAAGTTTGATCTCTGTTGCTGTTCATGCTTATCTAATCTAATCAATGTATCTTTTTCTGCAGGTTCTTATATCATCACTGTGAATACTTATTTCAGAGAACAAGAGAAAAGGAATGTTTTGTTTAAGTTTCAGAGTTGTTTCTTTATTCTGATCTTTAAATTAAAACGTTGAATTGTAATTCCTTTTCAACTCTCCTGGAAAAAAAAAAAAAAGAGTGTATTGTTCACTCTGGCTGAGTAAAAATTGTCTAAATAATTTTATCCTTGTTTTAAGTCCATCATGTTTTGAACATGAACATTTTATTAGCAACATTCTCAGGGTTATGAAATTTTGAAAACAAAATAAAGATATTGCAAGTAGGTTTACAGTAAATACATTTATGTTTCTATGAAATGGTTTGTAGATTTCAATGTAAAGTCCTTGTCTGCTTATGGTGAAATGTATTTGTATGACAGTGCTTTTGGAAAGCTGGTGCACCATACCCCAGAGTGAAATGATGGAAAAAAAATTACTGGTAGAAAGCTGGCTGCCGAAGTCACAGTTTTAAAGATTCTTCAATGCTTCTGGTGATATGCTTTAGGCAATTAGGACTTGGAGCTGGTGTCTTTTTATTGCTGCTTAAATTTTGAAGTAGCAACATTAATAAGAACAATAATTTTTTTCTTTCTTTTTCTGGAAATGTTAATTTATAGAATAAAATATATGTTTTGCTGTAGAAAGTTATAGAAATATGTACTTTCTAAAGTTGTGTACTATACATCTATCCAGGACCTGGCAGAACACAGTCTGCTTGAGAGCCACAGTGCTGTCTTCAGCTCTGCACTGAGCTCCCCTGTGGAGGGGACTTGCAGAGCTGACGACCCACATCTTGGCATACTCCTTTTTTAACTACGAATTTCCCCAATCTTTCTAGGTGGAAGAGGCAGATCTGAGCTATCATAGCCTGTTTTTGGTAACCTTGCATGCTGAACCGATACTCTGGGCTGAAATCCAGGCAGCATGATGGGACTACTACTGCTCCCCAAACAATTGTACAGGGCTTTTGCTGCTTCGTCGGTTATTGTTCGTAGCATGGGTAATAAGTGAAAACAATGGGTTGGAGTAGAATAAGGAAACAAACAAAATAACAATGTGAATACCAAAACAACAACAGCAAAAAGCCCCAAAGTTTAAATGTTTTTAATAATGCTAATGTGACAGAGAGAAAGGCCAAGGAATTTTAGCCATGTGGGATATGTCACTCTTTATTTCTGCCTCTGAGGCAAAAGCAAAGCAAAATGCTTAATAGTTTGAGCTTGAAGAAGGGTGTCAACCTCTGTTTATGAAAGATTATTATTTATTTTACAGTAGTGCCCCAAATGTACCAGCTGCTACATAAAAATACTGGGAAACATGCTTTTTCCTCTGAGAGTTGGTATGATGTGACCCCTCTCTCAGGCTGTCTGCAGGGTTTGAGCCTCAGGCTTACACGCATTCAAAATGTGTGCACACTGAGAACTTTCCCACTCTGCTGTCATATCGTGTCTCCATTACAGGGTAAAATCCTGGCATGTACCATCCTTCACCCAACAGGCCTTTTTCCATGGAAAGAAAAGTGGGAGTGTGGGTTTGGAGGCTTGCTTGGGAGATTTAGATGACAAATTCCCCTTGTGTGCTACAATCTCTTTGGTCATAGAAGCTGGACATTGCAGCAAATTTAATTTGGATATCTAAATCCTGAAATATAATTCACAGAGCTCTCACCTAGGCTCATAACTTTGTTTAGTATACAACTACCTATATTAACATTGCAGGAGAAGCCCAGCAAAACTGACGTCTTTCTATGACTGAACTTGTGTCCAAAGAAGAGCAAAAAAGCTGGTGAAACACCTGGAGCACAAGTCCTATAAGGAGTAGCTGAAAGAGCTGAAGATGTTCAGCCCTGGGGAAAATGAGGCTCAGGGGGACCTTCTTGCTCTCTATAGCTACCTGAAAGGAGATTGTAGCAAAATGGGGGTCTGCCTTTCCTCCCATGTAACAAGTAATAACAACGAAAGGAAACAGCCTCAATTTGTACCAGAGGAGATTTAGATTGGATATTAAAACATTTTTCACTGAAAAGATGGTCAGGCTTTAAAACAGGCTGCCCAGGGAAGTGGTGGAGCCACCATCCCTGAAGGCATTTAAAAGACATATAGCTGTGGCGCTTGGGGACATGGTTTAGTGGTGGACTTGGTAGTGCTGGCTTAACGGCTGGGCTTGATGGTCTTAAAAGTCTTTTCTATCCCTAATGATCCTATGACCCCATGATTCTTGGTGTCTAACTTATACTTGAGATTGTCAGTGGTACTCTGGAGGGAAGTATGGGCAAGGCTATAGAAGTTCAAAAGTTGCTTTGGTTCAAAAGCTGGGTTTTTTTTGTTCTGCTTTGGATTCATCTTCGCTCACACACACAGAGGTTAGTCACTTGCTCAAATGTCTAGTTTTGTTACTGAAGCTGAATTTACATATAAACATGTCTTGCAATGGAATTCATTACAGAGATTGCCTGCCATTATTCTAAGTAAAAATAATGGAAGATCCAGTATCGAAATTCCTCATAAAACATTACAGTGTCATCTGACTGAAGGGATGTTTGGGTTAGCACTGTGACTTGCCAAAATTTTATTTTAATGGACACTGCTTAATCAGAATATCTGATTCACAAAACCAATATTGTTTGCAGAAAAGGGTTTGTTTCAATGAATTTCTCTAAAGACTAACTTTTATGCATGTGTGAAAATTTTAAACAAAGTTTGAAACAGAGAATGTCCATCTCCTTTGTCTGAGATAGTTTTTGTTTGAAATGTGTGTTATAAACAAGCAGTAGATGTCATATATAGTAACACATCCTGTACAATATAAATGTACACTGGAGTATTATATATTCTGTACAAATAAAACACACTGAGTCATTCTATACTTTTATAGCTATAAGATGCTGAATGTTTCCAAAAAACCCAGAATCATTCAAGATTTTTGCTCTTGTGGGTGCAGGATGTCAAGAGAGGCTGGAACCAGTTGTCTTTTCTGTTGTTTTGTGTATTTTTGGATTCAGTGCATGGGCAAATGTGACCCTGCTACAAATACTAGTGAACCAAACCAATTTAATCTATAATGGCATCGCATGAGGATACTTGCTTTCATAACTTTTTCTCTGAACATGAGTAACCAAGTTAAGAATCTGGTTTCTTTAGACTCAGGCAGATGCAGACTCCTCTGGTGAGTGATGGACAGAAGACAGGAATTTATTCCTCACCTCCCTGAAGATTCTGTATCCAATTCAGCTACTCCACTTAGGGGCCTACACTTAGCTGCAATATGTGGTGGCATGAGTTTCACTGTGGGCTGCACACTACTGCTGGGGGATCCAGACTCTTGTTCAGGAGGTTGAAGCCTCTGCTGTCATGTCTTTGCTTCCCTGTTATGTGAGGGAGCTGAGCTGAGGTGACAGCAGGTACATCTATCTGTACCAGAGTCACATCTCCTGATTGCAGTGTGGAGGTAACCTTTGTGCTCAGGAATAAATGTGTGACATATGTATGACATACATATCAAGTATTTAAACTTTTGCCCTAGAGTGTGTTAGTAATTGTCTGTATGTGCTAAATACATTGCCATTTATTAAATTAATTATCCTTTATTCTTACATAAGCCATTCTGCAGTGATCCCATCAGTCTAGTGTCACTGAGTTGATAATCACATTATAAGTTTTAAATCCCATAATATTTCATATTGAACTGTTTCCAGAAGTTATTTACTTTTAAGACCTGTTACATTTAAATGTTCTTGTGCTGCTGAAATCAGTCTAGACTGAAGACATTTTAGAAACAGGAACCTTGTATCTGAATGCGGAATGACTAAATTATGAACTGGCAAATATTTTAGCTAGTGATGAATTTAATTCAAAAAGTAGTGCCATAGAAAAATGTTAGAGATTAGATGACACTCATATTTTTTCCAGTGGTTATAGGATTTTTCTGTGTAATATTAAATATCTCAAAGCTAATGAGATAGTTACCACTTGCAAACACAGCTAGTACATAATCTTGAAGTGTGTACAATCCTGTAAAACTGCACGATGCAATCACAATTATCTACAGCTTTTAAATTAACTTCAGGAACATGCTATAGCTCATAAATCTAAGTTTTCTTATTTGTAGACCTTCTCTCCCAGGAACAGTGGTTTTGGAAAAGAAAACAATTTTTTGAGAGGGCATAAAGTACTTGAAAATAAAGGAGTTCCTCTCAGTGTGGACCACTGTAACTGAGGTCAGAAACTGGACCCTTTCACTTCTGAGAGCTAGTAGGTTAATATCTCATTACGCCCCAATAGTCAAGGGATTAACAGAGTTTCCATTACATGCTCCTGTTTTGAGAGGTTAATATCTCAGCCTATAAAAATTTTCTGTGTGCTGAAACTTGGCACACAAGGTCTCAGAATGGGAGAAACTTGTTTTTACAGAATATGGTTTAAATCACTTCAATATTTTTTAAGTTACAAGAAAGAAAAAAAAAAAAGAAAAGACAGAAGTTTGTGGTTTCACACTGGGATTTTTTATGGTCCTAAAAATGCAAACTGATCTTTGACTTAAGCAATGTAATTTTGCATAATGTAAGCTATTGTCTCTAAGCAGTAAACAGAGCCTTGAAAACTGCTATTTCAGGTTCCTATACACTTCCCCCCACCACTGTTTTCAGTCTTAACTTTCATGTCTGATTAAAATGATGTAAAATCTAAAGTGAAATGAGGCTGAAACAGTATTGCACGTTGAGAAAATACCATGTTTCAAAAATTCTATCAAGACCTCTTGATGTTACTTGAGCAACTCTTACAATTAAGCTTTGGTTACTTCAGCCACACCTCAACAATTTTCTGCTGGTGTTAGCATACCCACAACTGTATCAGCAATGCTCCAAAGAATTGGATGAGGAAGGTAAGAGATTCTGTTGACCTGAAAAACTCAGAAGTGAACTTAAACTTTTAGTAGTTGGTGCTCAAAGGTAAAGAGCCATTTCTCTTGTTGTTCACTGGCTTACTTCTGGTTTTAGATCAAATTCTGCAGAACCTATAACTGTGTTACTGAGGCAAAAAAGTGTGTGGCCATTGAATCACAAAAAGATTTGGGTGGGAAGGGAGCTTAAAGGCCATCTAGTTCTGCTCCACTGTAATGTGCAGGGACACCTTCCACTAGACCAGGGTGCTCAAAGCCCCATCCAACCTGGCCATGAATGCTTCTGGAGATGGGCATCTATAAGTTCTCTAGGCAACTTGTTCTAGTGCTTCACCACCCACATAGTAAAGAATTTTTTCCTAATATATAATCTAAATCTTCCCGAAATCTAATCTACTAATTTCATAGTAAGAGTCAAAATTTCTTTCAGCTTTAACTGTTCTTGCATCTGATATATCTTAAATCCCAAAAGTTGTTCTGGCATCACCAGATGGTTAAAATATCTTGCCCCTTTTGATGGATTAGCATTTAGTTTTAAAAATACACTCAGACTGGAGATGTAGTATTTAAACCACCATCTTAAAAAATCATTCCTGATGAAAAGTTAGAAATAGTAGAATGTTGAACATCAAGTACATATAAATCTCATGAAATCCATGGTTCCAAAACATTTTTGATGTACTCCAGAACTTAAAAAAGCCACTTTGTTTTGTTCCCTTACAAGACAGTGTTTAAAGAAAAAGTTTACAAAATTTTCATTGAAGCAAACAAGTAAATGAATTGAAAAGTCATATGTGTAGGGAAGGGAGCTGGGTTCTGTTAAACAGCAATGTACATTTCAAATAGTCCTTTGAATAGCTGGACAGAAACAAAGTGCTGCAATTAATTAGTTGTTGTTGTTGCTTTTTTTTTTTTCTCCCCTTAACATTCACATCTTTGTCCATTTTCTCAATGGGAATATTTAACACTCTAATTCTGTTTATGTACTGCTTGCTACTAAGTGACATGACAGATTGTTGTGGTCTGCGGGGCCAAAATCTGCTTTTAGGAAAAGCAAAATGAAATGGGTTTGAAAGGTAGTGTAGACAGACTTGCACTTATGTGAAGCCACCTAGATTTGGTGGTGGCACCACGAAGCTCAGCAGGGCCCAGCTCTAGTGCCAGGACAGCTGAAAGACGACCTAAGTGTCCCTATGATGCTACAGCCTGTGGCACTGGCATATCTGTCTTATAACTCCATATCCTTTCCCTAGAAATGTTCCACACAACTGTGTGTGTACATATAGATGTATCAGGGGACGTCTATGATGTGGTTAACAAAAGGGACATGAAAAGAATGCTTTTAAGCATCAGCTGAGACCCCAGAAGTCAGACTACCTTGGATTTAAGTTTTCCTGTGAAACTGAAAATGTCTATCTTGTTAGCAGGCTTAAAATATTAATCTTGAATTATGCTAATTACATAAACTGAAAAATATGAAAAAAAAAAAAAAAGAAGAAAGAAACCCCCCCTAAATCTGGTTTTCCCACAGAACTCTAGAAAGAATCAAGCCTGTGTGGTGAGAAAAATACTATGTCTTAGGAACCCTGAGTGTCAAACCTGTCCTGTTGGACATGTCTGCTCTTCCCAGCCCATGTCAGGAGTGAATGGGGAGACACTGCTCAGTAGTAAGCATGAAGATCAAAAATAAACTACACCGATACAGAGCAGAAGAGTTGAAGTTGCATGATGTTGGTGCTCAGCCCACTTCTCCTGAAAAGCATTTTCTTTTCCTCAAAAAACATTATTTCAATCATAGCCTAGAATTAAATTTGGGTTACTGATTTTCAGTACTTTCCCCCTTTTTATATATTCAGGAATAAATGTTTTCAAGGTTGTGGTCATTACACTCATTATTTTTCTAATTCTGCTTTAGAATGACATACTACAAGTTAGCCTAGTCAGGAATTTTGCTGCAAATGATGTGAAAGGATTTAAAAGGGAAGGAAAAGGCATAATTTTGGCAAGAGATTTGTGGCTTTTTTTAAAGTATAAAAAAATAATAAATATGGATTGGATTCTCTGTAAAGGAACTGTAACATTCAGTCTCTTGCCATTTCAAATGAAATAGTATTTTTTATATCCCTTTTTGTCCTAATCTCTTTTGTGACGTTGTTGTGTTGTATTGTGTTGATAAGAGGCTATCTTGGGGCCAGCAAGGGATAAGATGTTAATAAAAATCTTGTTTGCTGTTACAGAATCAAACAAGTGTAGTCTGAGGTTTCATGTCAAATTATTGCTGGCTTCTCTTTGTATCAATCACTGTGAGAAATACCTCTTACCCCTTTATGAAGGCACAAAAAATAACCCAGAAATCTTTCAAGACATGAAGAATTAAGTTTAGATGGAAAGCTTTCATTTATTTATTTTCTCTTTAGCAGTATTGAGTCCTTTATGAGGATAGCCCCTGTTAGTCACCCTCTCAGATAAGACGACATTTAAAGCTGATTGGAAAACTGCAACTTTTAATCTCAAATAACTTCCCTACCCAAAACAACAAACAAACAAAGAAACAAAAAGAAAACAAAAAATAAATGAACAAACTAACCCACAAACTCAACAAAAAAAATCCCCCAACAAAAAAGCCCAACCTATTCCTTAGAAACTTTTATTTGGAAGAGAAACAAACCCACATTGCTTCCACATTTTAATGGGAAACTTTTCATTTTTTGTTTTGTCATATTCCATTTATGATATGTGCCATAATGACAAAATAAAAGGATAAAAAAATATGAAAATGTTATAGTTTAATGGGAGAAATTTTTTTTTTGCCTTCAATCAGTTTTGAGGTAAATTTCTGTTCACTGTTAATCTGAAAATCTGCAGGAATATTTCTGTGATTCAGAAATAAGCAAGCAATTTTTTTTCCATTTTCCTAGGAAAGTCCAACCTAAAGCAGTATATCAACCAGCTATAGTCTAGAATTAAATGTTTTGGTAAAATTAAAAATAGTTGAATTTTTCTGGAGCAACTGCTTTTATTGTAACCTTTATTTTTAAGACAAGGCAAAAATAGATGAATAAATGTTAACAATGGTACAAAATGCAGCTTCATTTCCCAATGCATATTTTTGTAAGCTGTTGAGCTTCTGGAAGACTGCGTAAGCACAACAGAGGGTCTTAAGCACAGAGAAACTTGGAAAAAAAATAGCAAAATCAGCCAGTTTAATGAACTGTGATTACTTACCTCTCTATTTACAATTCTCAGAAGTGATACAAAATGTGAATGTGCTTGGCTCCACCAACACAGGCTCTTTTTAGACAAAGATACAAAGGCAGCATGGTGGAAAAGCAGACTGTTAGACTGAGGGGGAATGGAAAAAATACGGCTCAAGATTTAGCTAAAGCCCATGGATGTAGTGATGCCATTTGGTCTCAGCCCACTTAGAGAGGATATTGTGGATATCAGTAGTACTGTGGTCAATGATGTGGCCTTAGATACTGGTATGGTTGGCGACAGCCCTATTGGTAAAGCTCATTTATTCCAGGATATCATTTCACAGTTTTCTTCCGCAACTATCAAATAAATATTGTGCAGAAAAAGCCCCCTCACAGCCATGTCACTAAAGTGAACCAAACAAAATACATTCTGGTTATTTGAGCTGTATACATTTTCTCTTATTTCTAGACTCTCTGAGCTTGTTGTCATGCCAACTTCAGACTTCACCAGGTAGCTCAAGGACCCCTTAGCTAAGCTACTTCAATAATAAGTAGGCAAAATTGACCAGTTTCTACTAGCATTCCTCCTTTATGTGACATTAAAAAAAATTAATATAATGAGTGAGCTGGACTTCTGTAACCTTGGACAACTTAGATTGCAATTCTCTGTGTAAGAGTTGTCAAGTCACTCCAAGAGGTAACAGCACTTCAAGGCCCTCTGAAATTATACTGTTGCACAGAAATGGTGAGGTTTGTAAAGAAACTGGAGACATTCTGGGAAGTTATTAAATATTAGCAAATATTACTTGAGGAAAATCACTTTTCTCTTAATGTTGAAAGGAGTTTTGTTGTATAATGATGTATAACAGAAATACAACTAATACAAATCCACCATTCTGTAAGAGGAATATTGTTAATCTTGAACATATATTTGAGGTTGTATTTTCAAATGTCAAAAGACTACTTGGAAATAAAAGGAATGGGGAAAAAAAAAAGAAAGTAAATCAAGGTCAAATCCCACAAAACATCCTTCACATGAGTTTCATTCTAGGTAGGTGATATACCTGCATAAGAAAAGTCTACTTTACAATGTATAGATTTACAAGAAGGAATTTTAAATATTCTTTTCCCTTCCCACCCTCACTGTCCCCCTCTTTCCATTCCTCTCTTTCTGATTTTAGTCTACTAGGCTTCTGAAAATTCATCAATAACATTTTTTTTTTTATTTTCTTATAAAAGGAATACCAATATTTATTGTTCCTTTTTGTTTGTTTGTTTGTCTGTTCTGCTTTTTGCACAGTTTTACATGAGAAACTGGGTGTCTTCTTACACAAGTGAAAGAATAACAGAATATGCTGAGTTGGAAGGGATCCACAGGTATCATCAAGTCCAACCCTTAACTCTGCACAGGACCATCGCCAAGAGTCACACCATGAACCTGAAAGTATCATCCAAATGCTTCTTAAACTCTGTCAGGCTTGGTGCTGTGACCACTTCCCTGTAAGCCTGTTCCAGTCCCCAACCACTGTCTGAGTGAAGTACCTTCTTCTAATATCCAACATAAACCTCCCCTGACACAACTTCAGACCATTCCCTCAGGTCCTGTCACTGGTCACCACAGAGAAGAGATAGGTGCCTGCTCCTCTTCCCCTCACAAGGAAATTGTAACTGCAGTGAGATCTCCCCTCAGACTCCTCCAGGCTGAACACACCAAGTGCCCTCAGCTGCTCCTCACACGGCTTCCCCTCGAGGCCCTTCACCAGCTTCACTGCTCTCCTTTGGACACTCTCTAATCGCTTAATATAATTCTTATATTGTAGTGGCAAAGCTACACACAATATTCAAGGAGAGGCCACCCCAGTGCATCCCCTCCCTTGACCAGCTGGCGATGCTTTGCCTGATGCCCCCCAGGACATGGTTGGCCCTCCTGGCTGCCGGGGCACTGCTGACTCATATCCTACTTGCCATTGACCAGGACCCCCAGGGCCCTTTAGCAGCACTGCTTTCCAGCATCTCATTCCCCAGTTTGCTCATACATCCAGGGTTGCCCCCTCCCAGGAGTATAATGTGCCACTTTCCCATGTTGAACTTCGTATGGTTGGTGATGTCTTCCAGTGCTCTGTATGAGGAAACTAGGTTAAAAAGTGTTTCCTTATTGAGACAAAATATCATCTCAGTTATTCCTCTTTCTTCAACTTCAAGCTGCTTTGTCAGTCACAGCTTGTCTCTCCCTTGAAACACATGTACACAAAAGGTTTTCTTGTTTGTGCCTGAAAGCCTGCAGTACCATTTTTGGACAAGAATATGCAACATATGTAGAATAGTTCAAGTGACTTTCAATTACATTTTCAGAAAGAGACTAAGCTATCCAGGGTTGCACGTATACATCTCAGAAAGTTCTACCCATAGAACAGTTTGGTTCATGTTTGACAAAGCAGTAGTGTGACAAAGGTTATGGCAAGTGTTACACAAAGATTCTGGGTATTAAGGAAATTAAATGGTTTTAAAATAAAAGGAACCCTGTGGTAACGAGTTCTTTAGCAGTGGATTGCATACTGGTCAAATTCAATGACTCTAACACTTCTGAAAAAAAGTAGAATATATATAATGTCAGAAATAAGCTGGTCTAAGTGAAAGGCTTCTCTCCTAACATTTGCCTTTTATATAACTTGTTACTACAGTAATCAAGTTCTCAGTAAATTTCAAACCAAAATTTTCATCTCAAGTGTTTTTGGAAGGGTATTATTACAGACCATCTAATTTCCACTGCAGCTAAGCATATATTAATAGCAAGGAGGCCTAGGGAAACTGCTGGTATATCCAGTAGTGCTTGACATTTAGTAGATGAATTGAATTAAAGTTTACAGTCAAATTGGTTTTTAACTAATATATTAGAGATCTTTATTAGGAGCTCCTTTCTTCCTTTCTCCCTTTCTCCATCTCTTTCTCCCTCTCTTTCTCTCTCTCCTTCTCTTTCTCCCTCTCCTTCTCCCTCTCCCTCTCCCTCTCCCTCTCCCTCTCCTTCTCCTTCTCCTTCTCCTTCTCCTTCTCCTTCTCCTTCTCCTTCTCCTTCTCCTTCTCCTTCTCCTTCTCC
>JAWWEE010000158.1:50691749-50703785 GCA_035221455.1 Xenops minutus | reverse complement strand
CCTCTCCTCTCCTCTCCTCTCCTCTCCTCTCCTCTTTTTCTGGTTTTTGTTTTTGTTTCTTCTTTCTTATTTTCTCTTCTTCATCTTTTACCACAGCTGTTGAATTTTCCTTTGGTTTATAAGAAATTAATAATCCAATATTTTTAGTACTTGTGAGGAATAAGTCAGATTTGTGTGTAACATGTGCAGAAAAAACCCCCAAAACAAAGCAAAACCAAAAAGCCAAACAAATTTACTTCATTTCCAGAGGAAAGATGCAATCAGAAATATAAAAATAACAGGAAACAAAAGCTGAATAAATAAGCACTTGACACCCATTCATTGCTGTGATGATACGACTTTATTTTACCATGTTTTAAAAGACTTTAAGATCATACTGGAAATTACATAAACTGAAAGGTTACTCTGTTAAAGGGGAAGACAAGCTGGGGCACAGCCTTATGTTTCTTCAGAGACCAAGGGTTCTGTCATGTGCATTTCCACTTCAGATTTCATTATTTAATGTTTGTCTTGCAAGCCTGCTATTAATACCATGTTGTTATTATACTAATGAAAAAACCTTGCAGCATCATATTCCTGTTCAGTTATTTACAAGTCAGAGTCCAGGAGAGGAAAAAACCACCTGCTAGTCACTAGTCATATTAATGGTCACCTCTCAACCTCAAACAGGAAAAGAAATAGCTGATTCTGATAATATGGGTAGCCTGTTTGTTTAGTAATCCTGTTTATACCTGCTTCCCAAGTACTTAGATTTGGTTAGTTTTGGACAAGCATTTCCACTCCATTCTCTTCTCTAGCATAGACTGCTGACCCATCACTTCAAGTGTCTGAGCTGAGTTTTGCATCTCCCTCTTCGCTCAATCTAGGCTCTCCTTCTGAAGTAAAAACTAGTTTAAGCTAAGTGCTGACCACATTTTCCATAGACGTGGAGTCTTCACTGTGCTGAAAGTAAAATCTCAGTGACTCCTGGTCCTGTGAAAGTTATCAATCAGATTTGTCCCTTCCTTTTCCACAAAACTGTTGGCTGCTCACAAGGGAGGTAGACTACTAGGCATCCAGGGCTATTCTGAAGTAGTTTCTAAAGCAGGCCAGAATTTGTTCACTTTCTAGGTGGGGAACCTTCACCCCTGCACATGCAGTTAATGCTAGGAATATTTGCAGATCACATCCAGCTTAAATTTTACTCACCTTTTGCCAGTCTTAAATGTACAGATTTGGGCTTGTCTTCTGCAAAAGGGTAGAATTTATTTTTAGAGTGAGACGCAAGACAGACTTCTCTCTAGTGTGAGATCAGACACATTTCAAGCTCTTCCATTCAACTCACCAAAAGTACTCAGAAGTGTTTACCTATGAAATTAGCTGAACAAATATGTTCAAAAATAGCTATTCCTAAATGACAATGAGAATTGCAGCTAAAAGCTATAACCTACACTACTTCAGCTTTAAAAATGGTGGTGTGTCTTTTCCTCCTTCAGCTTTAGCTTTATGAGTGCAATCTAGCACCTGGTTATTTTTCTGGGATAAAATGAGCACATGTGATGCTGCAGGGCAGAAGCTTTCCAGTAGCTTTTCAAGTTACACCTGCATCACCTTCCTCTTTTTTTCCAAACCATCTTCTTTTAAAGGAAGAAAAAACAATACATGAGAAAAAAAAATGGAATTTTCTTTTAATTACTTCTAGAATTTTATGCCACTGTATGCTTTTTGTCTGGGAAATGGCTATACTTAACCTGAAATAGTAGCAGAATATAGTAGATAATTATTTGTTTAGAGGCAGTTTTGAAATATTAAAAGCCATGTTTACCATTACTGGGTTTTCCCCAGATGTATCCATTAGCCTTTCAATTGAAAGGTCTTTGAACTTGTTAAGGGAACAACGTAGTTCCAGGTTGTTCCAGTTACAGACAAAAGCCCACGGCAAGTATGTTGTGCTAACCTTTGTTCTGATAGTGATGCTTGATGAACAGAAAATTCTATAGGATATTATGGTGGAAGCTCAGAAATTGTAGCAATTAAGCAGATTAAATTTATCCAGTGGACTTTAGTACTTGTTTCCAAATTATTTTCTTACTAACTCTCAAGACTGTGTTTTTACTGTCTTAGAGAAAGGCTCATATTACTGATACGATACTAATGTAAATGCTGTGATTGCAAAGTACTGCATTTGTGGGTTTTCTTGGCTTGGAGAATCTCAGCCAAGGAGGACATTTTCTTAAATATTTTTAAAATTAATTCAGCCATTATCAAGAAATCTATATGAATGCACTAACCACGGAAGTTTAACATTTTATGATAATGTTTCCATTTGTGTAACTAACTAAATAAGTAATAAAATAGGTTCCAATCCAATGCTGTTTACTCCACAACTGCAAAGGTTGTTTCCAAAATCATTCATAAAATACTAGATGGTAAAAATAGATTAAGACATTTATCTGGTCTATGAGCATAAATATTACCATATAATTACACAAGTGTATTTGTATAAGTCATGGAGTATTGTTCAGTTCAAAAGAATATTTTGCTGAGAAAGGAATAAAATCTTGGAGTTTAGTTTTTTTTCCAAAACTCTTGAAAGGATGTAAAAACACAATTTTAAAAACCTATGAATATGTCAAGTTCATTTTTTTTTATTTACTGTGCACATGCTGAGGTATGTTTAGAATATTATATAATAGAGTACATGTATACACATTCAACCCCCATACACCCACAACCACACACAGACTTGCACGCGTCACACAACAATAGCAGGGACTTATGTTACTTGAAAGAACTGTAAACCATTCTGAATTCTAGGACTATATGAACAATACAAGCTTCCAAGATTCACTTATGAGTTTCTAAATTTCACCAAAATTTCTCAACAACTTTCTCCACAACTTTCTTCACAATCATAGAATCACAGAGTTGCTAAGGTTGGAAAAGACCTTTAGGGTCACCAAATTCAACTGTCAACCCAGCACCAACACCATGTTCACCATTAAACCATGTCCTCAAGTGCCATGTCCACATGTTTTTTGAATGCTTCAAGGGATGGTGAACCCACTGTTTCCCTGAGCAATGCTTGACTGCCTTTTCCATGAAGAAATTCTTCCTTATGTCCAACCTGAACCTCCCTTGGTGCAGCTTGAGGCTGTTTCCTCTCCTGTCACTTGTTGCCTAGGAGAAGAGACTGACCCCCCTCTTGCTGCAATCTCCTTTCAGGTAGTTGTAGAGAGCAATAAGGTGACCCCTGAGCCTCCTTTTCTCCAGACTAAACACCTGTAGCTCCCTTGTCCGCTCCTCAGAAGACTTTTGCTCCACACCCTTCACCAGCTCTCTTGTTTTCTCTGGACATGCTCCAGCAACTCAACGTCTTTCTTGTAGTGAGAGTCCCAAAACTGACCACAGGATTGATAGTGTGACCTCATCAGTGCCAAGTACAGGAGAACAATCACTGCCCTGGTCCTGCTGGCCACACTATTTCTGATACAGGCCATACCATTGGCCTTCTTGGCCACCTATCCACACTGCTAGCTCATGTTCAGCTGCTGTCAGCCAGCACCTAGAGGTCCTTTTCTGCTAAGCAGCTTTCCAACCACTCTGCCCCCAGACTGTAGCACTGCAGAAGTTTGTTCTGACCCAAGTGTAGACCCCAACACTTAGCCTTGACCCATCGATGAGACCAGTCCAGGTTCCTCTGCAGAGCCTTCCTACCCTTCAGCAGATCAACACTCCCAACCGATCTGGTGTCATCTGCCAACTGAATGTGCACTCAATCCTCTGGTCCAGGTCATCAATGAAGGTGT
This sequence comes from Xenops minutus, assembly GCA_035221455.1. NCBI lineage: Eukaryota > Metazoa > Chordata > Aves > Passeriformes > Furnariidae > Xenops > Xenops minutus. The sequence continues at coordinate 50,699,997 of JAWWEE010000158.1, read as the reverse complement.
TAAATAGGACTGGCCCCAACACTGAGCCCAGACCAGCCACCATCTGGATTTAACTCCATTCGCCACCACTCTCTGGGCCCAGAGATCCAGCCATATTTCTACCCAGTGAACAATGCACTCATCCATACCATGGGAACCCAGTTTCTCTAGGAGAATGTTGTGGGAAATTGTGTCAAAGGCTTTCCCAAAGTCTAGGTAAGATGACATCCACAGTCTTTCCCTCATCCACTAAGTGGGTTAGGGTGTCAAAGAAGGAGATCAGTTTGGTTAAGCAGAACCTTTCTTTCATAAAGCCATGCTGACTGATCCCCTGGTTGTCCTGTACATGTTGCATGACGACACTCAAGGTGATCTGTTCCATGACCTTCCCTGGTACTGAGGTCAGGCTGACAGGCCTGTAGTTTCCTAATCCTCCTTCTGACCCTTGTTATAGATGAGCATCACATTTGCCAACTTCCAGTCACCTGAAATCTCCCCAGCTGACCAGGACTGATGATAAATGACAGAAAGTGACCTGGGGAGCTCCCTCAGTACCCTTGGGTGAATTCCATCTGGCCCCATGGTCTCGTGTGGGTCTAAGTTGCATAGCAGTTCACTGACCATTCCCTCCTGGATTAAGGTGGCTTCATTCTGCTCCCTGTCTCTGTCTTCCAGCTCAGGAAGTTGGGTACCTTGGAGACTATTGGTCTTGTTATTTCAAGACTAAGGGAAAGAAGGCATTAAGTTCCTGAACCTTTCCCTCATACTTTGTCACTACGTTTCCCTCCCCACCCAATAAATGATGGAGATCCTCCTTGGCCCTCCTTTGCTTGCCAATGTATTTGTAGAAACACTTTTTCTTGTCTTTCACAGCAGTATCCAGATTAATTTCTAGGTGGACTTTGGCCCTTCTAATTTTCTATCTGAATGTTTGTTCAAACATATGTCTCTATGCTTGTTCACTTTTACAGCATGACTTGATCTTTAATGAAAGAAAAGTACAGTTAACAATTATGATTATAAACTTGGTGAAGACAGAGATGGAAAGGAAGCCTGTCAAATAGTATAAGTTCCCATTTCCCACTGTGTATATTTACTTTGAGCATTTGTATTTTAAAAGTTCAAAGAAATATGCCTTTCCCGCTTTGTTCTATATGGACATATTTTTTTGACACACAGATGCAATACTGTCTCTTTGAGGCTTCAGGTATAGTATTTTCTCTAGTATTCATATTTCCCTAGTATCCCTAGAATACACTTGATATGTGGTGGTCTGGGCAAGAAGTGTTTAGGAGTTAAGGGCTGATACATAATTTGAAGGGAAGGAGAGAGCAAAAGTTCTCATATATTACATGAGTTTTAAAGAGTTGTATGGAAAGGGTTAAAATGTTTCAATCTAGGCATGCTTTGCACTCGAGTGATTAGGTGTAACTCCCAATTAAAGATCAATAAAGCCTTTAAAGTGATTTATAAAAATGGATTAGTAAGAAATGTCCATTTAGAAACTACTGTGAGTAAAATCACTATACTCTCTGTCATATTGATCGGGCCTTTATGTCTAAACACGCATTAACTGGGGCAGACAATAAAAATTAATCCTCTTCTTTCATAAAATGGAAGGTCATTTTCCCAACTGTCCCTAGGGGGAATGATGTCATTAAACATGCTACTAAGACATTTTATTAAATTTGACTAGGCTGTTTGCATAAAAGTAAATTAGAGCAGTCAATATTGGAAAGAAAGGGATTTTAAGAAGCAATAACTAGAGGTATTTATTGTAAGTGTATTATACAACAGATGCATAATTAAATTCAAAACAACTCCATTAAAATAATGTTAAGGGCCTGGCTCATATGACAAAATGCACGATTTTCAGAACCCTAAGCATGCCCTGTTGTACCTAAGCATTTCAGGGGTCTCCAAGCAGTAGGGGACTTGACATACCATATGTGCTGATATTCTCTGCTCTTTCCCCTCCAGGATAATTTATAAATAAAACCACCGAGCAACGGGGTGAAACTGTAACTAGTGCCAACCCGGCTGAGACATGCCCTCCATAAAACACCTGCAGTTTCAGTTCCAGCATGCATCTCTTTACACACATGTTATCTCGGATAAGAAGCATCTTTCAAGGCTGTAAGAAAAATAGAAAAGCGGAAATAGGAGAAGTCATTTAAGATTATGTTCTGCTTAAGGTGTGTGGCCTTCAAGCTGCTGCTGCCCACAGGATCCGTTTGCCCGGACTCCAGCAGAGCAGAGAGTTTTCACCTAAACATAGCATCTCTACCACAGCACCTGGTGAAACCTTTTGTGTCTGAATGCACCCTGGGGTCACTCCTGGGCTAGCTAGTGTATAAGAAACAATTTTTTTGAAGGTTAAAGTCAGAATTTCAAGTTGCATTTTTGTGTCTTCTTGTGTGCTGCAGACCTCACTGCCATACCTCTGGGTAGGTGACCTCCTTCCCATCGTCTCTGCCTCTAACTGACCTCCTCCCTTCTACAAAAAATTGAACAGTTAAGTCACTGAGACCACTGCATATTGCACTGTTCACATAAGACTGTTATCTTCACAATCTCTAGTCAGCTTTATACATCAATTTGTGGTCTCTTATTGCTAAGTAACGTTGCAGATAACTTGACATATGGAACGTCTTTGTTTTACCACTAGCAGAGTGCAGGTCTTGGCCATGGACTGAGGACTGGCCTCCCATGTTAATTCTGATCATATGTACCCTAATGCTACTCTTATTATTAGAAATGTTTTAAGACTACCACCACCAAATCACTTCTATTTTTACCAGATAAGACAAAAATAAAAGGTATTCTCTCTTCTTTATCCCCAAATTTCCTAAATTAAATCAGGCCAGTAAATGAATCTCCTGTTTGAATAATGCATCAAAGTTTGATGGGTAAGAGGTGATCCTGTGATTGTGAAACCCAAAGTTGAGGTTTGAGCTTCATGCTTGGCTGAGGCACAGAGTGCCTGTGCCACAGAATAATCACTTCAGGTCAGACCCCACAAAAGGTCTGAGGTGCCTTATGATGGCAGCTGTGTAAAAGCTTTAAAAGGAAATTGGTGGAGGAGGTGTAATCTGTAACCAGCTGAGAGGAACAGGGAGAGGGGATGGATGCTGTGGGCATGGGCAGGTTGGTGATCATGATAAGACTTGGAAACATGAATGCAGAACTGACTGTAAAGTATAATAATAGTGCCTCTGTGTCATGACTACTAAGATATTAGTTCTTCCATTTCTGCATTTTGACCAAAGAGCAAAAAACTGAATAATTCCATGTTCTGGCAGATAGTTGACAGAGAAAAAAAAATAACTAGTTAAAAATTATATTTTGACCATTTAAAATCTCCTCCCTGATCTCTTTGCAACAAAAAGATTGTAACAACCTTCAGACATTATTGATTAAAAAGAAAAAAATATAACTTCATAATATCTAACAGTTTCTTAAACTGTTTATTGAGGGATTTGAACACATACAGAATTTCTGATGATATTTATATCTGATTCATGACCTGAATCTCTGAAATTCATAGCCTATAAATGCATTAGATAATACAACAATAAAACTTTGACAGGAAACGAGATACAAGAAATTAATAAATATTTGCTAGGTAAATAAGTTCAGCCCATGTATCTCTTCAAGGAAATATTTAAGCTATTCTCATATATGCTATAGAGTAAGTAATATGTATGGAGCCATTGTGCAGAGAATACACATAGTGGGTGTCCAATCTGAACATGTTAATTCAACCTAAGTCTGGGTTTTTTTTCCTTTTTTTTTTTTTTTTTTCCACCAAAGCTTCAATATGCATCTGATCTCAGGATATTGGATTTTTCTTTGAGGAAGGAAATAAATGACTTATCTGGGGAATAAACCCAGTCTTCTCTCTCTGCATTGCTCACCATATGTATTGTGCTAAAATAAGGTTCACTGATTCTAATGTAAATCTCTAAAGCTGAACCATGATAATATAAGTTTCTGCATTTTATGTGGTAGGTAAGTAGGTTGTATCTTTGAAAAAAATATAGTAGTGAGAGAGATTAGTGATTGTACCTAAGTAGAAAGGGAACAGACCAAAATACCTTTAGGGTCTGAAACTCCTTGACATACTAGAAAAAACTGTTCAAACACTTTTTTTTTTTTCCCTAAAATTAAGATGCATCTTGCAATAGGACTGTTCCACTCCAGCTCTCCCCCCACTTTCTCATCTTGCTTTTTACACACACATTTTGTGTCATCAAGGTTTTGTCTACATGTGCAATTCATACAAGTACAAACCAGCTTGCATCACTATTAAAAGAGCTGCATCTATAAGACTCTATCTTTTGCAGCAATGTCATTGTCAACATTTCTGGGGAATTTTTATTCTTGCAGAAACAGAAATTAGTTTCTCTTTCAAAGAAGTTAGACCATAGCTCTCTGCTGTCTGATGTGTTGCTTTCCCATATGGCTTTGCTGCTAACCCTAAATGTCCAATCTGCCTATTGAAATACTTTTTTCTAGCTTGAAGTCAAGGTAATGGATGATAACTCACTGTGCTAGCACAGACAGGTTCAGCTTAGTCTAGAATGTCTGTCAAAGATACCTCATGCTTCTCACCATGTAGCACACTTCTCCAGTGTCCCAAGTAGTCTACAGATCATGCCTGTCACTGGGATACTTTGACTTGTCAACAGCAGTGACTATAGAAATGACTGTGAGAGTGACTGCACAGGATCAGGGTTCAAGGTCGACTTACAAAAACAGAAAGGAGAAAGGTGGAGCTCTCATATTGGCCTAACTATTTTGCCTTGTTACAGCAATTCTGACAGAATTCCAGGCTGGGAATATTGTCATAGCTTTGATGGCATTGCAAAGCAAATTGGCAGGAGTATTCCAGTAAATGAACAAAAAAACCCATCCTTTTTTTCCCCAGACAGATATGCTTGTCAGACAAGAAGATTTTGATGTTTAACAATCCATCTGAGGCTATGTAGATTGATCCAGTCACCCAGCCTGCCATTCCCACTGTCACTTGGTTCCTGCAAATGCTCAAGATGCCAAAAGCATAGTAGGAAAGACTGTATTTTTTACCAGGCCACTTCCCAGCTTCTGGATCAGAGCAGCTCTAGAAAATGGTATACTTAACCTGTCTGTTCTCTGCTGGCTTCATTTCCTTCCCTATGACAGATGGGCCATATTTAAGAAAGTATACTACATCATTTGACTGTTGAGAGCCATCACTCTGTAGCTGCATTATTAAGTACCTATCATGCTTTGATCATCCAGGAAATTAATCCAATTAATCAGTGCATAATTATTATCAACACAAATCTTTAGTGAGTATTTTAAAAAAAATAAAAACCTTATTAGGGCACATTTTCAGAAAGAACTTTAGCAAGATTCTTTTTATTGATGCAATTCTCAGGAAAGCACATCATAAGTACAACTTCAACTTTTCCAGAAGCTAGTAAAGAATTTCATTACAGTAACAGCCGAAAAAAATAGGCTATGTTTATCATATAGTACTATTAAGTCAGAAGTGCCTCAGTGCCACAAAATAGCTTGAAAATTACTGCAGCCATATCAAGTGACATTTGAAACACAGAAAGAAGGGTTCAGCACTTGCATAGTGAAGCTACACTCTCCTTTACCCTTTAAAAGGCCCTTCCTGTCATGCAGATACGTAGGAATTACATCTGGGTTGAATAACAAGAATTTACCCAGGAACTAGTTCAGAACAAGCTTTCTAGGGAACAGGGAAAAAAGGGTTACCTTGGTGTAAGCCTATCTGGTATGCCAGGGAGACTGGGGAAACACAGTAAGACAAATAGGCAGTTGATTGTGGTAATGGATGGAAGACATTCTCAGAACACATTCTCTGCAAGACTAGTCAGCCCTCTTCTTTCTCTTTCCCCTTAGACACACTGCTGCATATCCTGATTTTAGGGAAGTTGTCATGTTAAGAAGAGCAATTTTGGTTTGTTCTGCTATCACACTTTCCTGGCCTGGCAGGGAAAACAAGTGGTAGATGGCAGCTACATTTCTCTGATCCCTCTATCTCTCTATCTCAGATAGTGGGATTGAGGCCAATCACATCAGTCCCTTAAATTCCTGACTGGCCTTCAACAGCAAAGCATAACACACTGTCTAGGAACAACTCTTTTTTACCTTTTCTCAAGTGAGATCAAACATCTAAATTTTATGAATTGAAATGCCACTTGTCCTTTAGTTTAAAATCTCGTAACTAGCATTGCTTGCTATATTTTCGTATTTAGTAGTCCACAGATTTAAGATAAAATTTTGGATGATATTTATATTTATTTTTGTTAGAAATGTTCCTGCCTAGCTAACACCATGGTACAGAGAATGACTTAATTTATAATCAAATCACTACCTTTATAAAGCAAAACCAACAACTTTGAAGAGGCAAGATCTGTGGCATAGTAAGAGAGGAATTATGTAATTATCAGACACAGAGTGATTGTACTTCTGTGTATGACTCAGTGTGCATGAAGTGCAGAATCTCACACTACATAAAGACTAAGTAATAGAAAGGAGCATTAGATACCTACTCCCTGTGCTGAATGCACACATTGCATGACAATTCTTTTGTAACAGCAGGGGTTCATAACTTTACTTAAATGCAGGTGCCTGTTTATAAGAACTATTGAATGATTTCCCTGTAATGAAATCTTTCTTGAGGAGATAAAATCCACGTACAGGTAGTTAAAAAATGATTCTATAGCCCAATATATTACTTACCAATGTGGTCAATGTATTTACAGACCAATCCCCATTAGGGTTGTCATGGTTTCACCAAAGGAATCCTGGTTATCAATTTCTATCCTGTTCATCTGATTTTCCTGAGCTTTTATCAAAGCCTAAAGACATTGGCTAAAGAATTTACAATTCTTAATAAAAATGACAGGACTTATATTTACAGAACCAAATTACGGAGATTCTCTTTTGGGTCTGATTTGACAAGAGGGAAGATTCAAGCAATGTTAATAAATCTGAGGGCAGATTGGATTTTTCTGCCAGGGGAGAAGAGGACAAAAGGACAGGCCATGATGTGCTGGAAGGTGAATAGCTGTGTGTATAGAGGGTACTCTGGGTTAGAAGTATTGAACTGCATGTTTTCTGGAAACTCCTAGGCAATTCTTAGAAAATCTTTGGTCCTGACTGTTCTGATGAGCTTATTTGCCTAGTTGTAAAGATTCTGAGTAAAACTAAGGAATTTATAACACTAAGCATTACTATCCAAACACATTACTATCCAAAGCACATCCTTGCTATGAGGTCAACTAAAGAAATTCTGATTTTATAAAGGTTTCCATCATGTCTTAGGTCCTCTCTCTTCTTCTCTCATTCTCTCTCTTTTTACTCTTAACATGCTCATTCCTCTCTAGACCAATACCCCACTGTTTTTGTGATAGGCCCTTTTGTGATGTTCAGCAGGATGATGATGCCCTTTCTGCACTGCATTTCTTGTCTAGTTTGTCCGTCTGTCTTTCCTCAGGCAAAGCTCCGCTGAAAGTCCAGAAATAGCAGAAGCCAAAGAAAGTACCTCCCTGAAGTGTATTTTTTATGTGTAAAATTTTACTTTTTGCATTTTCTTGGCGCATTTCAGATGTTAGATATTGCACTGGTGAGGACTGCACTCAGTTGGAAAACTTCAGGAATGCAGCCATGGTAGTCATGGTAGCATAATAGTGGAAGTAAGTGGCGTTCACAAGTGTTCTGCTTTCTTTACATTGAATTTTCTTAGTGTACCTGGTTAATGACGGTCAGCTTTCACTGACAGTTTTCTTTAATGGATCCTCTTATTAGCTCAGGGAGTTAGCTTTCCGCTTTCTCTATGAAAATTATTGCATCCCATACCTGCACTTTCTGAGAAATATAAAACAGGGGGAATAGCCTATGATATTGTGCGTTCCTGCAACTGGAACTTACAGCTCAAAAGGGTCCATACATCATTAACTCCCCACACCTTGATCAATCAAATACTTCTCAATATCCTATAACAAATTTAAGGCCCCTAATAAAGACCAATAGCCACAACTAGACTTTGCTCCAGAGATAACCCTGGAGCACTGCTAGTGCCTGGGTGTCTGCAATGGCCTGGATTCTGCCACACAACCAGCGTGTGATCCTACATAGCAGATCAATGAAATATCTAACCATGCAGCATCCATCCAAACTGTTGCCTTAAGGAGAGGGGGAAAAAACTTTCCAAGACAACTTTATGTGGGTAAAGTAGAGAAGAGTTCTT
>JAWWEE010000158.1:50666353-50691649 GCA_035221455.1 Xenops minutus | reverse complement strand
CTAATACATTAAATATCTAACTATTAAAACATTTTAAAACATGGGAAACAGTCCAATATTCCAAGTAACAGTCCCCATATCTGGCAGGTGTCCTTCTCATTTCGCTGACAGCTTGACCCACTTGTGAAAATCCTGGTGTTCGCTGGACTCCCCTCCTACATTGTCTGAATGCATATTTAGTTCCAGAAGAAAATTTGCTAAAACCAAATTATATTTTGATTGTCCTTTTAATGATACATACAAACATATGAATTATGTAGTCATATATGACAGTATCTCATTACTGACTATTCTTGATTCTGCCATTATGAGTATTTTTGGGGGGAGGGATGGTAATACTTTAATAATTAATGTTGATTTCAAAAGGTACAGAACATTATCACTGTCATCAGTTTTCTTACTATTTTCAATAGCTTATTTACAGACAATAGTAAGTGTTGTAGTGCTGTAGTGCTGCATGAACTTGTTTCTCTAGGGATTTTTACCTTTTTTATTTTATTTTAATCTTATGCATTATTAGGATGAATTTGACTTCAAGAATTTCTATTCTAGGTGTGTACTTTATTCTTTAAATTATATGGTACACTAATTATTTAAATGTAAGCAAACAAACATAAGGTGGTTTAGAGGGTCAGCAGGCTTTCCTGATACAGTGAGAGAAATTATTATCTGTAGAAATGTCCTATATTATGCTTTACAATTTCAATTCTTTATATTATTTCACAATATTGAGACATTGGTCAATATAAAAACCATATTGTTTTGCTAGGAATTTTGACAGTGAATAGAACAAAGTACTTACAGTTCTCTTGTTCTTAAGTGAGTTCTAAACAACTCATTTCAGCCAGAAATATTACATAAATTGGCAGAAGAGCAGCCTGGGCCTCTACTACTAAGGATAATAGAATGAATGGCAACAAAAAGAAAAAGAGGAGTTCTGAGAAAAAGGGGATGATGAGTTTGGATCCATATTATCAATGCATGATTTTGTTTTTTGCAGTAGAAGTACTAGAAGAATGATCACAAATATGGAATGTCTTTCTATAGTAAATCATGTTCATCTGTTGGAGGCAAGGGCACTTAGCAAAATAAATCTGTTGTGGAATGCTAGACATAATGCTAACAAGACTGAGGTTCTATTTCACAGGGCATATGTACCATAAAACTCGACCAAAACAAACAAACAAACAAACAAACAAAAACAGGGAATGAGAAAGCTGAGAAGATGGACAGGAGGATTTAATCAAATGTATAAGAAAATAAATTTAACAGGAATTATCACCTCCCTAGTAAATGTCAAACCATTAATATTAGATATATGCCACATTGTAGCTTTATGTCTAATGGACACTTCAGGAAAATTCTTCAGATGTCTGTCTGGCTTGAACAATTTCTGGTGATTAAGTAGCCAAAAATTAATGTACGATGTGATGGATGTGAGGACAGGCAACTAAGAGAGATTGGTACTTGGGACTGTTTGAATGAGCTTACTAGAGAGTAATAGTGTTGAAAAGTTGATATCCAAAACTTAAGGCTATGCTGAGCACTGGAAAATTTACTAATAAATCCTGGGGATGAAGACTCTAACACAAATATTTGTGACAGCACAGAATGCATAACAACCTTCACAATCCCATCAACACTGATCATGTTACCATTTGTCAAATAATAAACAGTTTATTTTGCAAGCACTTTAAGTTCAGATAGTTGTCCAGGAATCTCAGAAATAGAATGCAAATAAATTCTAAACATCATGAAAACTTCAGGGTGGAAGGTTAACTGTTTTACTCTTGTAGAACCTTCCCTAAGAGAGATCCTGGTAGCTGAAAGCCCATGACTTTAATTTGCTTTGTGCTAAATTAGTACAGGGACCTTCATGTTTCTTTTGAGAGTCTAAGCTGGTAGCTTTGCGGTTTGGTGGGGTGGGTTTGTGGAAGTGAAAATTCATCACCTACTGCCCATCCTCTGCCACTCACTGTGGAATGGGGTGTTACATGGGGAATGGCTGTACAAATCAGCAAATCTTGCATACACTTTTTGAACAGGATTTCCTGTTGTCACTGTTAGAATACTGAATTAAATTGATCTCTCTTCTGACCAAGATGGGCATTTCTTATGTACTTGAACCAACCAAAATTTTACATTCTGACATGGTTTGCTTTAGTCTGTTAAGGTATTTCATGCCAGTAAAGTTCAACATTCCATCCTGCTATTCCCAGTATTCCTAAATAAATATTTTAACATCCCTAGTCTAATCAGGCACAACCAGGAGGCACACACTGTATAAATCCGAGTGTAGAACTCAATACATGATCCTAGATATAGAATTCACAGTGTGTGTGACTTCAACCCTGACAGCAATGTCATCAAGTAATAAATAATCTCCTGCTTTGATAGAACATATAAAATCTAATCACAGGAACCTGCTTTGCTTACATGATTCATTTATGTTTCTGTTTTTAGCAAGAAAAAAGGAATATGCAAGAGGTAATATTTTTTCAAACTAATTATAGTAGTTGGGAAGCCCCGAAGGAAAGAAAATGATATTACTGTATTAAGGTACTTTCAATAATCTTGTAATATCTCTATGTAGAAACACCCTCAAAGAGTTTTCTAAAACACCATGTTTTTAAGTGCTTATTGGATTGTATGTATATATTTACAATAGATACTCAGATGTAACCTGTTCTTATATTTGACAAATTTTGAACTGCAGGCACTGGGATATGTATTGTAAATCATGTGTGTCAGGCAAGATAATCCAGCTAAATCTGTAAGCTACAAGTTAATGTGATAGTTTATTTCATTGGGCTTATGGTGGACAAGCTGAAGAAGAGTTCAGTGTGCAAATTGGATCTAGGGCTACATCCACAGGGGCATTATGGGCAAAGGTAGAGACATGATCATCCCACTCTATGCAGCACTTGTCAGGCCACATCTAGAATATTGTGCTCAGGCCTGGCACCCATAATTCAAAAAGGATGTGAACAGATTGGAGGGAGTCCAAAAGAGAGCCACAAAGATAACCAAAGTGCTGGGAACCTGCTCTGTAAGGAAATACTGAAGAAGTTAGGACTTCTCACCCTGAAGAAGAGAAGGCTCCAGGGGCACCTTTCCCTTTTTATCCAATACATAATGGGTGGTCACAAAGAGGACAGAGACTCTATCTTCACAGGGAACCATACAGAGAGGACAAGCAGCAATGGGTACAAATTGCAACATGAGAGGTTTCATCTTGATATTAGGAAGAAATTTTTCACAATGAGATTAGTCACTGGAACAACTTTCACAGGAATGTGGTAGAATCTCTGGAGGTTTTCAAGACATGAGTGGTCAGGGTGCTAGATAATCCCTAGGGTCCCTTTTCCACAAAAGATGGGACCAGACTACCTTTATAAGGTCCAACCTGGTCTGTTCTGTGATTCGGTGCTACCAGAGCACCTCTAGTTAAGGCCATAAAAGTGATTACAGAGTCTCATAATGGTTATGATAATTTCAGCCTAGTGCCCCCTTCTGACCCATCTGGAGGGACTGTCCATTATAAATATCCATTATAAACTCTCCTCAGGCTGAATGAAAACACTGGACCATGTGTCACAGAACTCTTATGTCTTACTGTACAGTCACCATAATTCTGGCAACCAACCACCATTTAGACTGCAAAGATGTTGGCTAACAATCCCTTAAACTCTTACAATACAGTGTATTAAAATACAATGTGTTAAAAAGTCTCTAAGACACAAGAGATTTCTTTGCTCTACCTCTATTTTTTTTCTAACCTGTTCAAAACCGAAATTGTCTAATATTTTCACTATAGCAATGTGGTCTTTTTAATTTGTCTTTATAATGAGATGTCATTTAAATTATTTAAAATGTACACACATATATGAGCACACTCATATTTTGTCTTTTCAGAATACCTGAGACTGAATGTCCCTTTCTTTTTATTTTTTTACAATGAATGAGGTATGTTTTTGGACTTACTGATTAATTTGCTATTATATTTCTGCTCCAACAATGTTTGTTAGTAATTTCTTGGTACAAAAAAAGCCAGCTTTTCTTTTTTTCCTAAGGATAAATCATTTATTACTTAGTGTTTTTTTTTTTCTTTGATTTTTTTTTGTTGTTTTTTCTAGAAGTGGTAAAGTACACTGTTCATCTAAATAATATTTCTTATATAATTCTAGTTATAATCATCTGTTAAAAAAAGGATGTATTATTTCTACTGTATAATCCCTCCTTAAAAAATATACAGGAAAATATCACATAACAAAACCATAAATTTTGGGTTAACAATTTCAATGTGCTTAGATCTCAAATGGAAAATTTTTACTTTCAGATGTTCTTATTGCCATGAAAACTCAAAATAAATATTTAACATGAAATTATACAACAACAACAACAAAAATCTTGCTTCTTGAAGTTGCTGTTGGCATGGATGGTGTAAACATAATGATTCAGGTTTTGTTTGGCCACAGAATAAATGCAGCATTTTCCTAGCATCAGCATATTTACACCATAAAATCATATTAGAAATTGTTTCCAACTCTCTCTAGGATTCTATTCATATTTATAAATAATGTGAGTTGCCTGCTTAAGGAGCATTGTTATTCATTTCCAAAATGTCTCTTGTAGTTCATTGACAAGTAATTATACCCTTATTTTCATGCTCTGAGGATGGTACTAGGCACAATTTTCCAAAGAAATACCATCCTACTATTCTGGACTCAAAGCTGGCCAGAAGAACTCATCTATTTTCTGTCAAACAGGGAGTTAGATTAAAAAAATAAAGAAAGAAAAGACATAAAAAGTTTACATATCACTTTCAACAGAGGTGAAAGATTGGAAAACATCCAGCTCTTGCTCATGTCAAAGATTGCTAATACTTATTCAGTCTGCCTGATATTTGGAAAACTTTGGCAGTGAATGAAAGTATTCACTAGAAAGGAAGAAATATTTGAAAAGTCTAAAAAATAAACACAGGCTATGTTTGGTCTTTTTTTCACTGAAATTGGTACTTCCAAGCATCTCAGAAAATTTTATGCAGAGAATATTTATGGTTTGAGGGTTTTATGATAGTAGGAAAAAAAAATTGTAAAATTATTTCAAACTAGTCTAAATATTTCACAAGTGGCCATCTTTACACCACCACAAAAAAAAAAAAAAAAAAAAAAAAAAGAAAAGAACCCAATCAAACCAAACCAAACCAAAGAAAAACCAAAACTAACCCCCCACAGAACAAAACAAACAAACAAAAAAATTCCCAGCTTAAAAAAATCAAAAGGACTGTATGAGTCCTTTTGCCTGATTCTCCTGCCTGGAGGCAAAAATCATGTACACCGAAAATATTCAGTACATATTTAGACTGTTTCTAAAGACCTCCTGTGATAGAATTTGAGTTTCCCAAATTATCTAACCCATTGCTACCTTGTATTTCCTGCAAAACAGGAAATCTCTCTCTCATATTCACAATAATTTCATTTATTGCCTCTGCTGTCTACCACTGGTTTGAAGAACAGAATATTTCATTCTCCTGTGCTTCAGAATTTTACATCTAGTTTTCCTTTCTCTAAACTCTGTGGCCCTAGTTCCTTCATCCATTCTGTACATCATGTTTTCTAGATTTCTGACTATTTTCTTTCTCTCCCTGGGTCCTGTCCAATTGGCCTACACTCTCTTTGAATTGTGTGTCCCCAAATTAAATACATGACTGGAACAAATGACTTACCACTTTCCATGTAGAATGGAAAAGTCAATTAAATTTCTTTCAGACAATACATCTATTGTACATGTTGAATACACCAACAGTGTGAAAAAACATTTGACTTATTATTCATTGTAATTTGTAGTTGTCTTGCTCATTTCTATTTCTTACTCACAAATGTTGCCTCTTCCATTTCTTCACCCGATTATTGCTAAGTATAAAAATTTTGTATTTTTCCTTATCAAATACAATCTTCTGACTATCTGACTGAGTTGCTGATATCTATTTGACTGAAACCTATCACCTGAACTCCTTTCACATCGTCCCCTGTGTGTCAGCACCAAAATCAACAAAATACTACTTTTTTTATACAAGCTGCTAATTGTAGGACAAAAGATTAATCTTGCAGTTTGAAATAGCTAATTGCAGAATATAGCATTCCTATCAGTTAGATGTACACCTAATGGTGGCTTACCTACCATGAGACAGAACATTTATTCTTGTTGTAGGTAAACCCTGGCTGAGAAACACTCATCAGCACGACTGCACATTGTCTCTACTCAGAGGAGCAGTGGAGAAAACAGGATAACAAAGCTCATAGCTGGAGATAAGGACAGATTGTTTATCAATTACTGTTGTAGGCAAAACAGATCTGACTGGGGGAAAATTAACTTAATTTATTCCCACTTAAAATAGATTCTAGTAGTAAAAGCAAAGATAAACATTAAATCAACACTGTTGCTCCTTCTCTCCTCTTTCCCATGATGAATTGGCTTCCTTCATTACTTCATTACTGACTCAGCAACATGAAGAGGCAGAGGTGAAAAGAAATGTTGTTTGCAGTTTGCCTTCTTACACCTTTTTCTCCTCTGTAGAGGACTCTTGCACAGATTACTGTTTTTCAGGTAAAAAATTTTCTCCATTGTGGGTCCTCCATGGACTGCATTAATAAATCCTTCAGTGCAATCCTACGGGCTTGGGGATGACTGACTGGAAAGCTGTTGGTTGGTAAATGACCTCGGGGTGCTGGTCCACAGCAATGTGAGCTGGCAGTGCTGGATTAACAGTTGGGCTCAGAGGTGTTTTACAAACTGAATGATTCTATGATTCCAAGAAGTGATGATAGGAACCAACTTTTAAGTGATGGTTTTAAATGTAATATGGCTGTATTTGAGTCTCTTTGATGGTAGTTGATAAAGTAGTTTTAGGCTATAATTATATAGACCATGTTTCTGATATATACTCCATGTTGAGAAGAAAATAACTTTACATAAAAATATTTTACTATTGTTCATGCAGATATAAGGAGAAATTAATGTTTTTTGAAGTTTTCGGAGAAATGTTTAGTGTTTCACATTTGGCTCATTGGTAGTGCCCTGTCATCCTCCGATCAAAGAGGTGCCTTCAATCACCTGACACAGCAAAGTTCCTTCAGCACAAGGAGCCCTGACATTTTGTAGGGGCAATATACTAGCTAAGCTTTCCTCAGCAAACACTGATTTCCACACCTCTTGCTGAAAGATTTATAAAGAGTCAATGAAAACAGATTACACATCCTGACTTAATGGATGGATATACTTTATCCTGTTTAACAGCTTTATAGTGGGGACAAAGGGAAGGACAGCACTGAAAGAAAAGTCCTGCATTAGGTGCAAAACTTGCACTACCTCAGCATGTCACAAAATGCCAAATTAAGTAATTTCCACATCATTACTTGCAATTATGCTGCTGAATAAATAAAATTTAAGGATAGAGCCTCTATAATGCAAATTCTAACCTAATGCTTTATTAATGTCATTAAAATGTAAAGCCAAGTGAGTGTATTGCTAACCTTTTTACTTCTGTCTAGCTCCATGCAGATCAGCTTGCAGCACCTTAGAGGTACCTTAGAGCAGAATAAAGGGTACAGGATTTTGCTTTCAGAGTCATCCAATCTATAGAATGAACAAATAAGGCTTGTTCGAAGTGAGTATTTCATTAAGCCCATTCCTTTTATGAGATTTCTGAACCATAAACATTAACAGGAAGATGCCCTTGAGTCTTAGTGTTGGAGTATAGGATTACTGGATTCAGTAAGTTAGTTTGGGAATTTCTTTTTCAGTATTCTTTTTGCTGCAACTAACTTCTCAATAAAACTACTGTAAAAATGTCTACCCATTTTTTTCCTTTGAGCTTTACTATCATCTTGTAAAGGATGAAAGAAATAAGTTATATTTAACTTATATTTAAATGTGAAGTTAATGTTGACATGAAGTTGAAATGTCTAGAACTTTTAAGTGGTGCAGGTCAACCCAAATGAATACTTTATACTCTACTATTATATATGCAGCCAACATTGCAACCTGAAATGATTTAGTTATTTATTCTATATTATTTGTGTGTTTTAATTTAATTTACTCCAAAAAATATTTTCCTGGTTTCACTGGGAGCAGAAAAAGGGGAAAACTAGCAATGTTTGTGTGTTTGTTTTTTTTTTTAAAAAAAACCCTGTGCAACAGTCCCTTACGCCTTGGCAGAGTAGGTCCAGACTGTAAAGCCTGAAGCAGGATGTAGGTGAAACTTAGATGTCTTCATCCAAATTGAGATCCAAGTGCCCCTGCATCTCTAAGCCTCAAGGCATCCAAATTCTTTAATGTAAGTTATGGGTTTATTTGATTTGAAAGTTTGGAAGGCTCCTAAGGTGTGACATTTGCCCAAGTTTTGGGTAGCTGCAGTATAGAGAAAAGAAATGAAGGGACATCTGTAGGGTGAAACTGACCTATTTGGGGCAGATAACCCGTATTATATGAGGTGATAAATTTTTCTTCATTAATCCAAAACTGAGACTAAGCTGGATAATTGCAATATAAGTATTTAGAACAGAGATGTCTAAATTTAGTGCAGGGGCAATCCATATCCAAGAGTCCTGCCTCTATACATGTAAAAAACTTCCAGAGCCAGAGACATTGAGCATATGGCTCTTCTTTTACCAAGATCTCTTTAGGATCTCAATTCAGAATGCATCAGTCTTAACCAATAAATAAGTTAGCAAGCAAGTAAATAAATAAATAAAAATAAATATAATAAAAATAAATATTAAACATGTGTCTCTAATGCACAATTTTCATAATAATTTAGTAGTGAAAGCATTTGCAAAAAATGCAATTATCAACAGGCTTACTCATCACCACTCCTCATCTATAACCGTATCTCCTTAGAACACTCTTTTTAAAACATTATAAGAAATCAAAAGTAGAAGAAATTGAATTCACTCTCATTTTGTCCTACACAAAAATTCAAGGTCTCTGGGACTACAAGGTGGCAGTATGATGGTTCTAGAGATGACACACATAGATTCTACTTCAAAATCAGATGCACCTAAATTTTAATCAAAAAGGCTTTCCTGCAAGCATAGTCTATCAAGTATGTAACTATATAAGTAAACAGTGAAACAAGCCTCTAAAACTGAGGAACCATTAGCTTCAGATGTTACCCTATGTCAGATTATTTTATTTGTCTCTTGTGATAAATATTTGCAAATTGTATAACAAAATTATGGGTCTCAAAATTCTTAAACAAAATTATGCTTATTTCACATCTTTGGGACTGTCAAAAATGCCAAAGTTCTACTGAATTTTTAATGATATATCTACTGTGTTTATCAAATTGCAATTAATTTGAAAATAGACTAATTAAATAAAAAATAAGATAGAACAAGTTTATACATTTGATCCATTGTTATAAATGTTTGATCTCATAGCTTACTTTTGCTACAGTAATAGAAAATTTAAAATTTTAAGACTGCATAGTTAAGAAATAGAAAGATTCATGTTTTACATGGATTGAATCAGTGAAGATATCCAGGGAACCTGAACACTGAAACAGTAATGTAAGTTTTTCTGGAAATCCTTAACCTGCTATGAGTAAAAGAAAGTGTTGTATAAGTAAATTTAACTGTCCATCTCCAGTTTTAGCTCACACCTTTGTCTTATTTTTCCTTTCCTTTAGTTCTGAACACTTTTTGTTCTTTTTCTATATTTAATTCTTAATGTAGCTCAGATTCTCTTTTTCCCTTCTTTTGTTGTCTATTTTTATTTCTATTTTATATCCTTTTCCTGCTTTAAAACCTTTGTTTCTTTTTCTTTCTTTTAATACCTCTTTTTCAGTTATCTTTGCTCAAGCTCTTTTCTTCCTTTGTGATATTTCTGTTGCTCTCATTTCACTTGCTTTAGGTTTTATTTTTTATTTAATTTTAGTTTTTACTTTGCATTAGCCTCCTTTTCTATAGAAGTCTGACTTATGCAAACACCATACTTTTTCAGCTGTCTATCCATCTCACATCAGTAACTTCTAAATCTGATGGCTCATTAACCAGAACTGACAGAATGGTACAGAGTCTTACAGATAAGGCATTTCTCAACAGGTTTGGGAAAGTTGGCAGTTGGCCGGAGGGCAGAGATCCAAATCGATGTCCCATCAAATGAAAGGCGGCTCCTACTTGACCCCGTTCTGAGGAGCAGCAGCCGAAGATGTTTTTGCTGCTCTCAGCCAGCCCAGTATCCGCTGCAACTTGCCCTGCTACGCAGATGAGGAACTTGGGTGGGCAGCAGCCCCAGATACCAGCAAGAGAAGAATGTATGGCAGCAATCTGCAGGCATCGGGCGGCGTCCTTAGTTTGTTACTCATTAATTTTCTCCTCTTCATCCTACACTGCTACAGTTAAGCTAAGACAAATGCCTTGATTCTGCAGAAAGCTGTTACAGTGTCAGGCTGTTTGGATTTGTCCCTTTCATGTCCCTGACATGACAACTGACTTTGGTGATCAGGTCAGGAAACAGACCTCTATTCCTCTGTGTACAAACTTGACTTATTTACTAATATTGGATGAAGAAAGCAGATGAAATTGTAGTTAGCAAAGAGATACTTTCAGGATTTAAGGCCCTAAATTAATGCATAAGGGAAGGCAAGTCACTAAGAAAGTTTCCAAAACCAGAAAAATATACATTTCTGTGTTTTTATTGTACTAGGGATAAGAACTTTATGTTGTTCATTTTTTCAGCATTTCCCTTCAGCTGTTTTAGAAATGTTTAATAACCTTATTCATTCCAACTAGTGAAACAAAAAAATTCCCCAAACTGATTCAAACTAGGAACTGAGGATTCCCAAGTCATCTGTTGCAACAGATGAAGCACAGTAGAAGGAGTAAAATCATGCACAAGGCATGCTAAATTGCACAGGGCAAGATAGATGTTTCAGCTAAAGATACATGTCTGAATCTTCACTTAAAGCACAAGCAACACAAGAAGTCAATCAGAAGTAACTAAGAGGAAACCCAGGTGAGAACACAATCTATAAATTCAACTATTTATAAATTAAAAAAAAAAAAAAAAACCAACAAAAAAACAACATAGTCTCCCTTAAGGGAGACTTATCTTGATGCCCTAAGGAGAGGGGGAAAGAAGCTTTCCAAGAAAACTGTATGTGGGTAAAGTAGAGAAGAGTTCTTTTACTTAAAAGGTTTTGGGGTACAGAATATAAAGGAGTATAAAAGTCTAAAAGAGTACAACACGTGTTGACAAGTAACAAATAGAAAAGACCGGTGCTAGGTTGAACTCACGGCCTCAGGAATACTGAGAGCTCTTTTCCAGGCACCACCGCTTCAGACATGCAGAGTAAATTAATCCGAAAGGCGTCCCTTTCATTTCATTCCCGGCTGTTTCCAGCCAACCCCTGAGCCACTCTGCCATGTCTTACAGAAGCAAACAAGGGACAACAACCTGCCCCTCCCAGGTGAAAGACCCTTTCACCCACAGGCTGGGAAACTGACTCTTGCAACATCTGGGCCCACTATAAACCAGGAAGAAACTCCCTTTTACAGCTGCATCCCTGCAGCTCAGCTCCCCCAGCAGCTCATGCTGGCATCCACTTCCCATTACCAGTCTCATCTTCCTTCAAGCAGGACTTGAGGTTCTTGAGGTCTGGTCCGGGAGAACAAGGGAGGGGAAACATCAGGAGTACTCCATCAGGAGTACTGAAATCTGAGATTAGCAGTGTACTGTGAATACAATGCAACTCCCTTTGATGCCTCATGACAACATGTAATGCAAGAATTTACACAACAAGCTTTATTTTTTTTTTTTTATCCTTTTGTCTTCTCTCATCCAGTTAAAAAACCCTTTCCATAAGTTAATCAATGTCAATCTGAAAAAATCTATTTTTATTTTTGCCTGGGAGTCTGTTTGTTTGGAAGAATTGTTTGTCTGATGACTGTTAGGCATTGGCAGATTCAGAAATTTACCTATTTTTTGTCTAAATTTTTAGTCTAAAAATTTTTTGGGATGGATTTTGATCTTTTGATCCCATACTGGTATTTCACCTTGAATAATTCCCTGCCACTAAATAGATTCACAGGAGTTCATAATCTTCTACCATCCTTGCTGTTCCTATCCAGACAAATCTTTTGGCAATGTTTGGCCACATTAAAAGGCAGCCATGGCAGGTTAGTGCTTTATGAAGTGATTGATGAGTTTGATGCTAGACATGAGGTTTCTCAAGGACAAGCAGTTCTCTGGGAAGAGTGACATAAGGGTGGAGACTTTTCTGATTGTTTTTTCTGGAACTGAGCTATAAGGACAAGCAGAGATAGACAGATCAAGGCAACAGTAGAACACATTTACCTTGGTCCTCATTCCAACTTCCATTTGTGTTTACATGAGTAAAAGCAAGATGCTGGGAGGAGATTTGGGCATAGAAAACTATTGCATCATTGCAGCCATGAAGCACTGTAGGTGCCACAGGGAGAGATCACTGGATATTTAAAGCGGAATACCCAGAATCTGTGTTTTACATTGCAAAATAAATACATTTTTCTGAACCACTTTTTTTTTTTTAATTAGTTTTGGTTTGTGATTGGGGCTGTATGCAGCTGTGGGGGTGAAGGGAAGATAAAATTTGTGTTGTAAAAAAATCCAGAGACTTTCCTGATCTTTGTTATGGGAATAAATTTACTTCAGGAGTGATTTAACTTGACTGTGAGAAAAAGATGCTAACAGCCATAACATGTTCTCCAGGTAGGCTTTCATTTCACTGCAAATGTCCTGCCAGTGGCAGTCTTTGTACCATTTTTGCTTTTTGGAGATTCCCTATAAGCAGACTATTATAAGTTGCTCTCTGTCAGTCTGTTTCTAATGCCAGAATGACTGAAATACTTTCAATACAATCCAAAATCAAGCAGCAGCCAATACTTAAAGTCACCTCTATATGGGTCACCAGGTTCCTCAGAGTTCCTCCTACATGTAGAAAGTCTGAGAGTCAGATCTTCTACTCCTTGTATACAATTGTAATCATATTTAAATAGCACACACACCTCACAAGCTTTATTTAGTCCAACCGATTTTTTCAAAAACTGTGAAGGAAAAGGCACCATATTGAATGCATTCTCAGAAGAGTGTGTCCCTCTCTGAGCTACTGTATGCTTGTCCCTTTTTGTTCCCAAAGCCATGGCCCCAGAGTGTAAATGCGAGTATTGCATGAGGTGGAGAAGTTATGGCATGGCGTTGTGAGAATATGGCCTTTTTCTGCATTCTGGGAATGGTTTTGTTCTCCACTCTCTGCTATGTGATGAGGAAGGACTGAAAAGCCTGGACACCCAGACAAAAAAGAGGGCCATTTAGCCTTTTCACTGAAGCCTAGGATCCTTGCTGTGGGATTATTTTATGCGGGACTGTGTTTGGGCTGAGGGGTCTGGTTTGTACTCAAAGCCAGGCAGCAGATGTCAGGCCTCAGAATTGTTCACAAAATGATGACCTTGCTGGGTCAAGGCCCATACAACCTGCTTTGCCTCAAGCTGTGTCAAACACAAGCAGCAGAAAGACTTTCCCCGGGCATGCCTGTCTGGGCGACCAGCTAGTCCCAATTCTCCCTGTAGATTGAATTCCTTGTGAAATTCTACAGCTCTGAGAAAAAAAACTCCTGACAGTTAACTTGCCTTTTTCTTTTTATTTAAGTAATGAATAAGGCAGTGAAGGTTTTTCAGGGGGTAGAGGTCTAATGCATTATTATGCTTTTTTGTTGTAATAATTTATATTGTCGGGAAAGTTTGCTGGGGTTTCCATGTGTGACTAAAATATGTTAGTACAGATAGTGTCAAATACAGACATGATGTGCTTGAAGACACGAATATGAAAAAGAGGGCTGTGTATGAAATGCAATCCATGGCAAATTCACATTGTATATTGGATGCAAATATCCCCAGCGTGATGATCTTTAGAGGCAGAAGAACATCTACTGTGATTAAGAACATCAAATTATATTTGCTATAGTTATTGTCTTATTGGGAAATATTCACAGTCAAGGGTTTAAAAATGTAATAAAAAGTGGATCAATATGTGTTTGAGGATTTCATCAATTGCATATTAACAGTACTAGTCCTTCTGACCTCTTTCCTTTGAGCTATTCCCTTGATCAGAGCAAAAAAACCGATCTAATAAATTAAGGGTTTATTCATCCATGTGTTGAATACTTTTCATATTTCTATTTTCTTGCAGACAAAATTGAAAAACAATGTATGATTCCTGAACATGGTTTGATTCTTAAAACAACATATAAGAATTCCGTTACTTATAAGTAAAGATTTCAACCAAATTCCTGCAGAAAAAAAAATCAAAGAATTTTGAGTGATATCATAAGATACTTAACACTTCAGTTTTTACCGGTTTATACTAGCAAAATCAACAATGGCTATCAGTTTTCACATTGTACTTACCCCTCCTGCACAGGCTGAATTTCTGCAAGTGGATCACAAAGTTTTGGACAAGTGTTTTGTTTCTCCTTTTGTGCATTTGTGCATAAAGGTCACTTGAAGTGTAATTCACTGGACATTGCAAAGCTGATCTGACTTCTGTGTTTGTGATGTCCCTAGCTCTGGGCTCTGCATCCTATGTGAATCGTCAGGAATATGTTCCTGAAAATAAAATGCTTTGAAGTATAGGCAAGGACCAAACCTACTTTTTAGGGCTGCATCAAACTGAGGAAGAACAGATATGAAAGATATTTCTGTTGCTTTTTTGATTCCCTCCTGAAGAAATCAGGCACAACTCACTTTATCTGAGTGAAATCATACTTGCACCTACAGTGAACTGAATTTTTTTATAGAGAGAAGCACAGAGGCAAAGACCGAATATAGCATGTTTTGTTTTGCAATAATTCATGTTCTCATGAATTACTCATGCAAAGAGTAAAACTAGCTTCATGTGAAACTATACATGTATAACTATAATAGCAGTGACTCGGTGGTGTATTGGGCCTTTCTTTGTGTTCGCATTTGGACAGATGAGCTAAGCATTAATGAACTTTTACTTAGGACTATTCTCAGTTGCGTGGGTACAAGGAATGCTGCCTGTTGATATTGTCAGTATGAGTTTTCCATTGATTTGCATGGAGCCAAGACTTCAGGTAATGTTGTTACACATGTATTCTTTTAACCTTTCTGGACAGGAATACTGAACATTACAAAACTCAGAATAACATGCATGATTTTTCTTATTTTTCTTGAGAATGTATGTGAAAGTATATATAAACCCATATTTATTTATAAACTCCTAACTCCACTATTTTTGAAATATGTCATCTTTGCTGGGTGTCTATGGTTTAAGATACAGTGTTTCTCAGGAAACATGATGCTGAATTCTCTACAGTATTTAAAAAATGCTTAGCTGTCCTAAGCCACACTTACCTGTTACTTTGTTTAATTGTGAACACTGTGTTACAAACCTGAAGGACTTGTTGTTTTCTCTTGGTACCAAATAGAGCAAATAGAATTAAGAAGGGAAGCATTTGGTTAAGAAAATGATTTATTCTTGAAAAGGATTTCTGTACTGCATGAACTATTGGGATACCTGTGTGTCCTCTGTAACAACATTTTCTGCTTTTGTGGTTAAAGAGCTACTATCCCCAAACTCCAGGGGTACCGAGTCAGTTCCCAGACAGGGCTGTTGATACGCCCTTCCCTTTACCAAAAAACTTTGTCCAGAGCTATTAATGAGGGAAAAAAGAGCTTGTGCAGATAATCAGGGAAAACTAATATATCTGTTTATTCAAAATCACAAATGTCATGTGAAGTTGAATGTTAAATTCTGATTTTTAGTAACTAGAACTTGACTTGTACTGCTCTATTCCCCTGGAAAAGAGATGCAGTATCTTTAACAATTTTTTGTCCCTCTTTTTTTCTCTGACTATGGATACCATGCAAGGAAATTAGAATTTAAAAAAGGGAAAAAGGATATACCTGTAGTAAAGCAAAATGGTTATTCCTCTTAATACATTCCAGTCTTAAGCACGATAAGAGATACTTAAAAGGTCTGGAGTTAAATGATTTCCTAGGTCAATGCTGGAAACTAGTAATTTCTAGAACTAGCCCTACACAGCTTTTGTCCATATTTCACTCTCAGGTTCATTTTCAGTGCTACTGTCAAATGGTCCTGACAAATGCCTATCAAATTTAATTCCTTCCACGTCATTATATACCTTTTGAAGGTGCATTGTATGGAAATTAAGGAAATATTCCCAGACTCTCTAGTCACATGTTTTGTTGATGGATGTATTACGAAGAAGATGCCAATGAAATAAGAATGCTAAAACAAAAACAAACCAGTTTACTTCAGGATATAAAAGGCACCTTTTTTTTTTTCCTTTCCTTTTTTGTCCAGACTTTATTGAATAGACATGAAAATAACGCATACCTTTATTTATCTTGACATTTCTTGACAGTTTGCCATGCAAATCCTAATCCATATTAGAAGTAATCATCTCTCTAACTACCATGAACGTTTGTAGCAGAAGGTCATACTCGTATGAGTATACTCTGTTTTAATATCATTGGCTTCAACAAACAACCCTATTGATTTCACAAAAATGACTCCATTAGAGAAAACAGAACTCCACTACCCTAAGCAGAAGAAAGGTGTAAAAATATTCTCTCTAATATTTCAACAGAGAATTAAGATGAAAACCAATATGGAGCCCTATAACTGTGAGAATAGCATGATATTGTTTGCCTTGAGTTAAACGAGTCCTAAACTTGTCCATTCTTGGGGAATATTACAAATACATTTTGGTCCTAAGGTAATAGGAAATGCTCAGCTTGAAAATAGATACTCTTTGTTCACAGGAACCGAAGAGCTAATTTTAGGGTTTTGTCATGTGAGTAGGAGCATTGTCAGTTGAAATTAAATGAAGCTTTTGAGCACTGAAGTTTTAATGCTTCTTTGATGCACATATACAAGTGAAACTGTCTTACACCAGTAAAAACTATCACCAAGTTATTTTAGTTGCATCTTCCTTCAGTCAGAATTCAGTGTCTCAGAGCAGATCCAACATTAAGTCTTCTATATAATATCTCAAAAGATTTATTAGAAGCAACCTGCCCTTTTTTGGTAGCATTTGGGAGATCAGCATTGCGTCAACTGGGAACATATTTAGTTTTGTATGTCATACTTGAAAAAAAACTTTATAAATGGTAGTTCCTAGATCATTCCTAGATCTCTACTGATTACACGTATTCTGGGAGCTTAATGATAAAGCAACACATGGAGAGATACAGCATACAATTATAAAGTTGTCATTCTTGTAGGCACATGCCTGATTATACAATAGAGGTTGTGGTTTTGCATCTACTAACCTCAGAAACTGTAATATTTAGCAGATTGATTGTGCAATTCCTGATCATCTCTTCTTCAAATAAAGCTATCTTTGCTTAGCAAGGCTTTAAGCTGATTGGCAGTCTCTTCCATACCTGACAGTACTCAACTGTCTTTTAGTCAAAATTCCAGTTTTCTCCATATGCATCCATATGGCTCTCCTAATTTCCAGCATCAGGTATTTGTTTGAAGGTTAACGTCCACTATATCGAAATGAGTAACTATTTTGCGCCTTTCCTTTCTGCTTGGTTTCTGGTCATAGTGAATACATCATGCGTGAACAGTGCTCTCTGTCAGCTGAGGCTTTATGGAGAAAGAGAATATAGAAGACCTAAGTTCCAGTCCTGTTTAAAAAGGCAATTTTCCCTCGTGGTAGGTCCAATTGTGCCTCAGTTATATCTATTCAAGCCCTGGGAGCTAAGAGATGAATTTGGTCTTGTATCGGTATCTGTGCCTTCCTTCAAAAGACAGGAGCACTGTGAGTTAGTTAGTCATCTAAGGGTGCCAAAATTTGCTGCTCTAGGAACAAATGTTTCCACAGAGGAGCAGATAAAAATGAAAACAACCTAAAAAAATTCAATTAGATTAACAGAGACAAGTGAGTGCTTGCCCAGCCATTCCTGAGCAACAATTTATTCTTAGGGTGGTGCGAGAGACTCAAGCCAGCGGTCAGCAAGCTGACAAATCTGTCAGCTTTGCTGGGTGGCTGTCAGTCAAACCAGGTGCCTGCTGTGTGTTGTGGCGCTCCTTGTATTAACACCCTGCTGAGATAATTCTTTTTTATCCTTTTTTTTTGCCACCAAGAGGGTCTGCCACCACACTGTTGTTTTTCATCTTGTTAATTGAGTCATTTATTTCGTTAAAAGGTGAAACTTTATCAGGGTTTATGTGCCAAATGTGAGAAGGCATATTTAATGATACATCAAATGTTAGAAACATGCAGGTGCCTCTGTGCATGCTCTTTAAAATGCTGAGAGGCGAGGTAGTTCTTGTAAATTAAAATCACCTGATATTAACTAAAAATAGGCATTTTGTTCCCAGGCAACAATGCAAATACACTGTACATATGTGTATACGTGTTTGTTACTAAATATATAAAGCCCATAGATATTTATATTTAATTTTCAATCAGCAGATTCATCTATATTCGAAAGCAGATAACTGGAGGGATAAACAACACAAGAGCAGAATTCAAAATTATTTAAAAAAGTCAGGAATTTCTAGGATGGCTGCTAAAAATAGTCTTTGAAAAAAACTGTAAAGCTTCTCCAAAGATTTCCCTGTCACTGATTACCACAGCTCTTCCTGGTGTAATTTGTTCATTTTCATTTTCTAGGTATTTCTGGAGCAGTTGAGTGTGGTGCCTTTTTTTTTTTTTTTTTTTTTTTACCCTTGTTAGGAAGGCCATTTAGTTGGTTAATTAGAGTCTGGGCAAACCTCCAATGAAATTGATGAGGATCTCTCCACTGCCCTCAATGGCTGTTGACTCATACCTCCAGGTCTGCTTTTACAAGGGAATGAGTCAAGTCAAAGAAATCTAAGCTCTACTGAAAGCAAACAGGATCTGGGCCTGTATTCTCTTCAGACATTCAAGAAATCAGTGTGGGTTCCTCACCAGGTGGGTGGATTTGACAAGATCAAACCCTTCCCCCCAGAATCAAGACGAGAGAATGTGTCCAGGAAAGGGTAGTATTGAAATATCAGGAAGGCTGGTTAGTACAACTATCAATTTCTATAGAGAAGCCAGATTGGTAATTGCTACCAGTGCAAACTGTGTTCTGGCTTCTTCTTTGTGATTTTACCTCTTAGCAGAACTAGAGGAAATTGACACCACCAGCAGACTGTACCTTTCTCTTTAAAAGAGCTGTGTCATTTGAAAAAGGAAGTGTTGATTAAGCAATTTTTTTAAAAACAATCCAAATTACTTAATCACACTAACAAGCAAAAATTGCAGAAAATCTGCCTTCAGTAACTGGGTTTCTTTCCCCTGGAACCCACTGCTGAGTGCTGCCTTTCTGTTTGGGGTTAGCCACGACTCCCCTAGTTCCTGTCCTCCTTGTGATTGCCAAGATCTCATTAGTTTAGGAGGACTAACACCATCTGTGTCTGAAACGACATACTCCCACATGGTTTACTTAGTCAGCAGCTACCAAATTTGCCCTGCCTTCTGAGGCTGGCAGTAGGTGAGTGGATCTGAGATCAGGACACTGAGATCAGGCTGGTGTTTCTGAACTTAAGTAAATGTGTGGGTAGGGTGTGTAAGTAAGAGGTGCCTCACTTTGATTTTGGTATTAGTCACTGTGCTCGTTTATTGCTTGAAAATGTACAGGTGAGTAATCCTCATTCATGCCACAGAATTAGTCTGAAAGAAATGTATCAAATGTACCACCTGTTATTAATGCTTTCACCTGTCTCACCTGACATCCTTGTTCTTTCCTCACTTCATCCCACAGATACCAGGAAGTATATGATCATTTAGATAAATCTTCAGTTTTGTTGCAATAGCCATCAAACCTATTCACTGTGAAGAAAAGCACTGTCATCTGCTTATGTTTCTCCAAAATAGTTGAACCACAGTTCAACTTTTGAATGGCAACTTCTTTCTCAATAAACCCACTCTTGTGTGAGTTCACAGTACTAGCTCCTCTGTGAGTGACAAAAATAAATGTTCACTGGTTTTTATATCCAAATAAGCTCCCGGAGAATAAACCAAAGTCTAAGAAAGGACTTCTAAGCGGTGATAATTTTAAGGACAGTCAGTCTGTGACTTTATTGACCTGTTTCCTTCTTCCAATAGGAAAGTTTCAAACACTGGACCAGAGTTGTCTCGGCTTCAGGAGTCCACATGTTGATTCTGTGCAGCTGATGTGCTAACATCTCTTGTGATCTGTGATCACCAATCCACTTCCTGTGGAAGGTGTGTTTACAGACCTGCTTCTACTCCTACATGTGAACATGGTGTCATTAGGTGTCATTGTGGCAAGAAAAGGACTTTGGGTTACACTTGGTGCCCCGGTGTCCATTGCCTGTTTCTTCCTGATAACTGGCTTGCTGGAAGCATTTGTGGTGGGCCTGGGCTGTCAAAGACGACTCTTCTTTTGGCAGTTATGAACAATATGTTGCATCCAAATGTAGACAAAGTTCAGATGAACAATACCATTGGGGTTTGCCAAGTCAGAAATCTTTTTAACTATCTCTCATTGCAAACATACTTCATACAAAAGGGACACAATGAGATTTCTATTGCCTTGTGATGATCAGAATTATTTTTCTACTTGTCTGGATATATTAATGAAATAGTTCTGTCTTCATGTTCTTACCAATGTTGTTGTTGTTGTTGCTTGTGGAGGACAGCTATGGACCAGATTATTATTGTGCTGTAGAAATAGAGAACAACATTAATATTCTGAACCACCAAAATTTACAATTTAAGAATCAGACAGAAGCCATAGGAACAATAGGAATGACAATGCTAGTTTCTTAGTCAAATTTCATCTACCTTCATGTTCTGTGTTAAAGTGGTTGTAGAAGATGTTTAAGGCAAATATAGAGGAGATAAAGTAAGCACAAAGAAGTGGGTAAAGAAAATATTTTTTTGATATTGGTTAATATGAGAAGACAATCTATATTATTGGGTTGGATAAGGAATGCATATCTCAGCCTAGGTATGTAAGGAGTAAATCTCTGCTGAATCTCTACCTTTTGGTGTCAGTAGTAATTTATACTTAAGCTGTCTTATAGTCCTGGATGACAAGACACTTCATAAATGTTAATTCTTGCAGTGCTGAGATATTAGATAGATAGAGTTGAATTTTATTTGCAGCTGAAGAAACTAAATCACAGAAAAAAATGTGTGCATGAGATCAGTGACAAGTACTGCATCTCATTCCCACAAGCCCACACTTTCCATCATTTTTTTCTCCTTACCAGTAACCCTGGCCTGTATTTTTCTAGTAGACAAGCACACAAGATAACAATCCCCTTTCTTGTACTAACACTGTTTAGATAGCTTTTCCATGCAGTCCCATCACCCATTTCCTTGTCTATTATCCTCTTATTCGCATGCATTATCTGGGAGTCGATTTCTTCCCAACATCCCTTTCCAGTAGTCAATCTGTCCATCCACACAAAACCTGGAACTTTCAAGGAGAAATGTTAGTCAGAGAGATTTTTGAGTTCAGCAGAAACATGAACTGCTAAAAGGGAGTTTGCAATATGCAATCTAATGCTCTTTGGAAACAGATTCTGTACATCCCTAAAACCTGATGTTTTACATTTCTATGCAGAGTGGAAACAGTTATCTAAACCTCATGCTCTGTCATGTTAATTTGTGAAGATTAGAGATGGTTGGGAAATTTGTTTCTATCCTGCAATGCCTTATAACATATAACAAAATACTGATTTTGCTTAACTTGAAATTACTCAGCATTGACATTTTGCCACTATTTCAACGCAAAAATTCCTACTTGGTTTCTTGTAAATGAAATTCTTGCAAACGAAATCAAGGTGTCTTTTTTTCCTCTCAGAAGTTAGCAAATTATGTAATCATAAGTAGAAAAGTTAAAAATCATGCCAAAATAAGCATGAGAACTTTTGCTTTGTATTTAGAAGAGTTTGTCTTCTCTGTAAATGTCCTAAAAACACACTATGAGTAAGGCATATAAGCCAAAGTGTTCAGCTGGGAAATTTATTTTTAAAATAGAAATCTTTTGTCTTATTTAGTGCATTTGTCAATTTCCAAACGAATATGATAAGGCAGAATTGGATTCAAATCTGTAGTTCATCAAGTAGTGACCGGCAGGGATGATGCTGATTTATACCCTAGATCCTTTCTCACAACCTTTTGCCTGTGATTAATACCCTGCTAAGGTTGGGTCGATTGCTTTTCTTCCATCCTGTCTGTATCAAGCTTACCACAGCTTACACACTGTAATAAGATAAAACCAGCTTAGGTAAGTAAAGCCATAATCTGACAAAAAGCTGGGCCTGGAGGCCTTTTCCTTAGATTTAGGTCATGATCATGGTCCCTCTTACTACTAGCCCATCAAGCAAAAACATGATTGTAAAATTGCCATTAGATACCAGGGTGGCCTCAGGCCATAAGATCTCAGCTAATTTTGAACTCTGCTGATAGATTCCTGGGCTTTGTGTCTAAAGATCAGCAGTTAGCTTTCTATTAAAAGCAAACTTCGCAGTGGAGCCACTGACAGAGTAGTATTAATTTATCCTTGTCATCCAGTATGTAAAGCTTGGGTGACAATGAAGCATAAAGTTAAAAGGGAAACACACTAAGAAAGTGGCAAAGAGCTTGTCCATTGTATCTGCAACAATTGCCATGTTGACTAGTTATGAAGAAATGAACTTAATTTCTACTCTGGAGTATTTTAAACATATTCTCTACATTTGGCCACAGAGAAGGAGGGACGTAGAACAAAGCATTACCCTGGATCTAGTTGCTCTATTCAGTGAGGGAAAAAAAAAAGGTGTGAGATCACTGCCTGTACCTTCATATGGCCAGAAAACAGGTCTTGCTACTGTTTGAAAATGGAAGAGCATTCAGAGCACACTGAAGTCAATATACATAGCATTTATTTAACAGACCTGGAATCATATAATATGGTGACATAACAAATCCTGTTTTCTAGATGTTAGCTATGGAAAGGAATTAGAGTTGTTATCACTGCAAATGTTGCTTTTACTTAACCTCAGCTAACTAAGTGATCTCACCAGCTTGCTTTTCCCTCATCATTATAAATTTCAGTGGTCTCTTTCAAAAGGTCCACATTTGTACATGTTTTCACATGCAGAAATATTCCTTCAGGCTAATCTTCATTGCTTAGTGCCATGCTATGCAGAAAGACTCGGCTAATATGAAATGAGTTAACTGGGTTAACCTCTGTGACCACAGCACCACTATGGCTAAATTACAACCAGTAGCATAGGCTTGCTGTAAGAGCAGCACACATATGTAGCAGCTTTCATCTCCTTCTGTAAGGTCTTGGAAGAAAATTTGGTGTCTCAGACAGTACATTAATATAGCTGTGGGTAAATTGGTGGTCACTTTACTTGAGTTACATGTTCCATTGTCTTTCCTTCGTTGGTTGCTCCTCCATTTCTGTATTACAGCAGTTCTTTGATGTTACAGTGAGGATCCAAGGACCCAATAACTAAATAAACAGACAACAAATAATTAAATATGGTCTTCCCCAAAGGACAGAATAGAGAAAAAGTGCTTTGAGAAAAAATTCTTGCCTTCTTTTCATTATACTGTACTTCTTAACCTGTAAAGACGAATCACATAGTGTGTTCTGGTTCAGGACTGGAGTTCATCTCTCTTCATGGTTATTTGAAAAAGTTATCAATAAAGCCCTTGTACTGAACTTAGGCATTTGGCAAGGAATGACTTATGGATCCTTGAGCATGGTTGGCTAATATCTTAACCAAAACTCTCTGTTAGACAAAGAAACGTTAAAGCAATGTATATAAAATTAAACACATGATGGTTTCTACTGGACCATTCTGAAACAATAAAGCAGAAATGTAAAGGTGTTAAGTATGAATTGTAAGGGTTTTCTTATTTATTTCCTCCTTTAGTATTTTTTTGTGCAATATTCTCAGCTATTGTATTTATGTTGGAAAAAACATGACAGATTTAAAAACCATTTTTCATAGCAATATTTTATTCCTCCCTGTTACACTTTTCCCTTTATTTCTCTGCACAATCTTTACCTGAAGAAAGAGAAACAGAAAAAGTGATAAGCAAAGTGGGAAGTGAAGGATAAAGAATTCCCAATTCCCTAAAAATGTAGTACTAAACTAATGAAAATGCCTAATTTTTCATTTTATATTCCTTTCTATCAATTTTTGGAAAGAATGATGGAAAAAAAAGAGTCTTTCTTCAATTTCTTTTTCTATTTTTTTTTCAGGCCCTAATTTGTAAATCTTGCAACAAAACATTTATAACACTGTGTTTGCACACAGAATTTTGATGTTTTGTTCTGATCATGACTCCAATCCTGGATGTAAAAGCATATTTTTTGCTTGGGAATAAGTAGTGAGCTGTATAACTTCCATATTTCCATACAATTGTCTTTAAAAATGTTTGAGTATAAACTTCAGTACCATAGAATCAAGTACCATTTCCTGTTCCATTAATGATGTGTTGGCATCAGGTTCTTCAAAATTATTTTGAAAATGCACAAAACACATAATAACTTCTTAATCTGCTTTATTGTAGCAGAATTTCCAATGTTTTATATTAATTTTTCAAGGGATTTTCATCAAGTTGTAAGACAGTGATGCTACACAAACTCCTACCACTGCTCTCTGCCTGCTGTGGGCAGTGGGTGCATTGATTGAAAGCGATATGGGAAATACTGTGTTGAGTTTGTACTAATAGCTTGAATTCCCTTAGTGTTTATCTCAAATGGAATGAGGAGGTGAGACCCTGAACTGTTTGGTGCTGCCCATCCTTCCCTCTGCCTACAACCACCACATTGCTTGCAATATACTCCCTGCACTGAGGAGCACAGCTGAGGCAAACACAACTTCATACCTCTCTGCTAGTGCAACTGCAATAGCAATTCTGCTAATCTGTTCACATGTACAACTAATATAATTTAATTAAATGTGTTCTTCTTTTAATAGAATTTAAACAATTTCTGAAAGCTCCACAAATATCTCATGAACACCATATCAGGCACTGCCCTGGTCGATTTATTGGTCTTTTGTGTGTTACCTTTGATCCTGTTTTTAAATCCAGCATTTATATCAATGCATCTTCACACTTAGCAAAAGATAGATTAAGATAGATTAGACAAAACACAATGTGTTTTACTATATTAGTATATTAGATTTGCAAGGATGACAGTTATCTCCATTTGTTCCTTATGGTAGTTTACAAAAAATTACTCCGGG
>JAWWEE010000158.1:50614975-50662428 GCA_035221455.1 Xenops minutus | reverse complement strand
CTGTTCAAGAAGATTAGGAAAGCTCACAGAAGCTTTTGGCTTTGTGAGGGTTTTGTTTTCATTTGATTTGGTTTGGGGTTTTTTGTTTGTTTGTTTTTTCTTCTTTTTTTTTTCCAATCTTTAAGTTGTATATTTGACTCTTATTTGTTTGACTAACCACTCTACTGCTTGCACTTTTCCTTTAGGAGTTAGAAAACATCAAGTTATACTTATTTAAAATAATGGGTACTTTGCTAGACAAAGAGTTGAGGGACCAGGCTTTGTTAACAGAAAACAGTTTGAGGCATTTATGTTTAATAATTACCCCACACCCCTACTATGAAGGTCTTAAAAAATGAAGTGGATATAAATTTATGAACACGCTTGTAAACATGTGCATAAGGGTTGGAAATATGCGGATATAGGTATATATAATAGCTCATATCTCCAGCATGAAGAGTTACTCTGACCATGTTCTCAGATCCTACAGTACAAAAGAGGCTGCTCAGTGAGAATAGATGGATAGAAATGTCACACAGAAACCACTTTTCTCTTTACCCTTTTTTTTTTTTTCCTTAAAGACTAATGGAAGCAGGCAAGATGAGGTGTGGGAAATGGGGATTCCTGAACATAAGAGGATTTGGTCTAGGGATGGCTGGGGTCACTAGCTACCCAGCACAGTACCTCCAGTGCTGGAGGACTCTGGTTATCCAGAAATGGATGAGAGATTATCTAGATTAACAATGAGATTTCTCTACATGCATGGGATATAATCAGGAGGTGAGTGTAAGTAGGGTACTGGTTAGTTGTATGCTCATGGCTTTAGGAAAACACCAACTCCAGATTATTGCTGCTGTGACTGTTTCACTGTGGCTCATTATTCAGGTTTAAAAAGCTTTTCCCCAATTAAAACTACATGTGCTTTCCAAACTACACTTGTTTGGAAATGTTGCTAATTGGTCAGTGCACAAAGTAAGCAATCTAGTTTTTCCATGTCTGTGGGTCTGTGTTCTCATGAGTATCAGATAGATATTTAATATAATTGATAGAAAATGAACATAAGCTTTTTTTCTCTTATAAAACAATACTTGGTAGGGTTATCACAATATCACTGGGTAACAGGAGGAGGTTAAATAGAACTACCCTATTGACTTTAAACTCCTAGTGATGTTACCTCTTGTTCTATTTGATGTTAGACACATCTGAAAGGTGTCTCCATTTACACGTGCCTTACAGCTGCATAGCTGAGTCTCCCAGCATTAGAAACAACCTAATTTCTGTCTTTTCCCATTCTCAAAATATGAACATACTGGTTATTTGCACTCAGATTAAAATGATGAGTTTGAACAGCAACCACTGCTGACCACTAATATTTTATATGTTTCATTTTGGTTCTTTTAATTTTTAAATACTGTTTTGCATTTATTCTGGAAAACTGATTCTCATAGCATATACTGTTTTGTGATGTTTCATTATGTTATATGCATTTTATTTTGCCCTTTTCCTTTTGTCTGTGGCAAATGTAATGATTTGCTTACTATTATTGCACACATTCATTTAATTTGCTCTATTGTTCAGAGGAAAAATTACTGAATGATGGGTGGTTTCTTCCCCAAAGTATTTCTCTCCTCTTGAATTTAATCATGAAAGGCTTCCTCAGCAGTGAAACTTAAACATACATGCAGATGCTGACATGGTATCCTGTGAATGTATCATTGGAAAATGGGCTCTATTCTCCTTCAAGGACCTGTCATCACGCTAATGCCAGTTGTAAAGAACAGCAGTTTTGGCAGCTGACATTAAGCATATGGGTTGGTCTCTGCATTTGTGCCTTATTTTGCTGATCTAGGCTTGGGCTCATGGATAGTACTGAGTTTTCAAAGTCCTCATCTTGCCTATTGATAATTGAAGAAGACTTATGCTATCTCTACAAAGTTAAGAATGAACGAGCACCTTCAGAAATGTACTGCCCTATTTTCTTACCTTTGAACTTACTAAATAAGGTGATCCTGGAGGCTATGCAAAAGGTTGAATTGTTAAATATTGTTGGCTCTGATACCTTATGAAGGTCTGTATGGTGAGTTACAGCCCTATCTGACAAAAAGATATAGTTAAGTGATCTGTAACTATGGCAAACAGGCATACCAAAGTAGTGCAATGGCTTTGAAACTCTATCCTCAGCTTCTTAAAGTCCTGAAATATAATTACCTTCAATCTGCTTGCTGTGTCTCAGACTTTCAAGTTAGTACCTTCAAGATCTACCATTCGTGGTGTAGAACTCTGCACCCACCTTCCTGCTGTTGTCCTTGGTTTGCAATCAGCAGGTTTTCTGGGCCCAACGGGTTCCTATGTGCCTTTCCAATTCTTACTCCTCCCCTCCTCCTTTTTTTTTTTTTTTTTTTTTTTTTTTAAATTCAAATTTACACGATTTCATCAGAATACCTTCACAAGCCAGTAAAGGTGAAACTGTGAGTTTTCTCTCTCTTCCAGACGCTTTATGCTAGCTTTAACATTTCAGATATATTTTTGTTCTCACTTCTAAGGGAACTACAACTTTGAGACTCAGAGTCTCAAAGAAACTTTCGCTCCAAGACAAGAACTGAGCTTATTTAGATCCAAGTAGATATGGGCTGGCATGAGCAGCTTCTGCAGAGATGGCTGAGAAGGCTCCTTGTATGGCAAATGGGAAATGAACCACTTCCACCTCGTGGGTTGTCTTCTTTCCAAGGCATGATGCTACTAGCCAGGCTTTGTAATACAGGTGTGTAGAATGACACACATACCCTGGAGACAGGATTCATGTTCTTCTAAGATTAGAAGCAAGTATTTTGTGTTTCTTTGGCTTTGTCTTATGATTTATTTCATTTCTTCTCTTCAGCAACTATGTTCTTTGCCAAGGGGAGAGGATCATCATTCTACAACATTCCCTCCTTCCAGCCGGGAAACATACAGATGAGCACACAGGACTTCTCCAAACTGGTGTGCTCTGTTATCCTGTTCTGCTTCTTTTGCTTTCCTTTCATGCGCAAGAGAAACAAAGGACTTCATATGTTTCAGCAAACCTCTTGGAATTTCAGGTGTTTCCTCGGGGGAATTATTTTCCAGCTTAATGCAGTGAAACTCTGGACACCCTCTTGGCTCGTCCTTATGCTCTTTTTTCCACACCTAGACATGCCTTTTGAAGGTGGAAGTGAGTTGTCTTTCCTAAAAGGATAATCAGGTCCTTCACTTTCAGGAAAGGAAAAGTGGGTGTGAGAAAGGACTCAGAGAGTACTGATTTTTCCATTTCCTAGTTCCTGCTTTGGAGAGGGATGGGACGTTTTGACTCCCTTTGTGCTGTTACTTCATTGCTGGTACTTTTTTTTTTTTTTTACTGACAGAGCAAGCCCACTAAGACCTTTAGGCTGACCAGGAAAAAGAAACCTCTGTGACTTTAATACCAATGCGACTCCAGAAAGAATGTAAAAGATGCATCTAGAATGTATCTATTCTGAATCTATTATATAGTCAACACATCTAGTACCTATTGTTATTTAACTGTCAAGCCTTCCAGTGGTTCTTCATGCTCCCAGCATAGACAACTACTGGAGTAACACTGAGTTGATGGGTTAAAATTTGATTGCTGTGTATACAGTGAAATGGAAGCTAATTTGCCCCTATAATTCCTCTATGTTTCCCATGTTTTATAAAGAGTAAAGATAATGTGACTATCTTCTAATTTAAAATATGATTATGTAATATTTAGCTTGCTCTGCTATGCAATGAAATATGGGTCAAAATCTTGTCTGAGTGCTCAGACGTGTGCTGTTGAAAGGTGGGATAAAAAAAAGGAATAAAAGCATGTTCTAAAATGGTATGTATATAGGAAGTGGAAGGTTTTTTTTTTAAAAAAAATTGTATTACACTTATAACACAGTGGCTGCGGTTATGCTATAATTAGAACGTAATTACATTGTCTTTATAATTCTGGTTACTTGTAATTAACATTAATGCATATGAGGAAGTAAACTAAATATCTGAATTGCTTATTAGTACCCTGTTAGAACTGGAGCCTATAAACATATATGGAAGTTTACTTACCAAATATTTTAGTTGGCTGTCACTGAATGACTCATGTGACTAATGCTATGAATGGGTGTTTGTAGGCAGCAACCCTTAGATTCTAACTAAAATTAACATGAAGTTAACTGTACTAACCACTTTGGATTTATCTGCTGCAATTACCCTGAAGTTACACTTTGATTTTTTTTTTTTTAAATTTATTTATGGTAGACATTTAAAGAATTGATTCTGCTAAAGGGCTAGTGCTCAAACAATATGGAAAATAATAACCACAATGCAAGTGAAGTGAAACTTCAACGAATTCAAACTGTGCCATAGACTGGAGCAAGCATTTTTGTGGATGCACTTGTTTGTAACTGAAGTTTGGCCCAGAACTTCATAGTTCCAGAAGCTAACTATTTTTAAAATAGCTACTAGTTATAGCAAGAGCTGGGTGTTCTCTGTACAAGGCAAGATGCAGCATTTTTAACCTTTGTGTAGGAAGTGGTAGGTAGCAGGGGCCCTTTCTATCCTGACGTTCCTAAGGGGAATGTAAGTAGATGAGCATATTTGTAATAAGATGTCTTGCACAGATAGTTGGAGTCTTTAAAGAGCTCAGGAGGGCAAAAAGTACTGATCTTAAAAACAGGGCTACTTTTTTCTGTCTCCTTAAAATCTTAACTGTTCCTGTACAGAGAAAGAAGAGGGCTTACTTTTGCATGACACATGGAGAGGAAGTTTGCATAGAAGTATCTATCATCTGAGTTTAAAAAAAAAAAAAAAAAAAAAATCATATCCAAATGGCATCCATTTCCAGCCTTTCTGCTCATCTCCAATATATATATATAACCTCATGATGAATGAATATCAGAAATAAGTTTTTGTAGATAAGATGCATGATAGACTGCAGTGCTTCTGAGAGTCTATTGCGGCAATGACAATTGAACTAAAGAGAATTTACATGACCAACCCTTATAATTGATCCAGCCTGTATTATAGCTAGTCCCTAAATACATATCAATGTGACAAATAGAAATGGCTGTACTGTACAGGCCAATAAGCTGTGATTCAAGGAGATTGTAAGTACTTATTGACATATAGACTGCTCAAAATGAACCTTACTTTAATAAAGTAGAAATGGGATTTTGGATGCTGTTTAAAATATTGTATTTTGCTAATTAGTGATCCCATTAGATAACTTGCAAAGTTATTTTGTAGGCAGAAAAGGCTTCTTAATGAATAAAGTCCTGTCACATATATTGCCAGTATTGTGGTTGTATACACAGAATGGTCAGGCAGATGTAAAGTTAAAGGAAGTCTTTACAGTAATTTCTTCCTTAAAACATGAGGGTATTTCAACTGTATTTTTTATTGGGTCTTCATTCACCTTGTGGAAAGATGTTTACAGTGGCAGGCATCAGTAACACAATAGCACAATGTGAAACTTCTGGTGTAAAACACAGAATCACAAAATTTGCTGAGTTGGAATGGACCTACAAGGATCATCAAGTCCAACCCTTGGCTCTGCTCAGGACTAGCCCCAAGAGTCACACCATGTGCCTGAGA
The DNA here is from genome assembly GCA_035221455.1 of Xenops minutus. NCBI lineage: Eukaryota > Metazoa > Chordata > Aves > Passeriformes > Furnariidae > Xenops > Xenops minutus. The sequence continues at coordinate 50,656,842 of JAWWEE010000158.1, read as the reverse complement.
GTATCATCTGAATGATTCTTGAACTCCGGCAGGCTTGGTGCTTCTGGTGCTGTGACCACTTCCTTGGGAAACCTGTTCCAGCACCCAACCACCCTCTGAGTGAAGAACCTTCTTCTAATATACAACCTAATCCTTCCCTGGCACAACTTCAGACCATTCTCTTGGGTTGTGTCACTGATCACCGCAGAGAAGAGTTCAGTGTCTGTCCCTTCTCCTCCCCTGACAGGGAAGTTGTAACTGCAGTGAGATCTCCCCTCTTCTCCAGGCCGAACACACCAAGTGCCTTCAGCTGCTCCTCACGCGGCTTCCTCTCAAGGCCCTTCATAATCTTCATTGCTCTCCTTTGAACAGTCTCTAATGGCTTAATATCTTTCTTATGTTATGGTGCACAAAACTGCACATAATATTCAAGGCGAGGCCGCCCCAGTGCAGAGCAGAGCGGGACAATCCCCTCCCTTGACCGGCTGGCGATGCTTTGCCTGATGCCCCCCAGGACACGGTTGTCCTTCCTGGCTGCCAGAGCACTGCTGACTCATATCCTACTTGCCGTTGACCAGGGCCTCCAGCACTGCCTTTCCTTGGCAGTGCTTTTCAGAATTTCATTCTCCAGTCTGTACATGCATCCAGCGTTTTCCCATCCAGATACAGAATCCAGCTCTTGTCTTTGTCAAACTCCATACAGTTGGTGATTGCCCAGTCGTCTAATTTGTTGAGGTCTCTTTTCAGGGGCCTCCCTCCCTCTGAGGGAGTCAACAGCTCCTCCCAGTTTTATATTGTCTGTAGACTTGCTTAGTACCCCCTCCAGGCCTGCGTTGAAGTCATTTATGAAAATGTTGAAGAGCACAGAGCCTAAGATGGTGCCTTGCAAGCCCCACCAATGACCAGTCTGATGTTACCCCATTCACTATTACTCTCTGTGCTAAGAGAGAATCATCACCCCAGGAGGCTCCTGAGTTTTGCCTCCCAGTTTTCTCAGGGGAATTCCTTTTATATTTTAAGGGTGGAAGGTGAGGTGGGCAGAGAAGTATTATGAATATATTTATCCCAGTCATATCTGGTGGGCTGAGCTGAGAAATGGAGATTTTGGCACCAGTTTTACATACTGAATCAGGTTGCACTAGATGTCTCCTAGATGACTCCTCTGCTTTCTTAATGTTATTTTTATCTCATTTATCACACAGATGTTATGATGCCAGAAGATACTGATTACTGATATTGATTATAATAATCTGTTATCTGTTTTCAGTGATGTAGAAACTGACACTAGTTCTGGTGGTAACTTCTTGGGTTCAGTGGGAGGTATTTAGTCACTTGATTCTGGGTACCTGTTAGCATTTCAAATTCCTTGGGTACCTAAGACATCTTCAAGGGACTAGCAGGATCCTCATGAGACCTTTTCTTTCTGGGGAGGCCCCAGGAAGGCAGCAGGGAAACTCTGAGCCATCTAGCTGCTGTTTAGGCATCAGTTTTTGGCAAAAGAGTCCCATTTCACATTGCAGGCCCCATCTACAGCTGTCCGTAGCCCTGAGGGGGCGGCAGGAATCATCAAAGTGACTTCCAAAATACTTTTACTGCGAACAAAGATCTGACTACCTTTCTTTTCCAGGAGTTGCTCAGTAGTTACAGTCAGTGTTTTTCATTCCTTTGCACTGAAAGGTAACAAACTGCTCTGTGATATCCCAAGTATTTGTCTCTGCATGGAAAGGAGAGGGTTGCAGTCAGGGGTTACACCAAGACAGGTGAACCTACAGGAAGGGTGAAATTTGATGACCTCTTTCTCTATTGTGTCACTGACATTTTTATGACTACAAAGGAAATGTCAGGTGGAGACAGAATGAATCCCAATGAATCTGCCTCCATCATGCACAGGTGCAGAGAGAGACAGAAATGGTCACAAAGTCCAAATTTTTAGCTTGCTTGATTTGTCACAGTTTTAATTTCCTAGCACAAGCCACATTTTTTTTGGTGAAAGGAGCTGTCAAGTTTAAATGTACACTTAAAATTCAAAAAGTTTATGTTTTTTAAAATTAGAAAACAGACAGCATTTGTAAATAGTATTTTTTGTTTGTCTAAGTTCTCCACCATAGCTGAATAGATTTCCCTTTCTTTCCTAAAACCAATAGGCTTTAACATGTAGCTCTTCCTGCAAAGAGTTAATTGAAGCAAATAAAGTTCTTACATTGTTAATAATCCTCCCAATTTGATCTTGTTCTTTTTCCCCCTCAAGCAGTAAGAGGATAAGTGCGAGTGATAGCCAGATTTATAAATTATTTCTTGAGAGCTGAATGCTTTAAAAGGGAATATAAAAATCTGCTATGTGTCAGGCGATCCATGGAAGCATTAGCAAGCGTGGCTGATTCTCAGTCCCCTGAAAGCAGGAGTGATAATTTGTAAATCTAGGAACTGTATGTGGAGAATGGTAATTTGTCATTAGTAAGATTAACATGATCAAGGGAATAGAATAGATTATTTACATATAAAATACTGAAGATCACTGATGCAGCAGTGATGAATAAATACATTTTGATAAAATTAAGTCAATATTTTTGGGAATCAATACAAAAGTTTTTAGCTGTCATATAACCCTGCAGCTTATGTTTTATGCCATAAAATATATTGCCTATTTGAGAATTGTTACATAGATGAAATTTTTTGGTCTGGATTTCTTTGTTTAATCTACCTGTAGTGAAATAATTTTGAAACACTGTACATTTAGCATCAAATTATTTTTCTTGGTTCCTTTAGGATGAAATACCACTTGAAATGTAGAAGAGCTGTGCACTGTTTTAAGGGACATGACATTTTTATTATTCCAGTTTCATATTCTAGTTGTTTTTTTTTTTTTTTTTTTTTTTTTTGTTCAAATAGATTTGTTTTCTTTGGACAGAACTATCACAAATGATTTAATACATTTTGATCATGTTTTCAATGCGGAGTGAATTGCAGTTGCTGGCATGGTTCATATACTTACACAAACTGTTCTTGTGCTCACACTGTTGCTCAAAAATTCAACATCAGGTAAAAAAAGAAAAAATGCAGGAAGATAGGAAGCCATTATCCTGACCACTAAGCAACACAGAATGAAATATCAATTGCCAAGTTGTTAACTCTGATTTTCAAATCCACCATTCGCAATGACTTGCAGCTACCTATGATAAGTGGATATAACCTTTTTTTTTTTTTTAATTATCTGAAAGTGTCAGTAAACTATGCTATGATGGTGTTTAAAGAATTTAAAGCAAATTACTAAATTACTTAAGGACTGTTGCTCAAAGCAAGTGCTATGCAAGGCGTAAGTGACTTTTGTGTGTGACTGAGCACTGAACCAAAACTGTGAGTTTTGCTAATGAAGACACTGTTTATTTGTAGGAAGATTCCTTTGCCTCAGATGTTCTCAACAAAACCAGTTCTTGATCTTGCTGATGTGAATATGTGCAATGCTACACATGTGTAGACTCGGGGAGTTCAGTGGGATTGCTCATGTGCATAAAATTGCTTCTGCGCCTGCATGTACAAGGCTCAGGGCATTGGAGAGATTTAATCATTAAAAGGTGAAACAGAGGCATTTTTGTTATACTTTGTTATACTGTGAAAAATCACAAGTCAATCTTAGTTATAGAATTAGTCTTCTCACAGAACAGGATATCCAAAAAAATAAAACAAACCAGAAGACAACATTGTTTTGTAGCAATATAAGCTTTGAACATTCTCTGCCGTAGGTTGCTCAGACTTCCATTGACATCATGAGGGCGCTGTGTTTAGATGAATAATTTTTTTGGCAAGGGCAAACAAATGAATAAATGCTCAAGGGAGAGCTAAGCTGAAAGAGGAGGAGGCCAGAAATTCAAGATGCATGCGTATAAGGTTACTATGACTTTACATATAGCCACAGTATTTCACCCAGTTACATGGTTTTGCTTGTAATCAGGACTGATTTGCATATGCAAACCTGCAATGAGCACCCATTTGCTAACCAAACTGTTGGCCACAGAGGGATCAAAATGTCTCCTTTGCATAACTACATAGAAATGAATTAAAAGGAAATGGATGGATGGATGGATGCATGCATGCATGGACAGAAAGACATAAATAATACCAAGTGTCTGAACAACCACCCCGTAGACCATTGCTTAGTAGTCAAGTATGGATGCAAATGAGGTAATTTTGTGCTATAAACTTTCAGTAGCAGAAGCTTGACCATTTGGAGATTTCTCTTGTCTTTCTCCAAAATGGACCTTAGGGTCTTCAGCGGCAAGGTTGGCAAGTAACTCCATAGAGATTACAGATACCTCTGGAGCTTCAGATTTATGACTTAAAATAATTTTGAATAGCAAAGGCTGCATATTTCCTTAATAGGAAAAAATGAATGGATTTGCACTCTTATTATTTCCTCCCCATTTTGAAATCTAGCCAAAGGCTAGAATTTTCAGAGAAAATGAAGATCTTGTGAAAGATGTAGTTTGACATTGGAGGTCTGTATTTGCTGCCCCTAAATCTAGGTGGTTATTCAGGGATAGAGTTTAGAAACACCGTTAGCACAAGTTGACCACATAATCCACAGAGAAAATGAGATCTCTCCACTAATTTTTTATATAATTAATCTCAGGGCAACTGTTTGTACCAATTATATACCTAGTAGTACAGCATAATATTACTTGGATTAAATTTGAGTTTTAAGTGTCTTTGAAATACCCAAGCATTATTTTCACTCTGAAATTAACTTCCAATAAAATTTCTAACAAGAAGTATTGTGATCTAATTTACAGAGATAAGGATCTGTGGTAACCCTTCAAACTAAATGTCTCAAATGAATACTTACTTTCTAAACAAAAGAATTAATAAGGTATTTATTGTGTGTTAAGATTATTAAAATAATATTTTGGGGCAAATAATAACTGTATAAGAATGATTCTATGAAACACAAAAGATACAGATCTTATATTTTATTGTTAGAACAGTAAATATTGGTAATAATTTAATACATTTTTAAGAGCTTCAGTTTATTTTGTACACCGGAGAAACAAATGTGTTAAAATAGTGCATTTTTTACTTTAGCCTAGTCTCATTGCTCAGCATTCTGCAATCATGTGAGACGACTGGCCATGTTCTCTTAACTAGAGTAAGAATTTCAACATAAAAATTATAAGAAAAATAATAGAGAAAAATGCTCATTACAAGTATGACTTCTGGGCATTAAAACTCTAGACAAGAAGAGTGATGGGAGCAACTGTATCTTGAGTAGTTCCATGGACTGTTGTAGGCTAACATGTTCATGAATCACTTCACAGAACAGTTTTAAAATATGTGTCTTTTAATATATCAATAAAGAGGTTTATAAAACATTTCTAAATCAGATTGACAATGGGTTTTTTTAGCTGATGGTTAAAAGGTACATTGTTTACTTTGATATTATTGGATTGGGGCATTTTAGCTAGTGTAACCTGAACTTTATGAAATTGTCAGTTCAGGAGGAGTTTCAGGTGTTTACCTTAACAGGGAATACAAAATTGTTTGAAAACTCTATTCTATTTTTCCTCTGTCTCTCAGCAGCAAGGAGGATATACTGTAAATGTACTCTCTTAGAAAAGCTACACTAGTCTACCCTGTCTTTTGTAAAACTGAACCTCAGGCTCTAGTAAATACTGTGGTGAAAACTAACTGGGGTGCTCTACATCCTTGGAAGAGGCAAATACTCTCTCTACAGCAAGGCACATCCACAGCCTTCCCTTTGCTGTGCTTCCAGGATTCTTGGCTTTCCCTGTGGGTCCTGTGCTGGGACCCCCTAGACTAGCCTCACTGTGCAGTTATGCAAACATGGACTTCTGTGAGTCTCAAGAACTCTGCAGGAAGCAAATTTGGCAACAGAGGATCACATGAAACTTTCCTCTGTCTTCAGTGGAAGACGGACTTTTGCTTTCTGTTTTGTATTTAAACAGACACAAAATCTCAAATCAAAACACTCTTGGACCTACTGAGTTCCACCTGGCTCATGTCAAATCCATGTAATACCCCAAGTTTATATGGTTTAGGAAAAAAACCCATAAATCGAATCAGAACGACTTGAAAGGCTGAACTTCAGTGAACTTTAGGACAAACTGGAACTGAGCTACATGCTTCTGTGAAATCTGAAACCAAGCAGATTTTGCCTGACTTCTGTTGAGGTTCATGGATTTTGAAAGGACCTATAGCCTTGCCAGTATTTATCATGAAACTTGCCCTAACTGGTATTTTCTTTAAGGCCTCCATTCTGGAAATGAAGTGACCATGTGAAAAATCTCATCTTTCATTTAAAAGACAGCAAAAGTTTTCAGTCTCTGTGGTTGTGGCAAGAATCTTGAACGTGTGCCCAAATGCACCAATAGTTCAAAACCAAAGGTGACTCCGGAGAGTTCAGCATGCACTGCATTATTTTAAACTCATAATTTTAGGATCTTAGCTAACAGTTCTTGAGCATGAAATCTAGCCCACTATCTGTAACTCTACATTCTATCCAGAGGACATTAAGGGTTTTTTTTCCTCTCCTCTTATTGTTATGAAGCTTTAGAAGACAACTTCAAAGCATTTGGGTATTGTCAAGTCTGGATCCAGATCTGAGACCTGTGGCAATGTTTCTCAGCTGAAACCCTGCATCCCTGTGTACCTGGGTTTTGTGCAACCAGTGAGACAAAATCCAGAGAAATGCTTAAGTCTTCTAACTCAGCCTCATGTTTAGTAACGTAATTCCTTCCAACCCCCAAGTTTATTTTAACAGCACCATTTTCCTTTGAAGGCTGTAGGTAATTCACTCCTCTTTAACAATATACAGATGGTTTCTGGAAAAGCCCCTTTGTTCCTTCAAATAAATAACACAAAGAGGCTTACTGATTATGCCCACGTAGAGCACTGTGTTGTGCTTTTCATTTATTAGTTGATTCTGCCATTTATTTTGGCTTGTGCCTCTTTTGGAAGCATTAAAGACTTTTCTTGCTCATGCTCAGAGAAAGAGTTTGTTTGATGTCAAAGCTGGGGAATTTCCTTGGTATCAGAGAGTCTTACAATTTTACATTGAATACATTTCATGGACCAAAAGTCCACCTGAATGGACCACACATGTTTCTGGAATTCAGCTCAAAGACATTGCAACTGCTTCTGAAAATCAAATGTCTTGGTAAATGTTTAACCCAACAAATTGATAGTCACCAATAAAGAATATTTTGGTATGTCACTACCATGATAATGTTTTGGTTAGGAATTTTAGTCAGGTTTTCATGTTATTTATTTTGGGAGAAAGGCTAATGCTTATAGCTGAGAATTAGCTTCCTTTTCTGAATTAAGCTAAACTAGATATCAGAAAGGTTGAAAGAGCTAAAGGCCCACTAACTTGATGATTTCTTGTACAATAACAGTTCATTTTATTTAGAAACTGTAAAGCTCTGACAATATCGTGGAACAGGATCTTCTTGTGCTAACAAAGATGGTAAAGTTATTGTTTCAGGAAGAAAAGTATGTGGTGTTTGCTAAAGGTTTGCTAACCTTCTTAATTTCATGTTGTATAAAAGTTTTTCTTATCTGGAGGCTTATTTTAAGAGCCTAATAGGGTTACCTAGTCTGCAGCTCATACATAAAAATATCAGGTGTGCTTGCCATGTGGTAATGACTCTGCAGATGTCTAGCAAGGGTGCACTTTGGTCAGCAATCACATGAAACTGATGTTTCAACTGACAACTAGTTTATGGAAGAACACTTCAAAGCCTGGTATGCAAATAAAATCTTGCAAATCTAAAAATAAGTAAATTGAATCTTTCTGAGATAAAATATAATTTCTCTTTCCATTTTTCCTGTTATATGACTACAGCTGGAAGTCGTTGGGCGGTCAGGCTGGAAATATGGACTTCAAATTACTCGAGTTTATAAACAGTGACTTAGAGGGCAGTGATACACATTAATTTTCAGAGGTGCATTTCAAGTTCCATTAGCTTCAGTGAGAAATGTAGATAATCTGCACTTTAGAAAATCAGTGTAATACAGTATACTAAAGACTACTTTGCACATTACAACTCTTTCTGTATTCAAAACCTTCACAAGTTCTTCATCAGAAACGGCAAGAGTCATCTTTTCTGGAAGTATTTACTTTCTTTCTATTTAATGTATCTGGAAAAGCCTCAGGATGTTAAAACACAAAGAAATAAATATCTATCTATGTGGTATACACAGTTAAAATTGATCGCCTACTTTATATCTGTAAATCAGATATGGGGAGTAACATAAGAATTATTGTGCAAATGATTAAATTGCAAACCTTTTCATAGTCAAATATTTAATCATAAAGTGTGATATAGACTTAAATGAAAACAAATCATGCTGGGGTTACTGGGTATATGCTTTAGGTAATTTTCCTATATTATTTTTCCTCCAGAATACACATATAAGGTTGAAATACTTTATCATGTGCAGATTAAAGACAAATTACATAGAGATGAGGTTACATTTAATTACCTGGAATGGCTTTGTATGTTGAGTGAAAACCACAGTTTTCATCAACACCATATTAATTATTGCTGCCGAAAGCTGTAATTGACTACTGTGTTTTTCTGCTCATGAGTCAATGGTGACTAAATGTTTACTTTACTGCTTCTAATTGCCTAAAATGCAGCACTTGTTTTTCTCTGGAAAATCTGTGGTCTAAGTTTTGCTCTTGTTTGCATGCATATAACCCCACAATGATTTACATGTATAGCTGAAAGCATAGTTTTGCTTCAAATTTCCTGGCAAAAATGTTCATGTGAGGGGCACTAATTCTCTTAGCATCCAATATGGAGAAAAAAGGAAATGCCTTGTCAATACTATGCGACTTCTAGCTCTACATTTCCATATGGCCCTGTAGGAGCCAACTTGTGTTTAGAGCAGGGTGTCTACAGACCTCATTTGACCTTTTGTCAGCTGAATTCAAGAACCCTGTGGTAAAAACAACAGCTCATCTTCTCAGTTGTATCAAGCATGTAATGGAATACGGTATACATGAAGATTACTGGGCCTATCATCATGATTTTCTGCCACAGGAATTTTTTTGGGGACACAGAAACACTGGAAAAGGACCAGACATGGAACTAGATGCTACAAACCCACAGGGATTAGACTCCTCTCCACCTTTACAGGTGAGGAGTAACATCCTCTCAAAAGACCGAGAAGAAGCAGTGTGGTTCCCAGGAGCTGAACAGTAGTAAGAAGCAGTTCTGTTTCAGGGAATTTTAGAAACTGTCTGGTGGAATCACCTTGAACTTGCATAATCTCTCCATCACACTTCATTCTGTGGATGGGATAAAAATAATGCAGGAGATGAAGTAGAAAATAAGAAGAAAGAAGTGGCTAACCCTCTCCAGAAAATCAAAGATTAGCTGTCAGGTAACAGAAGAGAAGTAATTATCTTTAAAAAAAAAAAAAAAAAAAAAAAAAAGCATGGAGTCATTCAAAGAGCCTGAAAATCATCACCCCTCTCCCTCCATTCTGTGTTTTACTGACAGTAATGATGATTACTGTCCTGACAGGAAATGCTCTCCTGTAGGGATGTCACTATCAGAGTCCAGGTTACTCTCAGCTTCATAGGATTTGTGGAGTCTGCTGTTTTTCAGGACCCTTAGCATCTCTGTCAAGAGAATGAAACCTAGATTTTTGTTTATGTTATTCCATTCCACAGCCCTTCCCAGAAACCTGGTAGGACTCTTTATACTTCTGGAATGAGCATTTTGGATATGGAGGGACCCAATCCTAGATTTCAGCAGAATTCTAACACTGCTACAGCCAGTGAAAAGGTTTTTACCACAGGATCACTTGGATCACTGGGGAATCTGCTGAATATTAATGGATCTTTTGATGTTACCAGTGGTTATTTGAATTACATGAACTAAGAGGCTGTTCAGGCAAAAGGCCTGGGATAATGGAGCATCATGGACATATTTCCACTGCTTCTTGTGTGTCTACCTTTCTGTTGAAAATGTCATGCATTCCCAAAAGAAGTTAACCTGCCCATTGCTAACAAAGTCATTGAGACATAGGTTTTGTACCCATAGATGAGAACATATAGTAGAAGAGATGTAGGTGAGGGAAGAAACAGTTTTGTGCTGTCTAGGTAACTGCTGCAGTGCTGAACCACAATGACAAAGACTTGAGTAAATGAAACAACTCAGGTTTAAAGAAAACAAACAGGCTAAATGAAGTGATAGTTATTCCCCAGGAAAATAAAAGAGAGCATCTTTATTTAGTAGTGGTGAATTTATGATGCACCTGCACAGTCCTACCTTGGAGCTGGAATGCAACATCAACAAAGCTCATCTGCCAGTATAAGAATTTTCCATGTGGCTTCTTTTCATTGGAGGCTCTAATAGAGGAGGGATGAATGTACACAGAGATGTGGTTGTCCAAAATGTGTGTTGTTGCTGCTGCTTCTAGATGTAGAATACTGATTTACTGATTATCAGCACTTGCAGAACTTTATTAATATACTAAATTATTTGGAAAAAAATGGATACCTGAAAATTTATTGCCATCCATATACTTGTTTCCATCTTGCACACACACACACACACATGCATGCACTCTTGTCTGTATTGGATCATCAGCTTTTTAGAATTCTACACGTAAGAAAAACAGTAGTTTAAAAATAAAGATATCAGAGAGGAAAATATAGGCAAGAACTCAAACCAAGAGCAGAAGACTGCATGAAGAATATTATGTGTTTAGGTGTCAAAAAGTTCTGTGAATTTTTATGAAACATGTAGGAAATAGAGCTCAAACTACCAGAGGGACCTAAATACCAGTTCCCTTAGCTTTCAGTTTCTTTCTCTAGTTAGCTCAATAGAAATTTAGGTGGTTTTGTATAAGCATTCATATTTTACATATTTTTTTTTTTTTTTTAGAGAGTAGAAGCAATATTGTATTAGATCAAGTTTTTTAAACAGAATCACCATGATATGACTCTTCATCAGTTCACAATGAGATCTTCTGACCTTCTTAGCTTCCTTCAGCTTCATTAGAATGGCAAAATATGACCTACCACATGAAAGCTGCAATCTCTGCCAATTAAATTAAATTCTTATAATAAGAAGCAGAGTGGACCACTGGTCAAAAAGCAGAGCTGGCAGCCAGTAACTCCTAATTTTTAATCCTAGTACAACTTACTGAATAACTTCAGGCAAGCTACTTAACCTCCTAGTTTCCACCTCATAAAATTGTAATAATAAAACCGTTTTCTGAAGAGCAATTAGTTAATGCTTGTTCGTTACTCTGAAGAGAAAAATGCAAAGAACTGTGGAGGTACTAAGCCTTATTAACTCTTAAATTCTAATAATGTCAAAGACTCATCATGATTACCACAGTTAAGTAAACTGATAAAATTATAAAATGTATACATCCCAAATAATCATCCAACACATCTGATTCATAGGATATGTAAGGGACCTGTCACCCATGTTTACCCAAGAGTGGAGTGTGACAGGTTGAAAAGCCAAGCCGTGGCTCCCCATGTAATTTCCCACCTTCTCAAGGCTCTAGCTTTGCTCTTATCCCTTTGCATAAGCTGGTAGACTATAGTATGAGCATTTTGAGAGTAAAAGGATGCTGCTGTGAGTCAAACATCCAGATGGTACTGAAGTGTGAGGTTGCTGTTTAGATTTCACATTTTCTTTAGGTTGGATGACGGTATGAGGATGAAAAGCAAAAGCTATTCTTTCTAAGATCCAAACGCCACTGATTTCTCCTTAAATAGTTCCAGATTTGCTTTGTATAGACAGAAACATAGAAGTAATTGAAGTGTTTGAGAGAAATAGCCACTTCTTCCCAAGCCTTCTCTCTGCTGGATACCCGCCATCACAAACATGGAGGACATACAAATATGAAGATCCATAATTTATGTAAGGGTGTGGAATACCAGGCAGATCAAACGTTTGGTGGAGTGGCTGTTGTCAAGCTCTCCAATGTTTAACTGATTGCACTTGTCAAATTGCTGTAGGATAGATCTAAAGGGAGAGTTTGGTTCTTGGTGTTGCTGTTTTTCATCCCATAATTCCAAGAGTGTTCTTTGTGCCTTGTTTACTGCACAATATGATTAGATTTTAATTTAACGGGCAAGGAATGTGTCTTTCATGTGGTAAGTCAGAAGGGTCTTGGAGCTTTATAGTGGGGATGGGGGAATGGGGCTGGCACTCATTGTGAAGCTTTGGAGAGTCCTCCTATGTTGCTCATCTTAAGATGCTGTTTATAAATAGGTCCTGCTAGTCTGGGGCATAATGATTTAAATCATTTTTGCTGTATAAATAAACAGGGCATTGTGAGCTTGCTTGTTCAGGAATTGTCCCTGGCTTTAGTTTTGGCCACAGACTCTTAGAGGTCTGTAATCAATCTAAGCTGGAGGATTGAAAGAAACAGTCCGTTTCTGATCTGAAGCCACCAGGGAAGAAGGGAGGGCCATTGGGTCTGGAGAAGGAAGCAGAGGTGGGGGGGAAGGGACATCTTCCACAGGGTCCTCAGAGACTGCTGAAGGCAGATGGGATGCAAAATGGGCTCTTCACTGTCTGGCGGGACGCGGGCAGTCTGCAGGGAAGGGGACTGCTGCCACCTGATGTGGTGTGAGGCATGGAAGGGTGAACAAGGACTGTTGTGTGTCCTGTCCAGGAGGCACTGAGTGTGCTAACCAAGAGGTAGATTGGAAAAGACAGTGTTGATTCACTGCAGTCTGTGCCTGTCCACCCTGTGCTGTGTTCATTTTTGTGGGTCTCGCCAGGTGCACAAACTACTCAGCCAAGCTCCTTTCTCAGGCCTTTGTCCTCACAGCCTGCCCTGATGGTAATGGGTGTTTTTTACACTTCTAGCTTTGGACCTGTAGACTTTCATTAGAGGTAAGGTTTGACTTAGGAAAACTAGGAATTAAAAACTGATGGCAGTAAATACTCTACAGGTTTCCCCTATGATTGACAATGTGATTTTATTTTCTTACACAGCACTAAAAATGGGCCATTTGCTTTGTAACCCTGTCAGCAGATCCTGCCCCTCCTATGTAAGCATTGAATATTTGGGGAGGAGATGCAGTAGTCCCATGTTTCAGAGCTGCTTATGAGGAGGGAGACACAAGGTTTTCCCAAATTTTCCAATTCTTTCCTAAATTTCGGGATTTTTGTGCCTCCAGTCTTTGAGTCCTCACATCCCACTGCCTTTGCCAGCTGCTTTTTTTGCCTGACATGTTGACTATCACCCTCCTGTCTTATTTAAGACATACTCTGCAGCATGATGAAGAAAGAATGTAGAAGACCCAGTAGAGTATGTAACTCCAGTCCTCATACATTCTCCCATCATCATTCCTCAAAGTGCTAAATGGGCTTTCTGGGTTGATATCACAGTATCACAGCCCTGCCAAAATCAGTGGGACAAACCTACCATTTAAGAAGAACAGATAAATAACATTTTAAGGTGAAAATAAGTAACCATTGTTCAAGACCCAGTCAGGAAGCTGGAGCTGATGGCATCTGGTTCTATATTGCGTCTAGCAGCTAAAGTTTAACAGTTGATTAAGAATTAGAAAATGCTTCTTCGTCTTCCTGATATAAAAATAAAAATCCTAACAAATAAGTGAAATTTTCTTAATAGTTTCCCACAAATTTTTTACAGTACTGCTAAGTACCTGGAAACTTGAAGAAAAGCACATATTAAGTAGAAACAAAGCCTTGTTTTTTAATATTCCAGGTATATCAGTCTTCAATTTACCTTTCAAATTCTGTGTTCTTTTTATTGAGAATAAGATCCTCTTTCTTTCCCCTGTTAACTCTGTTCAGAAAATATTACAAGCCATACATTTCCCTTTGAATTCCTGTCTTGTCAAGGATTAACCTCTAAATATTTCATTTGTATCCGTATGTCTTAAAATTTGCTTTTGTACCAAATACTGTTGCATGGAAGGTTAATGAATTATAACTAAAAGGTTGTCATTTGGAAAATTTTGTTTTAAATTATCAGAATTAAAGAAATGGTTTCTTTTTTATGTGTATATAAAATTATTGCACTTTCCATTTAATACTCTAGCTTTCATTTTCATTATCAGAATCGTAAAAATGATTGAAGTGATGGTTTCTTTTTAACATGCAAAGTGTTTCATGCCAGAAGTTCTGAGAAATTAAATTTGCTTTTTCTATTTGCAGGTATAAAAGGAATTATATCTGCTTATTTTATTTTGTTATTTTTTTCAACTTCATTTTATTCTACTTTTCAAATGTTTCCTTTGCTGTTTACAAGTGAAGAAGAAAATCACTACAATTATTTTTAGTGAAACAAATGGAGGCAGTGAAGAAGTTCAGATGAAAAGTTATATTTGCAAAGGCAGAATAGAAAAGCAATTCACATTAATTCAAAGCAGAGTCTCTTTATTGGATTATAGGCTGATTGTGTTTACAAATACACTGCCAAGAGGGTTTTAATTTTGGGGCAATTTCATTGTTCATAGATATATATCTATATATAGATATATATCTATGACATTATGTGGTTATGTGTTTTAAATGAGATACAGCTCCTTACTGCTTAATGTAATATATGCTTCCATTTTATGACATAGAGCAAAAGCAGAGCAATTTCAGAACAACTTAGTTGAAATATCATCATAAATGAAAGATGTAAACAATGTTATGTTTATAGACACAGTTTAAATTTGAATTCATTGGAACTTGGTGATGTCTTTATTTAACAAGGATGGACTTTATTATGAAAGTACAATCAAGCCATAATATACCCCTTTGATTTTGGGCTTTTCAGCATTTACTACAGCAAGGTAAACACAAGAGTTTACATCCTCAGGCAGACCAGAGCTCCATTTAGTTCAATATTCTATCTCCAAGAGGAGGCAATAGTACGTGTCCAGTGGAAAATATGAAAAAACTGATAAATATAGAATGAATTTTCTCCCAGTCTCTACCTTCCCATGTGGTTATTTCTCCAAGTCTACCTTCTCATGTGGGTATTATGTATATTAAAATGCGGGTTTATCCACACTTCATAGAGGGATAATTTGATGTAAGGAATGGTATATGCAACCTTCAAGTTTCAGTGTTGCATAGAAATATCTGACTTGGCTTTAAGGAAATCTATGTGGTTGCTGGAACAGTCTATGGCACCATTTATCTTTACAAAGTATTTGGTGTGTCTTACCTAGACTTGTAAAAACAAGGTTCTGTTTAAATTGTCCTGTATACCTTGAGCCAAGATGCCTTTATCAGCAAGTGGATTTCAGAGGGTATTCTTGGAGGAATCAAACCAACTTACATTAAAAAGTAATGATCCCTTTTAACTTAACAAATTTATCAAATTGTAAGAGAATGGACGTTTATGGAAAATCTCAGTCTGCAGGAGAAATGTATTTGTTGAGAACTTTAACAGACAACATCCAGACAACAAAAAGCATTTAATGTGCTGACGGACTAGAGCAAAACCCCTGCATGTAAACATAATATTGGGATTGTTTAAAACCATGTGTGGACAAACCCATTCTCTAAACAAAGCTGAACTGAAATCTCAGGTCTAAATGCTTATAAACATTTGAGGGGGAAAAACTTAAAATCCAGGACTATGTTTTTCATGTGTATGCCCATTGCTCATATTAGTTCAAGTTTCACTGTTGAAAAAGTAATTTTTTAAATAGTTTCTACATAGGCTATGATAAAATGGAATTGATATTATGTATATAACAGATATAGAGCTCTTTTTTGTTTGACTGTGCTATGGTCTTAATGTTTCCCATTATTTTTGTTGTTGTTGCAGTAGTAGTAGTAACAGTAGTAGTAATAATAGTAGTAGTAGCAATAATAGGAATAGTAACAACAATAATAATAATAATAGTGATCATTGACCTGACCATAAAGCCTCTTTGACAAGGTAAGTTAAAAAATTTTTACACTTTGAACATATTTTCAAACTTCTACTGAATACTAAGTTTGAAAACTGTTTGTACAGTTTCAGAATCTTTCCTTCTTACTTCCTCCTTGAAATTCAGCTTGGACATTTTTTGACCCCACAATCTGTCCATGACATCACTATTTGTGGCCATGGAAAGGGCTATAATACCAAACAAGTGAGTAGGCCTTACAACCTTTGAAGAGAGATAGAGATTTCATAGGAAAAACCTGTTAATACTTAAATATAGTGCAATGGGAAATACCATGCTATCTTTACCCAAATCAGTTACATATTTTTGAAGGAAACACTCAACTCAGCTAAGCTTTTATCATCTGTCAGAATCCTCTATTTTCAGAGGTAATTTTAAGTTTTATAAATATGTTTATATATATAAACCAACCACAAACCATACATGCTATACTATCCATGGCAACCCACTGAGTCTTTCTGTTTGCATTCAGATTGAAATGTGAGAATTTAATTTGATACTTTTGCAAAAATCCTGAACATACCATAGATTTCCTGAGTGACATAGGTGCTCTGTAAAATGGTAGGCTTGCTATTAGCAAAGATTCAAGTTGGTGCTTATGTACTGTACAGAGCTGGTTCTAGGCTTCCAGCACTACAGCCCTTCAGAGGAAGTTGCGGGACATAATCAAAAATAGATCAGTACTATAATGAAGAAAAAGAGAAATGAGGGACCAAGGGGAGTCACACAAGGTCAGTTTCACTACTCTTTCTGCTGCCAGGGAATCAGATGGCTTGGGGCAATGATTTGTGCCTCTGGGAGGGCTCCCACCAGCCCCCATCACCTGCGTACCATGAGCCTCAAAGAAGCTGCAGCAGTCCTTCTGGTTTTCTGAGGTTGTGGTATAAACAAATAAGTAGCAGAGCCATGGCTCTTTTTCCTTTCTGTAAATTTGCTATCCAAGTTAGCTGTCTGGTTATGCCTACAGCTGATCTTGTATGCATAGCAATTACACTTTATTATGGCTTTGAAATTAAGCAATGGTAGGATATAGCAAAAGTAACCCTGCTTTAATGGTTGAAAAGCTTTTATGGACCATAGGTGTGGCTGTTTGTTTTTGTGTTGCTAATTTGTAGTTTACAACCTCACTGAGGTACTAGACCTCACTGAGCACTAAGCCATAAACAAAGGTTTTCTTTTCCATAACAAAAACAAACAAATAAAAGCAAAAAAAACCCCACAAACAAACAAAAGAGTAAAAAAAGAGTAAAAATTCTTTAAAAAGTGCCTTCTCTTCCTTGTTTTTATCACATTCAGAATGGTTATCTTTGAACACCATCAAACAACACGCATCAGGCCTTCAAATGGTTGACAGGATTTTCTTCAGGCTTTTAGAGAGTTTTTCCTGGTAGAGCATATGGATGAGAAGATTTCAGCATCAAAGTCTTAAAAAAAATCGGCTGAATGAAGACAGAGTATTGTTACTGAAATCTCTTCTTTCAGTAGCATTAACAAAGCTGAGTTTATCAAAATTTGGACACTCTATGTGCAACTGCCCCATACATGTTAAACTAGCAATCCCCTATATTTTCTTGTAATAATTTGTGAAGTTGGTGTAACTAGACTCTGCCTGCTGTTGGCAAGGATGAAAAATACATCACTGCTTGTATCTCCAAGGTAAATTATTCTTCAGGGAAGTGTGCCTCTGGGGAATATTTTCTTAGGAGACCCATGAACAATGAGAGATTTTCCACAGGGAATGCCCACAGGGTAAAGTGTACTTCAAAGGAAGAGATCCAAGATGAAATGAGGCTCTTCAAAGGCCAGCTCCACTTCCCCTCTCAACAAGACAAATGACTTCAAAGGGGAACCCACCAAGGTTGTAAATAACTTTTCTCCATAATACAAAAACTTTATTGAAGGCAAGTTCTGTCAGTAATGTGATATTTTTAAAGAAATCACCCAAAGCCAGGTGAGGTATAACTACATCCAATGACCATCACTATAAAACATTTCTACTCTTCAAGTAAATGTATGATCAGCTAGAGATCATAGGGAATTGAAATGTGTACTGTTTGTTTCCTTCACACTTATGTGAAGTTATAGTAGGATTTAAAGCTTACAGGTCTGATGGCCTAAGGAACTATCAAAATCTAACAACAGATTTACGGACCCTAGGGACCCTTTCTATCCTGTGCAGTTTTTCAAGTTAGCAATAGACCAAAAAGTCAGTGAGGGACTAATACCCTCTATTTTTACATAGGATATTGCATTTCACAGGAACCACCTGACTGAAGTCTCTCTCATTCAGAACTATATTACAACAATATAAATTAAAGGCAACTTTTGTTAATGTAAGGATCTTTCATTAGATTGATATCTTATGACAAGGCATAGTCTTCAGGTATGTCTTTGTACAGAAAGAGAATTTAAAAAGCAATCACAGAATCAAAATATGATTGAAGAATTTAAATTGGAAGGGAACTTAGGAGGCTCTGGTCCAATCTCCTGCTCAAAGCAGGGCCATTGAATTCAGACCAGGTTTCTCAGGACTTTGTCCAGCTGGTTCATGAAAACCTTGAGGGATGGAGCTGTGTTTCAATCTCCTTGTTGACTCTTGTTCATTCCAATGTGTCTTGCTGTGAAGAGTCTGGATCTAGCATCCGAAAATCTTCACAGTGGGATTAGTTCCCCCTTACATCATCATTTCTCCTGGCTATACAGCAGTGCTGGTAGAAGAAGAAAAGAGAAAACAGGCGTAACAGAGACCGAAAATAACCCTTGTCATTATCATCACAGAAAGTCTTAAGTGAAGAAAACAGGTACTGAACCTATTGCCACTGAGAGAAATGGTAGGGGAGGTCCAGCTAAAGAATCTCTCAGGGTAAAATTCATTTAAATGTCATAAAAACCCTGAAAATAATCCTCTGATCAAGCCACAGAAAGATAAATAAAATCCTAGTAATGTTTGTCTATGCCCAGAGATCTTCTGTACAAGAAGTTAATGCTGACTTCAACAGATAGATCATGGGGAAACAATCCCTTATTATTCACTATTCACAGCCACACACATATATGCACTCTAATGGAAAGGAGCCATACACAGTGGCACCAGACTATTGATATTTCTCCCCTATTGTTTAACTAATGTACAACATTTAATATGTCAAATGGCATGACCGCTTAAAAAAAAACAACTAATTACTAGATACTCTTCTCACAAATCAATTTTGTCACTTAGAATTGGCCTGGACAAAACAGTGATGGTTGTATACATTAAGAGTCAATGCTGCACTTAATTCTGGAGGTCTGGAGGAGTCTCAGAAGCTCTCCTTCTATGGGTTTACAGAGGAAGAGAAATAGTAATGTTTGCACTCGTGTAAGTATGATCAGTACATCAGTACATTTAGAACATGCTGGTTAAACTGAAGCAAATTTGAGATGCAAAGATCTCAGGTATAGAAAACTCTTTTCGTTTTATGAAATTGATAGCTGTGCAAAGTAGATAGAAGTTATTAACGTTCTCAAGTCCCACTGAGGAAAGAACCACTATGAGAATGAACCATTGATTGACCTCAGAGTCCACTCTGGATCTCCAGATCTAGCTACAGATTTGCAGATGTGTTCTGTGGCTCACATGAAGGAAATTGCTAATTTTAGATTGATTGACTCCAGTCTGCATACTCATTCAGCTGAAAAAGTTCTGGCTGAAAAGACAATGCATTGTGATGCAGTAAATATCCGTCACAAATATTTGACTCCAAAAGCTGTCTATTTTTACAAAAGCTCATCAGTTCTCTGACACAATTAGCTTCTAATCCTTTGTGTGGCTCTTTTTGAAATCATCCATAAAAATACCACTCCTGAGCCAAACTTCAAGTCCCTTCCTCCCTTCCCTAAAAAGGAGTCTTGACTTTTGTAAGGAAAAGCTGCAGTGCAGTTTAATGAAGTTCTCCAAGAGTCTTGCTTTTAAATGCAACTGAACTGTTAAACTAAAGTTTTCCCATAAATTGTCTGTGGCCAGCAAACTTGATAAGAGAAATGGGTAAAGTGGAATAGTGTTATGACTGAATGCAAAATAGCCTTCATCAAGGGCTCCATGAAGATTTTAATGAGGTGTGTATGGTTTGTGTCCAGTCCCAGATGGCAGTCCACCATGCAAGACTTTGTAAGGCAGTCATGGCTCTACCTACATGTGTGCCTTTTTTTGATGCAATTTAATCAGAGAGGCTGATAAGCAAATATAAATCAAAACTAAGGAGACAGAGCAAAAAAAACCCATGAGGAATGTGACTGGGTGACACAGACCTGAACGGGATAACGGGAAGGACCACTCCACACGAAACGCGGGATAAGGTGAAATAGCCGTTTATTAAACAGGGTAGAAGGGTTTCATAGGGGCTAGCTAGAAGGCGCTAGAAACTAGGCATGGTTCAGGGAGGAGATTAACAGGTCTGTGACAATAAAAGGAAAAAAAGTGTGGGCTACAACAAATAAGGAGAGGTATAGGAGGGAACTAGCCATATATAGCACAGGTGCACTGTGTCAAGGGCTAGTCAGTAAGGAGAAGGGAAAATGGCAGCCAATCAAAAGATAGTAACAGGGGGAAAAACAACCAATAGGAACATTTGAACAATTGAAAAACTAAAAATAATTAATCCTATTCTAATACATTTAACATGAACTACTCTATATTAATTTATAAAATCGGGAATAATTTGTCAGATAATGAAGTAGTTAATCGTTCCTGTCTTTGTTCTTGCTTTTATTCTTATTCTTTTTTTTCCAGTCCCGGTAGTCCTCTGACCATACTCCCACAGGAGAAAAGGCTAGGCAAGTAGATATTACAGTATTCATCTCCAACCCCCCCTCACACCATAATATTTATTTACTTTGCTGTGCTGCATTCAGATGCAGCAGTGTTGTTTCACTGCAGCACTTTACTTTTCATTGACATTGCAATATGGTGAGGATGAGCTATAACTCTGATTTGCTTTCATTTATTGTGCTGAGCCATAGTTTGTCTCTATAAGATCACACGGAAAAACTTGTTGAAGTGAAGAGAGGAGACAAAGAATGTGTCAGGTAATCAGCATCTGTGGGATCTCTCTGCCTACTTGAAACATAGCCCAATACCACCAGTCCTTGCAACAAATCCAGGCCAGATTTATATTGACATAAAACTCATGTGAAACTAATCAAATTCAAGCGAAGTTCAGATATTGAAGTGAAGGGACAATTAAAGCTTGAAATTCAAACAAAAATTTAACAAGATGAACAAGAAAGCAGAAAATAAATAATTACATGAACTACTCTGTGCCTGAGCACAAGATTTTTCAGTGTTGGAGTTTGTATCCATCGTTAAGTAAAGATATTCATTTGCCTCATATATTACAGGTAAGAATTTCAAATACATTCTTACCTAGTTTGACTGCACAGCCATTATTTCTTTCAGTGCACAGGAATTTTTGAACAGGTTTACTCTGTTGTATTGATTTAAGCTTGACTTATCCATGTAATATACTTCAGGCTCAGCATATGGCTTATGTTCTCTAATAAAACCAAATCCTTCATGTATGACCAAAACCCAAGCATTATGGCCTCACTAGAAGTTTCATTTTCTTAAATAATTTGTATTGATTCATCTCTCTACCAGCCCTATGATCCTAGTTCATCCTCAGGTTTTCCTGGCAGAAATCCTCAACCATGACACCCACATGTGGCACCATCATGTGTGTACATGTGTTGCACATCTCCATTTATAAGCTTGAAATGAGATTCAAATAAATGCAAGACTAAGTAAAGCTGTATGAGAAGGGGAAGCATCTTGTGATAACGGAGCTTTAAGCTCTTGGAGTGCTCAAATATTTTATTCTTCTAAATCTTTTATTGCTTCATTGCTGATTAGGTGGGAAGCGAGGGCTCCTTATGGCTCTGAAATGAAAAATGCTGAAAGCTTTCCAAATCAAAATTTTGCTTTAAGAGTTTTTGCACATAGAAAGTCTGTATCCAAGGGTTGTAAAATGAATGGGCTTTTTCAGTGCTGTTCTAATATGCAAGGAAACAGGGAAGTCTCTAAGGCCTGAAGAAAAAGAGTAGAATCTTTAGAAAAATAGACTATGGTTTCCATACTTATTAAGTAATATAAATGATCATTTTAAATGTATAAAATATTCAAGAAATTGAATATTTCCAACAAGAGAGGCCATTGTAGAAAATACCAAGCTAATCTTTTTCTGTGGCAGCCTTGTCAGGAGAATCGGCATCATAAATGTTCTGTCTCCTGCTGGGACGATTAGTAACAAAGTGATTTTAACATAATTTGATATCTTTTGTTGTCTCCATACCTAAAAGTTGCAGAACAGTTTGCATTGTCATCATGCCTAAACAATTACATAGACTGTGTTTATTCCAAATACTCTCAGATTTTTTGAAATCCTAATTTATTTCCATGGAAGTTATTTACATTCAAATGATTCTAGTTACTCCGTAAAATAGAAGTTTTCTGTTGTATCCACTAGAACCTTACCAAATTGTCCTTTTCTTTCTTTGCAAACTGGTTCTTTCTGGATGAGATCAATTAATAGCAGCTCTGAATTTGTCAACTGCTAGGACTTTATAGATAAGTATGATCTAACATTTTTATATTTTATAGTACATTGCAGGCAAGCAGAGTTAAATAGTTCAGTGTGAATACAGGAGAAATGTAAACAGTGGAGGATTTAAAATATGGTTCCACTATTTTACATAAAATTAATATAAATTTATATATATTTTCTAGCAGTGATATTTTGGCCAAAGCCAAATGTAGAAGTAAAGAAAACAGATTTTAAATGTCATTCTGATCTATTGGGTTCTGAAGACACGAACCAATCTATGAAGAAGCAAATGCCCACATTACCTGCTATTCTTTCCCACAGCAATATTGATCTGCCCAGGACAGAGACAAAATACAACCTGAATCACCTGGGAAGTCAGGTTGTATTATCAATACAACAGAACATATATGCCCTCCTGTTTTGGCAAAATGAATAACCCTGTGTATGTATGTGTCAGTAAAAAGCGAATCAAGTGCCTGAAAACCCATAAGAAAACAGAGGACAAGATTTGTTGAATAGCTGCACCCAAACCATTCTTCCAAGTCTGTAGATAATGCACAAAATTACTTTCAAAATTCCTCTGACATTTTATGTACGATTTATTTAAGCTAGTTCTGATTAATGACATGTCAGACATATGCCTTCCTTCAGCAGGCAGTGAAGGCTGCTGCTCCTCTCTGGGCATCCATTCTATTGGTTTGGTTTCTCTGTTTCATTTGTATGTATGTTTTGTCATTTGAAAGTGTACAAAAGTTAATAGCCCTCAAGTGCATTTGCTAGCTGGCATTCAGAAAGTTCATCAGAAGCTCTTAAAATATTTTATCTCAGATGGGGTGGTACTACATTTCCACAGATTTATAAGAGCCTTTATCAAAGGCAACACCTGCTGCAACACAAATATCAGACATGGTCATTTTTTCATCTCGCATGGTGCCACATCCATTGATTTTCTAACTT
Organism: Xenops minutus; assembly: GCA_035221455.1. Taxonomy (NCBI): domain Eukaryota; kingdom Metazoa; phylum Chordata; class Aves; order Passeriformes; family Furnariidae; genus Xenops; species Xenops minutus. Next base: position 50,633,409 of record JAWWEE010000158.1, on the reverse strand, counting down.
CTACTACTTTTCCACAGCATTCTCTAGAAAGAGCCTTTTTGATTTGCTTTCACAATGTTCATAGCCATACTTAATGCACATTTCCAGTAGCATAACATGGGATCATTCACTTTGACCCACTATACAAATGAACTGGAAATTTTCCTGTCAACACCTGGGGAAGACATATTAATAACTCCTATTAGTATTAATAGAAGTTGCCAGCGTGGATCCTGGTGCATTTTATTGATAGCAGACTTCAAATTAGACTCTGACTGTTTTCATTTATTTTTTAATTGTGTAAGTAAACCCATTCAAAAATCCAGTGGAAGATTTACTTCCTTTCTAAAGTGCTTCTGGACAGAATGTTAGCCCCTTTCTAAGGGAACAAAAATTGAGTTAATATTGCTCCTGAGAAGCCAGGTACTTCCCAATAATAAGAAGTATGAAAGCACGCTTCAATTCAAAAAGGAAAAAGAATAAAAAAGAAAGGGAAAATGTGGTTAGGAGTATAACAAGCTTCTGCATTTAAATTAGGAGATTAATTATTAAAGATGAGTGGTCCATCTTTAATTTTCACCATTTCACACTTCAGTATAATCTGACCTGCATTAAAGGATATGTTTTTCTGGCTATTATAAAACATTCTTGTCAACAAACATGTTGCTACCCTGATGACTACAGCATATCACCTCAGATATGCCCTCCAAACTGTATTTCCTTGACAGAGTGGTATCATTGTCAAACTTCCCAATTGTTTTGATTCATTCAGTGTCCCTTGTTGTACATTAGAAGAGGGCTGTCAACACTGTGAAATGGCTGGTGTGGCACTGACAGCTTGTCAGGGAGAGACATTCTGCAGACAGAATAAGAAAGGAAATTCATTGAATGGAGTTGTCACGGGTGTTGGGAAAAAAAAATGATATGGGGAGTTTTGCCTTTTTTTTTTTTTTTTTTTAATTTACTCATTTATGAAAAGACTTCTGGAAATGCCACATTAGTTGGCAGAACAGAAAATTACCTGAATAATTTGGGACCTGTCCCTGAAGACCCACATTAATCTCTCCATCTGAAAAACTTTTTGAAGAAAACCAGCAATACAAATAATGACATCATGCTAGAAAATCACCTGCAGTTAGCATCCAAAATTTAGATATTGACATGATATAATAAACAATTTTAATAATTTACTCTCCCTTTTGGTTAGCAACATCAGTCCTTCCCACTGATCAAAGAGAAGTGTGGCTGTTTTCTGCCATGATTTTTGGAGAGGTAACCAAGAGGGATGTTTGTGCTGGCATATTGGTTGTTAAAGTCTTTACAAGGGGCTCATAATGAAAAAGCAAGCTGAAAACTTAATCCAAGTAAGAACAAGAATCCCCATTATCATCAACCTAAAAATGCATGAAATTAAGATGTGTTTGGCCCAATGCTCTATAATTAAAGAGTTGTGGGCTTTCAATCAGAGAAAAATGTCATCTCACTCCCTTACTAAGTGCCAGAGTAACTTTAGCTTCATTTCATGGTTCTTGCACATAAATTGCCCTTAGATTGATCAGTGTGGAGAAGTTCCTTAGTGTTGCACATAGAAATTTATGTCACGGGAATTCCTTTGGGCTCTAAGGAGAAATAAGGCCCTCCTAGCTGAAATGTAATCACCAAGTATAGCATGGCTATGCTGCACCAGTCACCTTCATTTTCAGGTGCTTTCTGTATGGTTGGGAAGTGCCAGGGAATATAGGCAGCTGAACTGTTCACAAAGTTTCTTCCCTTCTCATTGTTTTGTGGGAAGCAGACTCCTACATTCACAGTTCATATTGAGCTCTGGAAGGAGCAAGGAAATACTATTTGTTTATTAGTTTGTTGTGAGAAGAGGAGGACAAACAGATGAGTTTTGCTGGTTTGGTGCGAGGCTCATTTGATCTAATTTTTCTGACTTAATGAAGGCATTTCTATGGTCAAAGCTAGTTGGCCAAAACAAGCTTTCATCAGAGTTGTCAGAGATACACACAACAAGATCTCACACATAAAAATGCATAGAATACTTCTCAAAGGAGATTCCAAGGTTCTTCTGTCAATTCTTTTGAAAACAAAGTCATTTATACTGAAGTTCCTATATAGAAATTGAAGAATTTAAATTTCAACAATCAAGTCTGAAAATTACGTACAAAATCACCTATTGTCTAAAATCCTTTTGACCCTTCTTGAACATCTCTGCTGCTTCATTCTGCAGGCAATATGGAATGTCTAGTTCTTACAAGGTAGGCTGCCAGAAAATGTTTTTGTTATAACCACGTATTATAACATAGATGACAGATTTGGAATATAATGAAAATCTGTCATGCAAAAAACAGGCAGCTGAGCTAAAAGAAAAAAATGACATCCTAGTCACAGCTACAAATAACTTCTTATGTAGGGTTATATTACTTAGGCAGGGAAGTTCATGTCAATTCAGGTGCCTGCCTCAGGTGAAATCAAGGATAGATAAAGTTGGAAGCCAAATTTTTTGTAGATCCAATATAAAAACAAAACAAAACAAAACAAAACAAAAACCTAGTTATTTCCCAAAAGACAACTGAGTCTTTCAAAATCTGATTCTTAAATCCAAGCTAAGTAAATAGCTGTGTATAATCTTTCTGTTATCAATGAGGTTCACGGAAACTATTTGGAGATCTCAGTCTTGTATCCCCCCAAAATATCCCAAATCAAGAAAGAATAAAAATGTCTCAAATCTATACTGTCTCCTATGTAAGACCTCTCTAGTAATTCTGAAGATATGGCTATGAAATCTGACAAATCGCTGGCACACTTTTTGTTAAAGTAGGTTCTGGAATAATATCCAGTTTAAAGCCATATTCCTTTAGTTAATATTCCAAACAGAGGTTTTTACGGTTCATTATAAATCATTAATTTAATCAGTATAGGTTTTAAATTACCAATATATTCCTCTAGTTGCTTAAACCATAATTTTTTTTTTTCACATGTTGTTCTTAGGTTTGAGCTACTTCCTCAAAGAGCCAAAATACTGATTAAGCAATGATTTATAATTAAATTATCATTTATTGATCCATGTTCTCAAAAAGTTACACAAATTGAACTGAGTTCAAATACTGACACTTCTTTTCACAGTGAGATCTCTATACTTTCTTTCACATCTTTTCAAGCAGCTACTTACCAGATTAAGTATCACTACATGCAGTAAAGATGTCAGAATCTAACTAATTATTTCCTAGTTGCTTTGTGTAAAATGGATACTTGATGTTATCTTTTGTGAACAATACAAATATACCTCATAGCTTCCATTTAGCTTCTTATTAACTCTCTTCAAATTATTTTGTGGACTTCTCTGTTTTGACAAAGTCTGTCAATGGATTTTAAGTGATTTAGCCACTGAAATACTAGTAAAATAAAACAATCATCCCTAGTGTTATTTCTTTCAGAAAGTAAAATGGGAGAAACATGATTGTTCCAATATTAAAACACAATCTAATCACTGAGACTCAGTGTTTTTGCAGAGGAATCAAAACATGTGAGCTGCTGAACTATGGGCAGGTACTCCTGCCCCTTTCAGCATGTAGGAGTAATCCTCAAAGACCTGCCACATTGCCAGCATACCTAATGAAGGAAGAGGTTGAGAAATCTTTACTCCAGGATCTGCCTGATCACTGTTAGAGATCTGGCTGCCAGTCTGCCTCAGAACAGCTGCAGAACAATCATCTCACCAGAGCAGATCTAGAGCAAAGTGATAGCTGGGTGAAGTCTTCATTCCTGGATGGGACTGGCAGGCACAACAGTCTCTTCCCCGAAAATGTTCCTTAAATAAGAGAAACAGATTTGGGTGATTTGTTTAGAATTTAAAATTGATCTGCTTTTGCACTATGAATTCAACATGTCTAGAGCACATCTGGCTCACTCTCACACAGAAGGCATCTGTGCAACATGTGTGTGTGTGTATTTCAGTCCAGGAAATCCCAGACATGACAGGGTTCCTGGCGTCTTCCATCAATTTACAAACATTATGGAGAAATTCACATACTAACATGTTTCAAAATTAGTGGCTTAAGAAGATGTCTTCTAACTATATATCTGTTATTTCAAAATGAGATATAGGGCGATTTTTATCTTGGTTTGAAATATCTCAGTGTCACACCAAGTGATGGGCCACTGATTTGAGCCCAGTGTAAACTAGACTGCAGTTTGATCCTCTTCATTTCTTCCATTAGCAAGTCTCAAAATATATTGTCATTAATATTTTTTTATTATTATTATTATCACAGATAGCCTCCCTTTTACCTATATATCTTCTCTTCAGAATTCTCTTGAAATACTTGGAGGATGAGCCCTCGAACTTGGTACTTACAAATTGGTGTGCTATGATTCAGAACAGTGTCTCAGAGCAGATCTTCTGTTCCAGTATTCCTACTTCCTTTCATACTTGAAGTCTTTCTATGCTGAAAGGAAAGAACAAGCTGGTATTTATTTGCTCTTTATCCTAACTAGGCCCCTATGCAGAACATATGAGATGTGTATTGTAGATATTTTTCATAAACAGGATGTGCAATTTTGTCATTAGATTGGTTTCCAGTGCCTTCAGAAACAGAACTTCAGCACAACCACCGCCCACTGCAACTTCCTCATAGATGTTTTTTTCTTTTAAGACTTCCCACAAAATGCCTTTTGAAAAAGAGCTGAAAGATATTATGTTTCCAAGTTCTATCAGATCATATCTAAAATAAGCAAATCAATATGGCTCTGGTGCAGCATTTAAGTCTTTAAAATAAAAACTACCAGAATCACTTATTTGCTACTAGAAACAACACAAATATTGTAGATGCCTGTAGTGACAATGGAGAAGGAATTGAGTGCAAACTGCAGAGTTTGCATATAGATAACTTCAACACAATTTTCTGATGGTTATTTGAGTTGCAAAGCACAGTGTTTAGTACAAATGACCAGTGTTTAGTGCAAACGATACCTTACCATTACATTCAAAGGATGATACATATTAGGAGTTGGTAGGTAGCTGATCTGTATGCTCTCCACCCAGTTCTAGGCAGTGCTGAATTGTAGATACAAAAGAATACAGGTGAACATTTACCAGCTGTCTTGAGAGTTCACCAGAAAAAATATGACCTTATCTTGTGGTACAGCTCATAACTGTCAGTGATTTTATTTTCAGTTTGCATTCAGTAAATTTACTGTAGTCTGAGGTAATACTTCATGTCTAAAGGGAAGTGTGGTACAAACCAGCAAACACTGTTTTAGGATCCAGACTCTGTGATTTGGCAACGGTGTTTGAACAATCAGATGTTATTTTTTAAGCCAGTTTTCAACAGATTGGAACAATGTGATTGCACAGCCATTGCAAACATCTTCCAAAGTTTTAAAAAACAAATCACAAGAGAGAAGATGAACAGATTTCATTAGGTTCGAGGCAACACTGAAATATGAATGTGAACAGAGTCATAGAGACAACAAATATAGTTAATGGTCATTGAGAAATACTTGGAGATACAGAATTCACTGAAAAATTATTTCTTCTCCTTTGTCTTCTCTGTGCTGGCTTCCTTCCCAGCAAAAAATCTCTTGATAATGGTGATTTGTTGAAAGTGTCATTTGTTATGACTTGCAAGAGTCTTCCAGAGGTTTCCAGGCAAGACAAGACTAAAGCTTACATATCATTAAAATGGGCAGAAATAGTTGGAAAGAGTAAAAATATCCTGTAAAAAATATTTTACAGGTATCTGAGTTTGCAGTCAGTTTGCTGTTTTGTTTCTCATCAGAAAATTGTAAACAGCTTCCACAACAGTAACCTATAACACAGTGTTCCTGATTAGGGTAAATTAAGTTTAAAATAGCCATTTAGTGGTTTCCACGGTAAACCGCCAAAGTACAATAGTATTATTCAGGGTATTCATGCTTTGGGCAAATACTTCTACTACAGCATTTCACCTATTGAATTCGAGCAATTCAAACAGCCTGCTTGATGGGATTGATGGCAACATCTGGTCTACTTAAGATTGTGAAAAATTTTTCTCTCAGTTCTACATTTCTCTACTTTTTCTGTCTTTGGATGACTTTTGCTGCTATAATTAGACAGCTCCACTAAGTTCTGAAGTCCCTGGCTGTGTACGTAAGTATATCAATCACCTTGGCACAACTGAGTCACCTTTTAAAACAGTGTGATGTAGGAAATCTTAAGCTTGTACCAAACTATTTCATAATTACAGATTTCAGTTTCAGATTTTATGAAAGCAGCAGCTATACAATAGCCTCAATATAGTTTGTCTAGCCTGAGAAAGGATATGCAACGCAGGCAGTGCATGGCCAATGTCAGAGTTAAACGGTGTGCTTGAAGAAGTTCTCTTCTGCCCTGACCCAGGTTCCAGGGAAACAAGTGGGTCAAAGATGAGATTTCCAATATTTCCAAGGGAAGGATGAAATGTAACCATGCAGAGATTTTCTTCTCTCTTCATTTTTTTCCACATACATGAGTCTTGCCATGAGCCAAAGGGTTGCCCTTAATCCTGACCACTGCATAAATGCCAAGGAGCAGAGTCAGCTGGTGCCTGTGTGAAATCTCGGATAGTGGAGAAAAGTCCTGTGATTTGATTGTTTGAGTGTGAGATAAGCAACAGATTTCCACCCAATACAGGCATCTAGGGATGAGTCTGTTGTTTGGAGAGTGGCTTGAGATTGGAGTGGCTTGAGATTGGACAGGTGAAGGCACAGGTAACCCTAGAACTTCATTCAGAATTAGGACATTTCCAACTAGAATTAAAAGTTCATCCAAAATTACACCCTTCATATTATTACACTATTTAACTTCTTTCTGCTGCAACTTATATGAATCAGTCATGATGATGACGAGTTCAACTAACTATAAAACCAGCACTATTCTTTTTGCTGTGTAAGGTACAAACTGTCCAGTGGTAATATAATGAGATCCAGGCTGTGTATTGAAGTCTTACACATCTTTAATGGACTTCAGTGTGATGATCATTAATTATAAACAAGGGGAAAAGTATAGACAAACTAGATGAAGACAACCACTAACTTGCAGGCAAAAAATATCATAAGTACTTTTCATGACAGGATTGCTGGTGATTACTGAGTATCACAATCAACTCTTTTGGTTATTATTGAAGTATATAATAAACCAGGGTCTGGATTCTATGCATAGAAAAAAAAAATCAATGAGAAAAGACCTATTTCACATTGCATACTTCATGTTTCATATTTCATTTCTCCTTCTCAGTCACATGGAGAGAGATGATCTTACGTATTCCCAGAGTAACTCCACCGCTTTATGAAAATGCACAAAGCATAATACAGCTCAGAGCACTGAGATGACAAAACTAAAAATGAACCACTGCAAAAGGGAGAGTTCTATTTCCCAATCAATCAGGTTGCAAATGAGTGGTGTAAGCTTTACCTGTCATTCATTCAGTGACCTGGTGGTAGCAAACCCTGTGGGGTCAGGTCTCAGTTTCCACTTCAGGTTCTGCCTACCAGTAAATGAAATATAAAGTTCTGACAATCACCTTTTAATTGAATCTCTGTCATAAAGCAACTGAATTTGTTATATGACAAGATTAAAACCAGAGTTGATCTAGCTGAAGTTCACTAGCTGAGCTTCATTTAGCTCCTGCAAATGGTTGTCATAAGTGTGTCTAACACAATCCAGTAAGAACAAATTATTCAGTTATTCAAGTGCTTTCCCTAGGGCTTAGTGCTCAGGTAGAGTGCTCTTGCAACTGGCAGGTGCCTAAAGACAGTGCATTGCCTGACTTTACAATAATAGCAGATATTGAGTGTGCTGTTAAATACACGTCCTCTCTGACAGCCAATGTTTCACTGCCTGCACTGTGCAGACTGCCAGTGATTTCTTTAGGTGACACATATGGAACTGCAGCTCTGAGCAAGTTAATAAACTTGTTGGATCCTACTAGCTTTTGTCTTATGCTGTGCCTATGCTTCGTTGTCTGGTGTAGGCAATATACTTTGATTTGCACATAATTCCTGTCTTGCTTTAATATCTAGTTTCACAGAACTAAAAAATTGACATTGATTTATTTATTTACGAGGCATATAATTGCCATAAACTCAATAGCCATTAAACAAAATTATTATTCCATGAAAACTCTAGCAGATGCAGCTTCACTTTCATGGTCAGATAATGTATTTATTCTGTGTCATTTGAGCATGTGGTTAAGGATAACAATATTTTTACTAATAAGTTATAAAGAGAGATGTTTTAGAACATTTAGTTCTAAAACTTTTTGCATTTTTATGCATCTGCGCACTCAAAATTCATTTCATTGTCCATAAAGTTTTAATGATTTTCAGTCTTTCCAGGTAGATTGTCAAATACATTAATTTACAAGAAATATTTGGATTTTTAATTTATTTATGGTGACTAAACACTTGTTTTTAAGTCTAGTGCACCACAAAGACAAGGTACAACTAAACTCAAATATTCAGGAATATATGGAAAGAACAACCTCTCTGGGTATAAAAAAAAAAAAAAAGAAAAAAAAAAAAGAAAGTTTTTTCATTGTCTGATGATTAAATTGGATTTTCTATTCTTTCTGAGTTTTCTGTAACATAGTTTTAAAAATATTTATACATTTTTTGTAAAAAAATATAAAGAAAAATTTTGAAGATAACTTATTTAGTTTTATTTAGAAAAAAGTTTAGAAAAAGTTTGATTCAGATTAGAATTTCTATTAAGTTAGTTGTTTTTCCACAAACTATTATTTTAAAACAAATCATATTATTTTTTTGCAATTTTAATTCATCTGTCACAAACATTTAGTGTAAGTAGCAAAAGGCAGCTATCCAATTGCTGTTAAATCATTTTAGAGCTAAGCAAATATTTGGGTTTTCTATGCGAACAACCACAGAGACACTTTTTGTATTCTAAATATTTGCTCACTTTCACCACCTTAATAAATTTGAATACTTAGATTCTGTAAAACAGAATACTTCCATATAATAAAACATAGTCTTTAAGTTAATTAAAAGCAGGAGAAAGGAACATTTTGATTGTTTGGCAATGGAGGACCACAGAGATCACTCACTCAGTGGGGCAGACAGTGGGCACAGTACATCCTGTAGCTGAGCAGTAGACGGGGTTGCACAGAGGGGTTCCAGATCAGGGACTCCCGAGGCAGAGCACACAGCCCTTCCAGGACCTGGCAGGTCTCACAAGAGAGGGTGACACGGTTTGAGTATTGCCAGGAGCAACTGCAGGAGACTGAAACAGTTCCAGGGAATGCTGAGCCTAATGTTGAAATGGCAGAGGTTCTCAACACTTTCCTCACCTCTGTCTGTACCAGCACTGTTGGGCCCCAGGCCTTGGGAACAGAAATCCAGATTGATGCAAACACAGACTAACCTCAGTGAAGGCAGGATTGGTGTGTGAACTATTACAGCATCTTGAGCCCTACAAATCCACAGGCCCTGACAATATCTGGTGCTGAGTGAGGTATCTGACAGCACTGCAAGGCCACTGTCCATAATCTTTGAGAAGTCGTGGAGGTTGGGGGACGAACCAGAAGGCCAAAAGGCTAATGTCACCCTCAAATGTTACCCTCATCTACAAGAAGGGCTTAAAGGAGACTAGAGGAAATTATAGGCCCATCAGTCTTGCTCCAGTCTCTGGAAAAGTTGTGGAATGGGAGCTGTCTTAAGTCAAATGAAGCACGTGATTGGGGAAAGCCAGTATGGATTCACCAAGGGCAAATCATGTGTAACAAACATGATAACCTTCCATGATAGAGTAGCCTGCTCAGCTGAGCGGGGGCACAAACAGTGGACTTTGTCTGTCTGGATTTCTCCAAGGCTTTTGATATGGTTTCCCATGGTCTTCTCCAGTGTTATGGTCTAGACAAGTGGCCTGTGCAGTGGCTGGGGAGTTGGCTGACAGGCTGCACCCAAAGGGTGGTGGTAAATAGCTCCTTTTTAAATTGGCAACGTCTCAAGTGGGGTCCCCAGGGATAAATATTGAGTCCAATGCTGGTTAACATCTTGGATCAGATGGTCCCTGATGCCCCTTCCAAGCTGATATTCTAGGATTCTATGATAGTGTCATGGGTAAGTAGTGGAGCTCAAGGAGAACACGTTAATATTAACTAGACAGTGCAGCAGAGGATAAGGTAATTAAAGAATAAAGAAGCAAGAGTCAACCTTCCCAACCCAGAGCTGCTGTCAGCTTTTGTAAGTTAAGCAGAATCATGCCCACTAAGGATGTCAGATCTCCAATGAAAACCCCTCTGCTTCTGGAAATTATGTTAGCATTTTGGACCTCAGTCCAGAAGTGCTCTCAATGGCACTAAATGGGAACCTGCTAAACAACATCAGGGGTGTTCTTCAGAGCAATATAAGTATATGATGTCTTCACCTCCAAATTCACACTTCATTCACACCTGCAGGACCAAGGATTGAATTTTAAAAGGCAGTGAATCAGAAAAACATTTTGATTATCAAAAGGGCATATATTCTCAGTGTGACGCAGTACCTAATGCAGTCTTTGGATGCACAGACATGTAGGGCTGTCTACTCATTAAGGCATGTTCGAGTTATCATTCAGAGATGGAAGCACCATTTCTGTCTCAGGGCAGTGCTCCACGCAAGACTAATCGGTCCTGCTGAGAGGTGACACGGCCCTCAGCTGTGCTGTCTTAAACCCACAGGAAAACAAGTCTTGAAAAAAATAAACCGAAGCAATAAACCCACTGCTATTGCACATAGTATTAGAGAAATCTGATGCCATGTCATACACATTCTGTGGCCTTTGTTCAACTTAGTGAGGATTAAGATGAATGATTCAGTCATGGTGTACCAGCACAAAGTCCCAGCCAGCATCACTCACTACTGCTGGGCAGCTGTCAGACCTGATGAAACTTCTTTGCTCTTTTCACTGTAGCTGACACACTCATGAGAGGTACAGATAAATCTAGGGTGGTAGCAGGCTCCACCTAATTTTCTTAAGTGTCTACAGTATAGGTGTTTACAGATCAGTCAGATTTATCATCCCACAGCACAGCTAATAAACATCTGGTCAAAGAAGTCAATGAAATAGGAATCAGTTGCCTAAATATGGATAGTTGATGCCATTCAAGATGCTCTGGAGGATGTCATACATCTACACAGGGCTGGACTACATGATGACCCCATTCCCGAGGGAAACCAGGGCCTTGCTGCATCAGCAGCAGGAGGATGCACAGGTTAGCCCTCAACATCTAACTAGCTCAAGGCACTGATGTTTTGGCAGATGAATATTGCTACTAGAGTTACTTTTCTTTGCTGAGAACATCTATGTTGAGGAGCCAAAAAGCACTCTGCATTCACTATGTTTAAAAAATTTCTATTGCCTGTGAGTGTCTAAACCAGTAACACGCATAAGCATTATACAACTCTGTAATACCTAAATTTGGTGTCTAAATCTGGAGCCTCATTTCTAACAATCAAGAAGACACAGGATTATATACTGGATGTTCTCCAGCCTATGCACTGCTGTTTTTGAAAAGGCTACCTCATTTCCAGATGTTAATTTTGGAACACAAATTTTGCTTTCCTCATACTTTCCAGAACACTGATTTTCAAGGAATGATCCCAGGGATGGAAAATTTAGGAAAAAAAAAAAAAAAAGAAAAAAAAAAAAAGAATTTGCAGGTGGGTGAATGCAGGGTACAAATATGGCGAGCTTTGCTGCAGACTCCCTTTGAAACTCCTGATTTTATGGACATTTGAACTTTGACTTGCACCTGCAAAGCAAATCTGTCATTTCCAGAGGCAAATGACCTGAGACACATCAAATGAAATTTATCAATCACAATCACTAAAGCCAAATCAGTTTCATGCAGTCGAGCAGTGTACACAGATTTAAGGTAACACAGGGACAAGCCAGTAACCGGAAGAGTGTGTAACGCTGACTTGGGTTTGGAATTAATAGTTTATTTATGCACAGCCATTTTCAGGGTTTTGCTTATGCAAAGCTGAAGAGCAGTACTGAGCAAGGTTTGCTGTACAGATTTAAGCCCTCTCTGCACTAGTCAACATGTCTGAATCCAAAGCTGATGTCTTTGTTCCTCTTTGGAGTGAACCAGCAGCAGAACTAGTGAGGAAGCCCAGTCTGGAGCCTCCGCATCACTGTCCCATGGAGAGCTATAACCGTGTATTAAAATATGAGACAAATAACAGGAAAATCTGATCAACTGTATACAGAAAGATGAAAATGTCACTGTCATAAAAAATTCACAGTAAGAGGGAATGGATTATCAGGTATTTTGTGTTCCCTCTGGCAATGTGCTGATAAAAAAGGCAAAATATTCCAATTTATCTCAAATAACTGGATTTTCTCCCTATATGTTTGAGTTTCCTTTATCAGATAAGAAAGAAAAATGTAATTTTAAATTTATAAAAATGCTGACCTTGTGATTAAAAGTAATGCATACAAAACGTTCTCAGGTTTGGGGTTCTTTTTTCCCATTCAGCTGAATGCTTTTTTACCCCTATTGGAAGCTGGGAAAAAGAAATACACTTGTTTTATTCAGTGAGAGTTGAGAAAATTAAACAAAATAAACCCCTGCTATTTGCAGATACTTCAAATACGCAAACTTGAAAAAAAAAAAAAAACAACAAAAAACCCCAAACAAACAACCAAAACCAACAAACACTTTGAGAAATCTAATTTATAGTTTCTATCAAAAAATGGAGATTTGGTCTCAGGTGAAGAGACACAGTAACCAATCCAAGCTGTCAAATATTAATACAGGCAATGTATAGCACACTTGCAGTCTTCTTGTACTAATGCCAACTATTTTTACATGTTTTCCCTCTTTAATTCCCTTTTACTCTAGGTCTTATCCAGAACATCCCTGACAATCTACAACATGTGTTTAAAAGGTTGTCCTTTCATTTTTGACAGACAAAAAGCCCTATCTGCAACAGATGCCTCAAGCAAGTCTTGATAGGTTACAAAGCTGCACCAGACATTACATGGGTACCTGGCGAGCTTAGAGAAATCTGCCATTCACTGAGTCTCTTTTAGGCCAATAGCCAGGACATGTCCTGGCCCAGGCTTCAGGCAGAGATAACAAAGAAGCTTCCCACAACAAGCCCTCAGAAATGGCACACAGGGACTTACATGCCTTGGCAGGCTTTGCAGTGTAATGTGGAGGGAGGAGATAAGTTTTACATTTGGATACACTGAGAAACAGTGATAAAAATTGTAATCAGATCATTATCACATTGCCAGAATGTCCAATTCAATTATAAATCTTGCACGGATAATAAATAAGTATATGTAGCCTTGAGCCTGTATTCTTTTCTATGTACTAAAATTTTCTTTGGCTACTGGACAAATTTTAGTCAAGCAGGAAATTTCAGGGCCAGAAGAACATCATGGCTACAAGATGAAGCTCTCTGCCTGAGTGAATTTTGGCTTGACAGAGCAGAGGAGAAGGAGGAGCATCAGGGCACTAGGCATGCCTCCAACACAGGCTCCAGACTCCTGCCACTTGCAGCAAAAGGTTCCTGGCTTCCTTCTGCCTCCTGACTGCCTCTGGTACCGAGTGGGAATGGGGTGCTGAGGAACATGGTGAGGAACTTGTTCTTCTTGTTCTTACTTGAGTTTTACACAAGCTCTTGACTATAAACCTCCTCCTCTGAAACTACATTTAGCTGCACTGACACAGTTTGTGGTAACTCTGGCCTCAAGCTTCACATAACTTTTCACACCCTGATGATCCAACAACCTGTTCTAAAACCCATGATTTTACTTTACTGTGAAGGCAATGAAGTTGTACTTCAGATAGGGAAAGTTGCGGTTTGTCTACTGCTAAAAGTTGTCCTTGTTCAAGTATCACACACTAGCTCTATCACACTGCTTGGCCAGGTCTCCAATGGGCACCACTTAGAGACTATGAGGCCATAACCTTTTGTGGGTTCATTTCTAAAATATCAGCACAGTGTTGGTGCTGCCAAAGTTGCCCTGTGGTTCTGTAGTATAAACTGAGGTTATGTGCTGGGTGCCAGAGAGACCAGCATGATATGGATAATTGTTTGAGTGGGCAAGTCCTGCTCGACTAACACTGGGTAACATCATAGGGCAGGAGTCATGAGTGCCATCAATGTATGAAAAGAACAACAGGAGGTGCAATGCAAAACCTGTTAATTAGTGCATTTTAACAAGCTGTGTGTACACAGCTTGTAGCAGTGAGAGCAGAACATCATATGCAAACACAGGCCTGTATTATACAAATCAAAGAAGATCTGCCATTAGTTTCTAAAACAGAACTTGCTTTGAAACCTCTTTCTGTCTGCTGCTGAAAGTACATTTGTCTGCTCAATAGGAGTTGTGAGGATCCTTGCCTCCAGCAGAGAGCAGCTGAAAAGCCTGTATTTCTGTAATGGAAGGGACTTTTCTGACCAGTCTGATTAGCAAGACAGAGCAATTTATTTGCAAGTAGAGAATTCACAGTAATGTAATTTTTCATAGCTAGACATAGAAGTCAACTATATTTCCTCTAGAGTCCTCAGAATGTTAACACTTCAAAATACATCAGAGGATCAAACCCTTAGTTTATCTACTATTGCTCTCTGAGCTGAGCATCTGGTTCTGGAAGAAATTTAAGCTGCTCTAGTTCATGGGTTTGGACATTTTTCACCTGTTTGTTCTCTTTTGGGCCTCATTCTAATGCCCATGTGGATCTAATCCAAGCAGCTCAATCACCCTAATTGCACAAATATGGAAAAAAATAATATACTTATATCTCATTAATATAAGTATTTATCATTCCAAGGACTAGTGTTGTAAGGAGAAGTCTTCTCCAGCAGTGCATGAATTCCCTAGGGATTATTAGCTATTTCACAACATTTTTTCTAGTTCATGGATGCAAATATAAAGGAGACTTAGGAAAAAAAAAAAAGATTCTTCTTTGCTCTTATGTGGGGAATAAAGAAAGACTAGAATGTTTCTGTTAAAAAATATTTCCTCCATTGTGCATCTTAAGTGTACTTTCCTATTTCACAGGAATCCTCTGGGATGAATCAGAGAAATACTGTATGTATAAGAAACCTCTAAGTCAAATTTCACTGTCTAAGGTGGGAAGGGGATTTAGAAGACTTTTCACATCATTAGAAATTACAAAAGTTAATCTTTAGCAGTATTCTTGATAGAAATTGGCTTTTAGAAAAGAGTTCTCTTTCCTTTTTCATTCTATACCATGAGACACAGCAAGGATCAGCGTTCCTGAAAGCACCTCTCTTTCTGTGTCTTGACAATGCATCTGTCAATTCCTGAGAATTTTTTAACCTGTTTGCCCAAAAGTGCTACATTCCTGTAAATTTCATGGGAAACAGTGGCTATACAGAAGAGAAAAATTCAAATCAGCACCTCTACAGTGGCAAACCTGCATTATTTGGTAGCATTATAGACCTCCATGTCACTCAGGTCAAGACATCTATAGTTTCAAATCTGACAGCTGGAAAACAGGAATCATGGGCAGAAGCTGAGGGTACTCTATGGGACATGTGGGAAAGCAGTGGTATTGTAAGGCTTGTAGGGCACATGCAGCAAACGACATATTGCAGAAAGGATCCATTTTTTCTTAGCAAATTACCCTCAAAAGAAAAGGATTTGGAACAGATTCTTTCCTGCTATAAACGACCATGAACTTAATTATAGTAGCTGATTATCTGGCCACAGCTGCAGTGCTTATGAAAAGGGAGACTTAGCTCATGAAGGAGTTTCTTGCCACAGAGAATTGGTTATCTTGTTTGTCCCTCTTATTTCTGTCAGAAAGTCAAAGACAAGTTGAATATTTAAATAACATTGGATATTACCAGAGTGCTGGTCAAATATTAATTAATGACTTGCAACAGTACCTCTGTGAATGATGCACAAATTCCAATAAACCATGGTAATGATAATGATGTGGGGGAGACTGAAGCACTGAGATTGCTTTTCTTGCTCCAGAACATGCAATGAGTCAGGAGGACAGGAATTCAGAGCAGCTGTGCATAGTTCTTGGGAGGAAACTGCAGAACTGATGAAGACACAAACACTGAGATTCCCCCACGTCTTATCCCAAGGTGAAGAAATGGGGTAAAGAATGATGTTAGTGATCAGTTACACGAGCAGGCCTCTTGGCCACTTGTTGCCCTTTTACCCTGCAATTCCTTCTCCACAGGCCTACATAAGAGATGCTGTTCCTGTCACACACTAGACCTACTAGGTTGCTGAGTATGTGATTTGTTGGAGATTGTTCAGCAATCTTTAATGAGAGCATCTCTAACAGATTTTACTTCATCAATCAAAACAGCAGCATCTGCATCCTTTCTTCCCTATCAATTTTGCCATATTTTTTTCGTTCTTCATTCTTGGCATTTCATCAGCTGCATGTCCTTACAGCCTCCCCCTCATCCCCCATCAATTGCCACTGTGGAAAAAGATGCCGATTTCCGTTCTGTGACAATTCTCATTTAAAAAAAAAACAAAAACAAAAAACCACAAACAAACAAAAAAACAACAACAAAACCCCAAACCAGAATGGTTAACTCTAAATTATTGGGGCAACAGCCATGAGTGCCCCAGCAGTTACTTGAGTACTGCTGCTCTTCTCTTAAATTTTCTTCATACTGCAGAATTTCCAGTGCAAATCACATAGTGCAGTGACCAAGGCAGCAAAGAGAGCTGGCAACTGTCCAGCGCATGCCACGGGGGAAGTTTCAGGTGGAAAAGTCCTATACAGGTAGGACAGACGCATGCATGTGGGTCCCTAAATCAGACAGGTGTAGAAATAGATCAAAAGAGATAAAGCAGCAAACCTTCAAGATAAGAAAGCCATTTCAAAGACACTGCTGGAATAAGAAGGGTTTGGTTTTGGGATTTTTTTGGCTTGTTCTACTGTGTGCTTAACTCAAGCCAAGAGACAGAAGATGAATTCTACAGTCTGGCAATAAAACTGCATAGCAATACTTTACTTCTAGGTAATAACTTTCAGGGAGTTTCTCATTAAAACTGCACTACTGCATTGCACATCTACACAGAGCTCAGCTTAACAATGTAGCCAACAACATAGCACCTCACTGCAACTCCTTTATACCCAGCCTGAGCATGGTATGCAAAATATGCTTTATTTTTATTAACACCTTGGTTCCAGAAGACAAAAGTTGTATGTTTAGGCCCACGCCTGTGAGAACTACTGATATGAACAATGGCTTTCCAGTATCAGGTAACTATATCTCGCTATAGGAACTATTTGGATAGAATTTAAATGGCAAGAACAGACTCTGAAGGAGCTGAACACACACACTGGCATAGGTAGGCCTGGCAGTTCCTGAGAGACAACTTTGAAAAAAGTGTCCCCTGGTAGAGTAACTAAAAGGCTTTACTGATTCTCTCAGACACAATCCCAGAGCCATTTTCAGTGTTTGCCCTGGCAAATAGGAACAGAAGGACAGTGAGTAGCAGTAACAGGGAAATGGGACGAAGGAAACAGAAAGTAGAGCAAGAAGTAGAAATAAGTGTAGCACTAATTAAAAGTAATGGAGGAAAATGTAAATCTTGGCTACTGGGATCAGTAGCAGCCTTGTAAAGAAAGGTAGGTTAATGTAAGTGTGACCCTTAGTCAACTAACCTTTGGTTTTAAACTTCAGATATACATAGCTGCATTACAGAAATTATCCCTTTCAGGCAGGGAGAAATAAAAGCTGCAGATAAAGGACAATGCTGAGATATCATCCTGAGATACTGAGAGATCTGAAAAATGCAATCAGGTAAATGTTTGGAAGTCAAGGTTTTTCACTGTTTTCTACCTGGTTAAGGTATTGGGTGAATGAATGTAACCACCTCACTTAGTTGCTGAAGCTTCTTCATCTACAAAAGTGATAAATAATATTTGATTGCAAATTACAAACTCAAAGGCAGGTGCTTTTCACCAAATAGCTTTTTGTTACACACAGTTCATATTGCGTTTTTCCAAGGTCACTCAGGCTGTCAGCACAGAGATTGAAAGTTTCTGATGAGACTTTTCTCAGTATTTCACTATACCTGAAATGAAAACTGCCTTGAAGTCATGTGTTACATTTCTTTCTACTCCCTGAACGTGTCTCTTGTGTTGTGAGATGTTACAGAAAATGATGACCAAGAAAATGAGTTTCTACTTTAAATGATGCCTACCCACTTAAATCAGCATGATGCTATTAGAACACCGTGTGACAGACTCACATTGAGTTAACCTTTCACTATTGCATATTCACTGCTTAATCAGATGAAGAAATGCCTTGCTAGCTCTTGAAAATGTTTTACCATGAATACTGGCTAATTATCATATATTTACATATATTCTGCTTCTCCATGGACACCCTCTTGTCGTGGGGGAGAAGCTTGCGTGCCCTTATGAGGTTGTGAGCTGTGCTGGCGGTGGTTCATGCCTCCGGTAGGG
>JAWWEE010000158.1:50547121-50614875 GCA_035221455.1 Xenops minutus | reverse complement strand
GTAGTTAATCGTTCCTGTCTTTGTTCTTGCGTTTATTCTTATTCTTTTTTTTCCAGTCCCGGTAGTCCTCTGACCATACTCCCACAATTGGGCTTATTTAATCATGTACAACCTGCTGGATTTTGCAATGTGTCTAGAACAGTGTGGTCCTCATGAAAAGGTAGAATGGCTTCCTTTTGCCAAATCCAAGGCTTCCTCAGATTTTGGATTTTGCCATTAGGTTATAGTTCAAAAGGGAAACTTTGCTTTTAATAATTGTAAACTCTTGTAGCACACCTTTGATAAATAAGCAATAACCCTACCTGCACTTTCTGAAGTTCACTAACCAATAAATTCTGTGCATCTATAATAACCAGGTTAAAACTGTTTTTTCTTAACATGTCTGGAACGACTCTCATGTATCTTAATTTAGAAAGCACTTAACACTAACTGCTGTAATGGAACTAAATAATCACAAACCAGAATTGATAATAGTGGGTCAAGATACCTGAATTAGAGCATGAGTAGCTTTACTGCTTATGGATTTCACTAAAATTCCATCTGCTGTTTGTGGACATTAAATGGAACTATTGTTAATAAATAGAACTCTAAAACCTGAAAGCTTCACCAGAATTTTCTTTATGGCATGCATTCTAAAAATTGAAAAATATTCACAGTAATAATAAGTAATAAATCTGTGAGGAAACTTTGATTATTATGTTTTCATCATTACTCTCCCTTCTTTGAAGTTTTATACCCAAAAGATATATTATTTTTCACTTTCAGACACTTATGAAAGAAAGAAAATAAATGAAATGAGCTCGAGAATGGAAATAACTACTGCTGCAGTACCAGCAGTGAATTACCATTACAATTTATCCAACAAGTCGAAAGCTATGCAGTGAAGTTACCTCAAAAAAACTTTTGGGTTTGCTGCAAAGGCCTCTGGCAAAAAAATATATTCTGTGTAGTTTACTACAATATTGACCACATCCGGGTAGACTTCATTTAACTTGTGTGCCTGAAATCAGCTGCAGTGTGTCAGCACTAGCTTAGAGCAGATACGGCTCATTCTCCATTGGGCACACCTGTGCAAGTTCACAGCTTTCTGTTGCTGGTGTGTAGCAGTCAGCTGGTCAGTTCATAGCCTGACTGATGAATACCTGGGGCTCAGCAAAGGCATTTCTGGCTAAGGCACTCCTGATTGAAACCTTTAAGATTTTCCTTTCAGATTAAAATCCTCTAGAGAGTTTCAAAGTGATAAAGAGGTTTTCCTGTGTGTTGCTGGAATACAGAACACTTTGTCCATGCTACAGTTTTCCCTTGTGGAGCTATGTGTGTGTCATGCCTGGGACAAGCAGTCAACACAATCACAGTGTATGTGTGTGAGAGCAAGATCTCAGCTTCTGGGTTTAGAGCATTTACGTTGAGTGAGTTGCAAGCTGGTGACAACCTTGGCACAAAGAGAAGAAAAGAATTTATGCTATGTAATGCATTTTCTGCCAGAATTTTGTTTTGTTTTGTTACAGCCACAGAGTGAATCTGACATGTGGCTGAATAGAGGTCATACATATCACTTACAATGCTGTTTAGAAATTATGTTTATTCCCTTCTGGTGCTCACTTGGTTTTCCTCAAAATACATCCCTTAAAAATTGAACCTCCAAACTGCTTTTTAAAATTAACTAGAGCAAATATTACTTAATTCATTGATTTATATTTATTTTCAGCTTCAGACCTCTTTCCTTTTGAATTTGCACTACAAGTGGGACATATTTTCAAGTTTTCAAAATAATGAAAACAGATTTTCACCTTGTGACTTAGCAAAACACAGCAAACTCTGAAGAAAAATATCTAAAAATCTGATATTGCAGAATTTGTGATGTGATAGTAAAAATTCTGATAGCTTGAATGTGGAGGGAATGCAAAAGGAGATTCAGAGGGGCTGTGGGAATTATTGTGTACTTTGCACAGTTCAAAACAAAAACTTTAAGAAATGCAGTTTTAGTGTGCATACTACTTTGGTACTGAAGTACTATAAGATGACCTTTATCACACATGTAAGGAACAAAATAAAAGTGTTTACTTCTGAGAATTCATGTTGGAGCCAACTGTAGGCAGAAACCATACATGTAATACTCATAATGAAAAACATGTTTTAGTGACAAATAATATTTAGTGATTCTTAAGATGCACTAACTGAAAATCATACCCATCACTGAGGTGGCACAAGAGGAAGGTAGTCTCTGAGTAATGAATTCCTGCATTAAGTTTAGGAAGATGTTAAGGATGCACTTGGATTTAATAATAGGATTTTTGTTCACTCATTTCCTATTCTAATTTTGCTGCAAGGCTGGGTGGGGTGAGAAAGCTTTAAAATGTAAACCAGAAATGAGGCATCTCCAGTGCTCTGCTGTGGTCAGGACAGAGGAACCACAGATCATGTACACAATGCCAGGGCTCTCAGAGAAACATCTAGCCCATCTCAGCACAAAGGTATAAAATACCATGAACTGAAGAGTTGCCAGATGCTTTGCAGTGCCTTAGGTTAACCTTGGACTCTCCTCTCCAACTATTTAGTTTCCTATCGTATTTAGTTTCCAAAATCTCACATTATCACACCCTGAGGCTGTAGGGCTGCAATGGATCATGGGAAACTTGTTTCAGCAAATCTTAATTCAAAAGCTGACCACATCTTGGACAGGACAGAGCATTGCCTGGCTAACAGATGTAGTACATGAATGTTGGCTGTGGTTTTGGTACAACCATGTGTAATATCTTTCATGTTCCTGTTTTCTGTTTCACAGAATGACTGTGAAACTGGAATATTTTGTGTGAAAGGTTTTGCTGCATTTCTTATATTTTGTGCCTGAAAAATGTTTAAATCAATTTGAGTGTTCATAGCACTTGGTATGTCTGTCATTGAAGAAGCAAGGGAGCTGACAATTCCTTAGTTCCTGTGTCTAACTGGGATTTTTATGCTACACATAAATTAGGTGACACAGTATTTTACTTACACAGCTGAATTAAATGGAAAACATTTGGTTCTAGTGTAAATATACATGAAAATGTAGCAAAGTACATTTTAGCAAGTCAGTATCTACTGACCTGTATATAGGTAAAAAATGTATCTGCTCCTGTTTTTGATCCCTCTGTCTATTTATTTGTCTTAGTATATCTTTCACTGTCTTGTAAAAATAATGTTTTAAAACATATTCATAGAGGCTTAACTTGAAGGCTGTAGGACCTGGTCAATGAAGTGAAGTTGCAGCATTTATATATTTTACTAAATTGTTGGGTGAAGAAGGAGATTTGAACAGACACAATTCAGTTCTATAATTTTTTTATACCCAGAGATAGGTGTAGACATGATGACCAAAGAGAAGCAATGTACATTTTTATTTATGTAAAAAAAATTCAGACCTAATCTACATGTGGTCTGGAGTGAAATGTGCCAATATCTAATAGATAAACTTATTTATACAAGGCATGACATAGAATATTAAGAGTGTGAGAGATTGGTTCTATTCATGCAACCAGGATAAAAGGAAGAGTAGTGCTCACAGTAATGGCATACAATCTATTGTCAGTAAAATCAGGATACTAAACATTCAAAAACGACCTGCCTTGTAGTCTGTCAAAAAACCCCTTTTGTTTTTTGAACAGTGTCTCAAAATCAAACAAAAGCACAACTTTAAGGGCACTATTGAAGCTGCACAGGTACCTCTAAAGGAACTCCTATGAGAACTAAATAGGCCAGAGAAAAATCTTGTTTGCCAGAAATGGTATTTGCACTCTTCCTTTTGTGCTGGGATAAACCATGTTTTCCATAGTGTAATGGTGTTGCTCCCACAAAATGTCTTGATGGACTTCAGATTGGGAAAGGTCAGCAAGGATGCTCATTACTGTGTCTAATTTGTTGGTGAGTGAGCAGAGGACAACAAAGATAATTAAGGGCTTGGAGCATCTCTTACGAGGAAAGGCTGAGGAAGCTGGGCATGTTCAGCCTCAAGAGAAGATTGAACAATGTCTTTAAGCACCTAAAGGGTGGGTGTCAAGAGGATGGAGCCAGGCTCTTCTCAGTGGTGCCAAGCAATAGGACAAGAGGCAGCAGGCAGAAACCGATGCACAGAAAGTTCCAACTCAGCGTGAGGAAGAACTTCTTTATTGTGTGGCTGAGTGGGCACTGGAACAGATTGCCCAGAGAGGCTGTGGAGTCTTCCTCACTGGAGATATTCCAGAACTGTCTGAATGCAATCCTGTGCTATATGCTCTGGGATGACCCTGCTTGTGCAGTGAGGTTGGACGAGATGACCCAATGTGGTTCCTTCCAACCTGACCCATTCCTTCATTCTGTAAAGCAATACTATGGAGGATAGGAAATTATCAAGTTTTTAATATTGCAATTTGAAGCATTCTGGCCCTGATTCTGGTATGATAGACACTAGTATATCAGTCTGCTAGTGTAAATATCTTGACTTCAGATGCTGATTGAAATGATGGCTGTCTATGTCTTGAGGAATTCTATTGATTATGATTTTGTACAGTCATATATATATATGTATCACAGGCTGAAAAGCTTACTTAAAAATATAGAAAACAGAATTAGATATATAGACAAAGACAGAGAAATAAAGCAGAAAAGGCATGGAAAAACTATATGTGAGAAAGGAGGAAAAGTGCAGTGTGTAAAACAAAAGAAAAAAGATCAGAATGTGCCAGAGTCAATGGAAAACAGAATAAGTCTAGATAGATAGCAGGAAGCCTGAGGGAGGCCTGGAGAAAGAAATCTACAAGAAAAGGATATCAGAAAAAAAAGGAGGGGCTGAAAGAGGAGAAATGTAGGACTAGGGACAGTGAAACTCATGAACACAACAAAGAGAAAATTTTTATTTTGGTTTTTGGGCTTGCCTTTTTTTTTTTTTTCCCCCCCATTAACTTTACTTAACAGGGGCAAAAGCTGTCATGTTTAAAAAATTGTTATTCTCTGTTTGAACACCTGGGAGTCTAGCTCCTGGTCAAAGGCCCTCCATGTACTTCTGGAATTAAATTTTGCTTTCAACATATTAACTTTCTGGGTAAAAAAACAATTGCTAATTCTCGTAAACTTCCTTTATGAAAATATGATCTGCAGAGAAATGAACTGTTACTAGTTTTTTAAAAAAAGATGTTTTGCAATTAAACTGCATGCATTCATGAATACACATACCTGTGAACAATTATTTTTCTTCAGACAGGAAGAATATATTGCCTAAGTGGTGGGTAACAAATTAATTTAGCCAGCTTTAATAAGATATTGCTGACTGCTTTTGTTGCAAATAAATATTTAAAGATCAATTTTCATATACAATCAAAGCTCAGGGAAAAAAGTCATTTCAATATGCCAAGATTTCTTTCATTTCTCTGTCTCTCTTTTCCCCTCCTGCCCTTCCATCAGTGGTTAGTTATTAAAGATAAAATGGTTGTAATCATTATTATAATAGATCCCTCTGCATGATCATTCTAAGTGGGCCTAATCCTCTGCTTTTCTTATTGCATTGCAATATCCTACTATGGGAATGGAAGAGAAGACACAAAAGATTATTAGTATGGGGTATAAAAAAGAAAGACCAGAGTGAAAGTTACTCTTTCCACAGAAGTGCTTAATAAACATTTAGGTTTCACACATGAGCTGATAGGGGAAAAAAAGCTACATGAAATGAGCCTCTTTACTACAATGTTTTCTCTTGCAATTTTACTGGAAACACAAGTTAATTAAAACACACACGTGAAAGAGCCTACTTTTGAGTTCTAACTATAAGACAAGGCCATACTGTATGCATACAAACTGCAAGAAATAATTTATAGGACAAATTCCCCACAAGACCATTCAGGGAAAGAAAAAAAAAACCTAAAAGAAAGAGAGAGAAAAAAAGACCTGGCTCTTGACACTAAAGGCTTAACATCAAATGCGGCCAGAAATCCATTTTCACAGTTTTATTGCCCATTCTGGACGCTTCATTTCAAAGGGAAAGAATTTGAATTCAGACACATAAAATTCCCTTTGTTCTCTTGCCCTCCAGCCTTTGGTGCCAGTGTGGACGGTCCTATAGGGAGAGGTTGAGATCAAAAAAAAATTTGCAGCTTAGATACCTGGCCCCAAATGATGCCCCTTGGCATTCTTAATTAAATCAGCTTCGCAATAGATTGACAATGCACTGTCAATTGTAATCATTTATATTAGCAAAAGGAATATTTTTAACACTTTGGAAATAAAAGAAGTTCCGTAGATCTGGGGAAAAAAGAAGAAGCTAAAAAATTATACTTCATAATGTTCACATAAAATATAGTGTATCAGATTGTAGGTCACAAAACATCTTATCTTAACATGGGATAAAGCTGAAGGGATTTTGTGTATCTTTTCCCATCTGAAAGGCCATTCCCAGTAAGGCTCTTCTGGGTTGTTTTCCTGTCAGTTTCAAAACAGAAGTTGAGTGTACTGTAAGGGGGTAGGAGAAGGGGACATTGCAGCCCTGTGATGGAGGGAACCTTTGTTACAGAGAAAGGGCCCGATCCAGAGTCTACTGCACTGGAGGGAGGGATTCCTATTGATCTCTTTAGGCTTTGGACCAGTGCCTGCAGAGATTATTTTTACTAAGAGTTCTGAGGTACTTTTGATATTAAAATCAGCACAGGCATATTTATGAAAGGAAGATATCTCCTTTGCTAGCGAATGACATCCCTTCTTGTACTGATGAATAAGGTACTTTCTGCTTTCTACAGTGTTATTTCTTTATGTTTTAGCCTCATGCCTCTTTCTATTCCAGTTAATTTGGAATAGATACAGATCATCTCTCAGGCTTCAGAATATAAATTGATCACTTGGAGAGGTCAGGAAGGCATTTTTTCCTCTCCACATATAGCACTGCACAAGAGATTAGAGGTCTGTGTAACAATGCCTGCATTTCCATTTTCTGTGGAGTTTATAGCTACTTTTTTCTTTCTTCTTTTTGGAACCCACTGACTCAGATATTCATTTTGCTATAGTGGATTATGCATGACTTTTGCTTCAAACATTCATGTGAGTTGATTTTGATTTTCCTGTATGAAATAGATCTCTACTGTTGGATGTTAGTATGGCATAGCAGATGACTTAAATGTTCACAAACTGTGTTGTTGCTTGATGGAAGTTAATGGATACTTCTCTACTAAACTTACAGAAAAATTTTAAATTGCTTATTGGACTGATTTATAGAGACACTGTTGCTGTAACAGTTAAACAGAATCTTACTGCTAACCTTGAAAAACATATTATTTACCATAAACTATCCATGGAGTTAGGAACTTTAGTTATTTACGAGAGTATAAAAAATTGTTCTAGCTGAGACGTACTGATCAAGTGTTCAAGATTTTACTGTAATTAGAACACTTTTACAAGCCTTACGTCTTTGAAATTCAAACCCAGTAGGGGAGATTTTGATGTTTTTCTCAACTGAACTATTCCCAAGTTCTGGAGCATTAAGGACCTCACAGAGATCCTAGCAATTCATTTGTCCAGAAACAGGAGGTAATCTTAAAAGATAAGAAAGAAGCGAAAAGGATATTCTGACCTGACCTGAATTGTGGAAGAATCAGGACCCAAAATTTGAGAACTGGCCTTCGGAATAACCTGCCATAGGTCCTTCAGAAATTATTCTTGTGAACCGAGATAAAGAGTTTTCAAGTAAGGATCCATCCACCAACATCATACAGAAAAGAAAGTGGCATCTCATTTGGTGAGGTCTCTTTTGAAGCCTGTCTTAAAGACATCTTAAATTGCAGCAGATTGAACTGCAGCTGGAAGTAGACAAGAAGAGATTTTAATCCAGATATTCTGCAATATTTTAAATCACCATGGTGGCAAACAGCTGGAATGTACGTTTGCTAGAGCTTTTAAATAAATGTAAAATTTACCTCGTTACAGTAGTAGACCACTAATAGAGATTGCTTGACAAAATTTAGACGTTAGCATAAGATCAAGTACAGATCTGTGCCATTGTTGCTGCAGTCAGAGAAACATTCTGAAATTCCTCTCCTTCATGTTTTCTTTTCCACATCCATTTTTCTTTTAAACTATTCTTATCTTTCACTTCTCTTTCTTTATACTACATTTTTTCTTCTTCCTAAGAATGTGTATATTCAATGCAATATATATCATGTCTTGTTTACAGAGTCAGCTGTTTCCTCTAAACATGCCTTGTGAGGGCAGTCATTGAAATCTGCAGAGTATTCCTCTTCTGTTCTTTCACCAACCTCAAATCCCTGAGCAAAACCAAGCTTATATGTCAGGATGTCCTCTCTTTTTAGTATCAGTGGACATTACCAGGATTTCTCTTTTGATTTGAGAAATTCTCTCTGGTTCTTAGATAGTCCCATTTCCTTATTCTAGAATTTCTTCAACCAGTCCACATCCTTCTTTTAAATTAGCAATGTCTGCCAATATGGATCTTCTGTTTGGCTTTGGCAACTTGCTGAAGTGAGAACTGGTCTGTTTTTATATTTAAACAATAATTTTCCCACTACAAGAAAACTGAGGAGCATAGTAAGTGCCTGGTAGTTTAAGCAGCCACTAGCTTTATAGCACTTATAAAAGAGGCAGAGATGGCATCTCCTCAGTGACATCTACTCTGATATGGTCTCTTTCCCCAGACCTCTAGATTACACAGGGCAGAAACCAAACAGTTTTCAGTTAGTTTCTCGGTATGTTTTGAAATTTCATTATCTGAAAGCCAGATAAAATTATTAATAAATATATGTCATTATTTGTAGATAATTTTTATGCTTATTTTTATGCACTCTATGAAAGATTAGTGACTGTTGACATAGTTCAATTCAATGAATACTCACTACCTCAAACTTTTAAATGTCAAGAAACCATAGTGCTGCAATGGAATCAAAAGTATTGTACTCTGGAATCATACTAAATTCACTTAATTTGGACATATGTATGCAACTGAGAAAATTAGATTTTTTGATGAACCTATTTAAAGAAAGTCAGATAATTTCAGTGTAGAACAAAAAAATCTAACATCTGAAAATTTAAAATATTTTGACATGAAGTATGAATGTGTTACAATGGGAATTGTGTTTCAGGTATTGTATTTTTCTTTTTAGGCAAGTTCCTTCATTGGAGTACACTTATAATGATGCCCGGTAACTGTGTGATTCCTATGGTACACTGAAATGCCACAAGAGACCCTCCAGGAATGGCAGTCCTGCTACAAAGTGAAATATTAAGAAAAATAAATGAGATAGAAAGGATAACTTGGTTACACTCCTTGTAGAAGATCA
Source organism: Xenops minutus (assembly GCA_035221455.1). Taxonomy (NCBI): domain Eukaryota; kingdom Metazoa; phylum Chordata; class Aves; order Passeriformes; family Furnariidae; genus Xenops; species Xenops minutus. Next base: position 50,605,588 of record JAWWEE010000158.1, on the reverse strand, counting down.
TGGTGATATTTATGGTTCCAATATTTGTAAATCCTTGAATTTCACGTAAAAATATTGAGATTTTGACTTCTTTTGCCCTTGCCCTCAGATTCCACTTTAAAAAACCCACCAAAACTACCCAACAAAAAAACAGCCAAAAAACCCAAAAGAAAAATATCTGCTATCATCCAGAGTTCATTACAAGAAAAATCTTTACTGAGTTCTCTAAAAGAAAAAATGTTAAAATATGTCCTGTAACAGGAGAACTAACTTTATTTTAAATTTTATTTTTTCCCCTTCCTGTTCCAAGTGGATATCTGTGAAGATTTATTTCCTATGTAGATTCAATGGTAATTTAGGATGATAAATGTCTCAGAGACAACTCTCTGCAGCCTTAGTGAAAATGTATGCCTGAAGCCAATTTTCTCCAGCAGTCTGGCTTTTCCTTTTCCAGTTATATTGGCTTCTAAATAGTCCTGTCCTTTGTTTTCCTCTGAACTCAAAAGAGATTTTGCTTTTCAGAAAAGACACTGGGTCTTATTTGCCAGGAGTATCCATGAAAATGGCCCCATCAAGGGATTCCTGCTTGTAGATGGGAGAATATTCCTATTTAAGCTCTGTCATAACTGTAATGGAATTTTAATGTACAGTCATATGAAATAAGTTTGAAAGAGAAACAAAAACCACAGATCTCTCCTTGTCTTCCAGGACAGAATGACCTGTACATAAATCAGACTTGTCATCTTTATCTAACCTGCTCTTAGGAATTTCCAGCAATGTCCATTCCATCATCTCTTTACATAACATAGTCAAAAAATTACATTTAATATTTTCTGGCTCATTATTTTTTACCTAATAGCGTAGAGAAGAGGTGATTTGATTTTGCTTTGTAATGCCCTTTTCTGACTCTCCACTGTTTATTACTGCCCTGTCCCACAGTCATTGCCGTGAGTTTACATCTTTCCTCAAGTGTGAGACCACAGCTGGGCACAATTCTTCATTTGTATCAAATCCGAGGAGAGGACATATTTCCTGCATGCCTTTTAGAGGACACTTTTTATACATTTTGTTTGCATTTTTGCCAAAACATGACATACCTTACTCATAGTGAATATTCCTAGTCTTAAGTGAGTACAGAATTTTACCCTTGTCCTTAGTAAGTTGTACCCTGCTTTTTAAGACCATTATTTATTCAAAATAATTTTGAAGTCTAATCCAAAGTGTGGTTTAGCTGCATGTCATCTATACATTTACTACAAGTACACATTATTCCATCTTCAAGTCATAAATGAAATACAAGTTAGTGCCAAATATATGACAGACCCCAAGGAACATTCAATACATACACTCAGGATAAGAGGAAATCACTAAATATATTTGTCTTAGTTAAGATTCAATAATATTTTATTCGGCTTTTTATCACATTCTGTAAGTATTTGGTAAAATGTTAGTTGTAAGTTGTAATTAAGAGCTTAGATGTAGAAAAAAGGAGATGGGTCAATTCATATCAGCAAAGACCAGTTTGTTTTAAACTTAATTTTGATCCACCTTATGCCAAGCACAAAAATTATAGAAATTTTTTTTAAATGAAAGTTGGACCTCATTGTGACAGATGAGCTGATCTACATTTAATTATGTTAGTTGTAACTTAGAAGCATATTCAACTTGTTTACTGGTTTACATGAATTCCTTTTCTTCTGCCCTTGCCCCCCATCGCCTTGTTTTCCTCTATTAGCCTACAGTAGGATAAGTGAATCTCAGCAAAAGAATCAAATAATTGAAAAGCAAGTAGTATTAAGAAAAGCACATCTTATATGACTTAAGCCATATTTGTTTTGGAAGATAAATGAATTCTGAGTGTTTGCATCTGTTTCAGACAAACATAATAAAAATCTAAACTCTACTTATGAATATAGTCCCCTATTTAATACCATTAGTACCTAAACTACTTCAGGGGAACTCATCATTTAGTATTTTTAGTATATACCTTTTACCACCTTTTGGCTTTATGTTCCATTTGGCTCTTCCTGCCCATTTTTTTAATTAGGGCATCAGACAGCCCAACCGAGAGCTCAGCACTGTGAGAGAACTCCACATTGTTCACAGAGTTTCTCAAATAAGGCTGCAGTGAGCTCTGTTAAAAACAACATTTACCATGGCATGGTGCAAATATCTCAGAGTAGAAAACACACTAAGCAAGGAAATACTGTGGTAAAATCAATAGCCCGGAACACTATTATGCTTTCTAATGGCACCTACTGTTTGAGCAGGGAACATGCACAGGTATTTTCACATTTCTTATGTCCTATTCATGAGTATTGGAATCAAATTACAGTGAGGTCTGCAACTAAGACATAGATTTATAGTCTAGACTCCAGGTTGCTCTGAAGAAAAGCTTGTCTGGGGTCTGGAATCTGACCCCAAACCCACTGAATTTGGATTTTCCCTTTGATTCAACCAGCGCTGAGACAAGTCTGAAGGGAACAGCATCCAGCACAAGAAAATGGATAGTGTGTTTCATCCAAACACAGCTGACTCCAGGTCCTGCACACCTCTCCTCCTTGGGATGAGAGGTAGAGAGAGACAGGTGTCCCTGGGAATGATCAGTTGAGGTGTGGAACCCCTATCCCAGAGGATGTGGAACTCCAGTCCCTGGAGGATGTGCCTCATGCCCATTGACAGAGGGAGCATTTTAGTCAGTGGGAGGAATACATTGAATACACTGAACATCCTCCTGAGCTGCAGTCCATGTGGACATGCAGAACTGACATATCTTGTCTTTGGTGACTCATGGCAAACCTTCACACTCTCCAGCTGGTGGGTGTCCTGGAACACTGGAACATCTGGAACACAATCCCTGTCCTGGTACACTGGGCTGTGACATTCAGGAGAGCAGTGCAGTCACAGTTGGGATGGCAGCTCCTTTTAGTCCTTCAGAGATAATCTATTTGGGGCATAGAGTCAGATGCTAATAGTGCTGAGGTTAAACTACAAAGTCATTAATATTTTAGATTTTGGAAATAAAAAAGGTGTATGGGTATGACAACATATACACATTCTAAAAAACCCACAACTAACCCACAAATTGGGTCTCATTTTTGAACATAAAACTGGATGTACTTCTTCTGTAAATATTATATTTTGAGGGATTTTTTAGAAAACCCTGGAAACACCTAAAAGAATAATTCTAATTTTGCTTACTCCCTAAGAAGTGTAAAATTGTTCCATGTGTTTAGCACAAGTCCCATTGTAAAAGGCAAACTAAACATTCATCTACCAGAAGGGAAGTGATTGAAACAAATATTCTTATGCTTTATCACTTCCTTGGCATTGGTATCTCTAAGAACTGAGGCTCGAATATGGCACATGAATTAATAAAATACTTTTGCAACAGCTTTTATATGTATGTGTATACAAAATAATCTTATATGGGTATTATCTTTGATTTTTGTGGATAAAATTTCATAAATATTATGAAATATCTGTATATTTATAAATATTTCAATTTTATGTCTATGAAAAACTAGAGCTATTGTAATTGGGTAATAATAATGAAACTTTGTGTAGTTCAAATGTTTAGCATGTGGTCAAACAATTCAGCAAGTGGGCAGATAATGACCCAAATTACAAATAAATCTTCCTTTGACTTTAAGAAGAGTACAGATACATTATTTTAGAGACAATTTGTATTCATGTATTTGCTGTATGCTTAAATGCATTTTGGAACCAGCATTTCAAACAACCATTCAAGGGTGAGGAAAGGTGGAAACTAATAGCTAAAAAGGCTCCCCGCTTACATTTTTGTCCTTTTCACATTATATAATTTGTAAGCTTGACTAAAGTACTTTCTACAAGATTCAGAGGCATACGTCCCCCCTCCCCATTGTATATATTCTATATTTAAATAATTGAATGCTGGTAGAAAGGTGTGGTTTTGATGAGTTTGCAGTTTTGTGTTGAAATCAAATATATTGTAAGAACAGGGAAACACAACTCAATGCCCTGTGAAGGTCTGGTGTCATGGTCAACATCTGAAATTTGCATAAGAGTTTATTCAAAAGAAAGACAGGAGACTTCCCTATTGTATTAGCATGGTAATGCAATTCTTTGTGGCTATTATCCTGACCCACATCAGCTCTGGTATGCACTGGGTCTGAGATTTTATGAGCCATAGGCTTTTATGCTGAAATTTTTATTAACCTAATTAAAAGTTTTATAAAAGTAAATTATATTTATGTTTGTGTCCCTATTTGCAATCATTAGCGAACCCAGACCACCTCCGGTGACTTCAGAGATGGCTGGTCAGGTCCCATCTGTGTAAATCTTGTGAGTTGTCATAGACTCATTGCATTTGATTTACATGTGAAACCTGCGGACTGAGCACAAATGCTAACCAGACAGCTGATAAATAACACAATACCAAAGCAAAGCTATTGCATTTCTTTAACTCCTTTCTTACAGGGACCTCCAAAAGTTTTTCAGACCTTAATGAATTAACCTTCACAGTAAAAAGATCTTGTTACAACAATAATCACAACATCAGAATACTAATGTTTATAGACCTTATTATGTTTATCAGTTTGATGCCTTGTAGCTTCAATAATGGACTAAGACTCACCACACAAATTTTCTTAAATGCAAAGCCAAATACTACTTCTGTCCCAGTCATCTCACAAACCAGAGGCCTGACTGTTTACTTGCACTGATTGACAGAGGGAGTTCTTTAAACTCACTGCCCCTCTGCTGAAACATGTCTGTGTAGATGTGATGCATGTGAAAACCAAACACCCTTAAGTTATCCAGGAAGTGGCTTAAATCCTCTGTAACTTCGGTTTCAGGCAACCAGTTTCGTTTCTTCTTTGCAGCAGGCTAGAAACACGTAAACACTCAGTTATCAAGTCTCAGCTGAGGGCTGTACCTCAACTGCTTGTGGTTGACCTGCTTATACCCTAAATCTTGTACTGCTTCAGATGAGGAGTCTTAAAATGAGGTAGCAATTCCAGCTTTACAACCATAAGCAAAAAGAGCTTGTACAGCAGGATGACTGGGTCAAGTGTCAGATCCAAGACTAAAGGTTTATTTTCCACTGTGTAGCCATAAGTGCTAGGAGATCTGTAGCATGGCCTAAAAGAAATTTAACATGGCTGTTTGGGAAACTAGTCTTAGATTATACAGAAATAGGTCAAAATTTGCATGTAAAACTCACTTGTTTCAGCTCTTCTCATCTTGTAAGAGCCTGATCCACTGTCCAGTAATGCCAGGGGGAAGTTTTGAAAAACCTTTCTCCAGATACATTGGGACCAAGTAAGATTTCTCTCTGAAAGCAAGAAGGGAATAATGTGGTTAGTAATGGCATAGAGGAGAGAAACCACAGAGGCTGCAGCAACCTGCTGCTTGCTGCAAAGCAAACTAACAGCAAACAGGCACAGGGACTTACACAACTGATAGCCATGGTCCTTCTGTCACTGTGCCTCTTAATGCACCTCTGAGAATCCCTAGACAAACCTGTCAGTATGACCTGTCTCTCTTCCTTATATCTTTTACTTTTGCTTGTCTAGCCCTACTGAACTGTATAAAGACTTCAATGGATGCTGGATCAGGCCTTGGATTCTCTATGAAACAGTGTTATGCACCTAGGTTAAGCAGCTCCTAAGGGGGACGAAACAGATGCCAGGAATGTAACAGAAAGGAGCTTTTGAAGAAAAAGTTGTGAAACAGATCTATTAGCAACCAGTACTTGCAGGACTGAAAGCCACCTTGATGGCGGGGGGACAGGGACAGCACACAGGGTGACATCTACCATGTGCTGCACTGCTTGTTGTTTGTGGCTGGGAGAGGGAAACACATGCCAAATTCCTGTCTGTTTTGCAGCATGTGATGTGTCTAGATATGGTTGCTGTTGATTATTTGGAAATATTTACTTTACAAGACCTAATGATTACTGTAGCCATTCTAGGAGCAAGGTTTTGATGGTCACTGCTGCAAGAAATTATCTTGTGGATAGTGTTACAAAAATAAAATTAAACCAATGTACATTATTACTATTAAACATTATAGCAGTATTTAACTAATGAGAAGTAAAACAATCAGATTTAGGTGGTCATTAAAGTTGACCATTCAGCTTTGATTAACCTACTTCTGAAAAAGGTTTATATTAATATTAATTTTGCAATGGTCTTTTAGCTTTCCTGTAAGATCCAGGGTTTATTGCGACCACAAGATCAGTGGTGTTTATTCAAGAAGCTGCTATTCAACATATTGCTTTATTTCCATTATTTTATCTGGGCGATTTTAATCTACTTTGGTCAATAGGATGTATTTCAGATGCCTTTAAATTAGAAAAACTTGCCAGTTTTACCTGAAAGTGCTTTTTTTTTTGTTTTTTTTTTTAGGTATTTCCTGAATGTTTCTGTAATTAGGATGTGTGTAGAATGAGTAATTCTGCAAAACCCATAGAGCTGCACCATAAACACCACAATAATTGTCATGTTTCTAATAGCACCCATTAGGGTGCTGTCAACACCACATTAATCAACCAAGACCAAATTTTTTGTGTTTTATTTCCATCACTGTTGGGTCAAATGCAACCGGAGTCATCATTAAACAGAACTTTTTACAGTCCTCTGGCTTACTTGAGTTCTAATGTGAATTTACATGATGTTTTTCAGCCCATGTCCTAGGCTATGCAGGCTCACCTCCCATAGAGGCTCTAAAAGGACCATGCATCCACTGCATGATGAGTGCAATGCAGAGATGCTGCCTGGTAGCAAAAGAATACGTGTGTTATCACAGTCAGGGTATCATCTGATCAAATTAAATTCTGAGAGACAGGGTATAGCTTAGTGGAGTTCTGTGTTAATCTCATAGCTTTGCCTGTGACCTTGACTCAACTCACTTGAGTGTCCCTCCATGACATTGCCTGGTGTTAGATAACATGCATGAAATAACAACATGACTGGCAATCTCATGAAGGCAGAGCAGGCATTGACAGTCCTCACATGGTGCAGTTGAAATAGATGGTAGAGTTGTTCTCCAGGCCATACTTTCATCAGGTTTGTAGACTATGGTAGACTGTGGCACCTTTTAACAGCACAGCTTCTTTTGGTTTTGTTGCTAACAGAGTAGGAGATGACCTTCATAGTGAAAACAGAGCCATTCTCCCAGGCAAGAAAAAGAAAGGGTGAATACTGACTGCTTCTGGGGAAGGTAAAACTTTTAAGTGTAGTCCAATACCTTAGGGAAATGCCTTTTTTGCAAGCGATGCTGTATTTGGAGATGATTTCACTTCCCCTTCTTTCTGATACAAGGTGACATCCCAGAATGCATTCTCTGGGTTCCACATTTTTGGGAAGTTATGAACAACTACATAGTCTTCTTCTTCTTCATTTCCCCTCTCCGCCCCCCCACCCAGTGGAATGAAAAAGGGATGAAAAACAAGTTAGAAGATACCTGAAAGGGTGAAGAAACATCTAGGTGCAAGATGAGTCAGGAATGCTCTGTGTTTTGCTGGCAACCTGTGAAAGACTGGAGGCAGTACAATATTTACTAATCCAGAGATTCACCTTCTGACACTAAAATAAAATAAATCAAAAAACCTCCTCCAGTGCATAAAGTGATCCTGAGCCACACAGAGCACTAAAGTCTAAATGTAGCTTAGAATCACCTAGGTTTTTCATGCATAGGGAAATTCCAGTCCAGCTACCAAAATAGACCTTATGGAATGGATATATATACACATATATATGTATACGCATATTTTTATCAGGATATTTAGGGAGTTTTGAATTTTTTCTTGCAAATTCCATACAGTTGTACGTATTTTTTTTTGTGAAAAAATGGAAAACTTGAAAAGACAGAACAGGAACGTGGTCATTTAAAAAAAAAACAAAAAAAAACAACCAAAGACTGCTGTACAGAAATGGTTGCATTGTTTTGAGAATTAGTGACAACACATTCACCAAGAGCCACTGGTACTTCACCACCAGGTTGTTCTAATTCATCCGTAGTTTACGTTCCTCTCACAGTGCTTTTCAATAAACAGCTAACTCTGGTCTATATTATAGTTAGTTCTAACAAGCCAGATTTCAAAAGGTTTATCCATCTAGCTAAAATGAACTTCAGTAATCTTTGAGCACAAAACACCCACATAGGCTATTTGTCTTGGACTTGAGTGTTTGGCAAAAAGCCTAGCGTAAGCCTTGAGCTTGAGGGCTTAGTGAAAAAATGCTGTCATTCATGGAGGTGGGGGGTTGATGTCCAGGGCCGATCCCACCCTCTGTACTTAGCACTAAGCTTCTTCTCAACGGCAGAGAAACCACAAGACAAGTTTTATCATCTGGTAAACCTGTATCTTGAAAAAGAAAATTACTTCAGTAAAATACTTCAACAATTATAGTACATTTTAATTAGGTGTATATCACATAATCACAGCTCAATTTTTATTAGTATATAAAGTTTCCAAAAGAAACTTGAACCAAAATTCCAACCCAATGCTATTCCCTGTAAGAGCTTTAGGAGAGACACTTGATAGCAGTGGTGTGTTCTCCCATACCTGTGGAAAATGTTAGTTTTGGCTGTTGGAAAACACAGCAATTAGGTTATTTAGGTCAGCTAGAGATGGGCAGAAATGAACACCTCACAGCGTCTCACTGTGTCTCACTGTCACATCAGAATAAAAGAGGAAGGATTTGGCCTGGCACAGAATGAAAGGGGAACAGGATGGCAAAACAGGCCATTGCAACAGCAGAACCTGCTCCCGGTTCAGGGATGGGACGCTACTGACATATGGATGCAGTGAGAAAAAGTTTTAAAGCAGAGGGAAATGACTAGCCTGCTGAGTCGTACCTGCCTCAGAAAGTTATCTGATGAGTCTGCCTTTTTCTTACATTTTGGCAAGACTTACTTAGCTTGTCTTGCCAGTAAATTCTCATCTAATTGAATTGACAAGCATGGACATTTTTAAATTAAAGTTTCCAATCTGCCTCAAATTCAACTGGTTATATTTTATTGTAGTGTAGTGTCTGCCATATGAGTTAATATATTGAGTCACTTAGAGCCACTGAAGAAGAAAGCTGATAAAATATCTTGGCACTGGCAGAGAGTAGACCTGTGATCTTTTTGGGTTGTTCTTTCTGGCACTGTGCTGGCTTTAAGCCCCTTGTGTTTGGTTTGGCATGAATGTCTCCTTTCATTATTATTCTCACTCCTAATTCTTCCCTTGAATTTAAGAATGTATTTCTGGTTTTGAGTTCCTCCCATCCATTGCAGAGTCTCATTTGCTGATCATGAAGCATCAAGAGTGTGCATTCAAAGAGGTCAGTCTTCCCAATTCTGAGATACCCTGCAAGCTGCTGGTCATCCTTAACTCCCACTGAATTCAACAAGAGTGAAGCCTTCTCTGTACTTCTGCATTTGGCAAGATGAAGGTATAAATGGGTAATTATAATTACATAATTAAGGATTAGATATCATGAATTCTCTTGAAACAGCTCTGTCTTTCCCTTTTTTTACACCCTAGTTGTTGAGACATCTCTAAAAAGCCCAATATTCCATACTTTTTTAATATGTGAAATTATAAATTTACCTTTTCGTGCTTCTATTTCTGTATTTTTGACATGTGTGCTTTAAAAATGTCTGTCTATGTGAATATTAGTCATTAAGACCCCTTTTGGAGGGATTAGACTCTATTATGCCAGTGAACATAAAATATCAAGCAGTCCTTTGTATGGAAGGCACATCCAAAACGATGTTCATGCTCAGATCTCTGAGACACAATCATCAGTACAATATTCTAAGAGTCTTGATGTGCAGGGAAATGCTGTTTTTGTATTTGGTGTGTTTGCACAGACATGCATGGGAGTGTGTTTTTCCAGGAAGTGTGCATACCTGGTGCATTAATACTTGCAAATAGAGTTGCCATATATACAGTTTTAGAACAGTTTGTCAAGTTTTATTCAACAGTCCTGTGATTTCCAAATGACAAATATTTGCTTGGAGACTGACTATGCCTATGCCAAGATTCAATCCTAATTGCCCACTGCAATGTCTGAGTTAAGGAGCCATGAAAAATGAAATATATACTGGAAAGTAAGGAGAAAAAAGTTAGCTTTTGCAGTTTTGCCAGGTGAGTACTTAAACAGTTTATTCTAAGCTTGCTACGGTAATTTACAATTACAATTACTTGCTACAATCTGTACATTCAATGATGCTATTTAGGAAAGAGCTTTATCTGATTGCAAGGAGCACTTAAAAAAGGCACTTTTACATATCACACTGTTTGGAGTTGTGACTATCAGGATCTGATCCAAAGTGTACTGAAGGTGAGGGAACGAGACTTGCTAACTTTAATAACTTTGTATTGGACCTGAATGACATCATAAAATAGATTTTTTTTTTCCTTAAAAGTAATGCAGACTCACCTTTTAAGTTTTGTAGGTTAAATTCTATCCAGATTATCATGAGCTAAGAGCTAAGGATCTTTCATGTGCCATGAGTTATGTAATATTAAACCTCTTCATAACTTTAATTCCTCATTGAAAATTCTTCTATTATTCAGTGGTCACAGGAAGTTGAGTTAGAAATAGAGTCCACAGTCTTTCAGATTTTTTTGCCTGCATATCTATATTGTAGAAAAATGCACTTCTTGTCTCAGTCACACCTGTGTTTGGATAAAATAACCCTGTAATTGTATTGCTGTAACCCTAGTCTTTTACCCCATATGGCTTTTATCAGAATTTTTTTCCATGATAGCAAAAAACCAGAATGAGTCTCACTTGATTATACCATAGCACCACAATTATCTCCTTTCAGTACAGAAGGCACTGCCAATCACCCCTCTTGGTAGCAATGTTTAAAGGTTAGGTTGGGAGCACTTAGAAACCAGTGACTGCATCGTCCTCTGCCTGCCATAGCACCCGCAGTGAATTGATCATACTTGATTACAATATATGGAATCCCAGACTGCAATACAGCAGTTATATTACAAAGCTTGTATGTAATCAGGGGAAAAATCTAAGTGTCTTGCTGTGAAACAGTGGGGTTGGAAGGTAGAACAGAAAATATGGGTAGTCTAGAGGTAGAAGTCTAAAGGTGGAGTTCAGAGGTTTGGTTAAGCTGGGGAAGCATCTTTTTCTGTCCCAGCAGAAATCCCTAAACCATTCAACAGCCTGAAAGTGTGCAATATTTTCCAAGAAAAGGAGAGTCCAAGGAAAGGCATGATGTGAAGCAACCATTTATCACACCTGCAAAGGATGATGAGGAAGATGACCATGGTGGAATAGTTCCAGAATATCAAATTACCATGAGACAGTTTTGTGTTGCAGTGAATACTTTAGTCCTGCACAATAAACTGCAAGAAATCAACTGCCACAATAGATTACCTTAAGCCATTTTAAAGACAGTGGCACCTCTGCCTTCACAACAAAGTCCCAGAAATCCTTATTAGCATTTCATCTTCCTGTTTATTCCTTCTTCTTGGCTTCCTCCATATTAGCATTAGTCAGCATCAGAGATTGATCATTAGATTCATACCATGCCCACAACCTGACTGTGAACCACTTGTGCAGCAAATGCAATGTGTCCTAGACACATTAATTGCTCAAGCACTGAAAAGATGAGCCAGACATTCTGTATGTTATTTAGTCCTGAATGCCATGAGGTATAACTTGTTAGGCTGTCCAATGTCAGAATTTACTGAGAGTCTGAACTTTTCAGAAAGTTCAGATGGAGTTTTCTCAAATATGCTCCTGGAGATAGACCACATCTCAGTTCAGCTTCAGGCAAATGACTGCCTACCTCCATCACCTGATCCTATATTTCCATTCTTCCCAGCTTACAGTCTCTTTCTTGCACTTCAAACAGACACCTACACAGCTCAGGTAAAGCAACTCTTTCTCTTGTCAAAAAATGTTGGTTGTGATAAAATCTCTCATTTTATTTTCATTTTTTTTTCCCTCAAATATGTGCCAACATCTTACCATATGAGGAATCTGAGCAAAGACTTTGGTGCAAATCAATAATTTTTCAATCCTAAACCAGATCCACCATAATGATAATGACCATACAATGAATGCAAAATGAATACATTTTAACCAATTTAATTCTTATCTTTTGTAGTTTTTCTAAATGAATTTCCCAATATGGTGATACTCCAATGCTAACTATAGAAAAATAACAATCAGATTAAATATAATTAAATATAAATTTAAAGCATATTAATTTAAAAATCTAAGTTATATATGCAGATATATGTACAACATTCTTAATTTTAGTTTGCCATTATTTAGAGGTTATACTTTGACTATAAAATAAAATGCAGACAGTCATATAAAACCTACTCCAATAATCAATGCAGATTGAATCATTCATTGTTCTGGACATTGGTGTTCATGGGAATTGAAGTTGCTAAACATCTCTCTTGAGAAGCTCTTGTTTTCCACCTTCTGATCTGCACAAGCTGGAGCCTAGTAGAGGACATCTAAATAACAAAACAGGAGAATATATGTAAAGTTGGAACTACTATTTGTTAGTCCTATATCACCTGCATCCCAGCTTTGTATTTTGTTAAAGTTCAAAAGACAGATGATCTGAAGTCTTTCCAGCAACGGGTTGCTGGTTGACAGAAAGAGCTCAGATGTAGTTAAAGTTTACTCTGAACCTGCACTTTCTGAGAACATTACATAAATACTGTATATCTGCTTCATCTGTCAAAAGCTTTGTCAGTGTCAGACTGCACAGGCGAGTGCCAAAATATGTAACCAGTTTTACAAATGAATAAGTTTAACAGGTATCTCCCTGCAGAGCAACAATTTCCCTTTTATAGACCCTACCTGAAAGGGGTGAGTGCTGAATGGACATACAGTTTTCAGCCTGCAGCCAACATTTAAGCAATAATCCAAAATGACAGTTTTATGACAGATCTGAGTAACTCAGGATCTCTTTCTCCTTTCTTAAGTGAGATCCACATACAGGCAATTTACAGATGCTGAACAAAGGGAGGACTCTCCTCAAAGAGCAATGAGGTATAAAGAAATGACCAATCCTTCCAAACGTTAAAGAGATTTAAATCAGAATGCCATTTCCAGGTTAACACTTCTGAACTCTAAAGTACCAGCATAAAAAATGTGTTAATGACAATTGACAAAGTTACCCTTCCTGGGCAGCTAATGACATCTTAACTCACAGAGCTAATACCTCTCTACATTTCAATTTGCAGTCCTTTGCAGAGCTCAGTTAAAGGGATACATGTGTTGTTACTAGATTCGGGTCAAGCTCTCCTACTATTAAATACAAAAGCAATTTTTAAAGCAATGATATGGCTGACATACAAGCCCATAAAACCAGAAGAATTCCCTGTTAAATCTACAACTGGCCCCTCTGCTCAGCTCTGTTGTGTCTAAACATTTCAGTCCATGGGGACGTATAAAAGAAACTCTCCACAGTAGATGATATTACACAATCCATGTGGTCATTTGTAAATGCTGTAGTACATAAAATGCACCAAGGAATTCACTGAGGTTTTTTATATTAGTATCTTGTTTGGTTTGGTTTTCTCAGTTGCACAGTAATGGATCTCCATAGATTGGATTTTTATTAGATTACTATGCTGTCCTTTTAAGGAGGTGGTCCTCTCTAGAGACTGTGGCAAAACACATTATAGAAAATAATCTAGCCCAAGCATCTTCTGGGATCAGACTGGAAAAGAAGGACAAAGTCCTCATTTAATTCTACATCCTCAGAACATTGTAGCCAGGGCTTTGTCAGCTAAACCAAGGATTCCCAGTTGTGGCAACAATCTCACTTATGGACTTCTCTAGAATTCTTAAGCAAAACAGAGCATAAAAGTGCATGGTGTTTGCAGCAGTTTATCTGCAAAGCTATGAATAAGTCTCATTGCAGGTGCTCACTTCTACATTTCCCTGTGGAAATGTTTCTTTCTTCCCCTCCCCCCCCCTCCCCATTTTTTTTCCCTAAATGGAAACTAGTGTCCACTTTCCTGGGGGGGGAAAATAAATAAATCAATACATTTGAGAACCATAGTTCTCAAACTAACATTTGAATATTGAAGTTTTTGAAGTATTGTATCACTTGTACCTATTTTTTTTCTTTTGTCAAAATGTACAGGTTTTTTTCAGTAGAGGAGAAGAAACTGCAGCAAGCATTAGCACAGGTTAACAAGTATTACTGTAGAGTTGCACAGCTCCCACTAAAGTCACTGCCCTATAACATGTCCATAGGAGCATTTCAGGTGTGAAAACACTGCTCAACAAACCATGCTTATAGAGCTAGGAGAAAGTAGCTTTCTACAGCTACACACCAACAGAGAATTGCCCTTCTACATATTAACTTGCTTTTTCAGATAGAGCCAAAGGCCTGTACATTCCTTGCCTCATGCTGATGGCTTTTCTTTCTGTGCCTACAGCCAAGGTTTAGCAGTCCTACAGAGGTAATACAGTGTTGCTTTTTAACTTCTCCTTTTATTTCTGTGATCACAAACATTTTAATTATGCTATAGCAATGCCTGTATTTAAGCATGTAATAGGTATATAAAGTTCTTTGGAACAAAAGAATTGGAGTCATATAATGGCGTTTCACAGTATGTAGCTCTCACGTTGTTACTCAGATTTGCCATCTAGAAGGTTTTTGTTCCCTTCTCTCTCTGATTCATACTTTGTGGCACAACAGTAAAGAGGTTTTCAGTACAGTGTGGGGAATAGACAGCCTGGCAGACAAGCAGGGATCTTTTCCTCCTCAAACACCTTTCAACTTGACACAAGTGTTAGCTTTGTGTTAGCCCTACAAAGGTTTCACAGCACCTGGTTGCACATCCAGGAGGAACATGCCCCAGGACAGAGAAGAGGGCTGAGCAGAAACCCTGGGCATGTGGGGGGCTGCATCTGGGGCACACCACAGAACTGTGTTTCACTATATCTCTTTCCCCATTCCAGCACTCCTTTCCCTGTCACCAGACATGCTGACATGAAATAGCTGACAGGGCAAAATCCATAGATAAATTTTCTATTAATTTTACAACCCTCAGAGATGTACAAGCAGCGTAGAAGACTGTACCACTCAATTACTACTGTTAGTGTTTGGATGTAACAGATCATGTATTTTAACTTTCTTAGCAAATTTTTTGTGTCTGGTACAGTTTTTGTGTGTAACCACATAGGAAAAATGTGTGAGGTGTTGGAACTTTTCCTCATTCAACAGTTTCAGTGGGAAAAGATATAGTGGAAGCTCACATCTCAGTTTGCTAACAGTTTCAGTGAACTCACTGTACAGTACTGCAAACTAAATAATTGAGATAAAGGAAAATGAATCTCTCTGAAACAAGATGGTAAAGATTTTTTGAGTGCTTTTTGAGGTTTTAAAGTATGGCAATTTTTGCTGTGCAATTTTGAAAGCCACATTTTTTGCATTAAAACATGATTAATTCAGGGTGAGCAATACTAGAATGATAATATGGTTTGATTATTTAATAAAAAAATTGATTTTTTTTTCTCTTGCTGAATTTAATCCAAAACTTCTAAGTATTTTGCTTAAGATAAATTGGAGAAAAAATTCTTCTGTAAACTGTTTCTTCTGTAGCATTTAATGACTGGAGAACTTTTCAAAACCTGCTCCTCTCATTGATGTTACTAAATGCTAATAGAATGGAGTTCTAGGAGCAGAGTCATTAAGAACAACGTGATCAGCTGTTGGCAAATATTTTCTTAGTGATGACCACTAGACTAAACTGATATTATTTAATAATGAGCTTAAATTAGCAGTGATTGATGATGCTGCTGATTACAAGTGAGAAGGGGAAATGAAAACAGGAGACAGTACTAGAAATGGTTGAGAAAGTTTGGTGGCAGTATTTGGCTAAAAAACATTGTCTTTTGCAACTTGATCTGAGCAATGAATCTATATAAATACAGGTACGTGACTATATAGATTTAACCCAGTCCATACCATAGGCTCTTTGCAGGTCATTATTCAGTACAGGGGAAGATTCAGTATCAGCACTAAAATCAGATTTTTGGTCTTTGCTAAAGGACATTTTTCACAAAGATGGATCATATTTATTAAAAACACACCACTAAATGGATTTTAAAATAAAACATTCTATCTTCCCTTTTTTATGTTAAAAAGGCAAAAATAGAGCTTCGGTGTTAGTTGTAAATGTGGCAAATCCAATCCTGCAATGAATTCAAATCTGTACATTTCATAAAGGCTACTTAGGGACGAGATAGTTTTAGATCTAAGAAACGTGTAAAAAATGACTCATTGTTAATAGGGTGAGCTCTTTGCATTTGGATTAGGGTTAACTGACAGTATCCAGTCACCTTTTATTCTCACATATTCCACCCAAGGAATGCTTTGTGCTGTCCTGAAAAAGAGAGAATTAGGTGTTCCATTTATACTATTGATCTTAATAACCTCATCTCATAAATACCTACTTTATGACATCAATAAAAAGAGAATAGCAGCAACTCCTAACAATAGAAATTGTTACTTTGTAATTCAAGTATTTCATTGAGCATCTCAAAGAGACTCCGTAGTGGTGCAGTAGTGACATTTTATTACCAGTTTTTAAATATGTGCACAGAGAGACCATTTTTTTTTAAACAAGAGAAGATTCTAATTAATTGAGCACACTATAGCTTCTAGGTCCCACAGTTATCACAGTTCTTCCTTTTTATCTCTTATCCTTGTCCTGTTCTTCATCTCACACTTTAAAAGGAGCATATCCCTTTAAGGGCGTTGGTGGGTGTAAGACTAATTTTTCACTGGGCTGATTTGGATGAAATGAAACAGATAATTTTGTATAGTGATCTTATCTCCCTGTTACCCTACGTTGGCATGCTGCAGATGGAAATTATCTGTACTTAGTGGGTGGAACAAAAGATGCTTCAGAGAGATAAGCAGACCTATTCTCACCTTCCATAGACACCTGACAACTGGGCCAGGCCAGGACTGTCCTTGGAGCTTTCAACCACCAAACAGCCAGCAGCAGGAGGAAGCGGACATGGCACTGCTGGTCTCCACTGAAAGCTCCCTCAAAATCCCTGATACTTTTAGCTTCCACCTAAGGCAAAGAAACAAGCAATCATAAATCATAGGAAGGAAGAGGAACTAGAACCTTCCCTATATAGAGCACCTAAGAAAGAAGGTTGCAGCCTCATTATGCAGCCAGAGTCCACATCGCTGCACCTGAGAAGGGACAAATTATCTAGCAGAGCTGATGGCATAGCAGTCTTAGATCAAACCCAGATGTTTCATATATAACTGTGTCGACAGGACATTGCAGACTACCTGAGGAATAAATGAGAAACACTCCCTCTTGTTCTTTTAAAAATATTTGGCTTATATTATATATTGATTTATCTGTACTTTTATACAGGTAGAAGATTCTTCCTGATGAATCCCAGTTGCGTCCTCCCAAAAGATTTGAGTATTTCTGTACTTTTTCCAAAAGATCAAGTATTTTTTTATGTTTCCTATTGGCCTCATCAGTCCCCACAGAGGACCAAAACTTAATAGAATGGAATAGAAAGAATAGAATAGTTTCAGCTGGAAGAGATCTGCAAAGATCATCTAGTCTAACTGCCTGACCACTTCAGGGCTGACCAAAAGTTAAAGCATATTATGAAGGACATGGTCCAAATGCCTCTTAAAAATGGAGGCATTAAATGTTTGAACATTTGAAGATTATCCACAAGCCCAGGAGTGTCTAACCCCTATTACAGTACTTTACCACTAGAATTTGTCTTATTTCACAGGGCAATGCCTAATTTATATCATCACAGTTCCTTTTCCTGTGAAAAACTAAGGAGGGAGTGCAAGTTTGATGGACCTAGAAATATTACCCTTTTAAAATATTTTTCTTCTGTTCAAAATAGCAGAACAATTGTGTGCCCCAGAGGGGAAAAATAAAGCCAAATGCTCAACTCTGAACTGCTTTATCCAGTGTAAGTCATGTCTTCCAGACCTAGAAGGCTGTTGGTTTCACTACTTTTGGACTTTGCAACAGCTGTTTGTATTGGTAGCTTGAAAGTGTAAGGTTCCTAAATTTGAGTCTTTGCTTCTCCAAATTCTACCACTATGTCATATCAGCAATTAATCTGGATACTTTAGTCAACAGAAGCAGCCCTAAGTTATCTTCTGTTTTGAGAATATCATAATTACTAACATTTGGACTAAAAATATTTTATATTCAACTCTTTATTAGAAATTGCTCACACTTTTATTTCTGTAGCTCTATGATGCCACTGCGTGCATGAGATGCAATGATGTCACCATACAAAAAAGTCAATGTATTTTTTCCTACACCAGTGATTTAAACATATTTTAAGGTTTTCTTGTACCTGGATATGTATCTCAAAATTCCTTTCAAAGACATTTCTAACCCAAAACCCTTGACTGGCATATTAACAACTGTCCAACAGGAAATTCAAGAGAACATAGCACTGAGTTTTCAAGTACTCAGCACCTTCAATGAGAACCACATTTTTAATAATACCCAGAATTCATAATGAAGCACAGATTTTCAGGAGCGCTTGGTACCTGTTTGTGTCCCAAAATAAACTCAATGTGTTGTAGATGGAGCTATCAGTAAGTCTGTCCCTGGTTTTGGGTGCTACTTGTTTGCAAGCTGCCTCACAAACACTCTTAAAATTGGTATTGAATGGCTTTAATAGTTTAATAGAGGTTTGTGAGCTCGATAGCTCTTTAGATCTGCGAATAAATACAAATGGAAATCATTTGTTTTTAACTTGTGGAATGCTTAATGAATCAGATCATTTCCTTTCAAGCATGATAGCAGGACTGAAAGATATGATCATTTGATGTTTTATGGTCTCCAATTCTCCAGTTAAAAGTCTGTCACATTCTCTGTACTGAACAATAACCTACTTCCTATTCTACGTTCCTGTAAAAGGCAAAAATCTCACAAGGAGGTTTCCCTTCTGGGATGAACATTGGCTTTAGCACATATTTCTATTTGCAAATGTGCAGCATGATTGCTCTTTGAAAGCTTGAACCACAGAGAAGAATCAAACAAAAATGTCTTGGCACTTGTGACAAGTTTCTGGGAGTTGAATTCATCTGGGAGATAATAGCATGAAAAAGAAAAGTTGATTATTATTTTCTGCATTGACATAAAGCTACAAATCATCAGAACCTCTAACAAGATACATAACTTTAATCATATATGCTCTTTTTTTTGAGTCAGTGGACTTATTTCTACATTGTGAAAATGAGAATGTGCATAAGTGCTTTATTTTCACAAACCTACTAAGTAAAAAATTAGTTACCTGACATTTGCAGGTAATTTGTAGGATTAAAATTATGTGATTAGTTTCACTGCATGGTCAATGAGAATAACCAGAAAATGAGACAAAAATTTGAGATGTTGCAGAATGGGCCACAGTCAACTAGCTGGTACTGAGCACCTAGTGCCAGTGACTTGTATGGCCACTTCTGCCATGGGGTCACTAAAATTCAACATATTTTCCAAATATGTTTTGACTGAAAGCAGCTGGGCTTTGTGCAAAACCTGCTCTGGTAACTCTGTAGGTAGCAAATGGATGGAAATTCTCCGGGAAAAAAATAACACCTAGTAGTTCACTGATTTAAACTTCATCATTAACCTTGAAACAATTCGTAACTCAGTAGTCAGCAACAAGACATAACAAAAATAAGATGAGGCAGCAAAATCAGATGTTAATTCTGTTTAAATCCACCCACAAAGATGGGTTCTGTGATAATAAAATTCAAAATATTTACTTTGAGTAACTTCAATGTGATTGAATTGGTCTTAAATAATTACTTAAAACATTGATCAGAACTATTTGACATTTCTGAGCAGTGGTTTCTTATAATCAGAGGTAGATTAGCAATGTTATTTTCTAATTCTAATAGGAACTCTTTCTTTGCAATAACTAATTTGCTTGTTTATATTGTAATTTTGCTAAAATCAGGGAAGTCCTCTTGCATCCTACAGGATAAATCATATGAAATATTTATATTTATATAAAAAACATTTTTTGGAGAATGGAAGAGGCCTTTCTCAGGTATGTAAAGCTCTTTATGTTGTTTTTTCAATTAATTGTTGTCTGTCTGCCTCTCTGCCTTTCCAAGGATTTATTGGTTATTATTATACTTCCCATAACATCTAATGACTTCTACATAAAATTAATAGGTTGGATAAAATTTTTAGTAAACATCCTCAAAATTCTGTCTTTTCTGCTTTTTTTTAGGAAAAAAAAATTCATAGATGAAACCTAATTTTTTACAAAATATATATGCAGGTATGATTTTATTATGGATTTTTATCATGGATTCCTCAGCAGATTTTATTTCTGAACAAGCTCAATCAAGATTTTTAAGGTAGCTGGGAGGAAACCCTTGCAGAGTGATAGAACATGTCTTGACATTGATGCCAATGAGTCCAAAACTGTACTGTAGGAGATTTCATTGCTGCAGAAAAGTTGATGACACTGTGCTCCTCAGACTGTTAGTTTCCTCTGCAACATGGGACAGTTTCTGAGGTTGAGCAACACTGGGACTCCTGGTCCTTTCCTTTTCTCAGCAGTGTCAGGAATGGTGTGCAGATGGGCTGGCATGAGTTGGGGAAGTGTGCTGGCTTTCATGGACAAGTCTGAAGTAAGTTATTTCCATCACTGAAAGATGGAGAAGCAAAATAACTGCAAATCTCATTAAACATTACTAATTGATTTTAACGTTTTCTTTCAAAGGTGCTTTCTTTAAACGATCTTCTTAAACTATGTTGGAAGAGGGAAAGGGACAAAACCAGGCTTGATGGTAATAAGCAATGGGATAGCACACCAAAACCTGAAGAACTGGGTGCTGGCAGCGTCCCTCGATCTTCTTCATGAGGTGTTCACTGCAGCAATCCATACCTGAAATATTTCTATACCAGTGCAAGCAGCAGGAGGAATACACAAGACAAGATGCAAGCTTTAGCTCAGTGTCAAAGGTTTGACATCATTGACAAACCTTGGGGAATGAATCCTGTGACTGGAGTGTAAATGTTGTATGGTTACAGGCTCTTCTGGAGGGATAGGCAGGGCAGGCAAGGTGGGGAAGAGGGATGGTGGTGGTAGTCTTGTATGTAATGGAGGAGCTGGAATGTATGAAGCTTACAGCTGGCATGATTGAGAACCTCTGGTTAAGGATTAAAGGACAAACAAATAATGTGGATGTCATTATCAGAGTCTACTATAGACCATATAGGCAGGATGATGACACTGATGAATTATTCATCAAATAACTAAGTGACACCTTCAAATCGACTGTCCTTGTTCTTACAGGGGACAGATGTTAAATGGGAACACCACACAGCTGGCACAAACATGTCCAGAAGATTCCTGAAACACCTGGATGATAACTTCATGGTATGGGTACTAAGATAGTCAACTAGGAAAGAAGTACTCCTTGATTTTTTTCATGTTAACCGAAAGAATCATGTGAGTGAAGTGGTGCTTGGCGGCCATCTTGGCCACAGTGACCATGAAGGGATCGAGTTTAAAATCTCTGTTGACAGAAAAAAATGGCCAGCAAAATTTCAACTCTGGATACGAGGAGAGCAGAGTTTAGGCTGCTCATGAATCTAGCCAGTAAGGTTCCCAAGGAAAATGCTTATGAAGGTGTTGGGGTCCATCAGTGCTGGTGATTTTTTAAGCACACCTCCTAATGGTAGTGCAGGAGCAAGCAATTCTAAAATGTCGAAGGTCATGCAGGAGAGGCAGAAGGACTTCTTGGTTGAGCAGAGATCTCCTTTGGGAGCTAAGGCAAAATAAGATGGTGTACACCCAGTGGAAGCAAGGTCAGGTGACGTGGGAAAAATATAGAGATGCTGCTCACCATTGTAGAGAATATTTGTGTGGCCAAAGCTCAGTTGGATTTGAAGCTGGCCATTAATATGGTGGATAATAGAAAGATTATCTTTAAATATGTTAATAGCAAAAGGCAGTGCGGAAATAACATCAGCACAATACAGGATGAGTATGGTCTCTTCACAAACAGGGACAGAGACAAGGCAAAGGTGTTTAGTGTTTTCCTTGCCTCTGTCTTCAACATGGATGACAGCCTAAGGGGTTGCCAATGCCCTTAGCTGGGGGACCATGTCTGTGAGAAGGATAAAGTCCCAGTCACCCCGAACTTGTATGGGATCTGCTGCTTCAGCTGGATCCCTGTAAGTCTATGGGGCCTGATGGGATTAATCTGAGAATATTCAGAGCTGATTGATGTAATTGCAAGGCCTCTTTCAGTGAATTTTGAGTCTTCTTGGGAATCCAGATATTCCAGCTGACTGGAAGATGGCTAACACTGTCCTAATTTTCAAGAAGGGCTAGAAGGATGACCCTGGAAAATACTGGCCTGTCAGTCTCACTTCAGTGACTGGTAAAATTATGAAGATTATTCTGTGAGGTATTGAAAAACACCTGAAGGACAACACAGTCATTGGTCAGAGCCAGCATGGTTTCACGAGGGGAAAGTCCAGCTTGTCAAACTTAATTTCCTTTTATGACAAAGTAACCCAACTAGTTGATCAAGGACAGCCAGGTGAAATAATCTTTTTGAATTTCAGTGAAGCTTTCAATATTGTCTCTTACAGGATCCTTCTGTAAAAAATGTCCAGCAAACAGTTGGAAAATTTATAGTAAATGAGGCTACATCAGGCTGGTGAGTGGTCACTAGTGGGGTTCTGCAGGGTTCTGCCTTAGGGCCAGTTCTCTTCAACATCTTCATAAAAGACTTGGTTCAGGGACTTGGAGGTACACTCAGTTTGTCAATGATAATAAACTGGGAGGAGCTGTTGACTCCCTCGAAGGCAGAAAGGCCCTGCAGAGAGACCTAGACAAGTTAAAGGGCTGGGCAATCACCAACAATATGAAGTTTGACAAAGACAAGCGCTGGATTCTCACCTGAGATGCTGCACCTCTAAATGTTTGTACGGACTAGGGAATAAGAAATGAAAGGCAGTGCTGCTGAAAGGAACCTGGGGGTCCTGGTTGATGGCAAGTTGAATCTGAGTCAGCAGTGCCCTGGCAGCTAGGAGGAACAACTGTG
The DNA here is from genome assembly GCA_035221455.1 of Xenops minutus. Classification (NCBI taxonomy): domain Eukaryota; kingdom Metazoa; phylum Chordata; class Aves; order Passeriformes; family Furnariidae; genus Xenops; species Xenops minutus. The sequence goes on along the minus strand of JAWWEE010000158.1, from coordinate 50,582,530 downwards.
TCCTGGGGGGAATCAGGCAAAGCATCACCAGTAGGTCGAGAGAGGGGATTGTCCTGCTTTGCTCTGCATTTGAGTACTGTGCAGTTTTGAGTGCCACAATATAAGAAAGATATAAAGCTATTAGAAAGTGTCCAAAGGAGGGCTGCAAAGATGGGACCTACAGGTGAAGCCGTATGAGGAGCAGCTGTGGTGACCAGGTCTTCACCCTGGAGGAGACTGAGGGGAGACGTCACTGCAGTTACAACTTACTTGTGAGGGGAAGCAGAGGGTCAGGCACTGATCTCTTGTCTGTGGTTACCAGTGACACAACTCAAGGGAATGGCATGAAGATGTGTCAAGAGAGGTTTAGGCTGGACATCAGGAAAAGGTTCTTCACTCTGAGAGTGGTTGGAGACTGGAACAGGCTTCCCAGAGAAATGATCACAGCACCAAGCCTGATAGAGTTCAAGGTGTGTCTGGACAATGTTCTCAGGCACATGCTGTGATCCTTGGGGTTGTTCTGTTCAGAGCCAGGAGCTGGACTTCAGCTCAGAATATTCTATGATTTTATGATTTGGTAACACAGCCCAGTGTACTTACTGTTGGTGTGAAGGAGTATGGACTGCCAACCTCTCCTTTGAGAGGCCAGGGGAGTGTTTTCTCGAAACAGTGTTCTGACTTTCTGACCAATCTTAGCAGGATGTGGAGTACTTTCAACACTAATGAAGACATTCAGTATCTGACAGAAAACATCCAGCACTTCACAGGCTACTATTTCTTATTAAACAAAGTTATCTGCCCTATAAAATAAGACTGAAAAGTCATTTTCTCAAACTGACAATCAATCAATGAATGTATCGTCAAAATGAATAGAAGGATGTGATTCTTGAAAATACCCAGAACTCGTCCAGATCAATTGAATATTCCATGGTAAAAATGTATTTCTAGAATTTACTTGTATGTGAAAGTCTTCCACATTTATCTTATTTGGGATTTTCAGTAGGGCCTGAGGAACTAACATCTTACTTAAAGCAGTGTTTACCAAGAATGAAGCATGTGTTTCCTTCAGATACTTTTTAAAGTTCATTTAAATGTTTGGTCAATTCTCTCAAACACATGGTGTGACTCTTTGGAATGGTCTTGTGCAGGCATAAGAGCTGGATTTGATGATCTTTGTGGATGCCTTCCAACTCAGCATATTTTGTGATTTTGTTATTTTTAGGAACTATCCAAAACCTATATGAAGTCATGGTATGGCCCCCACCAGTTTCCATAGGCTTTCCATCCAGCTTTTATTCCACAGCAGAGTGCTATTTCCAGTTTTTTAAGATTTCTCATTATTATAATAGATTTCCTGTTGGGAGCAGTTGTCACTAAAGTATCTGTTACTTCAAGAGACATAGCTTGGAGAGATGTTTAGTGGCTTACAAAGGTGTGTTCATGGTATCAGGCCAGAGCCTTAGCTGATACAAATCAGCGTGGTTTCATTCTAGTCAGCACAACTGTGGTGATTACAACACCAAGGATCTGGCTTTCAGGGTTTTTTCCTCTCCAGATCATATTTATTCACCTAAGTTGAAAGCAAACAAGGATTTTCTCCTTTAAATAGAAAACTCATAGATCTCCTCAATGCAAACTCAGCAAGGAAGAGAAGAGGATGAAGGGATGTCCTACTGAAAACCTGTTATAGTTGGCAAAATGTTTTTAGCAAGGAAACAGAGAAATCCCCTCAGCTCTCCTCCATCACCTCTGCCTCTAATCACAGTGGAAAATATCCTGGAGAAGGCAAAGGCATTCCTCAGCTCATACAAGCTAGTTTTGTATTCCTACTGGATGCTTTTATGTAGAAATTAAAATTGTGCCTCTTAATTGTCCATTCTGAAAAAAAAAAAAAAAAAGACTGCTTTGATGTGCAATTGTATCCTTTTCTGTCTGGGACCCTGATGTTCTTGTTGAAAAGGGATAAAATCTCTGGGGAGTGTCAGCAGAAATGGTTCCAGAGCAAAGTCAACACACCTATTCTCCCTTGTTGCTGGTTTTTTTTTCAGTAATAGCAGGGTCATTCACTGCTAAAATGTCTGATAACTCTGAATATAACAAAAGGTTTAGTTTCCTTGGGATTCCAAATAGCCAAGTATGTGGCTGCATGTGCTGTTCTTACTCATAAATGCAAATGCTAACCTATAAATCTTTCCTTTTACAGTACTGTAATAACATTCTATCTATTTAGCCTAGTACAATACCATCACAATAGCTTTTTCATTGTGCTGCATTCATATTAGACTAATATAATGAGATGCTACCACAATACCATGAAATAAAAAGATGTTCTTGACGTATTTCCAAAACATTTGAACACTGTTTCCAAATCGACCTTGTGAATAAATTAAATAATAGCTTGCAAAAACGTCCTCTAGCATTTTCAGAATGTATGCAAATGAAAGCTCGAATGTTTACATGTTTCTTACAGTGTCTGGGATTATACAGCGTATTTGCGCACATGAGTGTTGTCTCTGGGTGTATTTGTCATTTGTGTTCAGTGGCTTGCACAGAATTCTAGCATGATTTGCCCTTCAAGTTGTCCAATTCTTCCTCCTCTCCCTGATGACCTGCATATTAAACTTCTCCTCTGTAAGACTTCAGATTTCAGTGGCCCTTTCCATTTGTCATATGCATTATAGTCACTCAGAAACCTTTCAATACTGTTTCTTCAGTACCTACCCTGATGCAGTTCTCCTCTGAAATGTTTGGTGTCTTTAAGTGCAGATTTCTAAAGGATGCCTTCTTCAAAGGATCTATATACATATGTATAAAAAATACATATACATACACATCCTTAGCAGTCCTACATTGCAGAGTTGGTTTAGAATAGGGGGGAGAGACTGAAAATTTGATTGAAATCCAAAGGACCAATTTTCCTGGAAGATATTTTGATAATCACTCATTTATTTATTTATTTATTTTTATTTAAATGCTAATATTGCAACAAATTGAAAGGCCAAAGTGTGGTGTTGTGTTTTTTTTTTTTTTTTTTTTTTTTTTTTTTTTTTTTTTTTTTTTCACCTGGGAGTGATTGTTTGCTGCTTGTCAGTAGCTAATCTTCCATTATTGGTAGACCCATAAATACATTCTCCTGGTGATGTTCCCCTCTCTCATTTAGAAATTGCCCAATCATGACATGGTGTAGAGTAAAAATGAACTTGCTTTTTACCATGATCTTTCCCATGTCCGTAGATTTCATTTATGGATGATCAGGGATGCATAGATCACGTGCTATAGGGTGCAATATATATTTGTGGTTGATAAAGCCTGAGAAGTCATTATGACAATGGTGTCTGTTGTCCTATATAACATGGACTGAAGAATTTCATCCAGCCATTTATGCTTCAAACACACAACCTTTGGCTGACCTGCACTGTGTTTTTTTAGAAGATATCTCCTGATTGTAATAACTTCTGTTTCAAAAGTGAATCCCTCTAAATGGAAGGATCTTGTAGGAAGGCTCAAAAGACTTCTTCCATTGAGACACTAGCACATCTTTTCAATACTTCCATTGAGGCATCTAATCCAAACCTCAATGATTTATCTTTCCTGACTTTATTTGGCCTCAAAAAAGCTAGTTTAAAGTAATGGATTGTTAATTTCAACCAGTCTGTTCTTCTAATAAAAAATCACTGCAGACAGAGACATAGTTGTCTTTCCCCAGGACAGACTAGCATCATTTCTCTGAGTTGCTGTTGGCTAGCAATAACAGGTGGGTTGCCTCTAAATGCTCCTTTTGATAGATGCTCTTTTACTTGACCTTTCTGAAGAGGAAATGGTGCATATGTTTATGAGAAACACTCTGACACTGTTTCATGGGAGAACGTGCATTGTTTGTACAATGACAATGGGAAATTTTCCACTAAGCACTTTGCCAAAAAGTAATTATTATGGTTGGCTGTATGTCTTGTTTGCCTCTTTTTCCAACACCGTGGAAATTTTCATCTTCCTGATGGTCACATCCATAGCAGAAACTGGAAAAATCTTGTATCATTTTAGACAGCCTACTGCTTGAAACATGTAATAATGCACACCTAAGGAAGCACATACTGCATATGCATTTAGAGTTGAAAAAAAAACAAACCCAAAATCAAAACGAAACAAAAAAAACCTCCAACCCAAAAACCCTGGCCCAAAACAGTCAGTCATACGATTAAAAGAAAATTGTGTGGTTTTGGATTCTGACTTTCTGTACACTTGCATTTTACACAAAATGAAATCAGTCGGTAAGTGCCTGTTCTGTCTTTTCTCCTGCCACAGGTGCAACTGAGATCTATTGGTGGGAATGCAGACCTGAAGTATGGAGACCTTCAGTTAATTTCTGATTTGCATTATAACCTTGTGTAAATCACTTCTCTGCTCTCCCTGAGTTGTAAGAGAAGGATGCTTAAATAGAACACTTTAAAATTAATGGTATGAAGGCACTACATATACCTTTATTATTATTGTTTATTATAAGATTGAGGAAAATCCATGAGATTTAGTTTAGCTATTGTATTTGAAAAAGGGAGTTGCAAGCCACTTTATTTGCAGCCAATATAACTGCCCGACTGGACAGCTGCTAAAAAGGGTCTGCTCTTGGAATGTCATTCTTGAGTCCAGTGACAACAATTGGTTCGCCTGGACACCTGCTGTCTTTTTCTTCTCCTCCCTGCAATTTCTGTTTGGGATCCATACAATCCAAAGATAACTCTCTGTTTTTCCTCTGTTTAGCAATTTGTCACGCACCAATGCATTAATTACAGAAACAATGGACAGTAAGATTAGATTGATTGTATCATGGCAAGAAATGCAGGGTGGAGAATACCAGTGTTGTGTCTGCAGCAACAGTAGAGGAGAGACTGAAGAGCTGATCCAGCAGCAAGATAGAGATGTAGCAAAGGGGAGATGATAACAAGACCTCAGTCTTACTACTTGGTCCTTGCAGTATGATGGACGACTCTGTGCAAACAAACTTTCCTGGATATCAGTGATGCTGAAGTCAATTGCACTGGGCCACCCACACACATGCAAAGTGTAGAGAGGGGCTGCCAGTAGGTAATAGAGGTGATAATGCACGATATATGGCTTGACAGTACTAAGGCAATCATGATGTGAGTAGCAATTCAGCTTATTTATTGCTCTCTGCCTTGCAATGAGAAGGACTCATTCCCTGAAAAAGGGCACCCTAAAGCAAGAACATGTTGCCCAGTAAATGCATTCTTAAACAAGTGCCTATATATGTAAAGAAAGCAGCAATTAGCATCATACGCTCCAGACCATTTTGTCCTGTGCACCGAAACTTCTTTCTCACAGTAAAATCTCCTTACTAGAGTTTCCTCTCAGACAGGGACAATACTCTTTATTCATAGAAACAGCCAGGCCTCTGATTTCTGCTTACCCTGCAGACCCTGATCTGAGATTAATGTAGACTGTAAGATTCCTTTCAAAGGGCTGGCTTCCCATTTGAAGAAATTATGCCCCCTTATCATTGATCCAGACCAGATTGGTTTTATTAAAAACAGAAGTTACTCCCACGACATGTGGCAATTATTTAGCACTATGCATTTTTCCTGTAAATACCATGAAGAGCTGTTAGCCATCAGTCTGCACATGAAAAATGCTGGAGATGCTGCAAAAAAATAATAAAAAAGCTGGTTTTAATGTAATATCTTGAAGTCCTTCAAGTTTGAGAGGATTTTTATGTAATGGTTAAAAGAAAACCTATATGATCTCTCTTCTTCCTCCATGTATACTAACATTTATTCGCATTACAGTAGCATCTGGCAGTCCCAACTGACTTCAGCACCCCAGTGAGCCAGACATGGCATACACATAATAAAAGACAGTCCTGGGCTCAAAGAGTGTAAGAGCAAATCTTTGCTCAGTGAAGCTAATGGCAAAACTCCCATAAATCAGTGGGGCTGGGATTCAAACTTGCAGCCAATTTAGACAAGACAGACAAAAAAGGTGGATGGGAAAAACCGAGACCTGCAGAGATCTGAATCTGAGACCTGCACTGAATCATCTATATCAAAACATAGCAGTAACAGAAGAGCAACCATTCCTCAGCAGAAGAACAACCTTTCAAGTATCCCGTCTCTGGCAGGGGCAGTAATGAAAGCATAGGAAAACATAGGGAAAAAAGCGCCTATTGAAGAGATCTTTTCTTGGTAACATCCTTTCAGCTTCTGTACTGAGATTTGATGAAGTTTGAAAACCTTTGGGTCATTCAGACCATGATGTTTAAAGGATAGCCTCTCTGCATGAGTCAGGCCCTCTCTGGACCTGCAATACACCTCTGTCCTAAGCACCTTCCATAGGCGAACTTTGGCTCCTCCACTGAGAAGCAGAGCTTAAATGTGCACAAGGTCAGACGAGAATTGGTGAACTAGGCTGGAACTGAACTGCCTGCATTGTAGGAATAATTCTGTCCCTTCATCAAAAAGGCCTCTTTTCTTTCATCTCTGTTTCCAAAGCAATACTGGCAAATAAGATACAGCTCTGTTACATCCTTTTAATGGTAGAACCTCCTGAATGGGCTTAAAGACACAGTGTTTTCAATTCCTCAGCACATCTCACATCAACAGTTGTTTACAGGTGGGGCCAGGCACACAGAAATTAACCATTTGGATAAAAGTAGTCTTACCAAACTATTTGCATCAACACTTTTGACAATAGCATTATCTTCTTTCCAGCTTTCCAAACACCTAATGAGTTTAATTCTATGGAACACTGTCTCATTGTGGAGCAGACTATCACAGAACACATTTTGTTTTCTTCTGCACACACCTCTGATCTTACACTATCCCATGCCACGGTTGTTATTACTTGGTTCCAGCTACCTATGTAGGCTACATTGCACTAGAAATTTGTATGTCATGGGAAGCCAAATGTGAAACAACAGATTCACACGGCATGATGGTGGTAGGTCTAGGGGTAATTTGAGTATCTCTGAGCTTTAATCCAGCATTTTGTCCACAAGAAACTATTTCACTTTGTGTTCTTCTCTGCTTTTCTTGGTCCTTCACCAAGTAAACAGAGTGAAAGGAATGTACTCTTACTGAGATGGAGGCACCATTTTGTCTAGTTAGTATTGTTATCCAATGTATGCTAGCTGGGTTATATTAGTGACAGAATATTAGAATCATAAAATAGTTTGAGTTGGAAGGGGCCTTAAAGATCATTTAATTCGAGTCCCCCTGCTACGGGCAGGGACACTTTTCACTAGACCAGGTTGCTCAGAGCCCCATCCAATCTTTGAACAATTCAAGGATAGGGCATCCACTACTTCTCTGGGCAACCTGCCTCAGCACCTGCACAGTAAAGAATTTCCTCCTAATATCTTAACTAAACCTACTCTCTTTTAGTTTAAAGCCATTTCCCCTTGTTTTGTCAACACATTCCCTTGTAAAAAGTTTCTCTCTGTCTTTCTTGTAGGCTTCTTTCAGGTACTGCAAGGCCACAGGTCACCCCTGCTCTTTTCCAGGCTGAACAATTCCAATTCTCTCAACTTTTCCTCATAGGAGGGGTGCTCAATCTCTCTAATACTCTTGGTGGCCTCCTCTGGACTGTGTCCAACAGGTTGATGCCCTTCCTGTGCTGGGAACCCCACAGCTGAATGCAGTACTCCATGTGGGGTAGGTGAACATTCCAGGGAGTATTATCTCAGAGTATTTTTTGTTTTCATTTCCTTAAGCACAATGCCAATTTCATAAATTGAGATTAGGTTTTACCAAGGTCTAGAGCTGCCTCTTTAAAGCCCAGGGAGGAAAGATAAGGTATCAGTTTTCATATTTGGGGATTTGCCTTCCACAAAATTATTTAAAACACATACTTTTATATTTATGCATAATTTGAGGCCATTTGATCAGACGTAGGAAATTGGGCTAACCTTCATGATCAGCTTCATGTTTGATATGAATATTCCTAAAATATATGTCTTGCCGTCCATCCAGTAACCATATATCCTTTAAACCACCCAGTCTCCTTTTTACTTGCCTTATTAAAATTCACTCTTACCCCTTCTTGAATCAAGTGCCCAGGTAGTTTCCCGTTGCAGAAAAAAGTTGCTATGCTCAGAGTTGATATTGTTTTACCGTGCTACACGTAAAATAGTATCACGCACACACACACACACACACACGCACACGCACACACACACACATATATAGATATGGAAGTACAATAAATGAGATCTTCTGTAGACTTATGGCAGAGATGGGCTAATGTCACATAGAGCATTTGGTACTATGTTTTTATATGACTGAGTTTGCTGATATTTCTATTGAATGACCCATCCTATTTAGCTATATGACACTTAATAATCTTACTGCTTGCAAAAATGTCAGAAGATTCTGTTAATGGTAGAGCAGTACCACACTGTAAGTTTGAGTCAGTTCATTTGCTCACAATCCCTGCAGCACACTTTCATCCAGACACTGCCCATTATGTATAATCATCTGGGAGTAAAGAAGGCTCAGTGAAATATTTGGCATAGTGTAATGGAAAGTGAGAATCATATGGATACATTGCTAAAATACTCATGTACTTGGACTGAATATGGAAAACTGGCCAGCATCAGAGTAGAACTATAACCAGCAACTTATACTTGGCTACTATTTCTTACTTACACTGAGAGGGAAGACCTAGTTTAAACTGTGTTTCTGTCCTCATTAATGCCAGACGTGCACACCTGGATCATCCTCTATACAAAACATGAACTGGCTCAGGTATGAGAGTTTGACAGTATTTATGTCAAATTAATCAGAGTACACAGTGTAGTGTTTTTCCTGGCCTGATGACGGCTGCAGGAAGAGAGATGATAGCTGATCCAGCATAAAATCATGTTTTTCAAATATATCAAACAAGTATGAGTTGGTCAAATGAGTTTGTACTGGTTCTGCATTTTGCCTCAAGAGGTAATAACATTTTTGATCTGTTAAGTATGCCCCTAAAACTGTTTTTTCTGTCTATCCAACTGTGCTTTACAAAAAAATAGACTTTTCCATTTGTACCTTGTGTATACAGAATTGGAGTTGTGCACAAAAGAATATATGTTTTCTGCCTTGTAAATAAATGCAACCCCAAAACCAACCTCATCTATGGAAAATTTTATATAAAAAAGGTAATTATTTTTATTCATGCATTTGAAGTTTCCTCCTATATTTACCTACTGTAGTCAAGTGGAAAAAGGAATGATGGGAGAAACAATCATAGATAATTGAACAAATGTAGTCTGTATTTCAATATATAGGAAGATAAAATCCTTTGACCTGTAAACTTCCCTCTGCTTTGCACACTGTAACAGGTTCTCCCACAACCCTTTCCTTTTATTTTTCTCTGTTGAACAAAAACCATCACAATCTGTCATTGATTAGCCAGTTGGTCACTGACAAACAGACTTGACAACTGTTTTTTTTATCTTTTTACTTCACTGGAGGCATCATTTGAATTTACTCTACCTACTGATTTTCATGAGTGCATTGAGATTTTACTGTTTTATGATTTTTCATGTGGTTGAAATTGGTGAATGGATTTATTCAAGGGAAAAAGTATTCAAGGGTGGGGACAGCTAGCCAGGCTGCCCACACAATCACATCAATCTTCTTTCTTCAAGGAAACAAGACTTACAAAAAAGAGAAAGATGTTACAGTGGCTAGCATAATCACTCAACTTCTGAGTGGAATGAGTTCAATAAATAACTTCTATGACCCTGGAATTCACAGAGGTACTTAGCAAAGTATTTTTCACATAAGTTTTGATGTCAAATTCCAGGACACAAATTCACAAACCTGCACTATACAGCTTTTGAAAAGATTCAGGTACCTCAGGACTGGACTTCGTAACCACTTACAGACTCGGGGTCTAACTAGAAATGTAACAGAGATATTTGATTTAGAACTTCAGCCACTGCAGTCTTCCTGTGTGCTCAGGAGAAAGGCAGGTGCAGCTGTAAAAAGCAGTTTACCTTGTAGTCGAACGAAAGTTGAATTTTTACATGAAGACAGACAGCTTTCTTCATCAGTTATGTGAGAAACCTAGAATGACTTTCCTTCGAACAATCAGTTAATTGATAAGATGGAGCCACCCTCTAATGGGACAGGAGAAAACAGCAAAAGCATAGACTCACAAAGTAGAAAATAGTGGCAGACAATTTGAAATCCCACCTATCTCCTCAAGTTTTCTATCAACCTTGCAAGTCCACCCTCCATGAGGCTGGGATCTGTGGAGCAGTGCTCTTTCCTGCCCTTCCCTTCATTGTGAATGAAAGGTTTGCTGTCATCTTTTCAATCTGATTTGGGAGTGGTGATAACTTAACGGGCTTAGAGTAATTGCTGCTGAGCAATGGAGTCTAGAGCGTTTGTGTCCTGAGGAAATTCAGCCTCAAACCTCCCATCCAAATGCCATGTTTCTGTACCAAAAAACACTCCTTTATGAAGCTCTCTTGATTAAGCTTTTCCAACACGATGTGTGAGGCATATTCACATAACACACTGGGGCCCTGGAATCTGAGTTACAAGGTGATCCTTAAGGAACTGAACTATGTTGAGATTTTACATATGCCTGACATAATACTTCATCTGAGTCTTATAATATAATCTGATATGAGAGTCAAAAAGATAAAATATTAACACTCTCTCCTATTGCAATTCTTTAAAGTGACTTAAAACTTTCTCTTGATTAATCCCATTTGTAAGGCTTGTAGAGTTGGGAGAGTAAGGAAGGAGGACAAAATGTAAAGTGGGACTATGGAAGCAAACCTTTGTGCTATTTCCTTGTTTTATTTTTTCCAGATTTACCTTTTGATTTGAAGGCATGTGCAACACTGATTAGACTCACTTGTCATTTACTCTCATGAAAAACGTACTTAAGCAGAGTTATAACAGAGCTATATGTCTTGGGGAAGGCAGAAGATTATATACATACTGATATTTGGAGGTGGGGCATTAGGCTGAGCTTCCTCTTCAATAGTGATTCAGAGATGCAAAAAACCCCCTCAACAATGATACACTGCTCATAAGTCTTATTTATCTTTTCCACATAATTATCTTTTTTCTCTTTCAACAAGAATTAAAAGTGCTCTCTTTTTTTTGTCTTCTACTCCTGTCAGTTTGAGTTGTTGAAAGGTGCCAGATTGACTGTGTTGGAGTTTAAAATCCTTTAATTACTCACCAGACAGGTTATGTGTGGACAGCAGAAGTGTAAGCTTCCTCATGCCATCCTGATGGTGAATGCAACCAAACTCCCAGGGCTTGAGAGAGAGTCTTCCAGTCTTGCTAAGTGAATAAAAAATGCAAGACTGCACCTACTGAAAACTGACATTGCTCCAAAAATCTGAGCAGCTTTAAGCTCTGTATCATTGATTTGATCTTGCTATTCGGGGGAAGAAATAATCAGTGGAAATTAGCACTCTGTAAAAATGATTGGTTATTTGCAAGTAGAAAACTGACTGATACCACTTAACTGCATTAGGTTGCAGATAGTCTTACTGCATTCGCTTAAATATTAATGCAGCATGTCTAACATTTGAATTTGAAGTACCTTCCATCTTTTTATCAGTCAGTAAAATAGTACTCCCTTAAATTTTTCTTATATATATTCCCACTTTAGTTAAACCTAAATCCTCTAGTTCTGGTCTCTTCAACAAGCTCAAATAGATCATCAAGCTTAATTTTGTAATAATCTTCAGCTAGTTTAAATACCTCAGTCATGTCACCTCTTAATCATCTTTATTATTCTCCCAAGACTAAATAATTCTCTCCTCATCTGCAAATTCTTCCATTCTGTTTATCACCTCAGTTTCTCTGCATTCTGTCTTAGTTTCTGTTTTCTTTTATATACATTGACCCTATCTAATGAGCATGGGCCAAGTTTTAATCTCAGTCATGGCACTGCAAACCCAGAGTAAGTAACTTTGGTGACTCAGGTTTTGATTTGGTGTCAATGGATTTACTTCAGATTTACTCTGCTATAACGAAGCTCACAATCTTGCATTCTGGTGTTTAAAACTCAAATCTCAAAATACCCTTGTGTTTTTTTATTAACTTTCTTTTGAGTCCAATTATCATTCTCTTAACCTCCTTAAAAAAAAAAAAAATCATATGGAAAATTTAAGTGGAGGTGCCATTCTGCCTTATTTGATGCTTATTCAGTTCTAGAAGTCTGTTCTGGCAAATGACCACCTGAAGTCAAGCATCTTATATGGAAGTTATTGCTTTTTTGTGTTTCCAAGTGTGTCATTCCCAGTTTACAGAATTAATTCCTGGGAATAAAGGATCATCACAAATTCTGATACCTCCACTTTTATGTACACAGATTTTCTGGGACTTGCTTCCTTACATGTAGATGTACATTAGCCCACTTTCTTCCAGAATGGTCCAAACTTGAGAAAGAATCCAGGACAGATTTGTTCTCATATGACATTCAGATGTACTGGCAAGTGAGTTTAGAAACTAGAGACTAGAATAGACTGGTAAGATATCTCATTTTTGAAGACTACAGCTGTGCTAGGACTTTTTTTCCTCTTTTCTTTGTGTTCTGCTTTTCCTAATTTGTGATTCAAGTTCAATGTAAAAATGAAGAACCTGTTTTCAGTCCATCCTTTTTTAAAAACCATATCTACTATGCAAATCACCATAGCCTCAACAGAGGGGTGAGGTGACTTTAGCATGTTTATATGATCATTTTTTAGATGGGAAAGGAATTTGAAGAAAATTTAAACAGTGATGAGCGCCGAGTTTCTTTCCCAAGCAGATTCACAACATTAAAAACAGAAGAGCAATTCTTCTTATGCAAGAAAATTATTCATTTTCTGGAAGGTTTAAGAAGAGGCAATTTTTAAAATATTATGGAGTTTTTCAATGTTGTCTTCCTATCTAACTCTTTGATGGTACCAGTCTGTCGAAAGAGCTCCCTGATGTGTTTGACAGTTCTACTTTTTTACTTTCTGCTGAGTTCCTCCTATCCAATAAGAAGTTGAGAATTTGCTTCATCTCAGTTTGTGCCCTAAAAATAAGCAGAGTGTTTCATTCACAATTCTGTGTGTTGAGATAGAGCATAACCTCTGGAAGAAGTTCAGAATAAAACCGGTAACTTCTTATACTAACATTGTAGGAGTCCTCATAAGCCTGGAGATTTATAAGAGAGACACAGAGCTTGTGAGGTCCTCAAAAAGCTCATGATTTAGTTATGCAATTCCTTTACAAATGGCTGAAATGGATTCAAGCAGTTCTTCCTCCATTGTCTCCAGATGATTTACTATTGCCCCTCTCAAACCTTACCTCTTAGGGGACAGGGCTGGGAAAGCCTGTGGAAAGGGCCTCACTGACCTGAAGGCAAAAACAACTGTGCTAACATGCGCTACTACCTGAGCCACATTCACAGATTTGGGTGCTGACAAATCCATGATGTGATGGTCTGTTCCATCAAGGAAATAGAGCACTCACTGGCAGCTCATGAGAATTATTGCACTGCTGGGATTGACAGTGCTCACAAGAAGAAAGGTCCTGCTGCTTCATTCTGTAGAAACCTTCTTATGAAATCAGGTCTTTCCAGGTATGGCTAATTTTCTGTCTCTATGTTCTTTCACCTCAGAGAGCCACAAAGTGTTTTACATACTGAAAGGAGTCACTTTGCCAATCTATTGGTAAGGAGAATCATGGCAACTCACTAAAAATGCACAGTAATGTAGCACAACACCTTCTGTCTTCAGATGAAAAAAAAATCATAGATCCAATTGAAGCTTCTGGGAGTTTTTTTTTTAAGTAGGGAGAATGCAATTACTCAAACTTCATCACTGTTCTACCCAATGATTTTTAATTACCTTACTTTTATGTCTCTTGTGCAACCACTCATGTCTTGGATCATAGACTCTCCTTTTCTGCTGAGTAAGAGGACAAACTGTTGAAGGTACAACCAATTCTGCAGGTCCCTTTTAGCTGGGTCTGAGCAGGTCATTATCTCAACCTGTCCATCCTCTGATCACCCACCTAAAAATGGCAAATGACACTGCCCCATGTTACAGCTGGGAAACTTGAGCATTCAGTGAATTGTCAAAAGTTATCAGGAAAACTAAGGCAGAGCATGCACTCTGTTTCTTTTCTTGAAATCTTTGACAATGCTGCTAACCCTCATTTATTCTTTCTCTCTGAATCACTAAAACAGCTTCTGTTACATTTTTCTGTGAAGTCAGTTATGTGTATACATTTTATTCTCATGTATATGTTATAAAATCTGAAGCCTCAGACTTAGACAACCAGATATAATTAGTAGATTCCTTAAGAAGCTATGTTTAAGAATCCAAAATTTAACATGAGAGAAAATTTGATTCTGTTTCAAGAATAGTTTTATACCTTTTTTTATCTAGCACATTCAATTGCTACATGTGATTTACACTCCATTACATGGAAAAGGAATATGTACCATTTTTTTTTCATAAATGTTTCACTGCTTGTGTTAATTTTAGATTGATGATGGCCCCTGAACACAGAGAATACTTCTGTTTTACAGAAGTCAGGAAACTTAACATATACTTTGCTCTTCCCTCCTTGTGGGTGTGTTCTGAGCTGCCCTTTATTTGACTTTTATTGAGATGCTGATGGTATTTGTCATTCTGTAGAAAAATTAGACATTCATCACTGTACTGCATGAGGCTTTCTCCATATACACTGACTTCATCAGAGTTTTGTTCCTCTTGTATATAGGTATCTATTTGATGTCTTCAAAAAAACAAAGGAGAAACAGAGAAACTCAGTCTATATACCCTTGAAATGCATTAGGAAGGAAAGTTGCTTAAAGAAAATGACTGTGATGTGGTCATAAATATATATATATAAACAAAAACCCAACCAACCAAAAAAAACAAAACCCCAAACAACACAACATCTCCGCCCTAAAAAAGCAAAACCAAACAGCCCAAAGCCTCCCAAAACCCCCCACAACTTAAAACCCAAACCAAAACCCAAAAATCTCAGAGAAATGCTGTGACACTCATTTTGCAGGAACACTGTGCAATAACATCTGAAACATTTCTCCAGGTCATTACATACGATAAAGAGGACTTAGCTTTGAGTAGCCTGAACTATAGAGTACTTACATGTTTCACAAAGTACAACAGCAGTTAAAGTGCAAAGGAGCACGTTAGTAAGGGGATATCCTTTGGTTACATGTACCTGCGAGTTCATATGGAAAGATGTTTGAAAGGTCAGGATGCCTACAGACCTCGTGCAGGTCTGACCAGCTGTGCCTCAACTCTTCAGCCTTTAGCTGAGACAGGCAGTTCTGAAGGGATGTTGGGAAGTTAGAATGTCAAAGCACAAGAGTGAGGCATTGAGGTGAGGGGTCATGCACATACCTAAGATGGATATCTAGAAAGATAAATTTTCAGTATGGCTACCGTTTTTCATAGGGCTATTCAGAATGCCCAACCATGAAATAAAAGTGTGTTAAATCTTTTCTGTCTGGGTTGTCATCAATTATTGTGAGAATATTTCCCCAGGGTTATATCACTTCCAATATTATACCTTCTATCAGGCCCATATTCCAACTCCTCTAACAAAAGCTACATTTGGAAGAACCTTTGAGAGTCTCAGAGTTTTGGATTTGCAGTCCTGTAACTTGCAGAAGAAGCAAACAATGCATATAGTAATACTTATCATAATAACACAGCTTGTAATTTTTCAATAAAATGTTTTCTACTGTGCTATCCAAGATGGGCTGTATTGCAGGACTTCTGATCAGAGGAGGACAAGAAGAATAGAGAGTTACTAAAACAACTTTGCTGACCAGCCAAAAGGATGACTACCCAGAGGGAAGAGGGGTGGATTGGAGACGAAGGGTGGAGAACAGAGATTCTACAATGGTAATAATGCTGTCAGAACCCTTCATTGGCAGCCAAATAACAAAGAATTTTGTGATCTTCTGTCACTTGCATAAAGAGAAGCACATGTACAGAGTGACAGCAGCTTGGGCCTAAGGTTCTCATGTCCCTCTTGCATTAACAGGCAATGGACACCACATTCTTCCTTGGCTATTGTTTTTAATAAAGTCTTATGCCATACTGTTTACATCTGATGCCTTTTCAGCACAGACTGTTCTTTTCGTCTTAAAACATCCCCTTATTTCATGTTCTTTTGTTACATGATGAGTGGAGACATGTAATACAGACTTTTCATTTCATCCATCTTTATAGCTGTATTCAGTAACCAAGCTTGATTATTAAATTTGAGCCTTATTCTGCATCAATCTACTCCTGTGCTATGTTCTCAGGCCAAGTTGTCTAAGCAGACCATAAACCAGATGTGATTCTTAACTTTTTCAGGACTTAATTTTGCCACTTGGTTTGGATCACAGAGGAGTTTTTAGCCTGCAGTCTTTGATGCCTTATGTTTGCCTTCATAAAAATTATATAGAAAGTTATAAAAGAGTGATAAGGCCTTCCAGTTTTACCACCAAATAGAAAAGTTGTCCACACAAAGAATTTATAACCATCTTGTAGCAATTTCTAGGATCTAAAATAATTTTAGATGATTATGCATTAGAGATGTTGAAAAGAATGCAAACCTACCAGTTTCTATGCAAGAATCATGAGAACCAACCCTGTTTCCCACTTTTATACGCCAAAGGCCTCTCTTCAAACCTCACTTACATGCTGAGATACATTGACTTCAATAGGACAACTTACATGAGTAGGAAAGATTTGAATGAATGAGGGTTTCAGGCATGGGATATAAGATCAAGAAGCATGAAAGCCTTTTAGTTAATTCACTTCAGCATCACTAATACTGAGTGACTGAAAAACTTTAGTTATGATTAATGACATTGGGATTTTTTTTCAAAAGATAAAGACAAGATTCTTTGTAAGTCTTTTTGCCTGTTTTTAAAATGTGATAGAGCCATTTAAAACATCTTTAAAAAATATTACTCATCTAAAAAAGCTTGCATATTCAAAAAAAAAAATAAAATTGGCTAGAGGCGAATTTAAGCCAAGCTTTCTAGTCACTGAGTGCTGTATTGGAGGTTTCCTTTTGGAAATGAGTATACTCAAAACCATGAATGCTTCTAAAATATTTTGTGTATATTAATTTTGTGACAAGACAAAAATTTTATTATGCTTTATCCTGTAAGGGTTAGCAAAAATATAGTTTGTAGAAAAATGCAACAATTTTAAAAGGAAAACTTAGAAACATTTTTACTGTCAAGGATTAGAGCAACAAATAGCCTCATACTAGGCATCTGCACTATCCCCCGTATTTCACTAATATCCTTTTGGTAGGCAATATAATTTTTGTCTCAACAATTCAAACCCACCCAAATGTGAACATATGTTAAGAAACACTGATGCACAGAAGGAAAAATTACACTAACCTCTACCTTAGATATGCTAGTGCTTTCACTTGATAGTTTGCATATAGTTTACTCATAGTAATAAACTCTTTGGTCAATGAATGCTCTTGCAACATCCTGCGATTAAGAGAACGGTTTCATGCACTTAATAATAGATAAGCAATGAAAATAATAAGGCAATTTACAAACACTAAAACAAAAAGATGCATTTCCTCACATATGTACAGTGTGTTCTGATCCATTTATGCTTCTGCTGAGTTCTGCTGAAGCATGAAAAAGGTTGTAAATCATATTTGACATATATCCCATGGGTCAGCCACCACTCTTCTAAGATAGCTGAATGGAATGGGAATAACCATTTTTAGAGGCAGAATATGAAAAAGAAACTACGATGTACTGTATAAGGCTGAAAACCACTTAAAAATGATCGGCAGCTTAAACTCAGTTGCTTACACTTCTTTTTTCAGTCCAAGTAAGGAAACAGTAGAACAGAATGGCAAAATTGCAATCCTTCATGAATATTTTTCATGAACTTGCCGTGGGACAGAGGGGTCAGAGACTGCTTCAGGAGCGCAGGGAAGATGTCGGGGTATTCACTGGAATGGTGATCTGAGAGCAAGGCAAGTGGTCCCATCAGTTCTTATTTTTGTGGACCAAACAACATCTT
Organism: Xenops minutus; assembly: GCA_035221455.1. Classification (NCBI taxonomy): domain Eukaryota; kingdom Metazoa; phylum Chordata; class Aves; order Passeriformes; family Furnariidae; genus Xenops; species Xenops minutus. Next base: position 50,564,517 of record JAWWEE010000158.1, on the reverse strand, counting down.
TAGCCATTTAAAGTTCAGGACCCTCCATTGCTCACAGCATGTCAGTACAGAGATTTTATATGTTCATGTGAACAAAAGCCCTTTGAGGGCTTTGTAGAAAAGGTGAGACATAGCTGCTAATCAATTCTATTTCTGTGGTATTTGCTTTATGAATTTACTAATGCAGACCCAGTTCTGCCCCTAATGAAGATGATAATCTAGTTCAGTGGGGCTAAGATCAAGCCATGAAACTATTTGGTATATGACCCTCTCAACCCCATAAGCATACGACGAAGATGCCCTCACGTACTCAGGCAGAAATGTTATGACATCCAGTGTGTCTGCAAATGGAATGGCTGTGTTTGCACCTGCTCTTTTGTCTAGGCTGCCTTTTCCTATTTCAATCAAGTTCCACCCATGTCCTCTCTTTTTGCTGTCTCTTAGGCATTTTCTATAACCAAGAGAAAAGAGCAGCCCGATGCTTTTAAGCAGAGATGTAAATTGGTATTTGTTGAAGTGGTCGAAAGTGATGACAGCAAAAAAAGGCAACTCCCACTGCTTGCAAAACTCATCCACCCTCTCCTGCTGTCCAGACTGGCACTGCCCATGCCAGAAGCAAGTAACACAAGTTTCTGTGAGATGCAACATCTATCCCATGTTGCCTTCACATATTGTTCCCCCTCAAACAGTAGTATCAGAAAATAACAGATACTTGCATGCATGCATGCATGCTTGCACATATGTGTGTGTGTAACCGTGTACATGTATATTAATGCATTAACTCATTTGTAGATGCAGAGCAATCAGCGATGTCATGACATCATGGGGGCCTGTAATTGCACATCAATCTGGACTCTTTGCCTTGATCTGCAGGCTCACATTACTGGCAATAACATTTCTGGTGTAATCATGCATATACTTCGTATTCCTCTGGCCAGGATGAAGCTGTACGAGCTAATGTATTCTGAGTCAGACCAACTGCCGCTCATGAAGGGAAAAAAAGACTTGCTTGAGTAACCGTAATAATTGGAAAATTATTTTGATAGCCTGAAACAATCTAATATATTACAGAATTTTATTAAAATAATATCAAATCAAATTAACTGCTATTCCATAATGAATTAGGTAACAAGGTAGGCAGATATTAATCGGCCTTGGCTCCCAGGCAGGGGAGCCAGGAATTTATTAGCTCTCGCGGCTTGTGTGAGGGTGAAGACAGAAATCAGTATCACAGGCTGCAAGGGAAGCCCCTGAGACAGCTGAGCTTTTACTTTTTTCTCACTTTCACTTTATAATCCATCATTAAACACTTGTATTTCTTTTATGTGGGGTCTTATGAAATTTTTAATTTTTTAATTGCTTTGTGATTTAATAATGAGGATTTTTTGTGCATGTGTGTGTTTGTGCATAGCATGTGTAACTCAGCTACTGATAATTAGAATTAACTCACCTCTGTCCACTTATGGCTAAACTATATGAAAGAAAAAAGTAATTTTACAACTTGTCTATTTACCAGCAGAGAGATTGCCAAGTTCATAGGCATCATGGCATCAGTAATGTTTTAATCAGCTATGAGACCTGTCTTATCCTATCCTATCCTATCCTATCCTATCCTATCCTATCCTATCCTATCCTATCCTATCCTATCCTATCCTAAAGGAGGAATGGAGGAACAGTGGGCAAAGAGCATGGAATAAGAGGTAAAATGGGGTGTAGAGTCCTCCAGCAAGATACTAGCAATAGGTAGCGCTATGTACTTAGGAAATTATGAGGGTATACTTTGTCCATTATTTGTTGCTGGCTTCAGAATTTGCTATGAACAGCACTGAGTTTATTTCATGCTGCCTTGTGCGGTCTATCACTAATTCCTGGCTGGGTGATGGTCCTAGCAACTGCATGAGCAGCAGAGAGTGCAAACTTGTCTTTTTGTGCTAGGTTTCTGTTTGTATGGAGAGATAGATCCCCCTTACTCTGAACTATGACAGGTGAAGTTATAGATAAAGCCAGTACTGGCAAGAAAGAAGACACTTATTTGATTCAAAAAATCTCATGAGAAAAACAACTTTTGGAGCTGGAGCTTATTAAGTCATGACAGTAAATGAATCTGGAGTGGTGTGTTCTTGGGGGGCTGACTGGTTTGGGTGGTTGATTGAAAAACAGCAATGGATACAATAACAGAGATAACAGCAGCAGGTAAATTGAGTAAGAGAAAACTGTCAGCAGAGCCAGATCTCTGTTTCCTTGAAATAAGCTGATTTGAAGTCCCAGATTTTGAAAATAGGTGAGGAAATTAAGGCGAGAGGAGACAATTTTGTTTATGAAATATCCTCCAGATATCTGAAAAAAAGCTGGAGGAGCATATCTGTCTCTGTATCCGGTCCCAGAAGGGAACTGAGGCTTGTTCATGGGACATCTCAGCAAAAAGGAGGATACGAAGATCATTTTGCACTTCCACTCAACATTTAAAAAAAATATCTCCAGTTTGGTTTTCATATATGTAGAGGCAAAAAGTGTCTTCCTGATTCCAGAAGTTCTGCATCTGAGCAGGGGCATCTAGGGTAATTTTTTTGATCCTGCTGAAGAGGAAGGAGAAGGTGACACTGGTGCTGTTCTGAAACACAAGCTTGATGTGTCCCACCCATCTTGCTTTCTGCAGTTCATCTTGTAGTTCTGGTTCTGTGTTAACTTTGCTTCGTAAGCAATAGGCATTCCCAGAACTGATATCTTCTGTTCCCTTCTTGGTTTGTGTCTGTGGAAAGGACATCAAAATAGAGAAGGTCAGAAGAACTGAAGCCTCCAGTGCCCTTTCCAGACACAACACGTACTTGATAGTAAAGGGATACATGAGACCTTTGAAATCTGTATTGCAGAGCAGCATCAGACCAATTTATTATACCTCTACCAGGCTTACTGTGCAGACACTGATCAGATGCCTTCAGTTCTTGTATTATTACTGTCATACTTTCTTCTTGATTATCTTCTGCCTTATTTTCCCTCACTTGGCACTTCTGTTTGTACACAGAATCTTGAGCATTTCAGGAAAAGTCAAGGAGACACCAAAGAGGAGAAGCAGCTGACATACCTGTCCTTCTGGTAGGATCTGGGTAATAGAAAGTAACTTTGTGTGCCAGCCATGAACCATTAGACAAGGGCAAAAGTACTCACCTTAGGGATATCTTAGATCCTTTTTCAATCAAAACTTGCATTGTTCTTGGGAGAATAGTATAATGATGGGCAGGAAGGTGCCTAGATGAGGTTGAAATAAAACATGTCCAATTTGGGAAATATAGATGAATGACAGTCTTTTCACAGAGAAGAGAGAAAAAAAGACAATGCATTCCTTAGAGAATTACATTTTTTTGGGGGGGGGTTTAATGATATCACTGCATAGTCCTCTCAGGTCTTTAAACTAAAAGTCCAGCTATTACCCCAGGTCAGAAATCCATTGTTTTCCTGACAAATGCAGGCAGAGTGTTTTACTCCCACAACTGCTTTAGTTCAAATATAAAAGGAGTTCTAAAGGAAACCACCTTTTGGCATTAGAGTTGTCTTTCGACTTTCAGCATATCATAGAAGTGGAGAAATGTGCCTCTTTGATAAAGATGTTCAGTGTGTGCTGTAGTAATGACATTTTATGACAATTCACGCCATGCAATATCTCTGCCTGATGGACTTTCACAATTGTAATTTCTAGATGTGACAATCTACACCTACACAAAGAAGACTGCACAAAGAATGGTTTTCTGCTAGGCTGAGGACATAGTTCCTTAAGTTTTCCTACCCAACTAACTGCATTTTACAAGCCATAGCTCTAAGCTGAGAGCCATGAGGTAAGTATTGCCTGATTCAGAGAGCAGGGCTGATGTGAGGTGCTGGAGGTTGTCCACATATTGAAGCTGATACAGACTCCTGCAGCACGGAGAAACAGGGCTGGGAAAGCTCCAGTGGTAGTCACTGGGATGTCTCCTCCCTCAGTTTGCCCAGAAGCCTCATGTTAGCCCCATTCAACTCTTGGTCATGTAGCAGAAACCTGGAACCTCGAGTGCCACAGAACGCAAAATTGGCACTTGAGGGTTCCCAGTGGTCAGACAGCTCCCTACCTTGTCTTAAAGAAAGATCTAAGAATATTCTAAGGTATTAGTGCTCATACTTTGGAGGTGTGGTAACACATGGGCCTTTTGTTTTTCATATTTTACACATAAAATTGTTCAAATCAAAATTGCAACTTTTGGTCTGATAATTACTTCTAAGGGAATGGGATGTAATTTATATAAGTTCACTAGGCTAGGCAGATAAATAAGCAATCTTGAATTCAGAATGAGAGGAATAAAGGTCAAATGCGTAACAACTGAGTTGCATGTCAGGATGAATTGTCTTTTTGTCTGTATGCTTTTATAGAAACATTTAGTTTTAAAAGTTATAGTATGGTAGTGTTAAATGGAATATTTTTATAAAATACCATACATTGACTGAAATGATGCGCAAGTGGGAATAGTAGGCACTTACTAAAACTGGTTGATGTAGATTTTGTTTTTGCCATCTCCTTCCAAAAGTTAAGAGACAATTTGGGTTTGCCTGCTTTGGGAGCTACACAAAGGTGAGAAGGTTTGTTTCAGCCTGATGGAGATAACAGAAGGCTTCTAAGGGATTAGTGATGGAGGTTTGGGAGGCATCTGCCTGGGGATCTGAATGTGTTAACTCTCCCAGGGCCCACAAAACTGAAGTCTGGACTGGTCTCAAATTATGTTTCACACAATTCTGTTTGAGCTCTCTGTTTCTAACCCCTTTGAGCTCTCTTTGGGATTTAGAGTACATTTAAATGCAATAAAGTCACCAAACTCTACCTAAACAAATTATCTTCTCAATTCCTGCTACTTGCATTCCACTCCTAACATACCTAATTCTGTTTCTTGCATAAAGCATCCAGGTTAAAAATGCAACTTCTACAATAATAAATCTCTCTTTAAATACAACCAGGTTGATGACTGAAGGATAAGGTAAAAAGCAATGAAATCCATTCATATTGGTGTGAAATCTCACCAGTTCCAAAGTTTCTGAAGCTTCTTCCCCTTTGCTGATTATTCATTAGCCCTTTTCGCTACAAGTAATTTCAAGTTGGTTCCTATTAAACAAAATCCAAAGCCACCATTACAGTTAGTAAGCCCTCTGTGAAAACTGAGCCACACAGCACTGAGCTGATGCTGTACAGCAGGGCATGAACATCCTCTCTGCAGTAGACCCAGTTGTTCACTGCTGTAGCTGAAACTGTTAATTCACACTCAGGCTTGGTTGCACAAATTCCATCCTACCACAGCTGGACTGAGTATGTGAGAAATGTAATCGCTGCATTTCATTCCGCTGCAGCAGTGGAAAGGTCTGACCATGCTTAGTACTAACTGATGTCTTTCATTTTGCTGGTTTTCACCTTCCCATGATACAGGTCTTGTCTTAAATTGTCTTGTCTTAAATTAATGTGATGATGTGGTCATAAAAGTGGTCAATAGAGCTAGTCAGGTGTTAAAAGCTGGTGGCTTATTTAGGTATTTTGGAAGCTATGAGCCCTTCTGCAGTGGAACATGCCTGTCCTGGTTGTTGTTGCCGTGATGCTGTCAGTGGCCATTTTGTTTGCCTTCTGCAAGCTGCAGGCTTCCATTAGGATAATGAGTGGAATATAATGTGCTTGACTGATGCATTGCCATAAAGAGATAGTGCTTTAAAAATAAGAGCCTGAATTCTCACTTACACTGAGGCCATTTTACATCATTTTGGCAAGCACAAGAGGTCTTTCAAGTGGGTGTAGAAGTAACTTATGGCCTGTTTACACAGCCAGATCAGTGTGAAGTGACCTTCATGTAAATGACAACCAGGCCCCAAATCATTACACTATTTTTTTAAAGATCTAAGTTGGCCAAGGATGCTTTGAGAGGGGAAGTGAAGTGTTTTTCTTTCTTTTTTTTCCTTCTCAAATTAGTCAAATGAGGTTGATCGCTTTAAAGGATGGAAGAGTTCACCACGGCTCCAGAAAAACATCAAGTATGAAAGCCTAGATTATGTCAGAAGACATGCAGCAGCCCACGCATTAGACTTGAAATCTGTGCTTGCACCTGCCCCGACTCATTTTTTTTCCCTTTGCATTTATTGAGATGACACAATGTCAACAGAATTCTGCAAACTTTATGACAAAATTGTGACAGATCTGCAATGGCAGAATGACTTATGGAAATGTTGAAGTGGTTTCTCAATCAAGCCTCAGGATAGCTTGTGACTCCATTGTCTTAGAGGTCAGGAGTCAGACTCCACCAAGGAGAGACATCACTTGATTCTGGTCCAATTTCCTGCCATATGCTGGAGGTGGGAGGGGGGAATCAAGGCTTTTAATTGCTTGATCTCTATGTTTTCTCATCTGCATTCACCAAGCTAAAAATGCTTTCCATAGCATGCTCCATTGTTTGAAATGTGGTCTGATAAGTCTTTAAAATGTGTCAGATCTGATTCCTTGTGTTCTCGACTCTTTTCAGATCATTTGCTCTTACCCAGAACAAAGCAATAGACTGCCATGGAGGTAAGCAGGTAGGTTCATAGTATTCATTCCCAGTTCACACCTGCAGAAATAACTTCACAAAGTATAAAAGTATTATGAGTCAGACCTGTTGCACACTGTGTGAACTGGACACTCTGGGTAGGCTGTCCAAGCACAGATAAGTGGACAAAGGCTATTCGCTAGTGCTCCCTTGTTTGCCCCAGTGGAGATTGTCTCATTTTCATTGTCTTTGGGAGAATTTCTGTTGCTTTTACAAATGTATTTTTGATGTCATTTTCATAAAATGGTAAACATGCTTTTCACACAGTTATGACTTGAAAATAACAGAGAACTGAGAAAGAAACAGATTATTATATATATTCTTTCAATTATATATAATATATACATTAAATTATGGTTGGAGAGCTTCAACCTATTGAGAACACAAACCTATTGGTCAGTGAGACTGTCAAGAATACTCTGGACTCTGCTTTATGTTATTTAAATACTTGCTTCAGGGTCATAGTCTCACTCTAGTGGTCTCTCCATGGACTACAGTGGTCCTCACACAGCTCCTCTCTCTGTAGCCAGCTACAGCTATGCCCTTCAGAAAGGTTAAACATATCTGCTACAAGAGCAAGGTTTTGGACACCCACAGGTGGGGGGAAGGTGATATGGAGAAGGAGATGATTTCTTTCCCAAGTCCTTAATTTCTGAGAGTGCAAACAATATTTATTCTTGAAGAATGTCTCCAACTTTCCCTAACAGCATTTTGGCCACAGGAGAAATTTGCTTATGGGCTAGCAGACATTAATTCATTTATTTTTCTAAAATATTTTTCTCATTGCAGCTATCAAGACCCTCTCACATTTCAGAATTGTATGCACCACCTTTCCAACCTGACTTCCTCAAAAAACAAATAGAAAATCCTCTTGTGAGAATGATAAACTATCAGTCCTCATAACAGTGAAACAGGGATGAGATGCTTCGCAGTACAAATGTGCTACCATGAGGGATGGGGACCAGACAGATGGACAGCTTCCAGCAGCTTTCACTGTAATAACGGGCTCAGCAACAGAGACAAACCCAACAAATCAGCCAAACAAAACTCCTTGCTCACCTGCCTGTTTCTGTCACTGTCTCCTGAACCTCAAAGAGGGTATTGCATGTGAGGCACATTGCATGTGATTCTGCAATATGTCCTGAAAAATAGAAGTATTTGGAGAGATAAAGTTACCCGGTTTTGTGGGCAACATTAGGAAATGCTCCTATATTTTTATTCCCAGCAACCACAGTTCACCAGCAAACTTGACTACTGAAATGAAATGAAAGGAAAAGCTGTGAGTGTAACACACTTCAGTGACTTCCCTTGATATGAAGCTCTTCACAGTTCACTGAAAGAATTTAACGAAACTCAGATGCTTCTGCACAACTTTAGTGTGGCAGGCAGATACCATGACTGCAGCTTGTTTATATTTCATGACTATAACATTATGGTACCATTTGTTTATTTAAAGATGAACTTCCATGCTCAGTCAAATTCTAGACACATTATTTAAACATAAGCCAATTTGCCAATCATGTATCTAAGGTTATTTTCCTGCATAAATAGTTAATAATTGAAGATAAATGTTTGTAAACAAGAAATTTTTTCTTCAACATTCATTTTCTTCTGCTCATTCATACTAAGAGGTCATTGTAAGCTTCTAGTTTTAGTATTTTATTTTGGAATACCTTTTATTTTCTTTGGTAATCATAGAATCATAGAATGGCTTGGGTTGGAAGGGACATTAAAGGTCATTTATTTCCAATCCCTCTGCCACAGACAGGGGCACCTTCCATTAGATCAGGTTGTTCAAAGCCCTGTCCAGCCTCTCCTTGAACACTTCCAGGGATGGGGCATCAATTTCTCTCGCCTTTCTCATTTGCAACCTGTTCCAGTGTCTCACCGCCCTCTGAGTAAAGATTTCCTTCCTAATACCTAATCTAAACTGACTCTTTTTCAGTTTAAAGCCATTAATGTCTATGACCAAACAACTCAATGGATGGATGACAAGCATTCTGTATCATTTTATGAAAAGACAAGAGAGAAGGAAAGAAGCGAGAGAAGGACAAGGAAGAAAAGACACATGAATTCAGACTTCTGAGATGACTGAAAAGAATAAAATGAAAGAAACAATCCATTCTACAGACTGTGTAAAAATGAGTGGTAAACACAGTGCTGAACCGTTTTTTAACCCATTAACTGCTCAGAATAAACAAATGAGACTTATTTCTGCAGGCTAAAATGCTGTAGAACTGTATCTGCTTTTTTTTCCACTTATTTTCACATTTATTAGGAATACACTGGTTTTTCCAGATAAAACTTATCTTGATTCAACTGTAGAGACTCAGAGCCTCGTGTTTCTCTCTTAAACATTACTGGAGAAAGGCTATAACTAACCAGTGATAAAACAGGAAAGATGAAATAGAGTATTGCAAACCTTATTTTGAAATTAGAATGAAAACTGGAAATTTAACTACACTTTTAAAGATATCAACATATTTCTGTTATCCAGTATGAAGTAGAGACATTTCAAAAATTTTCTTGGTTGTGCTGTATAAGATTATGCTCAGGTCCCTGCTCTGAATCAGTTTGAACTGAGATTTTTAAAAAATATTAATTGTGAAAGAAAAAGTCAAGCAAAACAAGGATTTGAAGCTTCAGTTCACTCATCCCTATCAAACATCCTAGCCTTGCCAATAGGGCCCCATGCATGCACAGCCTCATCTCTCTCCTATTACTAGCAGAAATACTGAATACAATTGAGCTCAGGGATATCCTGATGTTTGTCCTTTCTGGCTGTCCGTCTTTCCTGCTTTCACCCTGTCCTAAATAACAGTTTTGAAGCTGCAGTTAAGATGGAGTTGGGTCAAAGGAAAGGAAGTGCCTGAAAAGTGGCTGGATTTCCATAGAGATATTGTATTTTCATTCTGTTTTTGACTAAGCTTAAAGATTAATATTCAAAGAATTAGTAAAGTTTTCATAGTTTCTTTCCTGGATGCCTGAACAGATAGGTTTTGACAATATTCATGATGTCTGGTGCCTGATAAAAGTAAAGATTTTCAACAACAACAAAAATATGCATATCACTTTATTTTTAAAGGTGTTGCTGCAAAGAAGACACTGTTTTAAATTGCTTGCTGTTGGGGACAGGACAATACGAGGGTGGGTTTAGCAGTTCATTTTCTTCTAGCATATTGCTCTCTTTAATTATGCCACTTCCTGCTCTGTTTCTAGAGGACCTTACATGTTGTCGGCCACAATTGCTGATTTCTTCTTGAAAGGTGCTGTGTGCCTGTGACTTTGTTACACATTGAAGTCACTGAGCACTGCTCAGTCTCTCCTTGAAGGGGAACTCAAGAAAATCACAAGTGAATCAATACTTCTGTGGGAAACGCAGGAAATACCAGGAATACAGGAATAAGGAAACAGCTCCTGTCTAAGCCCGTGATGACTGGCTGGATTCTGGGTTTTTCGAGACTTTTCTGGTTTGTTGTTTTCAGTACTCTTTTAATACCAAACTGGTTGAGACTGCAAACTGAAGAGTATTTGCCATCTTTTAACTTTTTGTTTCACTGGGTGCAAAATCACTCTAGAACTCAGTAACGTTTTAATACACAAAAAAAAATAAAGGTGGAAATCCTTCCTGACTTGCAGAGATTCAAGTTGTGTCCTGCATACATGAATTTTCTGTTTCAAGTGTTTACTACACCCTTTTTCTTCAGAAGGCTGGGCACCTGAACTGGACCTGCCACGTGTTATAGCTGCATTTGCAAGTTGAACACTTGCATCCAAAACAAAACCCTCTGTAAAGTTGCCTTTCCATGTTTCCTTGGTGACAGTGGTGCAATATTGGGCAACTAGGCTAATCCAAAACACAGTTATTTAAGCATTCATTATTTTATAACAGTGTGTTAAAATTTAAACATATTTAAAAGCTATTCCAGCTGCCTCTTTATAAGATCTGTACTATCAATAGCTGAACTTGAAGGAGTTAATCACTTCTTCCTAATTTTCCTTTATAAATATGTGATTAGCCTGAATTATTAGGAAAGCACAATAGCTTTATTCTTCCTGTCAACTATGTGCAGAGAAGTCAGGATTAGTAATCTCCAGGGATCAGGAGCTGATTTGGTGGAAGCAGGCAGGAGGACAGCTAACTTTTGAACCTAAGAGGGCTTTGCTGGGCAAGGGTGACAGCTGTAGCATCTTTAGACTGGATTTGAATTTGAATTCTATCTACCAGTGCAGCAATGCTATGACTTGGCAATATGTTATAATAATCTTTGTGACACAAATGTCGGGGGCTTTTTGTTACATGTCCTCAAAGAGATTTAGGTAATTAATGTTAAATTGATGATATAAAACCTCCATTCTATCTCTCTTACTAATTCTGATCTACTGTAAATAGACAGAAATATTCACAGGCCAGTAATCCCAATGGTGTTTGGGGGTTTTGATTTCTTTTTTATTATGAGTGTGAGGTCAGTAGTTTCTGTAAGGTATTTTTCTCTAAATATGAAATATTTTATATTGAAAACATTGAAAAATAGGGATGGGACCTGAAAGCATTCTCCCACTGAGAAGGCCATATACTATTTCATACTGTAGGCTTAAGTGAGAAAATGGGCCAATGTGTCAGAATTTATCAGCTTTTCAACACAGTTGTGGGCTATTAAATGTTTATGTAGCAGATGGGAACAGTGTAGAAGTAAAGTGCATAGCACACATGCCATGTTGGGCCAAGAGGAAAGGAAGTTCTCCAGCCTTCTCCCTTTGCTGTACGATGAACCTATGACCCTATTGCCCGGAGGCAAAAAAGCTACCTGCAGAGATGTCAGCAGTATGGAAAAAAAGGAATTACAGTGAAGCAAAAACTCTCTGCTCTGCAGACATGCTTTTCTAAGTCCTTCAGGCTTTCTGTCCATTTGGCTCAGTCTTGGCAAAAGCATTGAGGAATTATTTTAAGTAGCACTCGGGCATAGAGATCAAGTAAAATGAATGAAATTAAATGAGTGGAAAATAACTCAGGATGGAATATTTGGAATAAACTTGCTGAAAATGGAATGCAATGGGCTGGAGAACTGATGACAAATGCAAACTATGAAAATCCCATTTCTTCGGAAAGTTCAGGTGAAATACTATATTCAACAGGGATAAGTACTCCTGTGCTGAACATGAACTCAGATCTGAAAAGAATTTCAATGGCCTTATGCTTGATATGTGTATTTTTTTAGGAACTGGAATCCATTTTTCTCAATGGGAAAGAGCTCAGAGAAAAACCTCTGCCTGAGTTTTTCAGTCAATTAGCATATTCTTTAATTAATGAATTAAATTAGAGATTTAAACTTGAGCAATTGGTGAGGATAGATAGCAGTGTTGTAAATTTTACACTTTGGGGATCCTTTTGCTCTGGCCTTTTCCTTCCTAAATGATTGGTTAATAAATCTGACTAATGAAGCTTGCAGATAAAAGGTAAAATTTTCAAATGCATCTAATTGACTTAGAATCCAAAGCCAATGGGATTTATTGTCCTTAAGTCATTTAGATGCCTCTGGAAGTTTTACTCATCTATTCCATTGTTAACATTGATAAAGTAATGAACAATTACAATCCACAAGGGGAAAAAAAGAAAAAGTAAAAATCAAGATTGCTCATGGACTTCAGGAACTGAACTGACCACAGTAATAATTCCACATATCTTGCGGCAGAAACTTGCTGAAGATCTCCTGGCAGTTTACTCTAAACATGCATCACATAACGAATGACTGAACTGGTGTTGCATTAATACATGATGCTCTGTAACATCTCATCTCACATTGAATCTTGGGATCATTTCCTACGAGCCATCGCTGATGGATATGCAGTTCCTAAGTCAATGGTGTGTATTATTCTCTCTCCATAATGTTAGATATGGATTGTATACACTTTTGAAATGTTATTTTTTTTTTGAAACATGTTTTAAGGCTGTCCTGGTGATACACAGTTTTTCCCCTTCAGATAACTTCTTTGCATTTTCTTGAGAAACTGATGAACAATCTCTTGTTTCGTACTTCTGTGAGGTCTGGAAATTCAGATATTGCTACACCATGGCAGGGTTGCACTACCTGGTGCATTTCCACATGTTGTATAGCATTATCATGCCAAGTGATCTCCCCCACTATGTCAGTCCCAAGGAATCAACTGAGTTTTTAGAAATATAAAAATGAAATTACTAAATGTAAAATGAGTAATTGACAGTCCAGGCCGCATGGGCCATGGAGCAGGAGAATGAAAAACTGTAGTGCCATGATAAAGAGTGTGAGGCAATTGGGAAATGAGGAAGCCTCCATGGACAGGACTTTGGGGTTAGGCAGAAGAAGTTTGTCATGTTTAGCCTCAGAAGTTATTAATAAATTGACTAATGTTTGCAGTGTTTTCAGTCTTGTTTTCAAATTGTGGGGTTTATTGTGATGACTGGTATTGTTCATTATGCTGTCAAAAAAGCCATGCAGCAAGATGACTTCCAGTTTGGATTGTATGTGGCATCTCATACTCCACAAATCCTCAGAAGTTATTGGCACTGGACTAATGTGCTACCTTCAGTTTAAGGCAGCCTTGGAAGGCTGTTTTTGACCCTAGCTGTATGTTTGTCTCAAGGTGGCAACTTTGGTGGAATAGAAGAAGTGCATAAATGTTTCTCTGGTATTTAGTTTTAGAAGAGCTTAAGGCTGCTGGGTGGTTTTCCATTTTTGATTAAATGGACCAAATTCAGAAGTCTTGTATTCTTTCAGTTGTCACTCCAAAATTTCCACCAGTTTGAGTCCCTTAGCCAGTTTGGGTGAATACTATAAAATATGATTGGGAGATAGAGTCTTCGGTAAACAAAACTCTCATATTTATGTTAAAATATTTAATTTTTTAAATCTTCAGTGTTCGATGCTGCTGGGTGCAGTTACAGTTACATAGCACCATCTCAGAAATACAGTTTGATGATTCAGCTTCTGGGATGAGTCCTCTTGGTTTCTACCCTCTTTTTCAAATGAAAACATTTTTGACATTTGAGGACAACGTGCAGGAAAGGTTTTCTCTTACAGAATGTTGAGATAAGCAGGGAAGAACTTCCTTATGTGAACCATGGGAGTTCCTTGCATTAGTCACACTAATAAATAATAGACTGCACCTACTGAGCTCCCCTTTGAAACAGACTTGCCTGTGCTCAAGGAAAGGCTAGTACAGGATTCTTCCTTTTGAACTGCTCATTCAGTTTTGCGTCTTGCGTTGCAGATAGCTGCTATTAGTTACTAGTGTTTGTAGGAACAGAAAAGATGGGAAAATACTGCTTTTAGACTGTTCTGTTTCCAGAATGTCCAGCAAATTCCCAGTTGAAGAAAACTTATTCCACTCTCCACTCCCTCACACACCTTTCTTCTATAGGATTTTTGTGAACTGTGCTTCTAATTCTGTAAATACATGCCAATGCACCGTTTATCTTGGTCCACCATTTCCATTCCACTGTACAGTTTCCCTTTGCAGGACCTTTTACAAACAGACCTCAGTAATTGCTCCTGCACTAAAATTCTGCTAAAAGCCCAGTGAGAATCAATGCCTTTTTATTTAAAAATTTGCTCCAAGTTAAGTTCTCCTTGTATGTTTAGCTGGTGAGGATCATAAACCCACACAGCATATCCGAACTGACTTTCCTTTGAGTTGAGCCACACAGCAGAACAGCCCTGGTTTTCTTGGTCTCCCACAACAACAGACTTGATGGCAGCCAAAGAGATTGAGAGGCACCTGAGCGTGACAGCCGACATCAAAGCGAGAATGCCACACCTTGATCCAGGCTTCACTCTACCTGCTGGGGCAAACTTATTAACGTGACCACCCTGAGAATTCAAAGCAACAAACACACACAGACACACAAAACCCAACCACTCAAATTTGAAAATAAAAATAGAAGTCTAGACAGCTTTTCTTCAGAATTCATTGCTGCTGACCTAATTATTTGGATCCTGTGCTTTATCTTATTCTTTTCAAAGAACAAGAAGAATAGTTAATTTCAATTAATAGAATAATTGAATGTCATAATTGTGGTGTTTCTTTTTTTCTTTTTTTTTTTTTTTTCACTTCAACAATAATGTTTTACTTAAGCTGATGTCTCTTTTTGTAGAGCTGTTAATGACCAGCAGGCTGCTCACACAATGAATTAGTTAATTCTCTGTTTTCTTGTTAGACCATTTGGACTAACTTAAGCAGATGAAGATTCTGTGTACGTTCATATTCTGTAATGATTGTTTTTGTCTACGATGTCCTGAGTTCTAAGTTAAATTTTTTCACTCATGATTTGCCACATGCAAAATCTACAGAGAAGTAAAGTGTAACTAAGATATGGATTTGTCTGAACAACCTTGGTGGGTTCTTTTTTTATGATGGGATGGTTACATTTGCCTGGTTTTAACCAACATTGCTTACAGGAAGAGATCAAATTCTGGATAGCTTGAAATTTGCAGAGTGTGGGCAAAACTGGGGATAAACTCTGTGCAGGCCTCAGGCCTCAGTCATCCAAACTGTATAGAATTTTGGCATGGATAATGCCATTTAAATGAATCTGGTGAGCCCACTCTCCTACTTGAAAGGAGGGATGACATTTTGATTACTTCGGGGGTAAAGCGGCTATGAAAAGACCTGACTAATACAAAGTGGAAGTTTCTTAATAACTTTAACAAGCTTTACAATTTCTCACATTTATACTCTCTTCCATCTTGTAAATCCCTAAATACTTCACAACAATATAAAGAACAAGTGAAAAGTAGCTACCTCTAGGGCAGAAAGTGGTGACCAGCTGGCTCCCTGCAGAGCCAAGAAAGTACATAGCAGTGAAATGAGAAGGAAAAGTCATTTTTGCCAAGTAAACTGGATTATAAATTAAAAGTAGGTATTGTATTGTCTAAAGGAAATGCTTTGTTGGACACTGTGCCTCATTTTTATTCCCCTTTAAAGAAAGCACTGTGAATGAATAGCATGTTCTGGTTATTAAATGATTTGTCTATCTCAGCCTTTCCCCAGCTGTGGTCTGGAGTACATTTATTAGTGGTTTGTGGAGACTTTCTGGTCAGAGTGGTGAGACAACTCAGTTTTCAAATGGTGTTTGTAGCTTCATGCAGCCTCACCCAGCATCTTTCTACTGCCTCAACTCCCACTGAGTATTCCAGTACCATATGGCGTAGGAAATGCAAGTGCTTAGAAATGCTGGGATATGGGGTGCTTAGAAAACTCACTTTTTTGGTCAAAGTCAAATCTAGGACACTTCAGTGTCTTGCATATCAAATTCTGTGCAGCAGAGCAGGCAGGCTGAAACGAGGGCCAACATTCAAAGAACAGAAAAAGATGAAACCACATAACATACTGGTGTGGTAAGGACAGCACTGCTAAACAGGGATTGATCCGAAACTGCCCCCTACATCTTTACTCTGCTTTATTTGGACATGGTCTGACCCAAAACATAAGAAACAAAAAAAAGGAAAAGGAGAACAAGAAAGGCTATAATTTATTAACTTTAACACATGTTCATTTTAAGCTCCTTTCTTCAATGCTGCCTTAACAATATTTTTCCACAAGGGATTATAAATACAGTCTGTAACAGGGATTATGAAATTGAGAGATGATATTGTTCATGAGAAATTCCTTATTTAAAGTTGTAAAACTGCAAATGTGTTTAGACCTGTAAAGCTGTCTAACAAATATCCTCTGGTCTAAAATTTGGCCCAAGCTACTTTAGAACTGAATATTCTGATCTGGAAGGTGTATTTTGAATGCCCATTATTAATACGAGACTGGACAACCTCCTGCAGAGAAAGATCACAAAATGTAGCAAGGTGATATTAGACACAAGAGAGGGTTAACTCTGACTGACCAGCAGAGTCTGTCTATCCTGCTCCATTTCTTGCCTTGTCTTCATGAAGAAACAAAATTAAATTAATTACTTTGAAATGCGACTATATATCAATTTTGTTAAATTGGGCTCAAAATTTCAAGGCGGACCACAGATTTTTACATAATCATCTCCAAACACCTCACACTCTATCAGATTCTAGTATGAATTTGGTAACATCCATCAATCTCTATGGGATAGAAATTAAGAATCTTGTGTGTGCCTAAGCCAAAGTTTGAAGTTTTGGTCTGGGCCCTACAACAATACTATCAGTGAGGAAGTACGATACTGATCTGAAATTTTCTGGCCCAGTTTTGTCACATGTCTGCATTTATTTACTTGCCATTTAACATCTATTGCATGCTAATTTTGCATTATGATTTCCAGGGTGATTAGTATGACTTTTTAGCTGTATATTCTCTCCAACTTTCATTGCACACTTCTAACATAGATAATATGTAAATATTTCCCTTCTGCAGTGGTTTCCACTGTGTGCTCTTTGGATTTAGCTACTCTGTGAAGTAAATAGTGGAGCTGGTTGAACTCCTCATAACAAATATTTCATCCAGTAAATTCAACTCTTCTGTAAATTTAATGCATACAAGCTGACTGTGATTTTCGCAAATTAGATCATTATTTGTAATTGTCTGCTGATTTATTTTTGTGGGCAAACTGTACCCTATGAATTATCTGCAATTTGAGCACTATGATTATTTACTTTAAGTTATTCCTTTTGTGTGACTGTTCACCTGGTTTTATTTGTGATCCATGATCGGGTAGGGTGACTTTTAGAAATATGTGCTTTATATGGAATTTTCACTCAAGAGTTTAGTGTGAAGAAGATTGAATGTCTCTAGAATAAAGAGGGAAGGGAAGGGAAGGGAAGGGAAGGGAAGGGAACGGAAGGGAAGGGAACGGAAGGGAAGGGAAGGGAAGCGAACTGA
>JAWWEE010000158.1:50512062-50546922 GCA_035221455.1 Xenops minutus | reverse complement strand
GAAGGGAAGGGAAGGGAAGGGAAGGGAAGGGAAGGGAAGGGAAGGGAAGGGAAAATGTGTCCTCTCTTATTCTTAAAAGAACTTTGTATTGAGATATATTTGAAAGCAAGAAACTTCAGTTTCTGGGTAACTGTGCTCAGTAGTGCTTCATATTATTGTAATTAATATATATTAAAATTACAGTGGTTTTGTGAATCCTCATCTTGTCTGGTACCCAGTCAATAATACTGGCTTTGCCAAGAACAAAGGGTAAATGGAGAGTTGTTGTGCTCACATACCTGGGTCTCCTTGTATCACACAGATCACTAGACCATTAGAATCTGCCTCTTAATGGAACTAAATATCACCTTAAAAATTCTTCTTGTTTTTAATAATGACAGTTTACCCTGAAGTGGAAAGAAAGCAGAAATATGGAAAGGACTTATTTAACTGAAGTGACACTGTTGATCATCGGCCTTACTGCAGATAGATCCCAGCAGCACAGATTCTTAAGCTGGTGCCATATCAAGAAGCCACCGCTGTCCCTTTTCAGTCCGTGCATGTTCTTAAGACCATATGAGAAGCTGGGAATCAGGTTGGACCCATTTAATTCTTGATTCTTCTCAACAGGAATTGTGGTTGCATTTTCCAAACCCTGCACATAATGTCAATCTGCACATTTTAATATATCTGCCAAGCACATGGGTTGAATCTGTTAATCTCTACTTTATGTAGCTTCATCATTCACCTACAACTTCTCAGTCACCAATCAGGTGTACATGTGTGGGGCTCTGCACCAAGTACCTTTGCCAACATACCTGCAGGAGGAAATTTAACTTCTGATCTAGAATTTACATCTGGCTGGGCTTTGTGTGAGCACCTGTGGTATAGACTACATCAAGGGCACATTAATGAATCTTCTGTCTAACCTGGCCAAACTATTTTTTTTTCTGTGTGTCTCAGGCAGCATAAGGTAAAGATGACTTCTGGCATTACAAGTTTTTTTTGTTTCCCTTGAATGAAGTTTTTCCCTGTCCTTGAACCAAGGCACTCCCTAAAATAATGAAAACTCAGATAGTAATTAAACATGAATGCATACATTTCTAAGTCACTCCAATAAATTTCCTAACTGTAGCCAGTCTGGGGTCAGATTCACTTAGGGTGGGCACATATTTGCACCAGATTTAGACCTAAAAACACATCCAATTCTGTGAAGTCACAGGCATATTAATTTCCTGGTTTTAACACACTCATATGGCATGTAAATATTTGAAAGGTTAGGCCGAAAAGATCATAAGACATGTTGTTAGCATGTGTGAGATTTTGTAGCTGTTCGAAAAGTGCTGAGATCCTCAGATGGCAGGTGCTATATAAGTGCCATGTATTATTATCATTTGCAATATTATCATTCAATTATATATTAATCACATGCATGAAGGAAATAAGATTTTACAATGTGAACTTCCTATGCTTTTGGTTAATCTCTACAGGACACGATTATATTTGCTTGAGGCAGATCTATAAATATGAGTCTAAACACATAACTTTGTTTGTAATCTGTTACTGATATTACATATTGTTTAAAGAAAGATAGCCCTTTGTCATTCAGATGTGGAACTGCTGCTGAAAGTCAGCTGTCAAATATATTTAGAGCTGTAGTTTGACTTGTGTGTGTGAGGGTGCACAGACTTGCTTTAGACACTGTGGAAGAGAAGGTTAATCCTTAAGCTGACTAGGAAAGGGACTACAGTTTTCTCTCCATCCTGTAGGAATCAGACCTGCTGTGGGGAGTTAATTGCTTCCTATAAAAAACCCTCCTTCACAAAAAAAAGGAGTATGTTGGAAGGGTCCTGGTGTGGCAGAAAGAATGAGAGAGGAAGGAATCTGTGTCCAATGTTAGAGATAAACTCTGAGCAGGGTAATGTCCTGCTCTCTGGTGCTTGCCTGTTATGGGCAATGCTTAGGCAGAGTGCAAACAAGCTATCATTATGTGATGGCTGCTACTGAGAAGGGAGATTTCTTGTTTGCTCTTAGCCTTTGGAATAGGGCATTTTTCCTTGCTGATTGCACTTCCCAGAGTGATACACCTCAGGAAATGCAAAAATTCTGTAGTCCCTCTATTTGCTGGTATACCAATACATCCCACAATCACATAGGTGCACTCCAGGGTATCTGAGGATGGGCAGGGCAGGTGAGATCCTAAATTATGGAAATAAAACAGGCAGATAACAGTGAGTGCTGGTAGTATGTGTACAGAGAACTGGGTATGTATAGAGAGAACTGGGTTCTTCAGGCTGTCACTGTTAGGAAAATTGTGATACAGAATGCTCAGGTTCTGAAAAAAACCCCCACTCTAGTTTCCATAAAATCATATGTAGTACAGAACTACAATTTTTTATTCTGCTTTCACACACAAACCCCACACTTTCTGAGTGCAAGAGAGTAGCACTTGAGTCCAGGACCTGATGTTTGCTGTTTATCCTCTCTATAGTTTGACATTACCTATACCAGCTGGCCAATATTCTCTGAATTTGAGTTGCAGGAATGTTTCTAGGGAAAAGAATAATGTGTGTTAGGACCTGATTGACATGACCTAACTAGTGCCTGACCTGTTTGGTGCCGGACTGCTGCTTGCTGTGCTGCTATGTGTGTGGTTATTGGGGCTGACCTCATCCTGACACAAGGACCCTGGCACACCAGTGTGAACTGAGCATCTTCTGTGCTGCTCTGGAGGGCGTGCCTTGCTAATTTATCTCCTCAAAGAATAGGGTTTCTTTTACCTCTTGGGCCTTGACATGCCTGTTCAAGGGGTAGGATTTGGCCCTTAGTGAGCAGATTATCCATTCCCTTGACATAACATAAAGCTCTAGGATTTACGGCTATATAAGAAAGTAATAATCTTGCCGGGACATGTGGGGAGTTACATACAGTATGTAAATCCCATCTTGAGATAGGAATATGTTCCTTTGAGAGTACAGCTGTAAGAGACTCGCATTATGAAACCTGAATCCATGTGAAATGGCCTGGTTTCATTAGAAACTTGAATCTCACTTTGTATCAGTTGAAAGTTTTGCTATGGTTTGTGAACATTTCAAAGCAAACCTGGGCCAAGGTTCAAATAATTCTTTTAATCCTCTGTATCATGCAAACTTCACAGCACCATGCAATTTCAACACAGAACCAGATGAAATGCAAGGCATTTCATTGAATATTTTGATAAATTTTTTTCCTTACTTTTGTGGTGACTTTGTAATTCAGCAGCAACAAAACAAGTGAAATATTTGTAAAAGTCTTGATAAAAGCACTGTGATTTGAATCAGCCAAGTTCTGCACAGCTGCACGACAGAGTAATGGGCAAGGCTTTAGCTGCTAAGTTTGATGCAGCCACACTTGCCGTCAGGAACGGACTGAAGGAATGCAACTCCTCTGGTTTCTATTTCTGCCTGAAGGGGACCATAGCTCAGTGAACCCACAATGAGACCTGGGGGAAAGGAAAACTAATTACATTTAAAGAAAGAAAAGAAGCCTGCTTTTTACTTTTTTTTTTTTTTTAACTGATTGAGTGATGTTGATCTCTTCAACATAACATAGATAAGGTTACAACAATCCTTTCATTATAAGCCTAATATTGAAAGCTACCCTTACCAAACTTTGCCAAGTCAAAAATCAAGCTGTCTGAAATATCATAGGCAGCAGTTCAAACCAGACCAGGATCTGCCCTCCTGGCATATTTGCTAAGGTGTGTAAAGAGGAAAGGAGGAGGAAAACAGAGAAAGTATGCAGAGGGAAATAAGTTCCTGTAAAAGAATCGTTTACCCTACTACACATACCATGTTGTGCTGTTATTGCTATCTGATGTTCTTAAATATAGTCTTCTAAATTCATTTCCTTTACAGTCAAGTAAAAGCTGAGCCTAATGAAATGTGGTGTGTGTGTTGTTAGGTTTGTTAAACAGGTCAGACAGAGGAAACAATGTGAGCAGCAGGAGAATTTGCTCTCTGTACTGGTCTTTGATTAGGGTCAATTCATAACACAGGTGACTTGTCAAAGCCTGGAATCAGCGCTATGCTTTGATTCTGGAGAATCAGGGTGGTCTTGCACACTCTTTGGAAAAACTCAGATGCAAGGCAAATTAAAGCAAGTTAGCTCCAATTCAAGTGAGAGTGCTTCCCTTTTCCACTGGAAGCAAGACATCAAACATTTGTTACCAGGATCAGAGAAACTACATTGAAGAGGTTTTAGAAACTCCACTGAAGAGGACCAAGGAGATACATCATCTTGTGGCAACACTAGTAATGCTGTCTTTAGTGAGAATTAAAAACTTCAGTTTTCAATTTGTCCTGAATGTGAAAATGGAAATGGTGTCAATGAGAAGTCACTGCTGTTACCTGGTGCTCTGACTAACACTGACCCAGGAGAGGAAGCATGACAATGGATTGTGGAATTGCACAGGGCAAACTCACATTTTTTCCCACCCTCATAGAAGAAATTCTAGGAGATTCATAACCTCATAAATAGAGGAAAAAATTAAAACCATGCCAAGCCATTTTAAATTGGACTTCAAGATAAACTGAGATTTGATATTCCTGGATGATTACTAATGAGAGCACTTTCCCTTTAATTATCTTGTGGTCACCATTTCAAAGGTGATTAAAGCTATTCTTCACTAGATGTGGTTATAGATTTAATGCAAACCTGGTCTTTCTTGTGGTTTTATCACAGCAATTAAATCTGACTTGTGCACAGACTTTGTGTGGCATGAGGGATTTCACCAAGCAAAATGATTTTACCCTTCAGGCAATGTTAAATTTAGGAAAAATATAATTAATTATATCAGACAGGTATCTATTATACATCATGCACACATTCTTAGAGACTGGGGGCCCACTGCTACTCAAAACAGAAACAGTAATTCCTTCCAGCTCTAGTCTTGAGCACAATAGCAACTGTTGCCTGTTCAGACATCTCTTAATATCATCATTTTCATTATTTATATCCAGGAATCATCCATTCTTTGATAAGAAACAACAGAAAATTCCAAGTTTTGAACACAAGTCCCTCCCTCCTATCTCATTTTCACTGAGCTTTTAATGGTTCTTCGCCCTCTTCCTGATTGTATGTAGCAGTTATGTCCTGGAAACAATGCAGTGTTAGCCTATTATAGTTACAGGCTATGTAATATGTTTCTATTAAGCTTTTATTGGCTGATTGTAAGATTACCTGATGGCATTTTATTATTTTCCCTCTGGACTACTTGATGGGTTTGTTGCTAAATTATCTAATACTGCACAATCCCTCAGCCCACAGAATCTTCCGATTTAATTTGGGCTTTAGGCCACCTTCTAAAGACAAAAGGCTGCATTTTCAAAATGCAAGTAGACACCTGAGATGCTCATGTCATTGATACTGAATGCTACTAAAATGTCTTTCATCAGTGGATCTCAAAGCCCTTTAAAAACATTTGCAAAGCAATAGGGAGAGAGAAAAGTATATCAAGTTTATAGATAAATGAACTGATAGGATGTGTAAGTTATAGATATGACATGCTAAACATCAAACTACTCTACTTTTGATTACCTTAAAAAGATAGTGTTTGAGATAAATGGGTGAGATGGGCATTTTTATTGTTGCTGGGGTTCCTCCCTAATTCTCGGGATAAGTTACCTGTAGGGGAATAGAGCTGGATTTAAATTGCTGCATCTATTTGCAAACATAACATGAAAATGATCAGATAGAGCTAACTTTTCTCGTCTTGCTTTCCTATAGTGTTCCATAGAAGTTTATTCATCTATCTGATTAAAATAAAATAAAAGATTTAAAGGTGGCCCTAAGGAAGAAAAGCAGCAGTAGAGAACTAGTTTTACAGTTGAATTATTGAAATAGAATGCTGTTTGGGAAAATAAGCTGTGAAATCTTACAGAGCTGTTACCAGATTTCATCTCTATCTTCTTTTATTGTTTCTTTTTAAATTCAGAAGACTTAGTTCTTGAAAGAGTCTTGGAAGTATTACAGTATTCAGAGCAGTGACATTGTAAAATATAGGCTACTAATCACAGAGTAGCTGTGCAACATACAGCTTTTTCTATCTGTCATATTTAATAACTAGACTATCATATCATTTGATTCTCATGTGCCAGAATCAGAGTCCTACCTCTCAACAGTTTGGAACCATGACAAAAATAATATCACTCAGCCAATCTCATGACTCAAGTGACCTTGGCCTTTGATCCAGTCAGATCTTATCAGATCTTCAGAGGGTCAAGGTACACCTGTTTTCAGTATTTTAGCATTTTAGCCTTAAGCATTAAAGGGCTACAGGGGACACACGATACTCAGAGGAAAATGCACCGCTCTGCTCTCTAAGTGTGTGTGTACCTATGTGTGTCTATACAGGCATGTGCCTCTGCGTCTGGGCCAGGGTAGGTCTAATAATGCGGCTTGTTATTTAAAACTGAGTTTAATCCAAGGCAAAATGTTTTTTTTTCCTCCTATGAATAACATATTTGTATGAAAATGTTGTTAATGACAAATATATGCTTTAAAATGTTCTTGCAGCATGCATAGAGGAAGAGAGGCAACTTGGCAGAGCAGGTACCTTATGCTTGAAATGCATTAGCACTTAGCAGCACACAAACATGCTTCACGGTATGGGAAACAACATGATCAGGTGTATGTCTGCCATACTAAAGGATTATGAGAAATGGGGAGAAAATAATACTTAATTTTCAATGTAACTATATTCTAGTTTTTAAAGAGGTAGCTCTCGAAGCAACCATATTATGAGATATAATACTACAAAATCTTCTTCATTTAGCACTATAGAGAATATTAATGCTTATGGCTGCTTAATTTTCCTTTCCGAAGCATGCAAGAAAGCCATATGTTGGAATGTAGGAGGTTTGTAGCACGTCCATTTAGTCAAGAATAATATGCAGCCAGAGGCACTGAAAACGAGTGTTTTGTTGATAAAGACATGCCAAGCATTTAATTCCCAGTATTGAAGTATGGAATAAACTTTTGATGATCAGTGTGGACTTCTGTTGGAAAGTTGTTCTGTGTATACACCAGGCTAATGTGTATGCACTGTAAGCTATAGAGATATTATTATCATATAGATCATTGTTTGCAAATGGAAGCTTAGAAGGCTGTGAAGATAATTTCTCATGACAATTATTATGTACAGTAGGTGTAGAAATTGTTTGCCTGTGACCCTCAGTAATTGTTAGTGAGGCATGCCTGCACATCTATCGGGAGAAAATGAGTACCCTTCAATTACAGAAATAGGATGATTTTACTGAAATGTACACTCTGAAGTGTTCCTGAAATTCTCTGTCCCAGCCATGCTGCAATATGTCCCCAAACAGCAGAGCAGAAGTTTTTGCTCGCATTTTTGTTATGGAAAATGGTGATTGCCCACTGTACCTAAGGATCAAGGCATAATGTTTTTAATAATTGAGTATAAAATGGAGATGGCATTATGATGCAGAGCTACTAAGCTACAACATTGCTGTGGGTGCCAATTCATCATATCTTAATTTTATGTGTCATTTTCAAGGAAAATGGTACAAAAACTTTCCTTCAGAAGCACTGGACCAACTTCTATCACATCGCTTCCATCTGGGGCCCTTTTTTAAAATGCCATTATGTAGCAACACTAATTCCACTAAATTCAAGGAGGGTTTCTGCTTGCAAAAGGTCTTCTTGTGTGAGCCAATGTTATGGAATTAAACCTTTAATATTTCTCTAACAAAGCATGAATGATGAAAAAAAAAAAAGCTCACTGTAAAGAGAGAAAGAGGAGCAATTACTTGTGCTTCTTCACGGTGTATTGTCAAGATATGTGACCTAATCAATACTTACACAAGCTATTCTGCAACTTCAGTACAACTTTTTCAGTAAGTTATCTCAGTAGGATCCTAAGCTGTTGTCTTGCTTCTGGCTCTACTGTTTAACATGTCTGGAGAAGAAGTTTAATGTTTTTTCAGTTGATGTGATGACCTCAGTGTAAGTATAGATATTCCTGCCTTTGAGTGTCTTTCCATACAACCTGTGATTTATCTTAACCATTCAGGACCCTGGGAACGTTTTCCCCCAAACCTTGATCCATTTTAGGTGAGGAAGTATAAAATTGACTTCATTATCCTTGATATGTACATGGGATTTGGGTGTAACAGCTGGAGAACAGGTCGTCTTCAGGGATATGAATGTATGAACTGAATGGATTGTCCAGCTTGGAGAAAATCTTGTGACAAACAGCTGAGTCAAAACAGAAAGGAAACACATGTACTTATATTCCTCTTTTTTTCCTCTGAAAATGGCATCCAGACGTTGGGACCCCATTACTTGGACTACTTAACAGGTGCGTTCATATGTTACTGCCAAAGGGTATTTAGTGGGTCACACTGATGAGTGTTGCCTTAATCCACTCTTGTGCAGCAGCACACAGCTTCCAGATACTATTTCCAGATCTATATAAAATCTTGCATATATCACAGATGAAGCTGATACAGAAAGTCATTAAGGCTGAGTCTGTCTGTCCTTAAATATGTGAGACTTCACTGAAGTAGGAACTTTGAGCTGGGATCAATAGAAGGATGAGGCCATAAGAAAAGAGATGAAAAGCCCTATTGATTGTTTACTACATTAGGAATGCAAAAATCATAGACTTTGAATTATGCCTGTAATTCTTAAAAAAACATAATGATAAAACAGTTGTCTGAAGGAGTGTTTTCTCTGGTAGTCTAAGTATTTACCTAAGACTTCTAAATTTATTTCCTGGCCTGACTAGTCAAGTGACCTTTCTGAATTTATTTATATTGTCTTTGTATTCAATTACTAAGCATAAATCAGAATGAGAATTCAAAGCCCCCCCTCTGCTTTGTCTTTATCAGTATGCAATGAGCCTGATCCAAAATCTGCTGAAGGCAGCAGATGGGGTACCACTGACATTAGTTGACTTTGACTCATGGCATCATATACACCACACCAAATTCTGGCCCCCTGCAAAATGCATCCAAATTCAGCCAAGTGATAAGCCATATGGGTTTCATGTTACTGTATACATGGGAAAAGAAGTTTTGGATGTCCTTACGTAGGTACATAAAGGACCACTCTTAGTATTTAAAATCAGAAAACCATTCTGGTTTCTTACAGATATATATGCTGTGTCATCTGCTTTACCTACTGCAAAAACTTCACATTCCCTTTGGGCATCCTACAGTACCTGCTGCAGCCTTATCTTTAGATTTCACGATTTCTATCAGTTTGTTGGTTCACTACTGATGTTTTTTGACCTGTTACATGACCAGAGGACAGCAATGTATGTAACTAGTCCTAAAACACAGGAGAAGCTTTCTCCATGGAGAAATTATGTGGTCTTTACCATTATTCAGGTACTGACCTCCAAAGTACTTATGAAATCTAAGCTATTTTGAGACTTCTAAACTGAGCTGGTACAAAAGAAGTATGTCAGAATGGGAAGAAATTCATCACTGAAGGCACAAAGTCCATGGATGTTGTGGACAAAGAAATTAGTCAGTAGGCTTAAAGCTGTTATGAGAAAACACAGATGGTAAATAAGCAGCATGATTGCAGAAGCCTGATTTCTGCTAAATATTTTAATTCTGTGTGCCAACTGTAGGCCAGGTAACTATTTGCCTCTTCATGGTGGAATGAATACAAAATACCTTTTTTTGTTTGGTTGGTTTGTTTTTTTTTTTTACTTTGTTAATCCACTTGAATATGTGGGAAGTAATTTGTAGCCCTGCTATATCATCCTGTTTCATAAAAGGTGGCACAAAGTTTGTCTTTATATTTTCTTTATCCTTTCATGAAAAGTTCTCAGAGTTAGGTATGGTGGGCTGTCTTTTGGTGCTCTTTGGGCAGCTACCACTCCAGAATGGACAGGAAGATTTCTTTTCTTAAATATGTGAATAACTTTTTCCATTGGAATCTGTAACTTAACGTCATAGTCTGATCCCTATCTGTGGTGCTTATGTCATCAGTTCTCCATATAAAATCTTCAAGTTTTAAATGGGACAAAATGCGCTAAGGATTTTCATGTGATTAAGGACAAACACTGGGATAAATGAAGACTTGCTCCAGCCATGATGTCGCAGATTAATTTTCTGACTCTGATTTTTTTTAAGTTCAGCAGACTTAGCAGGGAAAACCTATATTCAGCACTTCTCCTTCTGTCTTTCAAATCCTTAAAACAATGTGTATTTTTGCCCTGCAGTATATTAGTCCTGATGAATATAGTGTAAGATGTTCAGTTTGTTTAGTTGTTTTTATGCCATTTAATGTATTCCTGTCTTTTTTTCTTGGCACACAACATAAGGCGGGAATATGTCATCAGCCATGTTAAAACCATTGAAATATCTGGGAAAGAAATCGTCCTCAAGTCTCAACAAATCATCTTTTTAGAGCATTGAGGGTTAAGAATTCATTTAAGAAATGATGCCCAAGAGGCCACATGTGAACATTGTGCCATCTTAATCTATCTTTTCCTGACTATTAGCTTGATAATGGGGATTCCTTTGCACAGTCATTATGCATTGTTGTCAGTCTTGAGCCAATTTTATGACCTGTGTCCAAGATCTACCCTCATTCTCATTAAAGGCTTAAAATGGTCCATTAATATATTGCTTTGCTTCTTCAATTTTTCTGGTTTCTTACAGGGCTTTAAAATGTTGGTGTTTCTGACATGGAAGAGAACTAGTATAGCTAGAACTATGGTTCCTTCTTGGTTCAATAACCAGAGATCTATTTCTATTGTGAGCACCAACTTTCAACAAGTAAATCCAACACAATTTAGCATCCAAATTATTGTGTTGAATCCCAACAACAGAACTGATCAACTGTGATGATGAAACCTTTCCTGAGTCATATTTGAATTGTAAGTCTTGAGGATGTACCTGTGCAACTCAGTTGTTGTTGGTATCTGTTAATATATGCAGTCAGTGCCCATGCAAATATTTTGCATCATTTCTAGAATGTAGACAAGATATGGTCACCTTTTAGATTTGCAGGAGATAGTTCTTTGTGTAAGTTTATAATATGGATGAAGGTTTTAAAATAACAGCTTCCTCCAGCACAACTTTTTAAACTCTCCTAATAGAAAATGAGTCAGTCAGTCTTGATTTAAAAAAATACCCTTGATGCACAGTACACTGGAAGAAGGATGCAGTAAGCATTTAAAAATCATTTAAAAAATGGTATTAAGAGTTCAACACCAGTACATTGCACATGAGAAGAAATCCTTATCGTAGTGAACTTGATAATAAACAGACTATTCAAGACATTACAATCACTGTAAGAATACAGTGAATGAAAAAACTCCAGGCAAATAAAAATTCTGTTGCTAGTTCATATTCCCCTGTCCTGAAAGTGTAGTGGTCTGGGCAAAAGCAGGTAGACTCTCAACCCTCTTCTTTTGCTGCCTGATTGCTAGCCATAACCTGCTGTTATTGGAATTAGAAACTGTTTGCACACTGCTCTCTATTTGGCTGACAAAATACTAACAGAGCAAATTGTAGGTTATTTCACTTTTTGACATGGGCTGTCACCCCATAAGTTTGCTGATATGGTAGCTCTGGTCTGCACTGTCTCTGTTAGAGTTTTTTAAATAAATAGGGTGAAAGTGGATGGGTAAGCTCTTTGCAACTCTCGTGTCAGCTATATACTGGTAGTTCTCCACTTACCTACCTTGCCTGATCATTAGTTTGATCATTACCTAATACCTGATCATTCTTCCTGCAGAGCTTGCTGTTTTATTAAACTGCTTCACTAGTATTGTGAGTCTCTAAAGCTGGGTTATTTTCTTTTTGAGTAAAGAACAGAGAGACACCTACCCTAGCAGAAATTGTACTCTCCTTGATAAACTTCTGTCTTGTGTACATACTAAATTCATAAAGTTGTGATACCTGATTAAATGACTGACACACAGCTACTGTTGTTTATACATATTGCCATCAGTTTACATGGTAGTAGACAAGATGAGTATTTATGGCAATCACATTTAATCCTACTCTCAAAGGATCAGATGTGAACTGTGGGAGGTTTCCCCACTCTCTGTGTTTTTGCTTTCCACCAATGTTTGGAAATATACCAACTTTCCTGAAAAAAAATGCCTTACAAAATATTGCGTGCTTTCAGGCACCAGCTGTCCCTCAAAACACATCACCTGTGGACTGATGCCATGTAACTTTGTTACTCATCTATCAGCCTATTTCTCTCTCTCTTTTTGTCTCAGGTATTTTTAATGTGCCCATCACCATGGTTTCTCATACTGCTTAGTAGAATCATAAAATAATGGAATGGTTTGGGTTGAAAGAAACCTGAAAGATCACCTAGTTTCTGCCATGGGCAGGAGAGCCATTCACTAGTTCAGTTGCTCAAGGTCCCGTCTACTCTGACCTTGAAAACTTGCAGGGATGTGTAATCCAGTTTCTCTGGGCAACCTGTTCCAGTGCTTCACCACACTGAGTAAAGAATTTTTTCCTGATATCTAGTCTATACCTGCCCTCTTTCAGTTTAAAGCTATTGTCCCTTTTCCTGCCCTTCCTTTTTATAAGCCTCTTTAAGGTACTGGAAGGCCATTATGAGTTCTGCCCAAAGCCTTCTCTTCTTCATACCAAACAACCCTAGCTCTCTCAGCTTGTCTTCATAGGAGAGGTGCTTCATCCCTCTGATCATCTTCATTGCTCTCCTTTGGACCCACTCTAACAGGTCCATGTCATTCTTGTGTTGAGGAACCCAGAGCTGGATGCTGCAGTCTAAGTAGGGTCTCATAAGGACGGAGCAGAGGAGAAGAATCACCTCACTTGACCTGCTGGTCATGTCTGTTTTGATTCAATACAGGATGCATTTAGTCTTTTGGGCTTCAAGCCCACATTGCTGGGTCACTTTCAGCTTTTCATCCATTAGAATGCCGGAGTCCTTCTCAGGGCCACTCTCAATGACTTCTTCTCCCAGTCTGTACTAACATCTGGGATTGACATGACTCAAATGCAGGACCTTTCATTTGGCATTTTCGGACTTCAAGAGGTTCTTATGGGCTCACTTGTTAAGTTTGTCCAGATCCCTCTGGATGGTGTCCTTTCTCTCTATTGTGCATCTCTCACCTTCATGTAATCTGAAAATTTGCAGAGTACTTACCCCTTAACTGTTTAGCAAGCCTAGCTTTTAATATTCCCCTGTTTTAATTGACTCTTCCTTGCTTTCAGATCTCCACTGAATGAAGTGGAAGCATTTCTGTATATTTTAAATGATACTGGATTGCTTTGATAGACCAC
Source organism: Xenops minutus (assembly GCA_035221455.1). Classification (NCBI taxonomy): domain Eukaryota; kingdom Metazoa; phylum Chordata; class Aves; order Passeriformes; family Furnariidae; genus Xenops; species Xenops minutus. The sequence goes on along the minus strand of JAWWEE010000158.1, from coordinate 50,533,648 downwards.
ATAGTGTCTATACTGTAAGCTTTTAAATATTTTGCAATGTATATAAGAGGTATCAGCAGCAAAATTGCTTGATATGAACTATATCCCAACTTCTTTGAAAGGAAGGTGGTTTTGCCATGAACTTTACCATATACAAAACACTGCTTAGATATTTTAAATTTCTTCACTTGGTTTACCACTGATGGCCATAATGATTTGCAATCCTGATTCTCTCTTCGTTCTGTGTTTGTTAGCATTGCTGTCCATCTTTGATTCTTTAACAGATGTTTGATATTTAGTGAATATTATAAATGTGTGGGATTAATGATGGCATGATTTCTATACACAGATTGGAAGCACTATATTTGTACAGATCCTAGTCTGCTTGATAATTTAGCATGGCTGGAACTTTAGGTGTTATTGGATTAATAAATAACACCCACTTCCAGCCTTGTTAATAAAACTATGTACCTGTGTTATGAAATGCACCTGTATGACACTATTATGATGACAGTGATCTCTGTTTTTAAAACTAAAAAAGATATAATTTATAAGTGTAACAATAAAATGAAATCAATTAATATCCAGTTTAGTTTACAAATACAGAAGGTCCACTTTTGGCTCAACACCTATAAGAAATTGGATCTGCTTAGATTTTAGAAACAGATGGAAAGAACTGGCATTTATCATGCTTACAATTTTTTTATTACAAACAATGCTGGATACGTGTACTGTGACATTCTTGAGAACACTGATGTGCCACTGACTGTCATAGGCCTCATTCTTAGGGCTTCTTGAGAGTGAAATGTTGTGAAATTTTGCACTTCACTGGACTATTTTCATTTCTGTGCCAAGTTAGTGGTGACATTCTCAAAAGATCCCAACTCATAAGACTGTCTGATAGCCAACAAGATGTACTAGAAAACTATTTATTTTGTTTTCTTGTAATGTAGTTTTAGCTCTGAGATTGCATTTAGACAACGTATTCAGAATTTTCTCTGAACAATGAGGCTAGCATTGCCATTAAACAAACACATGAAGCCCATTTAAATAAAGATTAATGAGATTTATGTATTAGAATTCTCTTGAACATGATCGATGACTGAAAACAGAGCACTGATAACATAAAACTTGAATCAGGTAAGGAGAACTAGTAGTATGAGATCAGTATTAATAGTGGACTATGAAAAAACACCTTACTTCACTATATCCATAGTCATATCTTGCACGATCATGAAAAAGTTCTTATAAAATCTTGGCCCCAAACCCTTTTGAAGCCAAAGAAAAATTTGAAAATAGCATTGCTAGAGTCAAGTTTTTTGGTTTATATTTAGGATCTCTTCCTCTGGGGTACTTCTGGTTGATGGTTCTGGAGCATATTTACCTGACAAGTTACTTGTATTGATTACAGAGGAGGCAGAAGTGTTGCTGCTTTCTAATGTTCATGTTTTTCACAGTCAGGTTCCCTGGTTCCTCGAGCTGCAGCCCTTGCTGCCACTGTAGAATGTCCCTTGAATATGCAAAAGCAAAACTGAGCCCTGGATCCTGTGATGTGCTGTTGATGACCTTCATATGATCCCAGTGCAATGACAAAAGCAGTGGTGCCTCATGCCAGTGGTGATTGGCCAATATTGTGGGTACCTCGGTGTGGTCAGTTAGGTGATGCATATTAATACAAAGTAGCCTCTTAGTTTTTGAGTAGAACATGAATGATGGATTTTCTTCCTTTTCTTGTGTTTTGTAAGCTTTCATAAGCTAGAAAGCTCATGTGTGATGGAATATTGAATTTGATGAAAATCATTACTCTTCCCTCAGATTGTTCTTTTATAGCCCTGCTGATGGACGCTTAGAGATGTAGATTGTGCTAATTTGCATGGGTGTCACTAGGAACTGTCCATAACTGTGGTTTGTGTGCTCTTGCTGCAAAGCTGCATTCCATCTTTCATCTTATGTACCTCTTACACCTGAGTTTACTGTTCAATCCCTTAGCATTTAAACAGATCTTTCCAGTTCAGTGAATTGCTACTCTAAAAGCCCCGAAATACTTTGCTAAAATTTCTAATCTGAAGTCTAATTTAGCCCATCAGTAACTTATTGTTTGCCCAAAGGTTCAGTGTCATCCTACAAAAAAATAATATTCCCGTTGTGTATAGACTGCTGTCCTTTGTCTTTATGAAAGGAAAAGAGCCAGGTATGTAGTCTTCCAACCCACTGGAATATCAAGACTCTTTGCACTGTCTTGGCCTTCATTTTTCTTAGAAATACCATTGAAGTTTTGAACATAAGAGAGTTGCAGAGAAGTAAAATCTACCCAATATGTTTTTGATCCTGTGTGTAGTCCAGGTATCATTGCTATTCATTAAAATATATTGCACTAAATGCTGGATACTCTCGGATGGTGAATCAAGAGCTTATATGTATTGATAAATGTTGCATCTTTTTGTCTTGAAAACTTGTAAGATACATGAAATGAAAAGCTGTAAATATTTTTTAAACCCCATTATTTCTATTGTTACTGTTATTCTATTGTTAGTCTGCACCACCATTAATTCAGATATTAGGGTGAGTAAACTGAGTTATCATTTTAGCCATCAATATCCAATAGGTTTCTAAATACTTATCTACAAAGATGTTCCCCAATACGGCTAGTCCATAAGTTCCTTTAGGTACTGACTTATGAGTTTAGGTATTTACTATACTACTATAAAAGCTGCACACAATGGTCATTCATTGATATGTTTGATTAGCATACTTTCAAGATTAAACTTTATCAACATGTAAGTTAAAAAATAATGAGTGACTCATTTTTTGGAAAAAAAGATTATCCCCTCAAGCAATAACCCCTGTGAATCTAATATTAGTTTATTTTCACTTCCCTTTTAGTTACATGCTGTTGTAGAAACAAAAAAGGATGCAAAGTTGAATCTATATAATGGCAAGCATAAAAAAAGCCCCCAAAACAACAGTGACCACTTTTGTCTTCTTGTTCCTTCTGACATATTTCTCCTAAATTTTTAATAGCACACAATGTAGATGCATTAATCAAGTGTTAAGAAATATGTTTGTTATACAATAACAGGAATGAATCTGATTTTATTTTATAAATAGATCATAAGTAACAGATTTTCTGAATCTTTTCAGTAGGACTTTCCTTGAGATTTACAGAAAGAAATAGAATTCTTTCTTTATACATTTTATAACAAAAAAATACAGTTAGAAATTGGGCTATTTACTTAAGAGTAGATTCATGACCAAAACCCCTTAATTTCAGATGTAAAGTGGCTTGGCTACATTCATAAACAGAGCTGTGAATTCTTTTCCATCTGAACTTATGTTCTTTGATTTTCACCGAATGACTGACCATTTCAGCACGCTCTCCTGATCGTATATAATTCAGTCCTCGACCATGACAAACCAATCATTCACAACTGACCCTTGAAATTAATTAATGCCAATCACTGCTATCAGTCCAGAGACATTCTGGGGGATTTCAAAAGAAGAGATTGATGTTACATAGTGCTAAAGGTAGTTGTAAAAAATGCAGTCATTCAGTGAATTTCAGAAGAACTTAAATTACATTTATAGATTGCTAACATCCTTTCTAGTACATGTAGTTACAAGACGGTAGTCGTCAATGTATACTGAAGCTGGAACAAGTGCTCAGTGTGAAAATGCTAATTTTCAGATACTTATATCTTGAAAACCATAGGTGGTCTTGGCATGGAAAATAACATGCTACCTCCAAATTTGAATCTCTAAAGCATAGCAGGAGGCAGATCTAACCAGCACTGTGACCATATGTGTTTGGGATTTCATACACAATAATTAATTTCCATTCTGTTAAAATGAATAATTTAATATAACATCCCACATCAAGAGATGCAAACACAAACTGATACTTTAAAAAAAAAAAGTCAATGAAAAAACTTTTTCCTAATCTAAAACAACTTAAAATGTTATGAGTAAAAATAATATGAACACTATTTAATTGCTTTTATTTGTTAACATCACAATCTTATGAAAAAAGTATCTTGGCAATCAAAGGATGTTTCATTGAATAAAAGGCTTAAAAGAAATACGTAATCTACAAATGGGTATTCTCTGTATATGCACCAAATATGCATGTTCTTCTCTAACTGTGTTTCTAGTTATGATTATAATTCTTCTTTCCTGTCTGATTTGCATGTGAAGATGAACAGCCATCAAAATACTCAATACTTCTACCTAAACTCAATAAACCTGACACAGTTAGCCTGTCAGACTAACTCTCTTCATTGAGACAGTGGTAACCAATAGGCTTTAATGTCATTCTGTGACACAGGTCAGCTCAATAAAAGTCTCAGTAAATTATCGTTTGGATGTCAGATGATCAACAACATCAGTGCTGTCATGTCATCTGGGGGGCCATTTTCCCAGTGAAATGAGAGGTAAAGCATGTATTGTCACTCTCTATGTCTGCTGAGAACATAATCACACCAAACCATCCAACACGTGGTACTTGTATAAGAACATGTTGTGCCAAATCTTCTCTCAAGTGACACTTGAAGTTTCTAAAAAAACCCCTCTGTTAGCTGATGCATTTGTCTCCTGTTTACCACATTCAGCTGCCATTCCTATCTCTGTCCAAGACCAAAACAGCCTTTTATTTTTTTTTTCCAAATTAAAAAAAACAAATCAAGTTGAGAGAGAAACAGCAACTGAAACTTTAGATTTGAATTGCTCTCTTAGCAGAAGATTGACTGCAAATCAAAACCACGTGCCAGCCTGGAAGTTTTTTAGTCACCAAAAACTGTTGATCAGTGCTAAAAGGGGGGGTTTCAGAAATCCAGTTAGGCTCCTAGGCACATTTCAAAATCCCACTAGATGCCAGTCTGACTACACATCTCAGAAAAAAATGTGGTCCTTATGAATGGCCTCTCATCTCTAATACCTGTTGGATTTTTATCCAAACTGTGGAATTAGGCCTGGATCCAGGTCCCACTGAGCAGCTTAAGCTCCCCATAGCTCCTAATGACAGAGTAACCTTTGTTGCAGAATGGTAAAGGCTTCTGGGAGCTGAGTGTGCCTTTTGGGGTGCTTTGCATAGTCTGTATCACAAAACCGATGGTTGTTAGTCAAGAACAGGATATTTTGCCACTATTCTCTGCCTTGGGTGTCAGGGCTGCATTATATTAAATTATAATATGTATTATTATAAATATATTTCAAATTATAAAAATAATATTATAAATTATATATTAAAGAGCTTTCAGCAAGCAAAGAACATAATTCTTTATGAGTCAAAAAAAGGTGTTTTTTGTTAGACCAGATGTTTGTAAGAGAATAGCTTATTTTTACCTTTCAGAGCAGCATAGCTAGAAAGGCAATCAGGACTAGAATTCCAAAGTCCAAAGCCAAAGAAGGAGCTAGATGTGCTGTGCTGCTTGTGATGTCTTGGTAGATCATGCTGGTTTGCAGTGAGTGCACAGACTGTCAAGTGGAAGGGTGTTGATAATGATGACATTACTCCTATTATACAGCTTTTGCTTTTCTTAAGCAGTGTTTAAAATCTTGCCTCCCTTGCTCAGCTACTTGTATCATCACTGACATCTGTTCTTTTAGGTTACAACACAGTCTTGCCAGATCTGCAGTCCAGCAAAAAGACTACTATTTTTATTTATATATACATGTGTGTGTATATATATATATTCCCTAAAAACACTGTTTCAGCAAAGAATTAGCAGTGTAGTAATTTTTGGCAAAATTTTCAGTGTAGTGATCTCTTGCACTGAAAGCTGACTATTTGAAAAAATCAAGTAGCTTCATATGTTACATGCCAAATTTAGTTTCTGGATTGAAGAACCCATTAGAGATTGGTTACATGAGAATAACAGAGATTTCCTCCGAAGTATTTCTCTGTTCACCTCTCAGAGTATATCTACATACCAGGATACAGTGTAATGTAGTGGTTTTGCTACTGTTAAGCTAACTTTGGTATGAGACATTCTACTAGACAGCTGCCTAGCCACAGCTGTATATTTCTCAGTGGCTGGATATGTTTCTTCCTCACTGAGCTCCCTAATAGCCTGGCTACAGTGCCAAGAGGACCTGAAGAGGTTTGCATGTCTTTCATTGTAATAAACTTGTTACTGTCTGTGACTTAAGTGAAGACAAACTCTTAGCCCACTGACAGCTAGTGCTGCCTTCTGTGAGTTGAAATAAGTCTGAGACAGCAAAGTGGGAAGGACTTTAATGTCATGAGTTTGACTAATGCTTTTCAGAACAGCATATCCCAACACAAGTTCTGTTGTCCTCCTGCAAGGACTGCATTTTGCTGCCATAAATGTTGTTAATGAAGCTGCAACTCACTTCTGTCTACCCCTGGTTTCCGGTGTCTGGATTGGTTTGAGATTGAGAGTGGTTTCCTGTTTCTGTACAGCTCTTAGGTAGTCTAATTGAAACGACATGTCAGCAAATATGTGTCCAGTGCGGCTAGGGAAAGAGCCATGGTCCGGTTTTCTGCAGCAAAGTGACTGAATATAGAAAACTCCATAGAAATAGAAGAAAAATCAATAAGCTGATGTTTGATGTGAACTGCAAAGTTTGGCTCCTATTCCAAAGACTGGGCGAGTGCATGAACTGGAGCACTGGCCTTCCACAAGAAAAGACAAGAAAATATTGACAACAGGGGAAAATCCGTTCCGTAAGTCTCCTCTTGATTTCTTTCAACTTGACTGTGAAAAAATGAATAAATAGAACTGAATGGGGGAAAATACTGAAATCCTCAAGAAAAATTCATCAGAAACAGCTTCAAGTTCCTATGCTTAGCTAAGAAATTATTATGGAAAGAAGGACTGTTCTAAGTATTGCTCTGTGTTATGAAGTGTTGTTTTTGGATAGTTAGGGAAACCATGGCCATTGTGTGAAGAATGTATCCATTAATATGATTTGATTCAATTTCCATCACTAATACTTAGCGGCTACCACAGACAGTAGAAGTCTGTTGCTTCGTGCAAAAGGCATAAATAAAACAAATGATGGACTTGGTCCAAGAGGGCTGACAGTCTAAGGTGCAAGATCTTGCATTCAGTTAGTTGCAAACATAAGAATACTCAAGCTTCCTCCTGCACAGATTATACCCTTTCAAGAGACTTTGTATCTGCATTACAAAAGTCAAGCTCTCACAGAGCTCAGAGTCATGACAGATCATGCATCTAAATACACAGGCTAAACAGTGGAAATGTTACTGGAGACTTACTTTTCTGTTTTTACTGATGGATAAGCAAAACACAAAGCCTCATTACTACATCTCTTCAGTTAAATCCAGTAGTCCACACTGTCTAGTGTGATCAAGGGTACAAAGTAGTACATTCTTCTCTGAAGGGAGAAGTGTGGGAGAACGTATTGGTGTGCTGGAGGGGGGCTGAGATGTGTCTGGGGCTGTCCTAATGTCATAGAAGCATAGAATGGCTTGGGTTGTAAGGAACCTTAAAGATCATCTAGCTCCAAACTTCCTGCCATGGGCAAAGACACCCTGCACTAGACCAGGTTTCACAGAGCCCCATCAAACCTGTCTGTAAACACTTCCAGGAATGGGGCATTCACAACTTCTCTGGGCATCTGTTACAGTGCCTCACAGTAAAGGATTTATTCCTAATATCTAATGAAGACCTACTCGCAGTTTGAAGACATTCCCCCTTGTCCTGTAACTACATGGTCTTGTTATTAGTCTCTCCATTTTTCTTGTAGTGCCTTCAGATAATGGAAGGCTGTAATGAGGAAACCCTGAAGTCTACTCTTTTGCAGACTGAACAATCCCTATAGTCTCAGCCTGTCCTTGTATGACATGTGCTTCATCCCTCTAATCAACTTGGGAGCCTCCTCTGGACTCCAAGAGATTTATGTCCTTTCTATCCTGGAGACCCGAGAGCTGGATGCAGCACTTGAGGTGCAGTCTCACTGGAGCAGAGTAGAGGAGCAGAATCACCTCCTTCAACCTGCTGGCTACGCTACCACTGATGCAGCACAGGACACAGTTGTTTTTCTGCACTGCAAATGCACATTGCTGCGTCATGTCCAGCTTCTCATCCACCAGCATCCATAAATCCTTCTCATCAGGTCTGCTCTCAATCTGTTCATTCCTCAGCCTGTATTGACACTGGGGTCTGTCTTCAGCCCTAAGGTTGTGTCATTACTGTTCACCTGGATTCAGAAGTTCAGGTTTTGCTCTTACTCAAAGTTCTGAGATTTTCTGCTTTCCCAGTCACTTTTTCTGAATCCCCTGAATCACAGCTTGCCACAGTATTCTAACACAGTCTTTTCAGCACGGAGGACAAAGGAAAGAAATTCTTGGGTGTTTTATAGATGTTTAATAGGTAGTCTAAGTGTAAGGAGATCTGAGAATTCTTCTAAATGTTATATGGCAGATTGTTGGCTGTATTCCTCTTCCTTCAAGGCCCAAACTAATTTTGACAGCAGTTTTCCCTCTCCACCACATATAGGGTTGCTGCAGTCCTTATACAGCAATTTGGATGAATTTGGATCTCAGTGGCTAAATTACAGATAAACCAAAGGAATATTACAAAATCAAACCCACAACTTCTTTGTCCCAGTCTTATGCATGTGAGCAATTGTCCTTTGTTCCTTGTTTCTTTTCCTGAATGGCAAAAGTTGAAATGGGTTCAAGAGAGAATGGAAAATTTTATGAAAGAGAAATCCTTTGAAGTTCACTAAATAAATAGAAATTACATTCAGCTCTGGAAGACTCCGTACTGAAAACAGTTGGGGTCTTGGAAAGTATTAGCTTAATTTTTACTTTTTTTTTTTTTTTTTTTCAAAATTGAAGTTATGGGGTGACTCAGACACCCTTTCCTTTTGGTAACATTCTTTCTCTTTCCATAAACCAGATGTTTTTAGTGCTATTCTAGATTCCTATATCACACCAGAAGACATCATCACAGCCTGCCCAGGCACTTATTCATTATATCTACTACCTTGAAAGTGGTGGAGATTGTCTCAACCTTCCTCTGATTCTGCTCCCTCCCTTCCTCCCTTCTGAATTCCGAATTCTGAATTACTTCTGAATTCCTTCCTTCTGAATTCCTTCCTTCTGAATTCCTTCCTTCCGAATTCCTTCCTTCTGAATTCCTTCCTTCCGAATTCCTTCCTTCTGAATTCCTTCCTTCTGAATTCCTTCCTTCTGAATTCCTTCCTTCCTTCCAAATTCCTTCCAAATTCCATCCAAATTCCGTCTGAATTCCTTCTGAATTCCTTCCTTCCTTCCAAATTCCGAATTCCTTCTGAATTCCTTCTGAATTCCTTCTCTGGTAGGATATATAAGTTCTAACTCTCAGATGAGGCTTTTTGGCCAGGTTCTGTTCCATGTCATTCTGTTATCCATTGGGCTAATTCACAGCTGGGCAATGGGGAGAAGGCCCCTGATGAAGACTTCTTGTGCCCACTGCAATGGTCAAATCCTCTGTGGAATGAACTGCCTAATAGGACTTTGTTCCTATCCAGCATGTTTATTTCATTTATGCTTTGTTATCACTGCCTCAATCTGTTTACAATTTTATCAGGAGTTTAGTTTCTATTGTACCTTCCATCTTTTCTGTCTGGGGCATACATGGCAGTGTAAGTATAAGTGTCACAGACTATCAGAAACAATAATGTTTTTTACATGATCGTAAAAGGGAGCAAAGTATTTTGTGCTTCTGTTAAGGCCTGTGTTATCCTATGCCAAGACTGAAAGATCTAAATTCTATGTTGTTAATCTGAGTGAACTTCCAGTTGTGAAAAACAGTAACTGGAAATGCTGCTGTTAGAAAAAAATAAATAGATTAGTGTTGCAAACCTTTCCATGCTACTGTGCCAGATGTTACTTTCTTCTGTTTGATAAATACATTAAAAGAAGAGTCTGCTGTTTATTTTTCCTTTAGGGCCGTATCACTTTTGTTCCTTGTTGTGAATCTCCAATAGCAACAAAACATTTGACCAGCATGGAGTTGTATTCTTGCAGAACATCTAACAGTCACAGCTCCTTCAAAGCCTTCCACAAACCAGTTCATGGTTTCAGTCAGGGCACAGATACAGAAGTGGATAAACTGGCAAATACTTCAGTAACTCAGACAGCATATTCACATGCTTGTTGGTGCTTAGCAATATGGTATACTTGGTAAAAACATTCTACTTTGGTGAATAAGGAATTGCCTGCATGGAAAGTGGATCTTACTTCTCATGGAGCAGATGTGGGGTGTGGAGGAAAAAAAAAAAAATTTCTCTTAAAGACAGAGGGACACCACACTTGGGAAATTAACCTTAGTTTTAGAAAATTATCTAGCCAACCTATATTGAACACTGGTCATTGATAGTTTTGTTACCTTTTTTCTCTTTTTTCCCCCCTGATGATATCTGGCTTTGATTTCTGGTGATAAAGACTGTCACAGGAATTATATCTGAGCTTGACTGAATCTGGTTTTTTTCTGAACCTTTTCACTTGCTTACACAACATAAACCAAGTTTTGGCTTATTTAATCATTGGTAAGAAGGAAAGCAGGTTGGTTTTGAAAAAACCCAGAACGGAGATCAAAGAAATGAAAATAATACAACTCATTTTGTGGCAGAAATAGAATGGGAAGAGACAGAAGACTCTCAAGAGCTTTTATTGATAAAGTTGTGGCAGTGAACTTTAATTGCCCACCCACTTATTCTTTTGCTAAAACACAGATTTTCTCTTTGTTCTAGGAGGTGAAATTTTGATCACTCTATTCAGCCAATCCTCACTTGTTTTCTAATAGGCTTGGGATTTTATTTTTTTTTTAAATGTCTGAGAGATCCATCACCCCAAATAAGTGGACTTTAAAGGTCAAGAGAGCTCTTATCCTTTTAGTTCATTTCATGAGAGCTCTGAGCAGCAGGCACAGAAATCTCAGCATGGACTCAACGATATTTCCTCACAATGTAGCCAGAAACTGCATGCCTGCAGGGTAAAACAAAATTGCCAGTGTTCCCCCATGAATGTCCTACACCTTGAGAGGCCACAGCCAGCTACAGAGCAGTTAGCTGCATGGCTGAGCACTGGCAGTAAATGCTTACTTCAATTGTGGCAACTGCCACTCAGAAGGGATGCATTTAATCTTGAAGGATAGATGTCTCAAGACATCTCCCCTAAGAGACACAAAGTCTCTGGATGTAGAAAAGAGTGCTGAAGGGTTCTTGGTGTAGACAGTTTCTCTCTGACTGGAGGGCAAGTGCAGAAAAATTGGGAGAGCTGCTAATAAATTAGCTTTAATATTAATCCAGTTCCCATGTCTAATGAAAATTGCTAATGAATGCACATGGAGAAAAAAGTGAAACCAAACAACATAAAAGAATATCAATATCATAACACTTTTTTCATATTGCCTATTATTATTGATGACAATGGACAAATGTTTGCAAATTTGATTAGAAACTATTATGATTAAGCCATGAAATACTACTGATGAGAATTCAAAATTCAAAATCTGGAAACTTCCTTTGGGACTAACACTCCTAAGACAGATAGCCTAGAGGAAAGGGAAAGTGAGTGAATTGCTGCTGCCTATGGACCCCAGTGAAGAATTCTGAACACCATCACTCCCCTTGCCTGATTCAGTCAGAACCTATTGCTAACAGTTATTAAGCACCCTGTAAGAAAATGGCAACAGCACTGGGATTTCTGGAAAATAAGCAGCAAGTAAGATTGAGTACAATGAGTAGTTTTCTAAGAGTACCAAATGGTCTAGGGGTCACTATAAGGATTTAGGCTGCAAACTCATCTAGGCAATTTTGAAAACTGTGCAAGAATTCTTACAGCATTATATAAAATAGATTTTTAAAACCTTTGCTACCATCAGTTACTTTGTGAATTTTAGAAGTGTAACCTGAAGGTGTAATAAATACTGTGCAACCTGATCTGAAGGGAACTTTAGGTAACTTACTGTAAATGTACACACACACACACACATGATTCCTACTAAATATATTGGCCTATTTACTATGGTAGTTACCTGTTTAAGACTTGCAGTTATATTAAGTAAAATAGTGTGCCTGGGCTAATACGTTTTCAGAGAGCCTATTTGTTTTACTGAAGAATTTATTGCAGCAGTAATAACTGTCAGAGTGAAAGCGTGGTTAAAGTGCTAGAGACAGGACCAACTGCAAAGGGTATCTATCAAACTATCGACTTCCTGCCAGCAGTGTTGTGAACTCTTTTGTCATAAACTCAAGCATCCAGAGTTGAAACCTCGATCAATGAAAGGGGAATCTGGTATCCAGCTCTTTTAGAGAGGGCAGCTCTTCTGTTTGACCCATTAGGACACAAATAACAGTTTTTATACAGTGCAGGTTTGATTTACAGCAGGCCTTCAGGTTACCTAGTGATATTTATATTTTAAACAAAGTGAACAGCAGTTACCATCTGAAAGAGTTAAGTACAGAGTTCCCAGATGCATTCTAATAAAAAGTTTGTAACAGGCAAATAGCAATTTCATCACAGTTATTTTCAGTTATTTGTTTTCTTTTTCTTTCCTTTTTCTTTTCTTCCCTGGCTTCATTTCACTTTTAGTATCCTGGTATCATGGAGAGTATGGCCTTGTTTGAAAATATTTCTGACTGTTGTTCACTCAGCATTCCTTGTATACTTGGTTTTATGCCTCTGCCATCTATGGGCATAATTCACTTATTTAATCCCTAAAGCCTGTTTGTCTCTCAGAGCTTCTGTTTCACCTGTGGCTAGAAACTTGTTTAAAAACTCTACAATATTATGATCAAATACCTTAATACAGCATAATAAGAACTTTCTGAATAATTCTCATTTCTAACCTAGTTCTAAAAACACTTTATGAAGTAGCAACAATGTGAATACAAATTGGGAAACATAGGACATTTCAAATTTGGGATATATGTATATCATAAAGTCATAGAATAATAGAATGGTTTGGGTTGGAAGGGACCTTCAAGGGTCATTTAGTACGACCCTCTACCCTTTCCTTCTCCTGCATCTTTCACTAATTCTGATTGCTTACATAGTGCACGCTTTTAAGTATTTTAATTATAGCCTTTTATAACTAAATGCCACGTGTTGTAAAGTAGTGTGAGACATTGAAGGAGAAATATGTTTTGGTTTGTTGATATCTAAGGCTTCACAAGCTTTGCTTTCTTATAAAATATGAACTGCAGAAGGACTGAAAGCCAGCTCTGGTTCAGTTTAAAGATGTGCTTGCCAACTGAAGGCAGCTGAGTCAAGCTGGGTCACTCTTTGCTTGCCTCTGCCGAGTTCTGCTGGGGATTTAATTCTCAGATCAACGCGTCTGGTTACTGGACATGCAAATCTTCCTAGATGTCTTTTCCTCACTTCAGTTGATCTCTAACAGATCTGATGGGGTTGTTCAAGTTGTGGACACAGTCTTTTTTTCATGTTCTGGTGAGTGCCTCACATGTGGCTGGGAGAAGAACGATGCAAACCATAGTTTAGGACTGCCGTGCAGGGTTAGACTGTGTGAGTCTCAGTGTAGCAGTGTGAATGCTCAAGCCAGCGCTTCCATGCTACTTTGCGTACATTAGTAACTTTTAGCATGATTTTCATTCCCGTGATGAAGTTTGGATATAATTGCTTTTCTCATTTTAGAGCTATAGTAGAGGTGAGGGGCAAACATCAGCTTGGTTTTTTAGTGCTTGTTGCAGTCTATTTACTTTTTGAAGGCTAGGGTGAGGTGCTCATTTATATTATTCATTTCATATGTGTTTCGTAACTTTACAAGGGCAAACTTTCACTGAAATCTGCAGTGCTGCTGGCTTGATCATTACAGTACCATTGCAATATATTTTGCTTCAGTGCAAACTTTAACAAATACGTTCCATTCTTCTATCAACAAGAAAGTTAGCTTAAGTAAATTATTGTTGTATGTGTGGCACAATCTTCTACCACAGAGGAGGAACTTTTATCCTGCCTTGAAACGGAACTTTTTTCCTGGAAGATGGCAGGTTTTGTTCCATTTATCTCAAAAAAGGTGATGTATTGCAATATAGGAATTAAAATTTAGTGCATTCTGGATGTTACACAAAATACATTGCCAGTTTTTATCTTTGTATAAGCCCTTTTTCTTGCATGTCATAGCTCTTTCTTTTAATTAAAAAAGAATGTATCCATATACTGATGTTATCGTTGAATTTTAGATGTATATTTAACCTATATGCTATGTAAGGCCCTAATGTGAAATTGTTGATAACATTTTTTTAATGTCTCTTTTAGAAGAATAAAACTTTTTGTGTGTACAGGGGAAAGTGGTTCCTACTTTCAGTTTAGTATTTTTGCACAGAATAACCCTAATGTTCCTCCAAAATTAGACTCGGCAATAACTATTGTCATAATGAAGATGAGAAGAATTGTGTCTTTTTTGTGTTAAAGTGTTCTACTTGACATGAGCCAAAAATGTTTTTTTGCCTAGATATTAACCTTTAAGTGAATTGTTGCCTTGAAATGTGTATGAAAATTTGAGGTAATCATAGGATTTCTCATTGAAAAGCAGGCAGTATGAACTCCTGCTCTGAGAAAAAACACAAAGGAATACTTCGTGGGGAGTCTTTCTTTCATGCTTGTGTTATCACAGCTCAGATACTTACAAGCCACAACTGGATGCTCCTTCCAGCAAATCCAGATTTCTCTTAACAGTTGCTGATGATATGGTTCAGATGTTTTATTTAGTCAAAAGCAAACATATCACCATCTCTGAACAACACCTTTCAGGCCCCCATGCCATTAGCACTGTATTTTTCTTTTAATTAGAATGAGTGATATGCTGTTAGTAAGCATACATATCATGTTTCTTTCTGTAGACTTGAGGCTTTTATGGTTTGGCTTTTAAATTTACTCTGTTTACAATCAATAAAGTGTGCTATGGGCTCAATAAGACCAAAGTTAACTTAGCACAATTAGCTATAATTCAAACTTTCTGGAAAGCTGGTCCTTTATTTGCTGTTTTCACTAAATCACTACAAAGTGACTACAAGGCAGGGCAAAATCAGATCATGCCATTTAAATGTTACTGGCATTTCTTTTTTCCCCTCCCCCAAACACTTTCTGTTTGTGTTATAAATTGAAAAATAGAAGAAAAAAGATATTTCTTCTCAGATTGTGTTCATTGGGGTTCTTCACTGGGAGTGTTGGGAGATTGAGGAGTGGGCTAATCTGAGCCTACTGGCTGCATACCTGAAATCGCTGGGAGTCATCCTTGTGCCTCCTCACTCAGGAAGCTTGGGAACTAGGTCTGAAATGTGCAGAGCTATTTTAGGGTGAGGCAGGGCAGAGCATACAGCAGATTTCTAGACATTTTTTCTTTGGTGTTCCTGTGGGCACTGTACCTTTCCCTACAGGAGAACTGGGTTGCCAAGTGATGTGCCACCAAGGAACGTGCCTCTGCCCCAGCACAATACATCCAAACAGCCCAGGAATGGGTACAGAGCAAGAGCCATGGTTTGTCCAGACCTGATCTGAACTTGAGCAAGCATCTGTACTGTTTGCTTCCACTAAGAAAGCTTCGAAAATTGACTTTCATCTTCTTTTAACTAAATGTTTTCATTGCCTTGGTCAGCACTGACAAACAGCACTGAGAATTGAGTGATAAAGTAAACAGCATGAGTGATGTTTATTGCTATTCTCAAATAATGATAGCAATTTTTTAAATTATTTTTCACCTAAATGGTGTTTCTCTAAAATCATGTAGGAGTTCAGGCTAATATTAAGACCTAAATTGATGTCAGGGGAGTTGTGACTTGCAACAGAGATCATATATTTTATTTCTAAACCCACATTTTTCTGGAACTCCACAAGTATGAAGAAGATTGTCATTGTTAACATTCACCCACATTCAATTTTGCAGATGCTTAATAAGTCTTTTTTAACTAATGACTTCACAATTGAAAGGAAATATGTAAATAAGACAGAGTCACAATAAACATTACAGATTAAAGATAATTAAGCTACATTTATCCATGTGTGATTTTTTCGGTAAACTCTTCAAACTTAAAAATAGAAAGCAAAGTAACTAAGCAGTTAAGGAATCGTACTTCCTTCTGGTATTTCTGGTCACTGTATCCAGAATGTTTTATAGCTCTTGTTACAGAGTTTCAGCTGACAGAAATTGAGAAAATATGCATAGATAGAGTGTTTTGGATGCTAAATTAAATTGTGGCATGTCAGAAAGCAATGTGTGTATTTCCAGCCTGGACCTTCCAGAATTATTGTACAAAATTCCACATTAATATCTTACTCAGTTTCTGTGATTATATCCTTTATATCACTGATTGTCATGGCTGCCAGGTAAAATAAAACCATCCTATGTGTCCTCTTAGAATTATGCCAAACCTAATAATATGTGAGAGTTGGCCCGCATTTCTCTGGAGCCGGTGATGCCAGCCCATCCTCGCAGACTAATGTGTAATCAATACATCTTTCACCAGCGACCAGAGCCCTAGTCAAGCATGCAGAGACACCAGTCAATAAATCATAGCTGGAGGTCATTGCCACAGCAGCTCGGCGCCCCTGGGTCGCACAGCTTCGCCTCGGACCTGACCATGGCTCTTTGGGCTGCCTGGCGGCCGTGGGTCGGCGTGAGGTCGAGTTTATGCCCAGCGGGGTATTGGCCTCTCAAATGGAGTTTGCTGTTTCTGACACTGACCATTAATTCTCCTCTGTCACCGCGTTTAACCCTTCCCTGCCAGCCCCTGTACAGCCTCAGCTCATGTCCGAACACACTGGGAAAGGATGCCTTCTCCTGAATCAGCCCTGACAGCAGTCCTGTTTTGACATTACTGTTCCTCTACCAGATTTTAGCTTTTTCACAGCCAAGAGAAAATTTGAGACAGTTCTTGTGACGTGGCATCA
Organism: Xenops minutus; assembly: GCA_035221455.1. Lineage (NCBI taxonomy): Eukaryota > Metazoa > Chordata > Aves > Passeriformes > Furnariidae > Xenops > Xenops minutus. The sequence goes on along the minus strand of JAWWEE010000158.1, from coordinate 50,516,787 downwards.
ATTTCTGAAGTCAGGAGGGGTTACTGTGAAAATCAAATTTGAGGTGTTTATTCTGACACCCAAAACGGCTCATCAGTGAGCTTGGTGTCTTCAAGCTGAATTATCTGTACCCAGGCTGAACCTCCTCACCTTTTGTAAACCCGATGTCACTAGATACCTTCTAGAATAAATGAATAATTAATAAATAAAGGAACTTCTGTCACACATAAATATGCATGAGGTATGTGGAGAATATGTATTAGATAGGTGGGTTCATGTAAATTATACTGTATAAGAGATGTAACTTTTTACCCCGTGATGTGCTTGATGTGTAGAAACCTCCATCTTGAGCTCTGCACAAAATAAACAGTGTCTCCTTTCTAAGCCAGACTCTGTGTTTACAGAGCTCCTAAAATCAGCAACAAGCTTACCCCACACGGTGTCAGGAGTGATGTTTGCCTACAAGTATGTCATGCCTTTATAGATACAGCCTTGGAAATTGAAGAGCAATATCAAACTTCGTTGAGGATAACTCAACATTTTGGTCTTACTCTCTAACAGTTTAAATAAATATAGGACCTCAGAATCTCAAGGATTCACCTCAAACTCACAGAGAAGTGTCATGAGGCATTCTTGCACTACCCTTATTATCCTCAAGTTAGCAGGAATTGCTTATCAAAATCACCGGTAAGCCTTGCTCTCATGTGATTTGTAAAATTTGAAACCTCATTTGTGGACCATAAAGTTCTGTACAAGCTCACATATGCAATATCTATTTGACCTGCTGAGTACACTGCCACAGGAGGTAACCAAGTAAAATAATTTGACTTGAGTAAAAAGGGACACATACTTTTATGATCACTAATAACATTTTTATAGCTATGAAAGCCAAGATAATAAGGATAATCAAATCATACATTTCAGGACATAAGCTGATTATAGTACCACTAATGGTCAGGAAAGAATTTTACCTTTTGTCACCAGGAAAAAAAAAAAGTGCACAGAGACTAAAATTATATTTTAAAAGAACTTAATCATCTTAAAGTTGGGCACTGACAGCTGTAGCACAAAAGTCTAGATAGGGCTGAAGGCTACTTTGGTGTCAAAAAACCTTTTGATTATCTTCTGCATTCTGGTATCCGAAAAACACCTTTATGGTTTAGACTTGTCAGTTGTCTTATCTCTCTGCCTGCCCTGTTCCAGTAATACAAGGCCTGACACCTAATTCTCTTGTAATCCCTCCGGTTGTCTCTGTACCTCCTAACTCCCAATCAGAAAACATCAATGTTTTTTTATTCTCATTAACCAAGATTGTACTCTTACTATTTGTTTTCTAAAATCAAAAAGCGACCACAGTGCAGACTTCCAAGTGCTAGGTTACCTTTTCTTTACATATCCTACTCAGGATCCTGTCCTGTTTGCAGTGAACAAGAATGCTATCAGAGGTTCACCAGAGCCCACAGGACCCAGAGAGGAGATAGACCTTCACAGCATTAGGTCATTTAGGTGATGTGTCCTGCTTCTGCTTTGAAAACTCTCTGACCTCCTCCAAGGAGTGGCATGGGTTTGCAGGAAATTTTGCTCAGCCCATTACTGGGCAGAACAACAAAACACCATATGACTGAAAAATTAGCATGTGTGGAAATATTACAGAAAGTATTAACCTGCAGCACGTTTCAATAAGAATAATAATGGTCTCTTTGTTAGTGTTCAATTCTTCAAAGAAATATTTGCACTGGTAATTCATATATGCAAATAGCTTTTGAGAGAGATGCTGTGGCTAGATGCCAGAGTGTTTCTTCTTTTCCCTATTATTTCTAACTAGAAGATATTTTCAGAAAAAGCTTCTAGGAAATTGTGTGTGGACAGGACTACCGTGTGCTTTCTGCAAATTTCTAGAAGAGATATGTATATATAGGGTGAGTTATAAAGTACAGTGAAAAGTGAGGTATCTCCTGGCCTCTCTCCCATGTCAGTGAAGAGACTCCGTAAGATCCAAATTGTTTTTTGTTTAAGAAATCTCTGCATATACCACCTTACCATAGGACAAATTCCTCCTTTTTCACCAGTTTCAGAGAAGCCTGGACAACCCAATCATACTAAACTGTAGCACTGCATAATTAAAACTATCTGAGAGAAATCACAGTATCAGCACATACACTCCTTTTCTGGAGTCCTACTTGTTATCTGTGCTTTAAAGCACTCAGAATGACATGACAAGTAAAAGGTAGTTAAGGAGACTGCAAGAAGAAGGTATTCTCTAGAAGTTACCCTCATACTGAAGGTAGGTGGTTGCAGAAAAGCCCACAAACAAACAAATCACACCCAACAAGAATCTGCATTCAAATCTAAATCAGACTAAGACATTCAAGGAATGACAGAAAGGTTGTTGATGAGATAAAAATTTCATCAGTGGGAATGGACTTGGCTGGCCTGACATGAATGAAAGTGGTGTGTCATCTTCATCTTTTCAGTGCATTTGAATTTATTTGTGGGAAGAAAACAGCAAGTGACATAGGACAGCCTATTTTTCCTGTGGATCTTAACTGTAGGGTGAGAACAATTTGTCCCCACTCTATCTTCTCTCCATTTAGCTCCCTCCTCAAAAAAGTCATTAGAAAAGTAAATATGAAGTTGAATACAATCTTTAAAAGATTTGATGAATCTATGTCCAACTGAACAACACCCACTGTGGTATTGAACTAATTTCTTAGGTTCAGATGGTGTAGCTGAAGCAGTGTTTATAAAAAGCAAAAGTATGAATTTGTACATTGGGTATCTACAGGCAGAATTATTCACAAATGCTTGGCAGTGGTGCCAGAGATGGCTTTTGTCAGGCATAGAAAAAGAGCTGTATGTAAGTGTGTTTAGGAAAGAAGCAATGGTTTTTGATCCTTGCAGAAAAAAAAAAAAAAAAGTCTAATAATGGATATTTCTACTCTGATTCCAAAATAACAATGGGAGTGACTGAATATATAGAGGAATAGAAATAGCAGGTCCCATTTGTTTTCAGTTCTCTGATATGACCTTAGACCCGGTGTTTGAAATAAACTAAGCTGCTCAGTGGATACATCTGATAGCACAATTTGCTCATCACTTTTAGATACTTGAAATACTACTATATTTTTTCTGGATTTCCTATATATTTCTTGATACTTATAAAACATAACTCTACTAAATCAGAGTCCCTTACAATGATATATGGTCATTACTTCATTCATGTGTTTTTGGTTTTTTTCTGTCAAGTTAAATCTCATTAATAATGTGATAACAAATGTTGTATTAAAACTCAGAAATTGCTAAGATTTCTATAATATATAGAAAGCTCTGATGTTTTAAGATGAATTTATGTTAGTATGGTTGCACAGATGCTAATGAATTAATCTGAAGCGTGTGAAATTTGTTGGTGGATTTGAGACAGTGGATTAAAATTAGAAGAAAAATTGGTACAAGAAGAAAAGAGGCATGAAAGAAAAAATACAGTGGGAGTAATCAGGATAGGAACAAAGAAAGTGTGCTTATCATAGACTTGGGTTCACCACTGAGGAAGTGGGAGAAGTTCTAGAGAAAAGGTGCATACAAGAAGCTCCTAAAGCTATGTTAGAAGTCTGCTTGCCTGTAGGGCTAAGATAAAATAGGGTACAAAGGCTTGCATGGAAATCGTTGGGGTTTTTTGTTTGTTTATTTGGGTTTTTTTGTTTGTTTTTTTTTACCTCCTCCCCAAGGAAGATGGGGATACAGAAACATGTATGCCTAGAAGGTCTGGAACTAATGTGAAGAGGACACCTGGCATAGCAGGGACTAAGATAAAGAAGGGCCACAGAAACTGGAAAAGAGAGAGAGCAAGAAATAGTGTAGTAAAGCACAGCTAGAAGTTAAGTTGTAATACAACTTAAGAGAGGTGTTTGAAAGTGTGACCTGATAAACAACTGTGATGAAGGGTGCTAAAATGCATATGAAACATATTTGTGATGACATTAGTGTCTGGAAGAAATCTAGTGCAGCAAACACTGAAGTTCCTAGTGTAATTTTGAGGAAATGAATTAATAGAATAGATCTTGAAAGAAGGATATTTTTTGTCAACACAGAATGGTGAGAAGTGGCAGGAAATTGCAATGCCGTGGGTCCTTGATCACTCCGGAGAGTTTTGTTAAGATCAACACACAACAAAGTCAGTTTATATCTCAGAAAATGGAGGTAGAACATCATGCAAAATAGTAAAATTCCAGTAGAAAAAAACTGTAATAGCAGAGGTAGTAGTGGTAATGCAAGCAAACAGGATATGTAATAAATGAAATACATTTGATGCTGTTTTTCTTCTGTGGAAAAATGAAGGTTCAATCTGTTTATTTGAACATGGAAAAGACTTGTGGACCAAATGTTTTAAGGTTAAAAATGTAGGCTAGAGGCAGCCATTAATGAATGATTAAATGGTCAAATTAGAGCACTGAATAAATACTGGAAGAAGATACTTTCCTAACAGTTGATATAATAAAGATATACCTCAGAAAATTTCTGAGTTCTGATGCCTTAGGGTTTTCATGAATTTGTGGATTTTTATACTTCTATGTAGTTTCTTGCATTTAGGGTAGCTAACAACCTCTAACCCTGTGCTAGCTGTCTTGAGAGTCAGCTAATAGCTGGAACACCATGCCTGGGAAACATGTATCAGAGCTAAGACAATTAGATACCATGTTAGTCAAAACAAGAAAGCAAAGCCCAGCAACCTTGGAGAAGCTCCAAGAA
>JAWWEE010000158.1:50460442-50511962 GCA_035221455.1 Xenops minutus | reverse complement strand
TGGAAAAGAGCTCTCGGTATTCCTGAGGCCGTGAGTTCAACCTAGCACCGGTCTTTTCTATCTGTTACTTGTCAACACGTGTTGTACTCTTTTATACTTTTATACTCTTTTATACTCCTTTATATACTGTACCCCAAAACACTGTAAGCAAAAGAACTTGTCTCTATTTTACCCACATACAGTTGTCTTGGAAAGTTTTTTCCCCTTTCCTTAAGGCAACAGATCAAAGCACAACAGATTCGAATTGATCCTATCAGACATATAGGCTACATGCAGTTTTATGTGCTGCAAATTGAGAAGTCGCTTCAGATAATTGAGAAAACTGATTGTATGCTAAAAAATTAACAGTGAAAAAATGTATGCCCAGACATAGTCAGAAGTAACTCCATGACAGAAGAACTGAGGAGTAGCAATACTATAGCAGTACTACAAGCAACCTTAATTAGGAAAGGTTACTGCTTTTCCATAATCCATTCAAATATATCTCTGCAAAGTAGAGAACGTTGGCAGAGAATTGTCTCCACACCTAATTCGTTTCAGTCTTAAATCTTATTCATTCAGTCTCCTGGATGAGTAATGGGTTGCTAATCTCTCTTTTTCAACTTTGCAAATAAACAAACAAACCCCACAACCCCTAAATTTCTAAAACAAAACCCCATGAAGTAAAACAGAAAAGAACCCACAGTGGGAATATTAAAAGCAGTACTGGGGGGAAAAAAAACCCAAACCCAAACAAAGCAGATGGAAACTTGTACATTAGCTACAGCCCTCTGAATTATGGAGTTACATGAATGTGGATTTGTCATAGAGCAAATTTGTTGCTCCCACCAAGAGCAGTGAGTTATAAATCCTGCTGCTCCTGAACCCTTCAACTGTATGAGATGACTAGGTATAAGTGGCTTTTATAACCTTCCACAAGGATTTTAGTATGCTATGATCTCTAAAAAAGCACAGAGTACAGTGAAGTGAGTTAAATAAAAGAGAAAGCATTAACAATGGATTTCATCTTAGTATTTAATTAGCTAGAGGCCATGTAGGAATAGACTAAATAACAGCAGAGGGTTCTTGATTACAATCTCAGAATGGATGGGCATTTTTATCTTGAAAGGATGACCAGCATATCTGTAGTTTTGCAGCTATCATGACTGATCTTTATCTTCTTTATCCAGGCTAATCAAGTACAGAAAGTTTATTAAGATAGTAACACTGAAAGTTATCACCAGTTATGTTCTCTAATCTTGATACAGTTTTGCTGTGCACTGTGTTTCAAGAGGTCTGTCAGCCAACAAAGGCTAAAGTTTGAGGGGTATCATTTATACATCTACAATGATGTTTTTGCTGAACAACAAGCAACTTAAAATCCAGTTTAAATTGATGGCAAAAGGTTATTGCCATGACAACTTCAACAGGTTAAGCATAGGGTCTGAAAACAGGGTAAAACATAGAAATCTTCCCCCAGGACGAGTAGGTTGATGTGTCTCCCACTGACTCTTCTTTTCTGCCATTGCCCACTAAACAGCCTTCTACGACATGGAAGAAAAGATTCAGCTGGTAAAAATCAGAGTAGTCACAGTATTGGAACCCATGCCAAATGATGTAGATGAAATGATACACATAGCCAGTGGATGCATGTCTAGGAGAGCCGACTGTCGGGTATGTAAAATTAGCGTTTGCTTTTTTTATGCATGTGCATTCTAAACATTGTCAAAATAGTCCTTCTGTTTTTTTATTTTTAAGAAATCTAGTTTTAAGATTAAAAAATATTCAATGAAAGACTTTATATTTGGATTTATTTTTAAGCACAAGTATGTGATGAGAGATTTCCTCCATCCCAGTAGGGATTGATTATATTTGCATAATCAACAAGAATCTATTGATTTCTGTTAAGTTTTGCATCAATACAGCACTGAGCCAGTGATCCTGTTACTTCATGATACTTCCGGTGGAGAAAATACAATTCACAACAAGTAGAGGTGCAGGGTTTTAAGAGTCTGAAAAAGTTTTGTCTTAAACATTCTGTTCCCCCCTCTCCCCCTCAAAAAAATCAGAGGCATTCATGCTGAACCCCATTTTGCTTGAAGAGGTGTCTTGATGTCTGCACAATCATCTACATATGTGTAGACCAATGCACAGTCTATATCAGCATTTCTTGCCTGGCCTTGTCAAGTCAGAAATTCTTGAGGAGAGTTGCTATGGAGCTTTTGACCAACAGATCAATGCTTAAGTAAAATCTGTGTGCTGATTACGCATCTCCACATTCAATCAATGAGTCACTGAAATTTTATAACAAGCTAAATATTGATGGCCAGAAAACAGATGTGTACAATTGCACTTGACTGTTTTTTTTTCTTCCTCTTTCTAGTTTCACCCAGCCTTAATAAATATGAGGTTGTTACTGCCAGTTATACTACATGTAACCAGTCATTGTGCTGTAAAGTACTACTGTTTGCTGTTATTGATCTTACCTATCTTTTTAATTATTGAATTGACCTGAGGTTTGGTTTGGTCAGTCGTGCAGGTCATTCTTCCACCTTAATGATGTGAAATATTATTGTCAGGGTGAGGGAACCAGAGTACCCATAGTTTAATGCTCTTTTACATGCCAATTATTCCCCAGACTATAGAACAGCTGAAGTCAATTAAATATCAAATCTAGAGGTCATCTGTCTTTTTCTTGACCTCTTTGTGATTGAAACATAACAATGGAAATCTTTGATAATGCCTTTCCTTTGGAAGAAACTGTGTTCTAAAATTTATCTGTGGTGTTCCAGAAAGCCAGGTAGTTTTCTGCTAGACACGAATTCAGGAAAAAAAGCAAAATGCATAGCCACATTGTTTAAGACCAATTTAAATTTAAAATAGACTCGAGCAGAAATATTTAGTCTGAGTAAGAGGAATTCTCAGGTTTTTTCATGTGCTGCTTTTACAAGCAAATGGGGCAGTTTTTCCAGTAAAAAAGTAGTCAGTAAAATTTTGGCCTTGATCAAAACATATCCACTCAAGGCATGATGGTGTTGTCCATGGTGGAATGAAGGTTAATGTATCAGCCATTTAATATGTTGGTACCATGGATGAAATATCACTGCATATAAATTAAGCACCTTTCAGGAATCCTCTACCTTTTGTATCATGGATAGTGCTCTAAGCAGTAGGTAGTAAAATCCAAAGATAAACCACGTGAATAGGTTTTTTAAAGAATTTTTCAAGAACCTCAAACAACTGTTAATTACCTTATAACTTAGTGTCCTAAAACACTTGAGATTTGTAGCCCTTTAATTTTACTGCAAAAATATTAAATAAATCTCAATTTTCTTCCTCTTCCTAGAGGTCATAGGAAATGGTTTCAACCTACTGTTTGTTGCAATATGATGTATATTTAGAGAACTATCTGGTCATTTGGTTTATGATCATATGCAATTCTCATATAGCTCTCCCCTTATAATGATGTTATATATATATATATATAAATTTCTTTTTTTAACTTTAAAAACCTTTGTGATAGGAAGGGGCAAAAAATATTTGAGAAAAGTCTTTAATTTGTGTCATTGCAGGGTTGTTCGCCTTTCCATAAGCATATCCAAACCCTGCTCGTTAGGAAGGCAGTACAGCAAACAGCAATGCCTGAACCCTTACTCTGAGCCAACCACCATTTCACAATTTCTGATGCTTGTACCAGCTAGTGAGATCTTAATTCCTGTAAAAGAGAAAGTTATATAGACCTTAGAGACCATTTGGAAACTGAAGCGAAAGTTCAGTGCAGAATTGCAGTATCTGCTTAAACATCTGTTTTCAGTGGATGTGTCCTGGCAGGCAGCAAATTTCTGGCTAGTGCACTTTATTGGCATTTGTCCCCAGAGCCCCAGAGCATTTGTCCAGTGGCCTAGGATTTGCCTGTTTGAGAGATTTTCTCTCTTCAGCTGAGAGAGCAGTGGGCAACAAATCACTCTGGGTGTGTTCCAAAGCCCAGTAAAGCCAATGAAGACATGTGTGGAAGGGAGGTTAACAGGACAATCTTTACTAATGATTTCTCCAGAGCTCTCTCTTACAGTTGGTTTACCATTGATCTGATTTTTTAACCTTTGTATCCATCTGAAAAACCCACTTCACTATTTCCACTCTACTGAGAAAGGCTGATCTGAGATCTGGGAGGACGGTTTCTTTGTTTTCTTGACTTTAGGCTGGTGAGTATTCACCTATCATCAGAGGGACACATTTTTACAATTTATATTTTGGGAGGAATGCATCTTAAGATAGTTGGTTGTTGAGGGTTTTGTAAATATAAATGAATAACCTCAATTATACTTGGCTATAAGAATCCCCTCTCCTACCTTCCCTGAATGTTTCTTTCTTGTGTTTTCTACTGCAAGAATAACTACTTGAAGCAAATGTGCTTTGTAATATTGCACTGGAGCGCTATGGATTTTTAGAAAGTACCTTTTTTGTGATATGTTAAAAAAAAAAAAAATCTTGGCTGATTACAAGTTGTTAGCTTTGCTGCTGCTCCAGTTCCGTTTAGGAAAAAAAATATGACTTTATATTCCCTCCCACTGATTTTCAACTAAAACAGAACTTAGTTGCCTGCTGATCCTGCTGGCTTTTTTAAATGAAAAACTTACTCTTCTTAAACTACTGGAAAATTATGTTTAAAAATCAGCATAATTTCATTGCCTTTTATTTCCGTCTGTCATGAAAACTGCTAGGCTGCTTTCTGGAACAACCCAATGTAATTTAATGTGCAAATTTAGTTATAGTTATGAATATACTGACTGAAAAATATTTCAATGATCCAGAGATATTAGTCACTCTACAATAAAAATGCCTGTGTGCATACATTGGAAAAAAAAATCTATGTCTATAGGTGTCTCTATCTTCATAAAAGATAATTGCATAAGATTGGGCAGGTTCACTAAAGAGGGACTCTGCCTAACCAGTGTACCAAAAGTGGTTCAGCTATTTAAATTGCAGAGAATACAGAAATTAATTCAGAATTATGACATCACGTGCTGGTTACTTTTAAGAATGATAGGGATAGTCAGGAGAATAGGGAATAAAACACTTCACTTGAAGACTCAGAGAAAATGACAATATTTCTGACTGTAGGAGCACCTGGTGATTTTGCAAAATTTTCCATGTCTCTTCAATAAAGAGGATGTACATTGGAAGAATCAACAATGGTGACAGGTTTAAATTTTGCAGAAGTCAAGACTCAGATGCAGTTCTGAATCTCCAACCTGAAAATCTGAAGTCTTTTATAAAACTAATCTTTTTGGTGAATTTCTGACTTTCTATTTTCATTTATTCCTCCTTGACTGACTGAGTACAGACCCTTTTCAGTTCTAATACTTTGTAGCAAATAATTGTCCAGAAAAAAGAAGATAAGAGGGTGAGAGCCTCTACATATACATAATCATCAAACTCAGTGTACCCTCTAGCAAGTAGTTCAGAGAGCAAGACACAGCATGGGTTACAAGACAAGAATAACCACTAAAGGCTTACATAAGCCAGAGAATTTCACTGGAAGAATTATTCTGCATCAAACCCTTATTTTTTGACTGAGTAGGAGGCAGGGGAAACACTGACTACACTGATGGAAGAAGTTCATGTGATGGAAAATCTGCTCTATCTCCCAGTTTCCAATGGTTAGTTGCATTCACTGTTCAAACCATGTGCCTGGCTGGGGCTGAAAAGATCTTAAGTGCTTGAAGAGTACAGATTGCATAGTTTAAATTCAGCCAACTGACCGTCAACTGATCCTTAATGGAAAGTTCAAAGAAAATTAGTACTCTATATTGCAGGTTTCCAGTTCCATAAGAAACCTTTTGGCATCTCTCTCTTTCTCCCTTTCTACACTATTATTATAATGAAGGTATCACACAGTTCTAAGTTTGGCAGTTTTCAGTCAGTGTGTGAATAAAATATATCTGGGGAAGCAAACGGTGGACATATTTTTCTGTCTTTAATTGATATGGTTTTGTCACTAAATTTTGGTCTAGGGTATGTTGCCACCATTGCAGTACTTTATCACATGTTTAAAAATGAAAGAAAGTACTTCTATCCCATTAGTTTTTTAAGTAAAGAAATTCAGCATCTCATGGTTTATAGGAAAAAATTGTTTGCTGCTGGCTTGCTCAGAACCTGAACATAGGTGTTGCAGTGAATGCATATTAACATGTCTTTAAATCATTAGGAGTAAGGTGACTGCCATAATAAATTAGATTAGTGACCCTGCAGTACTTGTGTCCCGTCTTTAACATTGCCTGGGACTGGATGTTTCAGAAAAAAGAATAAAGAGTATTCTTAAACACCATCTGTTGGATTTGCACAGTCATTTTCTACTACTAACATGATATTCATGCTTAGAGTGGTGGGAAGTCTCTTCCACCAAGCCAGACTTGATCTGTTTCTTCAGCAGTAGACTCTGAGTATTTCAAGGAAGCAGACACAGTCTTACAAAGGTCACCCCAATGCTGCCTGTACTCCTCAGAGACTGTTTCTCACTCATTACTGCAAGTGGGCGAGTGTCTTTTTCAAGCCCTGTAAAACTGGAAAATCTAACAGATGGTAGGTATGGCCTGTATGCCTGAAGTCCCTTCGTATCACTCTGTCGTGTTTCCAAAACTACTTTTCCATGTGCTTTCCCTTGGAAGTCATTGGAATATTCCTGCTGGGTTGGATTAGTACATTTCCCTTTCCCATTTTTTCCCCCCCCAACTGTAATTCAAAAATACTAAGAGGCTTGTGTCATCATGTAAACATGGATTTATAGTAGATTTTGCTCAGGCTGACTCGTATCTCCTGCAGCATACTTTAGGGGACTATAAATCACTTTCAGTGGGATCCATGTTTATATCAAACCTACTGCTTCCATTACTTCCCATGGACTACCACCATGGCATTTAGCTTGTTTTTCCTATTCATGTTCTGTGTTTTGAAACAGTGGTTTATTGAAGACAATCCAGACCACTGAATGGTCTAACATAATCACTACAAACATGACCTTTACCTACCAATGATCATCAGAGGGGTTTCTTTTGCATGCATGGGTCAAAAAATTAATTTCAGGATATTTGGCTTGTGTGGTATAAAAAAAAACATCATGGAAAAGAGAGTTACACCTTTTTGCTTGAGTTTGGGTCTCTCAGTGGTGTGAGTGCTCTGTCCCTTCTCTCTTATAACGTGGTTGTTGCACAGCACACACATCCATGGAGGATTTATGAAGAAGTATCTCTCTATACTCATTATTTGTTGGGTGACTTCTATCAGTGTTCACCTAAGCTTTAGATCGTCCTTGGTGGGATGCATTTTTTACTCTTCATAGAAAGCCTTTGCTACAACCCGGATAGCACAAAGTTGCTTCATCAAAAAGGCCTTTAAATTTTTAGAACATTGCTTTCCCTAATTACCAAGGAAAATCTTATCTTCCTCATGGCTACTAGGTCATAAATCTGATGCTAGTGACTTCTATGTTCTTCCCTGACAATTGCACAGATCCACAATGGTCCACAGAATAATAAATGTAACATTCAAATATTTTAGAACTGATATGAAAGGATCACACAGAAGAAGAAGGAAGTTCAGGTGGTGAATTTTAGACCAGATTCTGTAACAAGTGGCAGTATTAACTAAACTGCAATATCAGACTGCCTTCCATTGTAGGTGTCTACTGAACTCAATCGCAGAATTACAGTTAACTTCAAAGGGGATGGAATTGGGTTCAACAGTGTTTGCAAATAGGTTGAAAATATCAAGACAGGGACTTCAAGGACAATACTGGAAGGGATGGTTAGCAAATTCCACCTGCACTCTAAAAATAACAAAGGTCACTTTGTGAAGGTATGCCCACTACAACTGAGCCTTTGAGTCAAGCATCTCAATTTAAAGTAGCAGAAAAAACAAGCTGTAAATTTTGTACAGAAGCAAAACTATAATCTGTCTAGTGAGAAGTTTTTGATTATCTTCTTTACATATGATGACACCTTTCAATACCGTGTATGAGTGTGCATGTGTGTTTTTGTGGACACATAATACTCCTCTTCTCTCTTCCCTAGACTGGACAACCCAAATTTAGCTGAATTCCAGAGCTTCAAAAATAGATAGGAAATAGTGCTAGCAAGCAAATTGAAAATTAAAAGTGATAAGAATTCTTTTTTTTTTTTTTGAAACAAATTAATAATTGAATTTTAATAATGCATTAGACATTCTTATAGTAACCATTTTCCATTTTAAAATAATAATCACTTACTCAAAGTTGCTAATCTTCTATCATGGTACAAAGGTATTTCCCTTAGCATTTGAGACAACATGTAAGATGCTACCTGTCTGGACTGTGTATATGAGGATCATTGATGAGAAAACTGTTTAATCACAGAGCTCACTGTTTTATCACAGAGTCTTGTTTTCAGCCAAATGTGTCTGAAGTTCAAAGAGAAGAAGTGAACTTTTACTGACCTAAATATGGTCAGCCTGGAAACATTTATAGGAAATGTCTGTTTTACTTTCTGTCAAGGTAGTTTCAATTTTCTTGAAACAGATATCAAATTCCCATCACAACAGGTCAGGTGTTTTTATCAATGTTTCTACTGAAAGTTATGGAATAGTCAAATTAGATAATATTTGATCAAGATGGTAGTTTTTGTGAATTTCCTTCTTAAAAAGAGATCCTTTTTTTTTTTTCTTTCTTCATGGAGGGCAATGTTCATTTACATGTGAAAACACCTTTCAGTTTTCAAGAGTCAGTTTGGAACAAAACAATGCAAGATAATTTCAGCAAATTGCAGCTTTCTCACTCATGCTTCTCTTTCCCCTATTTTTCCATTGGTTCACAATAATTTTCAAAATTTTGACATGTTCTGTTACAGGAGGAAGAAAAAATCAGGTGAAAAATTCCTGTGGGATAAGAAAGACACTTTAATATCTTGTTCTACATTATATTTTTCTCTACAGCATTCAAGGACATCTCTTCTGCCCGAGAATGGGGGATTAGCAGACAGCTGAATACCAGTCCCACTTCCCAGGAGCTTAGGTGCTCATGTTCTGCTATGGTGTAAACATTTTTTGAGACTCAAGGATAGATTTCTGCAAATTCCTCTCCTTCCTTGCAAGATAGTATTTTCTTACAGCTTCTGAGAACTGTGTTCCGCTAGCAAGATGGTTGGATGGCTTATGCTGCATCTATCAGGCCTCTGTATGTGTACTAGAAAAGTACATTATCTTTGCTTCAGGGATCACCACTGCCTGCCTTTATTTGTACTCCACTACTGTACCCTCCAGCCCTGTCATTCCAATAGTATTCTTGAAGAGAGCTTGATCCAAAGCACATTACAGAATTGCAAACTCTCTAAAGAGTTTTGTGGCAATGTAGCAAAAATGGTTATAACTTTTGAAATGCTGTGGAAATGTTTGCTGGAAGCCAATAAATTTCCTTGCAAAAATGTCACAAAGAAGTGGAAGTGAATAGAAAACCTGGGAAATTATTCACTTTTTTACAAACACACACACAAATTAAAAAAAAAAAAAGAAAAGAAAAGAAAAGAAAAGAAAATTAAACACCTCAATCCCTTTAAACTATTGAGTTTTGCCCAGCTTTAATAAATTCCTTCAGATGTCCTCATTAGTTCAGACTTCTATGTCATTGTATTGAGTCTTCTGTCTGGAGAGGAGCTTTGAAAGGAAATGTCATTATATGCAGTGCCTCTACAGATCAAGTATGCACGTGTTAGTTTTACAGACTGGTGTCAGTGTTACATTTATTTATTTGGGACAGTGGTGATGATGTGTAAATCATTTTGCTCCAAGAAAACAATGCACCGGGATCTTTTTTTCTAAGCATTAAATTCTGATTTACTCAGGGCATTCTCCACCCACTTTAGATGAGGGAGGAAAAAATCTTGGCAAGCGGATGCTCTGAGGGGGCACATGGAGGCGTGTGTAATCATCTTGCCAGTTTAATTAACAGTGCTTTTGACTGATATGTGTTAATGAGGATAATGTACAGTATGGAGGGAAAGAACCCTGTGTGCTATATTAAAGGGACAGGTGCTGGGTGTATTGGAAAGTTCACTAAAAGGAAATAAAGTATATGAAATGACTTAGAAAAGGAGGGAAAGGAAACATTTCTGAGAACACTTTTAAGGGAGTAAATCTGTGCACCCAGTTCACGTGCCTCCAAAGTGGCTCCTAGTGGAAAAGGAGGATGTGGAGAAAATCCCTCTGTTGACTGTATGGCTTTGCCTAGGAGGGCAAGGGAGAATGGCTCCTGCCTTCCAGTGCTTGGCAGACCTCATCAAATCGGCTCACCTGTGTACATGCTCTCCTGTGCATAAATGTTTGCAAGAGTGGGCCTAAAAAAGTGTCACACATTTAACATTCTGTGCTGCTTCTTCTGAAATGACACCATTTATAGTTAAGAGCAATCAATGAAAGATTTCCTTCTGCATAAGGGCCTGATCTTCTAATGGTGCAAGAGCCTCCTGCAAGGTGCTGAGTGCTCTCAACTCTAAGTGAAATCAATAGGATTGGGCACTAGCATTTTTAATTTTTCTTATTTATGGGATGTTTTTATACCCTTCCTATGCTTTGGAAGTAGAATTGACTTTACAAGATTTATTACCAGGCTGAAAAAAGGGAAGAATTCTGTATGGCAAGCTTATTTATCTTGAAGATATTCTTGGAGATTGACAGTGTCCTATCAGGGTCTTTCAATGTTTATAAAATTTATTTGTTCCTATAGGTTTTTACGCTAACAAAGTTGGATACAAGTGTTTCCAACACAAAACCTTAACTTAGGGGAAACAGTGGTGTTGATGGTCCAAGAAGGCTAAGTTCTCAGTAAGTGTTTCAAGCTGCCTTGTGGTGCTATTTTTTCCATTACCTTATTTATTTTGGAAAAGGACAAGTGAAGATATTCAAGTTTTAAAATCATTCTCTGTCTCCAAATGCTCACGATCTTTAAGGATTTGTTTCTGTTCCCAAAAGTCTTCATCTTTCTACAACAGTTATGCATTTTAAATCAAAACCTATAAATGTGAGTTACAATTAAAGAGATATTTACAGTGTTACTGCTTTGAATACCTTGAAAATTCACTGTGTTCATTGTCTTAAACAAAAACTTGATATTGCTGCCTCTGTAGTGTATTGTAAATTATCTATGTCTATTTGTATATATGTGTTTTTCTGTAATCAAAAGAGAGATGGTCATATGCAGGCAGCTCTTCAGTCTCTTTGAAAAGAAGAAGCAGATGCTCCTTGACAAATAATTCCTCTTCTACCAGAAGCTGTACCTGTTTTCTGTGAATCCTCTGCCAAAGTTATAGATAGCAGAAGAGCTCCACAAGCAGGGCATAGGACCAATGGATAGTACAATGCCTATAAAAAGGAGGAGAAGATGTTAGTATTACCGTCCTTAAAGCAAAAACAAACACCCCAAAAAGTGAAAAAAATACCCCAAACTCTCATTTTTTTTCTGTGAAAACCCTGTTTCATCACCAATTGAATGATAGGAAAACAGTGTTTGCCCTCATACAAAAATGGCTTTTGTGTAAATAGCCTTAAACTGGTGCAATACAGAAACCTTGAATATTTTGGAAGTTAGTTTCCTAACTTTTCTGACTGTGAGAAACAAAATCTACCCCCAGAGAGGGGTGGTTTGACCAGTGCCTTTCCAAAATAACTGCTAAGCAGACCAGAAAGAAGATAACAGTTGCCTCTTCATTTAGGTGTGACTAATTATAGGGGTGATTTCTTTGATGTCCAGACTTATAAATCTGTTTCTCAAGAGAAAAGTAAAACTGTTTTTGCTTTAGATTTCAATGGGTACTGCTGAAAGTGACTAAAAGTACCCCAAAATCAGGATCATGCAGGAGTATTTTCTATATTTTAACAGTGTCAGCATTACAGATTTTCAACAGCGCAATTCCCTTTCCTCCTTTAAAAGTTTTTTACTATTTTCCTTCAACTAGAGAGGGGTTAAAATCCAAGACAATGTTGGCATAAGATCAAATGGGTATAAATTGGTTGTAAACACATCTAGGACAGAAAAGAGAAGATTTATAACTAGTAGAAGACTGAAGTTCTGGAACAGTTTTCAGATAGGAGCAATGAAGGGAAAAAAATCTAATGGGTTTAAACAAAGAGTTTGATAAATTTATTAACAGAACTATATGACCTGATTACAGAGGAGTTTCATTCTACTTCTGTTTTCCCAAAGTAATAATGCAAGCACCAGTCTTTGTGCTGTAGAGACACAACACATTGAAAAACACCCTAAGTAAACAGAACTCAAAGCAATCTAGAATCAGCTTTTACCTGTAGTAATCTGACATCAATAACCTTCAGACAAAAGACAGAAACTGGTACTATATCCAAGGGCAGGCCCCCTTTGACCTTCCTTATGTCTTTTCCCCAAAAAGGCAGATTTCAGACATTAATTTTATTCCATCTCTATTCAAAGGAGACATGAACAAAAACATTGGCTGAATGTACTGTTATTCATTTTGGGGTCAGTATCTCATCCTCCCTGGACAGCTTTACACATAATAAAAGAACTAACATCCAGCAGAGTTGAAAGCATTCAATAGATCAAGGATCAGGCTCACAGTTTTAGAATCTCTGCCTCAGCAAAGCATCTGTTTAACCCTACATATCCACTTCATTCCAATTCAAACATGTGCCTAAATATTTATACAATTGCAGACAGACTTTAGTGCATGCTCAAAGTTAAGATTACATCTAAATGCTTTATCAATTGAAATCCTGCTTAACCTACAGGAAGCACAGGCTATTAATGGATGACGTTATTTGAATAATCATCAGTACAATACTCTCTATTATTTTGATCTATGTATTGAAGCTTCCATTATAAACATGCATCTCAGAAATACTGCGTGAAGTTAATGATACAAATACTAAGGAAAAGAAGAATAAACAAGAGGAAAATGAATAAAATAGACTTTCGGATAACTTTAAACATCACTATCATGTTCTTTGTAACACAGTAGATATTAAACTATATCAGATGCCCTGTCTCTTTATCACTTAAGTAATGAATTAAAACTAAATTACAATATTACACATGTTGTTCTTACCTGTTATTATCTAATGATGTTCCATTCTTCTGAATTCATGCATTTCTGGTCTTGTGTGCTTAACCATTTTACTCTCAGTTGCATCCCTGTAATCCACTGCATCATTGCTTTCCAACAGACAATTTGTTACAGAATTCAATGAAAATTGTATTCCTCTACTAGCAGGACTTTTTCTTTCTCCTCTGTTTACCATTCCTTTATAAATGTCATGATACTAATTTAAATGAACCTAACAGGTTGTCCCCATATTCTAGCTAACTGTTTTGACTGATTTTTCTTACTGGGAAGACCATTTAAAAAAAAAACAAAACACAAACTTTCTATGTTATTGTAGTCTGAATCTTTTTTCTCTTTTCTGTACTATCTGATATATATCCGGAAACATTTGTGATCAAGTTTTGAAACAGCAGGTGTCAAATTCTCAGACTGAGTATAATAATCACAATAATTTGAAGAAAAACATTGAGCCTCATGGAAATGGTAATAAAGTTGGAGAACTAAATGTGTCATTTTTCAAAGGATGATGCCATTTACAAATAAATGCTTAATAAACCCAGATCTTGCATTTTTCTTTCACATAATATTATGCTTCATAGACAAATAGAATGATTTTTATATCTATTGCAGCTTTCTCACTTTTTCACTTTAACAGCATACGGTCCATCAGCAAATAAAAAAGGTATACATTGCCTTAGAGTTATAAAAACAAGGTCTCTTAAACACCCATTGCAATAACTTTTACATTTGTCATGAATATTTTTAATATACAGAAATAATTATCAATAAAAATACAGTCTGATGAGAGTTATGGATCAATTATTTGCATATATTTTAATTTTGAAAATGTATTTTGCTGTTGAAAATAAAATTAGTGTTTCTCTTAGGGAGCAGTTTTATAATTAGGCAAATACTGCACCATAAAATACTCATCACCATAGCAATGGTTTTTCATGGGGCATAAGTAAGTTGATAACAGAAGCAATACATTTTTTACAGAGGCTATTGTGGTTGAATAATGTAAAGTTATAACTCCTAGTAAAGCACCTACTAACATAAGAAATCATGGCACAGTCACACTACATATTGACATTAGGAGTAATTTTAATGAAAGACATTAATATTTTATATAGCATCCTCCATACAAAGCATAATAATATCGCAGTGTCTTGCAACGTAGTGTCTCATATACTGCCTCGCATCTTGAAGGGTCATGTGTGTGCATGTGTACAGGAATCACTTCAGCCTCTCCGGAAATTCCTTTATTTATTTATATGTATTGTTCTAATATTAACCCTTGCAGTATCTGAATAGCTATGAACCTCTCCCTGGAGAGCAGAACAACAGTTGTTTAAAAGCAGATTGCATCTCTAAACAACATTTGAATTCTGGCAGCAAAAAAAGATTAATCTATCCAACTGAGCTCCAGAACAGAAATTCAGGTAGGCAGAATGCAATTATCTCAATTTGAAATCAGGCATAACACCAGGGATGCTATTGTGAAAATTGCTACAAGGTCTTTAATGGAAGCAAATAGCCAAAAACTTTGGTTTATTTCTCTTTTTGACATTTCCTATAGTGCAGTCAACTCCAAATGCCCTGGAGAAACCTCAGCTTTGCTACTGACTTGAAGTAATGGTACCATTCTCTGCCTCACAAACTGGTTGCTGAAGTTCAAACGGTTGTCCCATCTGAGGATTCTTACATGCCTTCTTTGCTGAACTTGTGGTAACAGAGCCACTATAAGGGGAAAACAACAGAAATAAAGGTTTGTTTTGTACAGGTACATAGAGACCTATTTGGGCTAGAGAAGAAGGAGAGCAGAGAATGGAGAAATTTGTGGGGGGCACAAAAAAGGACAGTAGATCCTCTCCCACTGAGCTAAAATAGGCCAGCATGACTAAATACTGGCAAACAGAAAGAACAGTAGCCCCAACACAAGACTCGATCAGAAGCTTCATGCCTGTGAGTGGTTCCATTGAAGTCAATGGGACTTAACTGTTCATTGGCGTATGCTTAAAAAATGGCTACAGGCATGACCAGCACCAGACTAAGAATATTTGTGGAGCTGAGACATTTCATCCCAATGCTTATGTAAGTACTGCATATAACAAGAAGTCTTATAGTAGTTATTTTCTATACTATGAGTAGGTTAGGCCTCTTGCCTTTTTTCCCTCCACTTTATTTTTTTTTTTTTCCATTTGATGGTGACTGGACTGTATTTGTCCAAATATTTTCTCCTCTTTTCATGAAATGCAATCAATAGCATGTTTTGGAGAACACAAAGACTGAGGCTTACTATATTGGTAAAACAGGCATTTCTGATGATTTCTGTATCATGGCTATTCAACTGAATCAAACAATTTTTTTCTAAATTAGCACTGGGTTATATGGAGCATTCTTGAATTAAAATTTGAAAATAAACAGAGGTCTGAGATTTGATAGAAGAGCTCAGGAACTACAGCCTGCTGTTCAAGGTATTCCATTTTTAGTGACCTGATTATGTAATAACATGATATCTCTTCTGAGACAGAAGTCACTGGGAATTGAGATTACTTGATAACAGGTCAGAATGAGCTTTCCTCCTTTCAAGTCTTCTGAGAGCATTTTTTGATTATGCCAAGTTTAAAAATTATTTATACCTTTGATTTGTGTTGTAGGTGCACAAAAACTTTCAATTAGAGAGCATGGATTCCCTTGAAATTATCTGAATAAGTTTGTAATTTACTGTATTTTAGTTTCACTTGAGTTTAAATTTTTTATAGCATGAGATAGTTTGTGTAGTATCTCTTGTTAGGAACACACTTGAGAAATATCATCAAGAAAGGAGGGGACTTGTTATGAAAGAAGAGAACTAGTTGTGAATCGTATTTCTCTTGAGGTGTTTCTAAACCCCTGATATTTAAACTGAAACAAAAAATTGAGCCAATTTCTACCATGTTTTTTATTTATACTGGAAAAATGGTATTGGATGTATAAGGAACTCTTGGAGCAGAATTCAAGTGAGGAATCTAGGCCCACCTTGGCCAATGATTTTTTTAAAAAGAAACATGTTAATGTAAATTATCTCAGAAAATTCTTTAAGCATTCTATTTAGAAGGCAGGAAACTGCAATTTTACAGCATACCACATAAGCAGGCTGACATTTTAAAAAAGACATGGTTTGTTTCAGTCTTGTGCCTTTTTATTATCACATCTTATTACATTATGGGTTGAGGTAAAAATCACACCTTGGGCATTTGAATACACTCCGTTTCACCTCCTTCCTCACAGGTGTCCCTCGAGGTACATTGTTATGTTACAGTATCACACTCCTTGTCATATCTTATTGCTTATTTGCAGATTGTGGTAATATTTTGAATACCGACAGAGTGGGCACAGGCTCTGAGCATCAGCACCAGTTTGCACTAACGCAATGTGCCACTGCATCAGTCCTAAAGACAACAAAAGCAAAAATATCTGCAAAGCTGTACTGAAGACATGTTGCCCACTCTGTACTATCTATCAATTTATCTATTTTTGGTATGACTGCGAGCAATGTTCCTGTCACCTTGGCACTACTGCCAACAAAACAGTATGGACTACATGAAAAACTTTTGAGTTCATTGGCTTTTGGGGTTCAGTGCACTCACTGAAAGGCACTGGGTCTCAGTCACTCTGCTGTGTGGTTGTTGGGGCTGGAGGAACAGAGACAGCACAGGATGAAGAAGGGGTGAGCCATGTCTGTGGATGTTCCGTGAGCAGCACCAGGCAAACTGGAGCTTGAAACAGGTTTCTCTGCAGTGAGTGAGGGGGAAGAGGCAATTTCCACTTCTCACTGTGAAGACCAGACTGAAGGGGTGCTATGGTGGAGGTGGTGTTGGGGAATGTTGCCTGTTGTTGATTAGTAGGTTTGAAGAGGTGAGATTTCAGAAGGAAATCAGAGATTTGGTACAGAGTACAAAAAAAGAGGAGCTATAGCAATTTCTCCTGTAGTTCAGGTACCTTATGCGAAGTGAAAGAACATAATGATGCATGCCAAAAGGTCAGAACAGTGTAAAGGAGAACTAAAACTTATAATTTCATGCTAGAAGAAAAGACAGACATCGATCTTAAAGACTCCTTGGATTTGGGTATAGCAGGTGCTGTAACAGTTAAAATGAGAAGTAAGGCTGCAATATGTAATGTGGAAAGACTGGCAGCAGAATCCAGAGAGGGTTGGGGGCATATCTGGAATGTGTCCTTCATGTCAGCACTCTTCTCTAGACAAACCATGGTGGGTTTGCAGCCACAAAGCAACCATTACTTGGTGTGGAAAAAAATGGCCTGATGACCCTCTGCAAGGGTCTCAATGTCTCCAGCCAGTAGAAGCCATCAGATTTGGGACAACAAATGTAGGAATATCCAGATTTGGCCTGTTGTTAGTAGGTTGGCATCTTAGGTAACTATAACACAGCCTAAGTGATCTATGTGACAGCCTGGACATGCAGTTGCAATTTAAAAGGTGCCAAGGATTGCTTCAGTGATTTTAAGGGTCTCTTAAGCCTTCAGAGCAGTCTAGGAGCAGGAAGATTGCAGAAGTACTTAACATGGCACAGTTATAACCAAGACCTTCTGACGGACTTCAAATGTAAAAGTGTTGGCAGCAGCAGGGGCAGTGTGATGGAAAAGATCACCTCAAATGAGCACTTTAGGGACATGAAAAAGCAGCTTCTCAGGGGCAGGAGAGAGGAAAGGCTTTCAATTAAAAATAATTAAAAAAAATAAATGTTACCTGTCAAATTGTTAGTACATTAATGTGCTTTAGCAGTATTTTAAAAATCAGGTTTTGAAATAGGGCCAAATTTGCACACATTTTTCTTCAAAAATTTCAAGCTACTCTAGTGAATAAAAATGAGACTGACAAAATCAATAAACCTGAGCTGTTCAAACTTCAGCTAAAGTTTCTAATGCAGCTTATAAAAGAATGGTTGATTGAAGTGAGCGGATAGCTGGGACATTGGTGATTTTTTTCTTTCGAGCACTTCAGAAATTGATTTCTGCTCTCGATGCTACAATTCTACAGTCTGATACTACAGACTCATCACTGGGTGAGCTATCACAGAGAAGGATATGGTCTGGTTCGTGTAGTATTGTAGAGATTTAGCTATATAGCTCTCAATTAATACTGAAAGAGCTGTTCACTTGGCTCTTCTGGGACAGCAAGTATAAAGACAAGAGAAATCTCAATGTATAAAGCATTATTTGCTTTTGTCCCACTTCATGCATATATCCACAGTCATTTTTGCTATGCTTATCTTTGCTACATTGTACATATTTTTTTCATAATCAATAGAATTTAAATATGCAGATTTTCATTTGCCTGTGCTTTGGCTTGTTTAAAAATAAACTTTGTTCATTTCAATTATCCCAGTTACATTCAAGAGAGGAAGTTGTGCCAGTGATGACTGTGGTCATGAAGGAACTTGAGCAGATGATGAAGACTCCAGAACCATCCCAGCCTTAGGTTTTACTGACTACTCTTTGTGAGAGTTGTGGGCATGTGTATTTTCTTCTATGAAATGAGACCTTGTGCTTTTGTTCTCAATGAGGAAATGGAGTTCATATCATTACATTGGTAGCTCTAAGTTATTGTATAGTTTGTGAACTTCAGTCAGCTTTATTCATTCATCTAACATGAAAGACACCCATGCATACTACAGTAGTGTATTTTGTTTTGTATTTAAATGCTGCTGATGCTTGTGCAAATAGCAAGCCCTAATGGACCTCAAATGATCAGACTTTTGGAGGCATAGGTGGGTGGGTGTCAACAGATGTGGGATGAGGGACTTCACATGGCATTCACAGCTCTTCTACCATTCACCAGAAGGCAGAAATAAACATGGCCCCACAAAGTTTAACCTGCTTGACAGAACTGCTTGAGGCAGGAACAAATGTTTAGCTGCACTGTTGGGTTCTGTCTTGACACTGTTATGTACTTCCAAGTGTGGGAAGTCATATGAGTCTGTCTGAAAGGGCAGAAAGGTGACTTGGACACTGCCCAGCAGTAAAGGCAAAGATGTAGTCATTGTAAAAGCCCCTTTTTTAAAATTTTATTTTATTTTTTCCCTGCCTCACTCAGACACTATTTTTTTCCCCCCCTCCATTTTTGGGTCACACGTCTTCAGGCCACAGAGAGTTGAGGAGCATCCTGGGAGATGAAGAGCTTATGGAAATGAGCTCTCCTCCTCCTCCTCATGCAGACTGCTAATCCTGATTCAACAAGATTTTTAATTCCCCCTCCGTGGCTGTGCAAACAATTTGCTGATCCCCAAGAGTTGCTCCAATCCAAGGCTGGAGAAACTCTCAGGTGCAGCTGTGAACAGGATTTTGGTAAGTCAAGTTCATAAATATTTGCCTAATAAACCAGACTCTTTAAGTTCCAAATAAAACAAGCCCAGGCTGGGGATAGGGTGGTGGGGAGGATGGGGGAAGGCAAAAGGAGGGAGAGAAAAATACCCCTAAGTTTCTAAACACTCATTTAAATACTTTTCAGTACTGCTGATATTTTATGTAACACTGGCCTTATTTATGTATTTTGCTTTGATGGAGGATTATTTTTCTCACTGCAGTTTTCTTTTGATTGATGCAGTGTGCCTGCTCACTTTCAGATATGGTTGGAGAAGAAGCAGCATAAGTTGGGTGACTGTATTTAAAATGGGTAATACAGAATGGGTTTAAACTTTAATATTTCATATAGACATTTAGTTTTACAAGTAATTTATTTTCTAAGATGCAAGTTTCTGCCTGGACAGTGTTGATTTTGACTAACTTGATGTTCGTTTTCCACCTCTGCATATAAATATTATTTGGACAGCATAGTTTCAAAATACCTTATCACTGTTGAATTCTTTAATAGCCATGAAGGAAATAAAGTATCAAGATACTGTTTTTTTCCTTGTGATTACTTTAACCAATGTATTCTCCAACAAGAAAAACAGCAGCCTCTATTGTATGAGACAACTCTGTTAATCATAAAAACACTAGATGCAAATCAGAATAATTTGTAAACTCATTAATGTTTCCCAGTTAAAGTATATACAGCTTGTGTCAGATTGACAGTTGATATAAGTAAACATTCCTCCATCAAATTTAAATCAACACTCCTAATTTACACCCAATGAGAATCCTTCCCTTCTCTGATGTCACTTTTCTTTTTTAATCTGGCAAAAAAATAGTCGCATTTTAAAATCAGATGCCTCCAAAAGTAAAAAGAAAAAGAAGCAAACAAAATTCCCCATTTCAAGTCCTTGAAGAAAGTTGTCATCTCACTTTGATTGCAGTATGTTTAATTGAACTTCTGAGTGATTCTTCAGAAAAGAACAGACCAAACATATTTAGGTTTGTCACTGGTAGCTCAGTTATCTTTTTGAAAACAAATCTCTGTAGGTTTTGAACCAGGACAGAAAAAAAGAGATGTTAAATTTAATGATCCTTTTTTGTACTAACTTTTTTTTTTTTTTTTGAGGCACAAACAGTACTTACCGTAGGGAAAAAGTGACTGCAAATCAAATGTGTTCACGACTTCATTCTTCATCAATATTATGATGTCAAACAGTTATATCTAGAAAAATATTTATTTGAGAATATCACAGAAGTACTAGGAGAGGAGAAATGTGCTTCTGCCACTTATACCTGGTACATTTAAAACTTGATTATGCATGCTTAATACTTTAAATTCTTTAGAGTTCAAATTTCAAATATACTTACGTATAGAAATAATTGTGATGTCAGTTGTCTCAACTTGGACTGGATCAATGATGGTACTTAGCACACATAATATTGCTTAACAAGAATTATCATTATTTTATTAAATCTGGCGGTCTTAATTGCTCACAAACACAGGTTACTCAATATCTCACTCTCGTACTTTTTTAACTAGAGGGAATACTGTGGGGTTTTTATTTAAATAATAAAAATCGTTACTGATGATTAAACATTTATTGTGGTTTGACCCTGTATCTTTGGAAAAAAAGTGAGTCTGGGTCCTGGTCTAGTAATGAAAAGTGGTTTCCATGGAAATCTAAGTAAAAAGGAGTCAGGTTACCTCTATCTAATTCTTGCCATGACTTCTAGGACTTGCTAAAAGCTCTAGGTTAGTGTAAGGTTGAGTTCACATCTCTCAACAGTATAATCCTGATCTGTAATATTTTAATGGACATATGATTCTCTGCAAAAATCTTCACCTGTATTAATATTGGTGTTTCATGAAATAAAATTACATGAAAAAGGTAAAATGCATACCATACATGGTTGTAAATGGTAAAATACATAACAGAAATTTGTAGAAATTCTAGCATTCATATCAGTAATTCCTTTTTTTTCCTTTTCCAAAGGAAAACATTTTCTTCTTTTCCTGAGGGAATTCAACTATGACACTGACCTTCCTTCTGACTGATGACCATCAGCTGGTGTAGTCCTAGAGCAGCCTGCAGAATGCAAAATACAGACCTGTTGATTTCTTTTCTGTTAATTTTTGAGGCCAAAATTTTCATGCATCAATAAATAGAACAGTTTCTGTTAAGTCACATGAGCAAAATGAATGAGACTTGGCCTTCCATTAATGAAAGATGTCACATTAAGTAGCATAAAATATGTGGCAGGGAGCTGGAAATTCATGGGACCATATGAGGCAATGACCACATTCCAAATATCTCTTCCCAGCTTCTTGTTTTCTTGTTGATTATGTATCTTATTTATAATCTGAATTGCCACACCACTTCTGGATAAGAGAAAAAAGAGCACCTCTGATTACCAGGCTCACACTACAGAGATCATCCAGAAGAACCTACCAGCCTTGTTTCTCCTACATGGAAGTTTGTGTTTCAGACATGGTGTTTCTCAGCTCATGCACTGCTGAAGACTTCTGTGGAGAAGCATAGTGACCTTTACTTTCTTGAACTTCTATTGAGAGCTGCTTATTGCTTGTCTTGTTTCAGGGTGTTTTTCAATCTGATTTCTGACCAGTGTAATTAGCTCAGTAGTTAGGTTTCACCCTGAGAGCTCTAATATGATTGATACCTCTAAAATTCAGCTCATTGTACCTTGGGGTATTTTGCACTGTGCTCTGGGTCTGGCTAAGATGCAGTTAATTTTTCCCATAGCAGTCCTCACAGTTCTGTGCTTTGCATTGGTAGCTAGAAAAGTGGTAACAGACCAGTGTTTTGGCTACTGATGAGGACTGCTCCAACAGCATAAAAATGCTGTCTCTCTAACATTCCAACCCCTTGCCTCTGCCAGTAGGCTGAGATTGAGAAAGCTCTTCGGAGAGAACACAACTAGGATAGCTGACCCAAACTGACAAAAGGGATATTCCACACCATATGACATCAGTTCATGTATAAAAGCTACACATGTTGAAGCCCTTCTTCCCAGGAAGGAAGCAGACATCACTTACTGATGGGAAATAGAGAATAAGATCCTTGCGTATTTTCCCTTGCTTGTGCACCCACAGCCTTTCACTTTTACCTTAGTAAACTGCCTTATCTCAATCTACAGCTGTTTTCCATCTTATTTTCTCTCTGTCCAGCTGAGAAAAGAGAGTGATAGAATACCTTGTTGCACGCCTGTCATCCATCACATCCTGATCAATTTGCTGTGCCTCCTTTGACAGGAGCTCTTCATGACACTGCAATGCTTTAGAAGGCTACTCCTGTCTTCTCTTTCTACCCACCACCCTCTACGGATGTTTTGATCTATTTAATTTTCCTATTAAATATTATCCAGAGACCTTGAGCATCTTTTTAGTTGCCTCTCTTGGCCTTACAAAATTGAAAAGCTATTTGGGGTTTGCTAAGTTTCTTGGTGGTGCAGGTGCTGCCATCATTCAGCCAACATTTCTGATTTTCCCCAAGTCATCTTCATAACCAGACTGCATAAGGTTTAAATTCAATCACAGATTAAGATAGGTTGGAAGGGATGTCTGCAAGTCATCCAGTCCAATATATTGGTGAATGCTGAGCTAACTTTGATAGATTCTATTTCTCAAGGTTTTCCTCTATACTCTATGACCATAAGCCTTTTAATAAAGTTAGGAAGCATAATCAAAGCAGAATTAAAACAGTAAGGGCTTTTAAAAGGCGCTTGTAAATATATAGACCATCGTCTTTCCGCCTTCGTATCAAATCATTGTTGCCTCATGAATCTAACTGCTGAGTGGTGAATTTATCCCATTCACTTGATCATAATAATAGCTCTGAACATGGAACTCCAATAACTGTTTTGGTCAAGAAAGTGATCTTTGAGATTCCTAATGAGTCATTAATCTCTACAGAACCCAGTGATATTTTAAGCATTCTAAAGAAACAAAGAAACTTAAACAACCAAAACTAAGAAAAAATGCCCAGAAACAAACAAACAAACAAAAATAAAACAAAGACAGAGATATCCTTATGCCTTCTGGAGCTTTGGAAATCAGGGCACTTATTTAACTGCTAACCATAAGCACCCACATTTGAAAATACAGGTCATAACTCGATAAGAGAAGTGACACAAATCTCTTTTGCTAGAGTTATAATGTGCCAGGCAAATAGTACACCCCCAAAATGAAGCCATCTGCTTAAATAAGCCATCCATGGATTGTATCTCTCTACATGTATTTTTGTGATCCCACTTAGGCCAATGCATTTTCATAGCTGGCACAGATCAGTGTTTTTCTCTGTGAGCCCTCCAGTTTTGAAAGGTCCCTGTCCCAACCTGCATTCTTATTCGAAATAATAGTAGAGTTTCCTGATGTTTTGGGACCTGTTAGATTCTGTTGTTTTTTTTCCCCATTTTGTTACTTTCTGAGGAAATACATTACAAATAAAGCTACAAATAATATTCAGGTTGTGGCACCTTGGAGAAAATTTTCACTAAACATCACAGAGGAAATAGGCACAGAAAAAACCTGTGAAGAAAATACAGTAGGTTGTACATACACTTCTCCCACTCATTGTTTGCAATTTGCGCCATTTTTGTCAGTGTTTGTAGGCAGACCTAGAAAACAAGCCACCATGTCACTGCAAAACATAATCTTGGGACTGAAACTAACAAAGAGCTCATGATTCTATTTCCTCTCCTCAGCTTTACTTGCTTATAGCAACCCTTTTTGATGGAGAGTACAATTCTACCACTGTCCACTTCACCTATGCTTTCACAGGATTTTTATGCAGATTTCCCTGACCACCCATGTAGAAAAATTTTCAGCCTGCTGCCTGGAAAGCCTTTATCAGCTGATACAATTATTGTGGGTAGCAGGCTGGATGTTACTCCAGTCCCCAGTGTGACCTACTGTCTTGTGGTGGGAATGCAGCTCAAATCCTTTCACTCTAATTTGGCCAAAATTAGGATATAACTTGAGTGTGCCACCTTTCAAATGAGTGTCCTCTCTCTCCTTTTGCTGTTGACTAGACAATAGTTTAAAAAAATCATGTTTGCTTGGTAAGCTGAGAGTTCTTCAGTTCTGCAGACCATATTGTAATAAAATACAATTATTAAAACCAGACAAATTCACTTTCAATGGTACACATTTTTAGGGAATATTTATTTGTTTGTTGTTTTGATAAAGACAGTAATTATTATGTGCTGTAGTGAATTCTTCATCCAAGAAAGACTTTTTTTTTTTTTTTAAGTATTTAATTTGAGAAAGACCTCAGTTCTGCAATATATCTTAGATGATCACAACAAAACCCTTTTTGATCCTGAAATCCAAAGTCCTGATTGAAGACTACTAAACTGACAGCCTGAAGCTAGACCTCTTCTATTATCTTCTCTAATCAATCTCTTGCTGGATACACCATGCCCACATGCTAGAGCATATTTGCTTTCATTTGACACTTTTGCAAATTATGGAATTACCTCCTCAACTCATAGGCTCCTGACAGCAATTGCAAGAGGAAAAAAAATTGAGCTCAATTGTGTATGTGAGTTTTTTTATCAATCTAGCCTTAGGTGTGCAGGGATCTTATGCTCATCAAGCGTATTCAAGTATGCATTTTAGAACTCGCACTTTACAGAGCTAATTTTCCTTGTCAAAGCAAGCAAAAGCAATTATATAATGTAAACATTTGAATCACTTTCATTGTGTAGACTGTATTTTTCTTAACCCCACATTCTTAAAAGCACCTTAATTTCAATAGAAAACGTATGCATTTGTGTAAAGACTATAAAGTTGGTTCTCTCCATTGGCGCAGTCTTGTTGCTCCCAGTGCCACTAATGGGAGTTAAGCATGTGCATCAAGGGGCTAGTATTCGATTGATGGGTTGAACTCACAAATTGCTGGTAAGTCCCCATCCCTGTACTTAGCTTCTTGGGTATGCGTGTATAACTGTGAAGAGGTTTTTAATAAAAAACATATTTCCACAATTCAGCACTCAACCCTACATTTCCATATAATGCACCATGTAAAGAGATCTATTTATGAACCAGATGCCCTCTGATGAAAGCTGAAAATCAGTCTTGGACTGACCTTATCCTTGTTCATGTTATAGAAAGCATTAGTTTGTATTATCATTGGTTTGCTGCGAAAAGGCTCTGGGGCATTGCACGCATTCCCCATGCTACCCCTGTCCCTCTGTGTTTCTTTGACATTGTGCCACCCCATTGTTTAGAAATTAAAATATTCAGTGTTCCCCACACTGCATGCAAACAAATGAATGTTCATGCAACCCATACAAAATAATGGTGTTGACCTTGCTAATAGAAAGATATCCTCCATCTAAGAGTAACTTCCTACTGCAGTAGAGAGCTAGTAAATGTCTGCCTGCCTGCCTTATAGATATAAATAAGACAATAATGTAGGAAAACTTTTTCTTGAGCAAAAACTATGTTCCAGCTTACTGAAGCAATAGCAGACAGTTCTTATCTATAGTAAATGCTGTGGCGTGCCTGCCATCCTTGTGTTCATCCTGTATTCATGCAGAAAGAGATTCAGAAAAACTAATACCAATGTCTGTAAACCAGACTCTGGGATGTTGTTCTGAACCACTTCACTACAATCAGCCCTGAGTTGCTCCGCAATGTCCCAGCAGCGTAGAAGTGACTTCTGTATTCCCATTTTAAGACAGATCTGATTCTAGAGTTCTTCCTGGAAATATCCTGCTTTTTGATTCTTTCATGTTGTAAGAGTTTTTCATGGACAGGCAAGAGACTGCACCAAACGTGCTGCAAGGATGCATCTATGAAGGATTGTGCAGCTTCCAACCATATGCCAACATTTTCTTTTCCTCACAAGAACAGACTGTAATCTGGATAATAACATCTTTTCCTCAGCTAACAGTTCTTACTTTGGGTGGAATTCAGACCAGTGCAGAAGCCTCAAGAACTTAATTGGTGCATAGGCCCTTTCCTAAGGCTCTTCAAACAGTCCTGGATTTCACCCTTAATGAAGTATTGAGTGGGCTGCCTATGAGTCTCAGGGGAAAATGTATTGGAGTGCTCTGGCACTATTGCTCCCACTTTATGTAAACCCACTCCAGCTTGCTCCATGCTTCTGGCTCAGTGCCTAGCTTTGCAGACAAATGTCAACCTGCCAAATATCTTCCATTTGCATTCCAGCCCGTTTCAGAGACCATCCAAACCAAACAAAAAAAAAAAAATTCTGAAAGGGGAGAGGCAATGACTTGTCGAATTTCCTTCCTTGATCCCTTAGGGAAAGGGGTTATTACTGAGTGTTGTTGCACAGGAACCACCGTGAAGAATATGTGAATGGGAGGGTGGGAATGAGGCAGAAAAAATGCCTTTAAATCATAAAACTGTCAGTGAGCTTAAAAACGTAGAGCAACATTTCATTCTCAAAGGCGATGTAGGAACTATTGTACATGTTAGGGTTTCTAAGGGATTTATTTAAGACTATACTTTTTTCTTTCTGCATTCATCAGGTAGAAGGCTTAGTTTCTGGTGGACAAATTAATAGATTCAGAGGAAAGTTTATTTCTTAATATATGAACATACAGAAATGTGTAGAGTATTAATCTATGAATATAAAAAAGAGTTTAAAGCACTGAGTATTGCAAACTAGTAGCTGTACTCTTTCTGCTCAAGAGTGGCTCTTTAAAGCGTAGTACTCAACAGAAACTAATTCACATGCTCTGAATAGTCCTCCTGAGCAGCTCAGCTGACTAGATAAGGAATTGAGGGAGACCAGTTTCCTAACTGAGACAGCTAGGGTTTACCACTGGGGAAATGAGCCTAAGAGTCTTACTCAACTTTCCAGTAGAAGGAGAAATATACGTTACTGCAGGTCTGTGGCTGCATACATTATGTCTGACAAGCAAATGCAAACAAAAGACATTTGTCAGGGTTTGGAGCTGGCACAGGGCGCCATGCTGAATATCTTTGAATCAGACAAACTAGAGAATTGGACAGCTGTGGGGGAGAACCACTGATACGTGCTTTTCTTGCTTTCATGGCTGGGCAATTGATGAGAAATGAAATTGCTAACTCTTGCAATGATCTTGTCCACCTGGCCTGGATGTATAGGGAACTGGTGCTTGTGTGCAGGCAGGTGGAACTTTTGCTGCAGTGTGATGCTGTAGCAGGCAGCAAGATAACCTACCTCTGCTCCCTGCAGTATATCCTGTTTGCTTTTTCTTCCTAAGCACCAGTTCTACCTAGATGCCTTTACCAGTATGCTGATGGGGTGGGGATCCAGTTCAAGTCCCTTTATGTTTCTGAAAATGCAGTAATAAATGGAAAAGAAACTCCTGAGTGGATTTGGTCAATTCTTTTTAATACCTTTTAGTATACCCTCTGAAAAGCCTCAAAGCATCTTCTTCTGAAGGGGAGCACAACTTCGCCTTGCAGACAGGCAGCTGGGGGCTTGTGTACATTTATCCGTAACCATCTATCCACATGAAGTTGTTCCCTGTAAGTCACTTCTCTTTTTCAAACTTTACTCTGATAATTAAAATATTACCATCAGGAACAGACTTCATCACCTCAGATCACTGCAAGTAAAGATGATTATGTTATAAACTGACATCACAGACACTGGACAAAAGCCACATGCAACCAACACCTAAACAAAGTGACTTCCTGCTTAAAAGGAACATAACGCAGTAATTAGCTAATTAAGCTACAAAATAAATAATTATCCAGTGTAAGAGTAAGAGGAGGAAAGAGAAGAAGAGTTAAAAGGTTGCACACATACATATTGTTTTCCTCTGTAAAGATAAATAAATCTTTCCACCAGGTACTCACTATATTTGTGATTTTCATTTAGGACTGTCTTCTGAAGAGTTGCTAATTACATGCATCCACTGGAAATGGCAGTGGCTGTTAGCTGTGATCTTTCTGGGTGATGAACAGTCTGCTTTGTTCACCCTCACTGCAGATTTTTTCTTTCCTGGAGATTATGCATAGAGGTACATAAGAGTGAAGAGATGCCTGTCTGCCAGGGCCAGACTGTGTCTCAGGAAATGGCTGCTCAAGGCTCACTCCTCCTCAGCTTCCTTGTGGGGTCTCTGGCAGTTGTCCTGGGACTACATTCAGGTGAGGATGAGGGGACCTTAAGTCTTGACCGAGGCACCTTCCAGCCGCCACTCACCTGCCACCTCCCCAGTGTTTCTTATGTCCAGATGGAGAGATCCCCCAGTGACTTTGGCTCTGGAACACCACCAAGTGTCTTAGTCCCTGGTAGCTCAGGACCTAATTCCTGCCTGGCTGGCTGGGGATCTACAGATGAGGTATTATTTTGTGTGCAGTTTCCTTAGAAACTCAGTCTGCTGGGTGACCTCAGAGTGTACACAGCCACCAGAGGAGCAGTGCCCCCAGTCTGACAGTAAACCCACATCTCAGGAGCAGGAGTCCTCTGTGGTGTTTCCTGCTTTGCCTGAGAGCCTTTGAACCCAACTCTCCAAAAGCAGAGGAAAGGAATATCTTTGCTTTAGAAGATTTCCACTTTGCATCAAATAATTGCAGATTCATTAGAAAGAGATAAGGGGATAGCAAGACCCAGCATGACTCTCATGCTTTGGGGGCCTCACCTGTAAGGAGAGGGGGCAGATCCAGGCTGCCATCCCTGCTCTAATAGATATGTAAGTATTTTATCCAATTGCTGTTTAATATAATCACATAAACATTAATTGAAACAAGAGACTGAAGCCCAGGTCTCCTTCCTTCCAGGTAAATGCCTTAACCAGTAAGATAGAGATTCATGCTCAGACTTGATTTCTTTCTTTGGCCAACTGATTCTCTAGATGTTTCTTGCAAAGAGAAACAGGATTGGAAGAGGGATTGGGGGCTCCCACAAAGGCTTCCCACTCAGAAGCAGCTGGTACGTAGAGATCCTTCAAAGATGGGAGCATCTCCCAGCAGAAGTGTGAGTGCTGTGACCCTATCTTGCACAGGGATGGTCAGGCAGGGAGGGAAACTGTGTGGGGAATCCCTACCTTCTCCCTTTGCCCTACTAAGGAAGGGTGTCTAATCCCAGGAGAAAGACTGACTCTGGCCCAAATCAAGGTATGAAAAGCCCTGCGGAGGGTGAATCTGTGCTCCCAGCTTTGTGGTCCCAGGTGGGGAGATCTCATGAAGGCTATATGATGGGACAAGAGATGCACCCTTGAGCCACCAGATGCTGCAGGGAGGATTTTTGCTTTTTCAAATGCCCCTTCATCTCCTTGTGCCTCAGTTTCTCCTGAAATATTTCTCCCACTGGTCAAACAGCCTGTTTATTTTGGTGTCTACACCAAAAGATGTACATCTCTCAGCAATGAAAGATGTTGATTTTAATCAAAGATTTCTAGGTACTTTAAAATTTGATAATAATAATTAGTAAAAAAAATAATCTTTTCCTCAAAGTAAAATTCTTAGAAATTGTGTACAGAGGGCATGTTTGTGCATCTTGTTTCAATACAGGGTAGTACTCAGGCTTGAGCTAGATTCAGTAAAAGAAGATCTGACCCTAAAGATTTGTTCGCTGAGCTATAATCACCAGTGAGACTGCTAGCCTAAATTATCTTCTTCCAGCCCTTATTTTGATTTGACCTAAATGAATTGACTCGATGGTAAATAGATGCATATGGAAACATAGGTTTCTCTTAGTAAAATAGGGTACTGAAATATTATGGCAAATGTTTATCTGTGTAGTGAGATCATACACTTGCCTACATTCATTCACTTGAGTACTGAATGTTTTCTCAAATATCCCCTAGTGCATATCTGGCAAGATCTCAAAACATTCTTAACGCAAATTGTCTTTGGTCAATAAATACCAGAACAGAAGTGTCCTAGAGAAGAAGATTTATGATATGAGCAATACAAACACACCCATAAATCAGGACAGGGACGCTTTCAGGTAGCACAGTCGGCATTTATGCAAATCACAGTAAAGGCAGAAATACATGTATAGGACTTTTAACCACTGACGTACCTTTCAGCAGCTCACATTAACTAAATAGAATCCCAGAATTTGCTTAGGAAACACATGGACATGATATCAACTACCTCAATTGTATTGTTATATCTGTAGATAATAATTTGCTTCTTCCTCATTTTTCCAAAGCTAGTGTATTGAATGCTTCAGATTTGTAATTGCGATATCAACAAGATTGCAAGGTATTGCAGTCTTAATTCATTGAAAGCCTGCATTTCCTGCAGAGGAAACTAAATCATTGACATTGATAGTAAATTGCCTGTTGTCCTCTTTCTTTTCCCCCTGGGCTGCCTTAGCTCTCCCAGTCTGGCATGCAGATTTAGGGCAGTGAAGGCAGTGTGACTAGAAGGTGTGTGGGGGAGTAGGAGAGCTGCAGAGTCATTACCAATAGAACGAATTGGTGTTGCAAGGGAAACAAGACAATACATAAGGTGTGTAGCCATTGGGCAGACTGTGGTGAGAAACAACACACAATAACACCAAGCAGAGCTCAGCGGGCCATCAGGGCACAGGGGAGATTAAATATTAATATAATGTTAATGCAGGACACATATAGGCAAAGGGACCAGATAACCAGCTTTGCAGTTCCAGCATCTCTCACACTGCTCTAATTCTTGTGCTATCACTATGTGATACATGGTTTTGAAGCAGAACATAGTCACATGACTACCCTATATTTTATTGCTTGTGGGTAATTTTCTTGTCCTGTCAGAATAGAGTAACTTTGTCTTTGCTATCAATGTGTGGTCTAATACATATATCATGTCAGTGCTGCACCAGGCTGACACACACATTAGATGCACTGACAGTAAACAGGAAGTAATCCAAAGTTATTAGGCAGGAAAATATAAAGAAGCCTGTAAGCTCTTGCACCACAAAGCTATCAGCAACTCAAAGATTTTTTTTCTTGTTGCTTCTTGATCTTGAAGAGTACAAATATACATATTAAAAAGCTTTGTTTTCATAATCTGTAAAAACAGGAATAGCTACTGATCTCCACACTGAAAAAAAGTAGGGCCTAGGTGAATACTCATCTCACTGAATTGTCAAAACTCCCATTGGCTGCCCTAAATCTGTCCCTGATTAATGACTTTGGAAAAGGATTGGCATCTCTTTTACTATTTCGCTACAAATTCACATCTATCCTCTTTTGTTGGCCTCCATATTGTCCCTGTCTGCTAACCTTTTACAGTTAGAAACTGCATTATAACTAAAACTAGTTATAAAGTTACTGCTGCTTTATCTGTGACCAATTATTTTTCTCATCTTTCAGGCCACTATATAATTGTTCACTTTCAAACAATTGTGGCTGGAAGGTGCTCCAGCCCTGTAAATACCAAATTATCTGAAAATTTCTCTTTATACCGCCTTCATGATTAAGTAAATAGTCTTTAATTTGGCAAAAACTGATCCTGAGAGGCATTTGTGTGAGCTATTGTGACAAAGTAGGGGTGTATAAGTCCCATGGCATTTGAAGGAAAAAAGATGAAGAAAAGCAGTAAACTTCATGCAAATAAAAGGTAGAAGATTTGGCTGTCCCCATGGGCACTTTGGTCTGGCCTGTCACCACCAGATTTTTTAAAAGGTAGTTTAAAGAAAAAAGAATTGGAAATCTTTACTTTCTTATTAATGAACACTAAAATTAAGAGAGATCATTACCCTATATTTCTTTGAGGACAGAAAGGTATTTTTCTGAGGAAAGATGTCTTTTAACTTTGACATCACCATTATTCAATTGTGACAAATCTTGTACAACATTTTAGGCAGGCTAAGAGGTTTTTGTAAAATAAATTCACTTACTTGGGATCTCGACACCTTGGGAATCAAGTCAGGACAACAGTAAAACAGGAAGACATAAGACAAAGGAAACAACTTAAAAATGAGGAAACACAGTCCATTTTTTCCAAAGACTTAAATATCATACTTCCTTACATTACCCAAAATTCCTTCCAAAATTATTATTATTGAAGCCAGACTTCCCTAGTCTGAAGTCCTGGGTTTTAGAAGTCCACTGGATGCTTATTAGGGACACATTTTTTACATTGAAAACTCTCCCTTTTGTGCGTAAGAAGGTGTGGGAGTACATTTTGTGCTTGCGTAGCTGAGACCTGGACTGCAAAACACACATGTGCTGCCAGCGCTGCATGTGCGTTAGGTCGGATTTTAATCTCTTTGTACAGGGACCATGTTTTTTTTTTTTTTATCTGGTAGTGCCTACTTCACTTCTCACAGTGGGGTAAAGTAATCAGATAGGGCATGTTTAGTCTGTGATCTAATGCATCATCATGTAGGATATTTACCATATTAGCAGATTTAGTAAAGGACACTTTTTCTCTCTGGAACCTCTAAACCCTGTCTTTTATCATTCACACCATGTGTGCAAGAGAAGGTGGGGTAGGGACTATGGAAAGGCCATCTGAAGCCTGTAAAGATGGTGGTGAACTTTGGCAGCAGCCCAGCCAAAAACACAAGAAAATTAAATCAGAGTAAAACTTGTTTCCATCTGAGCCTTGGGCAAAGCACATTGCCCACAGCTGAGCTGAGTAGATTTCCCAAGAAGGATACCTTGCATGCTCCAGGATGCCTGAAGCACTTGGGAAAACACATGGAACAGGGGCAAGTATTAATACCCTCCCTATTGTAGGGCTCACCACATACAGGTGAACTTGAGTGTTAATTTGAGAGATGTGAAGTGGGTGTCCTCTTACCTGAAGTTCAGCCAAATCATCATGAGCTGGAAATTCCAGTGACTTTAAGCCCTCACAACATTCCTGCTATTAGTGTTTCACCACAGAGGACTACTTCAAAAAACCTAAAAATACCCCAAACCCCATTCGAATCCCATTGAACTCTATTGGAAAAGAGGACTGAGTGAGTAACAATGCTTTGGGTTACTTTTGAGTTAAGGCATGGTATGATTCTCATTATAGTTAGGTCTGGGTAAACTGGTTCAAGTAAATGATCTTGTTGTGTTTCCAGCTTTGCAGGCACTTGGAAATATTTTAGCCTTTTTTTTTTTTTTTTTTTTTTTTTTCTTCCTAAGTCAGTTAAAATAAAGGCTATACTCCTGGCTGAAGATACTTCCATGCCAACTTTCACCCTGGAGCAAATTTTTCATGCCTGAGTTATAAAAACCTCAGAGAAATAAGTGATGATATGTTAGGTAAACATCAGAAGACCTTGAACTACAATTTTTTAAGGGGTGTTGTGAACCTGACAGGACAAAAGATTAATCAGACAAAAGCCTCTCTTCACAGCAGTTCTTCTTAATGGGGCTGTGGTGTGTTGTGGTGGATAGGACACAGATGTAGGAGACAGAACACCTCGCTTCTGCTCATGTTACAGCTTGCTGGGTGACCTTTAGCAAAACACAGTATCTGTAATACCTTTTTTCTTTTCTTTTTTTTTTTTTTTTTGCAAAGATCCTTGGATAAAAAATGCTGTGTAGTTTTTAAATATTGGCATGCATTAGCATGCAGATTTGCTCTCCAGACCCATTCCCCTTTCAGACTTTTATACTGTAGAATTAATTACTTGCAAAAGCATAAAATATTTTTGGTTTCTCTGTGTGCTCCTCCTCCTCTCTGACTTTCTCAGCTCTTATAAATTTTCTAAAAATATTCTGAGAGTGTAACCCATCCTGGATATAATTCCAGAGATGAAGCTACTTAGGAAGCAATCTTGTAGAAACATAAGGTGAGTTCTAGATATTTTGAGTCTGCTGAGAGTAAGAAATTTTTGGAAAGGATTTTTCTCTCACTTGATTCCTATATTTTTTCATGACTGATTCCTGAAGCAGAGACACAGTGGTTAATGCAATGGCATCTGCTATATGTCCAGAGCATTAACTCCTATGGTTATATTTAGAAAAACTTTTCAGAAAAGCAGTTTTAATCTCTAATAATGTCTTTGGAAAATCAAGGTGTTTGTACAGTTACAGCTCTTTTCCAGGGCACAAGGATATGAAAGAAAAGTTGAATGAAAATGCTTAGCCTGTAAAGACCTTTTCTTCTTTTCTTCTCCTTTTTTCTGTTTATAGACTGTCACATCTGTTTAAATGTTTCAGGGAAACCGAACATCCTTTTTTCTTTTTTTTTTTTTTGGTGTGTGTGTGTGTGTGTGTGTGTGCGTTCGTGAGACAACAAACCTGAGGAATTAAAAGAGTTTTGGCCTTGGCTCTTATTTTATAAAATAGTCCTTTTCTACACCCACTTGAACAATCGATGTGCCTATTTAGAAGAAGGTAGGAGAGATTCACCCCCTAAGAGTAAGGAAAATAAAATGAGAGATATAGCCACATCTGCTCTGTCTCATTCATAACTATTAAGCATGGTAATAGTGGCTGATTTATTATAAGCATCAGTTTGCAGCTTATTAACGCTAAATTAAATTACTTTTCTTTCCTTTGCTTATTTTTCACCCCAAAGAGACAAATGTAGTTAGATGATTCATTGATTCACTTTGATACTTTGTAACAAAATTAAAAGAAAATTAATAAAATAAGTAAAATACATTTAATGTCGTTCAGAACACAAAGAATAAGACAAAAGTACACTTGGTTAAATAAAGTAATTAACCATTTTCTGAGTATACTTAAATAATGAGCCATCCTTGACATGAAACATTTCGCTTCTCTGTAATTAACCAGAACACTCAGACAGTTCTTGGTGTGTGGGTTAACCACCATGTTTTTTACTTCCTCCCCCTGTACACCACGTCATTTTTTCTCACTGAGGCAATTCAAACAGATATGCATATATATTTTATGACTATCTTATTGTTTCTTTTGCTAAAACACAACTTCACAGCACTAAAAATATTTCCAATTTTCAGCAACGGTTGGAGAGGTAAGAAGGTATTGGAACATTACTATTAATTCCAATCAAGCTCATCATGTTTTAGCAGTATGATGAAATGTCTTAAAGTTAAATAATTTATGAGAAAAATTATATTTGAAGATAATTCAACTTTGGTAACATTTACAATTTGGTGGGTTTTTGGGTGATAATTAATCCCTAGCTTACATGTAATTTTTCAAAGGAAATTAAATTTTCAAATACACATTCTCATTTCAGCATGTTCAGTTATGGTAATATGACCTTACCTGTGATCTAGATCAGTACAGGATGATGAGGGCAAGGGAGTAGTGTCAGCAGCTTATAACTTGAACAATATCAGAGCCAGGGGAAATCCTAACCTCAAACTTTGAAAGTTTCTTTGTAAATCTGGAACCTCACATTTGTGAGATGGCAAGGGGATAGACAGATACTCTTCTTAGATGTCTTAGATCAGACAATTATTTTATTGTATTACCAAATTTAAACTTATACAAACTTGCCTCTTTCTCTGTTTTTTGCCCCAGCCTAATTGTAATTTAGAATTGCTTAAGAGGCAGTCTGAATGAAATCAAATAAACTTATTTTCACTCATAGACCTACCAAACATTTCTGAGTGCATGAAAAAGAACTTCTGTCATTAGCCATATAAGATTTTAGCTGATTAAGCCAGGCATTTCTTCTAATCACAGATTTCTTTCGTATTTCCTCCTGTTGGCTGGATTGAGGCTTGCAAATGTTGCTAATCCAATGAACACTGGCAGTTCTCCATTTTTGACATTTCCAGAGCTCTTTCTGCAACTTCTGTGACATTTTGATATCTGAAATGCTATCCTGTCAACATTTTTAAATCAACACATGATGTCAACATTATTCATATTCACTGACTTCACTGGGCTTCCATCAGGGTTGAAGTTGGTCCATGAACTTAAACAAAGGCTTGTATTAGTGTATTCTTATGAACTAATTTCAATTACATGTTGCAGTACTAGGCAGCATTATGCAGCTGCCATTGCGTGAATACAAGGATGACATGAAATCCATGGCTGTCCAACTTTGGTAGTTATTCTGAAATTCATGAAAAATGGATAAATTGGAGAAATTTTTCCAGAAACAAAGATATTATTTAGAAATATTTCTGTTGTGTTCTATCTGATTGCCTACTGTAGTGGTGACACAAAAATTTCAATATGTTTAATGCACCCAGCAAACAGAGACAACTACTTCCCCTCCCCATGAAGTGCAAAGTTTCAATTTTGCACTAAAACATTGTTATATACAACACCTTATGGTTCATTCACTAATTGTTCTCGTGTACTTCCATCACAGTCTGAGATGAAAGGTACTGCTATGATATCCAACCATGGGAGTTCCAATAAAGCACACTTTATATTAACACTAAACAGCTCTTATTCTTTTCAGTACTCTTTCATTATTTTATTGTTAAAAGAACTTATGCTTGAACAAAAACTTGATATTGAAATGCTTTCCTTTTGGGTATTTGGCAGAAGTCATTCACAATATTCTCAACAAATGGAGTTTTGCATCTCTCTTTTGTACATTGGGCTGTATACACCAAAAGACCAATCAAGTCCTTTGTCACAGAGAGTGTCTAAAGTGCATATTTTATAAATTAATGATGTGTTGAAAGTACATGCTATTTCTGCCCATTTTCTTATTCTAAAAAAAGCATTCATTTTGGGTCAGTCTAAGGGTTCATCAAAATAGTGTCATTTCTCAAACAGTAGCTGTTACTACAAGTACAAGGACATACCAGGAGAAGATATGGTAAATAGATATTATCTTCCCCTGTCACTCTCCTCAAACATTCTCTCATGTTCAGTTAACAGGAATTCCTGAGCCTAATTTTGTTTGTCTGTTTAGTAACATACAGTTCTTCCTTCCACCTTTGGAAGCCATGGAAATGCTTCTCACCCTTTTCTTTTGGCAAGTAGCTCCATCGGGCCGCATAAAGAAACACTTCCTTTTGTTTGTTTAGAGTCTGGCTTCCTTAAAATCCCTTAGTACTTGAACTGGAAAAAGAAAAGGTTCTTACCCAAAATTTTCTAACCACTTGGGGTTTTGTAGACTAGGCAGAGTAGTCTCCTCAGTCGTTCCTGTAGAGAAAATATTCCACTCTGAGATCCTTCAGACATGTGTCTGAAACTTTTCCCATTATAACATACTATTTTTACAAGATGGGATCTGAACCCTATGTACTTATAGAATGGGATAATTGTGGATTTCTACTGTTGCATGATGAGGTTTTCTTTTCTATTCTC
Source organism: Xenops minutus (assembly GCA_035221455.1). NCBI lineage: Eukaryota > Metazoa > Chordata > Aves > Passeriformes > Furnariidae > Xenops > Xenops minutus. The sequence continues at coordinate 50,474,394 of JAWWEE010000158.1, read as the reverse complement.
TGCTCTTCTCTTAAGGATTTTGAACACTTCATTTACTTTTGTGGTGACTTTTGAGTTGATAGTCTTTAATATTTTAAAGATCAACTTTCTCCACCAAGTAGTAACAGCATGAACATAAGATACTTTTTCCCAGTGTGCTTCCCTTTATAGCTATCTACTCCACATCATCTATGAATATTGAGCAATTCTGTTTTCTACAGAATTTGTCAGGTGATCTTCATCCATTGCAAGAACAGATAATTTATTCCTAACTTCTGCTTCATACTTGTTTCAATATGTAGTCTAAAAGCTTTTAGTGGTTTATGGATTACTGAGAAATCTAAGGAAAACAAATTTATTGCACATAAACATAAATTTCAGTGGGAGTTTAATTTATTTTGGAGGATTTGTAGTGGGTTCCTAAACTGAATAAACTTGAAGCCACAGATTCAAACCATTTGATAGGGATCATTTTCATTTGATCTTGGAAAATCTCAGTGAAGTTTTTGGCCCTTGCATCTGCTAAGTGATCAAAATGGTTCTTAACAAGATCAACTCCTACGTGGGCACTTAAACAAACAGCAGATTTACAAAGGTACTTAGCTCTCTATGATTTATGATGATAGTATTCTGGGCCAGTTTTTTAAAAAAAGTTTAACCTCCTTCAGCAATTCTTCATTTGTTTACTAATAAAATAAAAATCAAATAATGTTGAAAACCTTTTTTTACTTCATGGATGTTAGATCCTTGGAATTTAGCCCTGAATAAGTTTTTTATATATACAGGCTCCAGTGTTCTAACTGATTTCCAAAGGAAAAGAGAAGTAATTCTGAAAATTATGTTTGGGAGATATTTCTTTCAATAATTTTTAAATTAAAGAGCCTCTTTTCACAGAGATGGTGGTCTTTTAGTCAGGGTTTTATCTCTTTGGCTCTCTGTAAAACACTTAACAGTATCCTCAGTGCTAAGATGATTGGATTAATTATGGTGTGTAAGTACACTGATATGTTCTCAAATCACCTATTTTGCAAACTCAGAAAGGTATCTTGAAAATAAAGCTGTTCTTTCCTGTCTTCTCCCTCCTCCTCCCTTAAGGGTAGTAAGGAGTTTTGATATTACAAGTTATTAAGGTAATTATTTGGAAAGAAAAATATTACTCTGGGCTGTAGAGGCCACATCCTAGAAACAGTTTGTGAATTTTTTATTACCAGTTTTGTGAGCTTTGCTGGTAGTTTAAGAGCCCTTCTCAACTTGTCCTATACTATTTTAATAACTGAATAAAAAAAGCATTGCCCATTAAAAATTTTGTATACAGAATTTGTTTGACATTTTTGCTGAGGAAGCAGAACAAGGTCTAACTTGATCTTACTTTTCTCTAACTCCTTTTACTGAGTGACATTGATATCCACAATTACACAAACCATATGCATTTCCCAACAAAATGCTAACTTGAACTGTACAACCGAAAGACTCAACAGACTCCAAAGTAATGGATGTACCATGACCCACGTGGGTTCCAGGATATTTTGCTTAATTTTCTTGAGGCCTAAATGCCTCGGCAAAAGATGACACACACCAGTCGCTTGTATACATTTGCTAAATAATGCAGTAATGCTAACTTGTTTAAGGCATGATATTCTGCTGCTGGCAGAACGGTGGAAGAGAAATTCAGCATTAAAATAAGAGTCTTCTTCCTCCTATTGCCTTTTGTGTGCTGTGTATAACTATTTTGAATTCAACACTTACGCACTGATTGCCAGACACATTCATCTCTAGATACCCACAAAGAAAATAATGTATTCCCTCTTACTGTCCTTCTCTTTTCTGTAGATCTGTAGACATCTTCTTAGGCAGAGTATCACATTCATGTCTGCAGTAATAGAGACCACCATTCCAGTGGCAACAGTGGACTTGTGTCCACCTAGTCCAAGGCCTTCAGTTTGACCAGGAGGCTCAAGACAAAGCTGTAGGAAAAGGTGGAGATTACATGTATGTGATGCTAATATGATAGACATCAAGAAAACCAACTGTTCTTTATAATCTAGATTGTGTTAGCATGATTTTAAAAATAAATGTTCAGAAAGAAGGGGTGCATTTTCAGAAAGTGGAGGAATTCAATATTCTTCATTCAAGGTACATGAAATTTGCTTTGCCAGGTGCTTCAGAGAGTTGTTCAAATTGGTATCAACAGCAACTGGCTGCTGTGAACAGTAAAACCTTGCATACTGAAACAGAGTTGGAGATGGGGAAATAAGTGAGGAGCAGGCTGAGCCCTTATAGCTGGTACCTGTACTAGCCACTTCAGAGATATTTTCTTAATCCATAGCACCACTGTTGCTCCAGCACTTATTTTTCATCCACTTTGAATCCACAGTTGTCAGTAGAGCCCTCAATATGTTCTGTTTAAATTCTCACCGAATCTCCATGGGTTCCTCTGTCTCTTCACACTGAGAGAGACGAGAGAGAGAGAGAGAGCAGCAAAATGGTTAGAAATCTTCTGCCAAACACAGATGGTATCATGATTGCTCTTTCAGCCTACCTGTGTCTGTCTGTGAAGCTGTGGATGTTGTGGACATGTGTGTGAAGAATTTCCAACACTCTCAGATCATTCACCCAAAGGAGAATTTCCATCTAGGTTTTAATATTCACCACATTAGTCAGCCTTGAGAAACAAATATTGCTATTTAGAATTTGTCTCCATAAAAGTGTATCTGTGTGTGAATGTGCTTATAAGAAGGGAGAAGTAGAGGAGAAGAATAGGAAGACTCCAAAATTGCACAGCAGTCTGCTTTTAAAAAGTACTGACAAACGCATTTGCTTGCACAGTGTAGGCAGTCTGTGAAAAATCACAAAAGCTGTTGAAAAAGCCACACTGGCTTTACCTCATGGCATCTCAGCATGCTCAACTATTTGTCCCTCTCCTCCTCAGGATACGGGCACAGTATGGGAGACAATTGCATTACAGCAGTTTAACAAGTTAGTGCCTATCAGCTGACTGGTTGTAAACATCTGTGTAAGCTGTCTTCATTGGCTCCATTAGTGAGATAAAATGCATTCGCTTAAATTCACATACAACAGATTTCCCTTCCAAGTCAGATCTTAAATAGGTTTTGGCATACCTGGCAAAGCAAGCTGGTATCCTCTTCTCAGCACAGGAAATACCCTGTGTAGCAAAGGAAAGGGAAACCTTCATCCTTGCAAGAAAATAAATCAACCTAGCAACAGTGTACTTAGCACATGGAGGAAAAATCCTTGCTCAACTCCTATAGGTAATCATTTTGTAGAATGAAGCATGAGATTTGATTATCCTCATTATCTTAGTTCAGATAGCTCCAAAAGTTGCTAGTTGTCATGAAACATAGAGCTTTTTAAAAAATCCAGTTATGGTATTTGACTTACTGACCTATTCTGGCATTAAATTGCACAGTATGCCAATTCACTGTGAAAATTCAAGTCCTTTTTGTGCTCAGTGCATATTACCTCTAGTTCAAAGGAAGAAGCTTTGGATCTCTTACCTTTTCCTTCTAGGGTGTTTTTTGTTTGTTTGTTTTTGGTGTTGTTGTTGTTTTGAGTTTTTATTTGTTTGTTTTTTGTGAGGCAAAACAAGGGAAAGGGTTAGTTTTCACTAATACTGTTCACACCCCCTAATTTTTCGACTTTGCACATCTAATTATTCTATTTCCCAAGCAAAATTCGTAAGGGGTAGTTGAAGGGTTTGGGGTCTTGATAGCCATTTCTCAATGCACATCCTTAACAGGCATGCTCTGAGAGCTCCCTGCTAGACCTGACTGTAAAGTCAATATCAGTACTAGCAAGAGACACATCTCAGGGCGCCATGTAAAGGCATAGGAGTTCTTACAGTTTCCTTTCCAATTAGTGCCTGCAAATCAGACAAGAATAAGAAGAGAAGAAATTGTGTTCTTTCTTGTATCCTGATCATGACTGGCATTTTTCTGTATCATTAACTAGCAAACTAAATAATTCAGATGGTCTTTAGACTTCTGCCATGGAAATAATACAGGTGTAAACAAGTGAGTAAAAGTTTTAGATAGTCGACTCCTACAATGCTTCATGTTTCTGTATTTCTCTGTTCCTATCCTTCTTCAGTGTCTTGTGTTTTATTGCAGTGGATCTTATGACTCTGTGTGTCCTTGTTTTCACACACCTTTTATTCATTGATTTGTTCCTTTCTTCCCCCCCCCGCCCCCAACTCCAATTGAGAACTTCAGAGAATGGTTGTCACAGCTGCAGTTCTTGCCTGGCAGCATTTAAATGCATGCTAAACAAAAGTCTCTGTCTTGCCCATCTCAAATATAGGCAAGTTAGTTGATAAATAGCCTTATGCCACCCCAGGGTGTGATTATACTTTGAGATAGCACCACCCGTAGGATGGGTGAAGGCCCTTTGATTTTGGCCCTGTGTCTAATCATGTGTTTTAACTCTTTCCAAGTGCTGGGTTTCTGTTGATCTCAGCAATTCTGTACATGTTACAACTGATATGGTTACTGATATACCTGATAATGGAGCTGGCATCAGTGAAGGAAACCATTTGGTTGGGCTAGGCAGAGCTGCACCAAACTGCAGGCATCGCTTGGTTAATATGCCAGATTATTGGCAACTTTTCCACTGTCTCCTGTTGTTTTCTGCAAAGCATTAATGTGGTTGAGAGTCATGATAATCCAATCCATTGGGTTTGGTTCTTGCTAACTTTAATGCTCTTGATTTCAACTGGGCATGTACTCATCAACTTTCTTGTCCCCTTTGTGTCTCATAGCAAGAGACCTGCAGTGTCCCCTGCATGCAGGTTCTGTTACCTTCCCATTTTTCTGGTGGAATTTTCACAGACCTCTGGTATTGCTCTTCTGCACTTCCTTGAGTGTTGCAGGAACTTTTGTAAGTGGGCAAGTTTCTATTCTACCCACTGCTTTTACTTCTTTAAGTTTATATACTGAAAAAGTTGTTTTAATATTAGAATGAGAGAATTAACAAAATTATACCTTTGCTTCCTGACATAGTATGGTAAAGCTTGCACCTGCAGTTTTTGTGCTTCCCATCTATGCTAATATACGTTTACACAAGACTGACAGAAGAAAGTTGCTTAATGTAAATTGCATTTGCATTGGCTTTAATTCAGATTTATACTATCAAAAAAGAGAATAATAAATTCTGAGGAGTTTAAAACCACAAGTACTCCAAGAAAGTAACTAGTCCTGATTCCCTTATATTTACTCTAGCGTAAATCAGGAATAAGTTCATTAAAATAGTTGGCATTATTTTCATTTATCCTGTAGCTTTATTATAGAGCTCTGAAACACTATATTTATGCTACTATTTTAGCAAGAAAGGGGCCATAGTCTGAGGTCTAGTGGCTCTACATGGGTCCAAGAGAGAGAAGGTTGAAGCATGCTGGCACTACATCCAGCAATTAGTGTCTGCAAGAATGGAGTCTTTGATTGTAAAATAAGAGAATATATTTTTCTGGAACTCTGCCTAGCTGTATCTTTATATAATATTAACTTATAAATAAGCCAAATAAGCTACAAAATCTTTAACTGAAATATAGACCTCTCCCTTTTAGTACTCACCATTTTCCTTAGTCTGTTAACTTTGGGTTCCCAAAATTGTAGGTGTCCGATGTTTTTATGTGTGAAGAAAAAAACACTTTCAGATGCACTCTGGTTGCAACCCATTTGGATTGCATAATATGAATGTTTAAGAGTCTGGCTGTTTAAAAAGAACTAATTTTCTAGGTATGGGGGTGAAAGAGCTTTTAAAGATGTTCCCACAGATATCTAAATGGGAAGGAAGTTGAAATCCCTTCATCCCCTTTGCTTTTATTGAATGCTGCAGAAAAAGGATTTACTAGCTGGGAGCAAGGTATAGGTTTAGGATGTAAGGAAATCCTGGAGAATATTCAGAGAGAATGAAATATTATTTATAAAAAGTGTCATTATTACTTGTTAATTATTTATGTTTTGAAAAATGAATAATATATTTTCGAAGTACTTGCTAATTATTAAATGACGGAAATAACTCCACATTTCAACTAGCTTGTCTTTCCTGGCAGCAACTTCAATTGAAGAAACAAGCAAAACTACAGCACATTGCCCTAAACTTCTGAGAGCTCTAGTTTTTCATAATGGCCTGTTCAGGAGAATGACTCTCAAATAGGAAAATGAAAATTTCACATTTTTTCAGATCAGAAAGGCCCTCTAGGGTCATTTAGGGTGAACACCCTGCTAACTTCCCCTTTTACTTCTCTAAGTGCAAATGTCAGCAACATTACTTATATAGAGGACAACAATATTCTTTGTCTTAGCACCATTTCAGACAAAAATATCCAGAGACCTTGTACTCAGAAAGGATATTTCCACTGTAACACCAACTTTATGAGTTTTGGCCAAACAGTGTTTGGCACTGATATCTTCAACTTAATGGCAAATTCAAATATTGCACCTAGGAGAGAATGAAAAAAATCGGAACTAAAGATTGTAATAAATCTACATTTTCAGCATTCGAATGGGGAAAAAAGTAAAGCCTGCCAGCTAAGTTTCATGCTACGAGTTCTTCTTACTCAGCCTCTGTGTTCTGAGAAAGGAGGTTTATTACATTGTTCTTCATATCCTCCAGTATTACCTTGATAGTCCTTTTCCAAGAATAAATTTCTGTGAATAGCATAGATCTGGGTATGATTCTTCTTTTTTTCCATTTTGCGAAAAGTTCAACAAACTTTGAGAAACGGTCACTGGTCTTACCAATGAGAGAAATTTGTTTCTTTCCTCCCTAGACAGAAATATGAGACTTACTGGTCATGGAAGGTAGTCCCCAAAACCTTACCAAAGCTCCTGTTTATCAGCCAGGAAAGGTGCAGAGCTCACGGAGACCTCCTGGTTCTGCTTCCAACTACAGACATGATGAAAGCCGAGTGGTATTTGGGACTGCTGTAGATTGAGAGAACAGCCAAGCCAAGCCTAGAGGCTTCTTTCTCTGCCTGGAGTTTATCAATTAACTTGAAGCTTTTTATGTTTCAGCTCTAGCTGGAAGCTTTATTTGAACTTCCTCCGCAGACTTTAATTTCCATTTGATCTTAGAGAGACACCATCAAATAGTTTTGGTTCTATAAAGCTGAGAGATAACTTTATTGCTGTGTTTCATACCAAACCTGAAGAAAACATTAAGTGATTGCTGAAACATGATATTCACTGAGTTCTTTAAAACCACAATAGAGCTATGATTATTTACGTACTTAAATGATGGATTTTTTTAGTGGCAAGGTGGTGTACCTATTGAGAAAAATCCTTTTTAGATGCCAGGGAAGAGAGAGATTGCAAAGTTTCCTATTTCCGATAATTAGTTTTGACTGCCTTTTCTTTCTGTTGAATTACATGTGGACAAGAGAAATCATGCACAGTGAACAAAAGTGATTTTTTTTAAGAAGAAACACAAAGCAATCATACTTAACTGTAATTTTTCTCCAGTCCAGACAGACTTCTAGATCTTACAACAATGCTCAACCCAATTCTAAAACTTTTGTATATGTGGCAGTGCTAGCATGACAGTATGACTTGCAAAGTAAAAACATATGTTGAAAACTTGAAATGGAGTTGTAGAGGGTTAACAGGCTAGCTGCAAAGTCCAGCAGAGCCTTTGAGAAATTCTAGTCACACGCATAAACTGAATTATGCAGGTCTTGTCAACAACTGCTTCAGAAGCATATAACTGGTAAGGAGGAGTAAGGGAGGATAAAAGTATGTCTTCATCCTTTTAGAAAAAGGGAGAAGAAGTCTTTTATCCAATGTTTGAGAACCGCTTGTAGGGGTCAGAACATTTGTACTCCCATGTCAAACCTAAGACAAAAGATATTTGACTGAGAGGATAAACAGATGTAAATACCTAAATGGCAGCTGTTGGCGACTATCCAAAGGTTAAGGTTGTTCTCTGAAAGGCTGAGCTGTTTAGACAATTAAAACAATGTCTCTCTTTTTTTTTTTTTTTTTTTGATTTCCAACCTCTCTCCGTCTTTTAAAGTATTTATATTTTGAAAGACAATGTGTATTAAAAAAAAAAGTAAATAAAGACACCTTCATTTTCTAAAGATCAAAATGAGATTAGACTACATTCCAGCATGTCTGAATCTATGTCCTCTCACAACCTTTTATGAAGGAGACCACAAGGGTTGCCAAAAGAAAAAAAAAAAAAACCAACAAAAATCCAAACCCAAAACCAACCTGTGTGTCTTTGTAAAGTACTGAATTATGCTCTGAGAGATCTATAGCAGATTTCTAAATACATGTCTGACTCTGATCTCTCTACATGCTAGCTTAAATCAAGAGGAACTCCTGACTTGTGAAAAGTTAATACAAGATCAAAATCAGAACTATATACTTAATTTAGGTTGTGACCAAGATATTTATTGTGGTTTGAGAACAGACAAGATTAAACCGCTACAATGTCAATAATTGTACACTGTGTGGGATTGTTGGGGAAGGAATTTAATAGAAGTCATTGCAAACTGGCTCCGTCCTCTCATATATTTTGTTTATATTTCAGGGCAAATGAACACATTGTATTTTGTAACTGATGGAGTAAGTCTTCTGTTTGATATAGCTTACAGGTCTACAGCTATAACACCAGAATGTTGATAGCAAAAGTTTCCATAATTTTCCTTGCCAGTGACAACACAGCTACTGGTCCATACCTGGTTGCCACTATGTTTATGTCTCCACATTTAAATACTAATTACCTATCAAAATGACAACATAGATGCTGATTTGCCTGCTGAAAATGAGGCAGTGTGAAAATAAATAAGCAAATTATAACTAGATAAACCAAGTCTGTTTTTTTTCTGCTCTTCCCTGCAAAGTGATTGGGCCCAGCTAAGGGTGGGTTTCTTAAGCAATGGAGGAGTAGCAGAGAATAGTGTCACTCTGTTATCTGGGGACTGTGTTGCTGCCTGTTTCCCACATGTAGGTAAAGCAGCTTTCAAGAACGCGTTGCTACTTTCATTGAAACTTGTCCTACATACAGTTTGCTGACTACTAGACAGATTTTCATGTAGCTTCTTTGAATTAGTTATTTGGTTCCCACATAATTGTTCAGATTTCCCTTATGCTAAAAGTGTTTCCAAAGCCTAAATATCAAAAGTAATAGAAAACATAGAAAAGTATTTCTACTTGAAATGCACTTTTCCTTGCTTTTTGCTATTTTTTTTTACATTGACCTTTGGAGAAAAAGGTGTCTGTTTCCACTAAGCACACATACAACATGAGAACTATTTAATGAAAACAGCTCGCTTTAATTAATGCTGTCTTTGCAACTTCTCTCTTTATCAGAGATCGAACACAGGTTTGGGACAGAGATATACCCATTTGTAATTCAGATCTGATACTGGTTGCTCTATAAGGTACTAAACCACTAATGTTAGTTAATTAGGACTTTGGGGCCTGATTTTCAAAGATGGCTGATAAAAAGCAATAAATTATTATCTTCAACTTGATTCTGCAAAGCTTTCCCTCCAGTGAAGAGGGCAGTTTGTAGTAAATTTCAAACAATAGATATTTGCCAACGTCCTATATTGGTAATTCCTTCATGAGTAAATGAAACAATATATTTTCACTAGCTATATGCTTTTAATTATCCACAGATATTTTTAGCAATTTTTCTGGGGTGATTGCAGTTGCTTTCCAGTGAAAAAGGAAGTGTGTCTTTTATTCTGCTTATAAGACACTTGGAAAAATTAAAACATATTCTTTGAGAAGAAGGTTTCTCACCTGCTCAAATTTGAACACAATTCAACAAGACTTCTAGATAAGAGACATTTTGGTCAGTCAGGATTTAATTATCAACCTAACCTCAAATATTGACAATATCCTCCTTTAGTTTGCTTCTAGAAAATTCCTTATATATCATCCCCTATGCAGTTTTCCTGTTTTCTACACAGGAATTTTGAATGCCTCACAGTACAAAGAGGAATAGTTGCATCCACTTTAAACAGTGTTTGATTCAGCAGTCTAGTTCTGCAAACCAGTGCAAGTCATGTAAAACTGGATTTGTAAACTACTGATAGTGATACATACTTGCAAATGTTCTGTGGGAGTCTTGATCAGTTAATATTGTAAAGTATTTGAGATTGCTATGGAGTGTGCATTGCTCTTTATCACACATTTACTACCATTGTGATCTTTTATTTGCTCACTTTGCATGGTTGTAAATGAGTGTTCAGATGTCCAAGTCCTAAGTCTTTTCCTTCTAGGCTCTTCTAATATCATCTCATTACCTGTATCTGAAGGTCTTTCACTACATATATTTGGAAAGTTTGCCCATAATCCCAACCTGTTTATTTAACAGTTGCTGTTCTCGGGTCCTGTGAATAGCTAATGATACAGAGCTTCAGTTTTTGCTAGATTTCACCTACACACTGCTGATCCTTCTGTTTCTCTGTGTCTTTTGACAACTGGTGTAAACTGGAGCAGCCTTAAGCTGTTCTCTGCTGTATCAAGAAGCTTACCTTTTGCTCAGGGGCCACAGAATCATAAAGAGTTGGGTGGTAGCTACTTATTCAACTTTTGCAGCTTTCCCCCAAACCAGGATGTATTAATTTCATTTGAAACTGTGGATCTGGTCCATGGTGCATGGACACTACTAATGTTGCAAACACTCACATAATTCAACTATTACAAGTCGTAGTGGTAGTAAAATAATCTTATCTGCAACTCATCAGAGCTTTTTTAATTGAATTTTACTTAACATAAGTGTTGAAAGAGCCAGGCTTAACATGCAGCATTGACTTTGAAACCTCTGGCGTTTTGTGGGTGTTAGTCACATCCTTAAAATTACAGTAATACAGTTTTTGTGGCTTAATATTTACATATTTTTATTGCTGTCTGAAAGATAAATGGGAAGAGGATGATCACAGGAGAAGCCTGGAGCAGGATTTTAATATGTTGAATTAAAAAAATAGATATAGATATATATATATATATGGGAATGTGAACTTAAGGTTGCATAGGTAAATTAAAGGCCTTAGAAGACACAAAAGCAAAGGCTGGCAAAGCAGCATGTAGCTGGCATATAGAAACGCACTGTATTTTGTAGAGTGCATGTAGTGGAATATTTGTAGAGGGAAAAATATCCTAGAAGTTCAGGCAGCTGAATTAATGTCACCAAAGGAGTCAAAAGGAATCACAGTTTTAACATCTTTATTGTAATTTTGTAGTAGTAGCATTTAAAACAAAATGCCAAATTGGAAACTTTTACCTCCCAGAGCTCCTCTGATGTCTACTGGAATTTACCTGAATACTTTTGAAGAAGGAACTAAAGATTAGGTGCAATTTTTCTATGTACTCTGTGACTTAATTATACAACCTATCTCATTATAAACCACCTTGATGCACACTGATAAAGTCTCCAGTACTTGTGCTGTACTTCTTGAACAATGAGGTCTTGGTTCACAAGCAAACTCCCTTCCCTGTTAGATTGTGAGCTTGGGAGAAAAGTCCAACTACAAAGAATGAGAATCCCACCCCGAACACCAAGCTTTTGACCCCATCTACCTAAGGAGGGAGGATTGCCATTTATGACACCATTCATATCACAGCTGAGTCACGGGTTAGGGTTAGGGCAATTGGTGATTTTTGCAGGGAAGGAAGTGTTGGTGTGCCCCAGCACTTCACAGGTGGTTTTTCAGCTCTTTTCTCCTGTCTTACATGTAAGAAGCACACTATTCATGGGGAACATTGCCATGCATGTCAGGTGGATATTTTGTGGGTTTGAAATTAGCAGAATTTAGAGCAGGACAAAGAATAACCCAGCTGAACACTCAGAGAATCGTGTTCCAAGATCTGAAGCACTCCCCACCTCAACAGACCAAAAGAAGGGTTTCATTGCTAAAGGTTGAATAAAAAGAGCAAGAATATGTTCTTCTAGGAAATGGGAAATCACCCATTCTTACTGCCTTAACCTGCGGTCATTCCTTGGCTTTATTAAGAGATGCGGTAGAACAGTACAAATCTGAATTTGCCTGTGGCTAGTGCAAAGGGCATTTTGTTCTTCAGAAGAAATGGAAGAAGAAAGTGCTTATGCTGCACAAAAGGACTTGAAGATAGCTGAAGACAGAGGACTTCATGGTACCTGTAGTCTTTAAATGTGTTTTAACATAGAAGAAAAAGGGTTTATAGCTTAGAATGGGGAAGTGGAGAGCACGTGCCTTCTCTGGCATCAATGCCCCTGTGAAATTTATGAGCCTCAAGTTGAACTGTGAGTTCAAGTGCAACCAAGGAATGCACAGAAAAGGGGATCTGTCTCTGTAAGACTGGCACCTCAGAGATATGCAGATATCAGCTTTTTGTTCATCTCATGGGAGAGGTCACTAATGCAATTAGACCAGCAGACTTATTTCAGGGAACAAAATAATTTTGAAATTGTTTTCAAAATTATGGGAACAAATGCATGGTTTTTTTTGCCTCTACTTTGATATGTTTTTAAATGACAAAAAGATCTGACTCAAGGTTTCAAGAAAGTGGGGAGAAGAAAACCCAACACATTTACAACTCTTTTGGACAGAGTCCAAACACAGTACTGACTAGTAAGAGCATGTGAAAATGGGTTATTATATTGGAAATCAGATTAGTTTTAACTCTCATGTTTTCTTAGGGAAAACAGTGATGTGATACAGGAACAGAGATGTTGACTATTAATTACAGTAAGCATCATAAGTGTTCTGTAGGAGACCATTCTAAGCCAAAAATCAATTGGGTTAGTCCGAAGAGGAGGGGGAAAGAGTGTTCTTATCTCTCTCTTTTAAAAGAGGGCATTTCAGGTATTTGAGAAGGAAGGCTATTATTAATTTGGGTTGTTTCCCATAGGAATGCTAGGTGGTTGTGGAGCCAGAATTCATGTTAGGACACATGCTTTAAGTTAATTGTTTGTGTGAGAGTAGATGGCTGCAGGTCAGGGTTGCCTGTTTAGTCTGGGAAAAATACACAGGAGCACTTAATAGGGGAAATAAGAAAAAGTAAGGCTTTATCCTCCAGTGCTGAGTTTGGAATAACCAGTTCTAGATGAAGCTGTAGGCTGAATCCAGGGAGTAACCTGGGTGGAGAGTTTGACTCCTTGAAAGCCAACCTCAGCATTCCAGTGAAAAGTCCCATTTGTGTGAGGTGATGATTATCTTCTTCCTGATTCTGAGCACCTTCTGAAACCAGTGGGAGCTGACGGTGTACGACTCAGGCACAAAGATTCTCTTTTCCCTGTTTCAGAATTTGGAATTATTTTAGGACTTCCTTAATGAACTCTAGTAAATTTTTCTTGCTAACAAAGATCTCATTAAACCAAATAATCTAAGGAAGCAAATGAAAAAAGCTTTGCTTGCAAGGTACACTACCCTATTTAATTTGTGTTTTCGGCCTTCAACACACTATTTGCTACAAGTGAGATCAAACTGATTGGTTGTTTTCTCAGCCTACAAATCCTTTCTTTGGTTCTTTTTCAGAATTTTATAGGCTTCATTCTTAAGGTTCCTTGAACCACAAATGCTTTGTGGAAATACATCTTTCCAGTCTTCAAAAAAGTGGGTAACGCTAAATGTAAATCACAACTGCAAATTCAGGACTAAGTAGTAAAAAGTTTGCTTCACATAAAGGCATATTGAAATAACAGTCTACTGAATTACGGATTTGTGCATTAAGGCAGCAGGCTCTAGAGTGAGAGAAGTGTCACATTTTGGTCCTTAATATGGTATAAAGCAATTTTAGTACAAACTTTAAAAAATCTGTAATCCTTTATATCATATTGTCATGTGTGTTAGGAAGAACAAACGATCCCCTGGCATAATTGTGTCCTTATAAGAGGACTTGCATGTTGGGTAGTCAATATTATGATATCTTGGAACTACTTTCTAATCAAGTGCGGACTTAGGAAGTTAACCATTTGTAAGCAAATATGCAAGCTTTTTCACTACATAACAAGGCTGACTT
>JAWWEE010000158.1:50443273-50457523 GCA_035221455.1 Xenops minutus | reverse complement strand
ATTAAACTTCTGTAATAATATTTGAACTGATTTACAACTGTGGTATTCAAGGGGCTCATCTTAATTCGAAGAAAGTTAATGAGAATGTTTTAATGGGAACTGAGCTGAGTCTTATTAGAGCATTTATGTGGTAGATAATCTCTGGCATATACAGAGGTTTCAAAAATCTATTGGATATCTTTATTGATTTTTACCAGGGACATCTATGTTCACCTTGTGAAAATTCAGGTAATGAATAGGTACAAACCAATAGACTATTTCTATGCCAGAAGCTTGCACCTCCATCTCAGCAAGGAACTCAGCACATGTCTAACATGACCTACATAACTTTGGTATTGAAATGCATCCAAAAAAGAGCAGCAAAGCTGGAAACATAGACATGAAAAGCCTCCTCCTAGTCCTGTCTTCTTACATGTAAGTTAAGGATGAGTACAGAAAAAAAGCATTTGGACATTGGGATAGTTTGTCTTGAGTGTGATTGGTTTATCCATATTTCATTTGAATTATAACCTGGACTGGTGACAAACTTCATGATTATATATTATACTCGTAGTCAGATTAAAACAAAGGCAAATAAAATATTGGAATGGACAAAAACCTGAAACAACTCAAACCAAAGTTAGTGATAGTCAATCTTCCTCTCTTCTCTGCATCACCTGGGTTATATGGTTATATAATTTTAGTTTTGGGTTTTGACCTGCCATTGAAACACACTTTTAATCAAAATGAGCACAACTTGAGAGAAAGATGTTCATCACTCAGCTAAAGGATATTTTTTTTCACAGTAAAGTAAGAAAAAGGAGGATTATCACTTTCTGAATCTGTGAGTCTGGAAAAAAAGTTGCCTATTCCAACAAGAAAAAACAAATTAACGAAGTGTCAACACAATCTAAAATGAAGTATTATGAAAAAAATGCTGAATCTATGTATCAGGAGCTGGTTCTGAAATCAGGATACCTTTTTTAAGTGTCTGGGTACTAAAGTTGTCTCTGGAACCTTCTGAATAAATGGGGAGAATTTGAGTTTATACGGAGCTGTTCACAGAGACAGCTGATTTTCTGACAAAGAAGGGACAGGTAAAACTGGTCTTTACTTCAGTGATGCAACATGTATTTAGCAATATATAAAAGCCAGAAAACTGAAACAATCTTATAATACATATAAAGAACCTAAATATATATTCATATAATATATATTGAGTCTTTTAAGAGCATAAATCTATCTGTTGACCTTTGCAAATTAAATAAGGATTACACAGACACTAAACCACATGCAGTGTGTGCATGTTGGTGCTCTGGAAGTTTTCCAAATATACACCACTTTGAGTGCTACTAAATGGCTTGAAAAATATTTGAAAGGATTTTAATAATTTTCTTCAAAACACCACCCTTTTTAGTCTACTATATAACTGAACACTAACTTCCTGATGCTTTTTGGTGTGGACTATGCACATTTAGGTGGATATGATTTAAGTCAATATGGTTTAGAGGCTACGTCGAGGAATGTTTACAGAAAGCACTGACAGTTCCTACTGAACATTAATGATACAGAAGTTTGCAGGTGTACTTCAACCTTCAGCTGAAAATTGTCTTAAGTTTGGAATCACAACAAACATCCACATTCCTGGCTTTCCAAAGCAACTGTGCACAGCAAAGTATAACTACTTGCTTCGCAGGTCACTCAAAAAGGGCTCAGTTTACCTCCTTCTCCAAACTCTCCACAGTGTACAAAGGGCTGATGCAGAGAACAGTGAACACAATCTCCTTAGCTGTATGTTTCAGATCTTGCAAACACTTGTTGCATAATGCCCTCAGTTTACAACCTCTCCTTGCTCTTGACGCTGTGAAACTTTGATTCTTGTTCCTATTGTTTTGGATTTCTGGTTTATGAAGTATGCATGTCTCTGGCTCTGACAGATTAAATTTTGCAAGAATAGTATCTACCTAAGTGCTCTTCAGAGATTATCTTTCAGACAAATGCACTGACCATCTTCCCTCTTTCTCTGGATCCTTCCAAACACTTTCTCTGCATTCAGTGTTTCTATTTACCCTCAAAGATGCTCACGACTTCCTTTACTGCCTGGGTTTTAATTCTGGGATGTTATCTATGGCCCAGAATGTCACCTCCATCAGTTGTCATTTTGATTTGAACACAAATCCTTCCTGCTACCATTCCTGCTTGGTTGATGTGTTTCAGCTGTTCACATTGTCCTCTTTCAAGTTCTTTCTTGAAATGCATTTTCTATAATGATTACAAAAAAGATGCAAGCAGAGAAGCTGCTGTTGGGTTCTCACCATCTCTTGTGTTGCTGGCCAGTATTGCCTCCTCTGTTTGTCCTGCTATAAGCGACACAGACTGTTTTTTGATTGTCTGCTCATTTAGTATACAGGTTCGCCCTGTGGTACATATATATTATCTAGCAATATCATGTATTTTCATGTGTCATTCTGGGTAAAATACTAAAGAAATCAGCACAAATTGGAACATTTATAGAAATTAAATTTAAAAAATGAGAAATTTACAATATATGCTGAGTAAGAGACGGCAATAATGAGAAAGATAAAAAAGATCTTTATAGACATAAGGATACACTTAAGGACTAATGAAAAAATCCTGCCATTTATCTCTCCAGCTGAGAAATGGCAGAGACTCTTTTGCCACACATCATGAAGGCTTGCCTTGTGTAGCTGCTGTAGAGAGTCCTGCACCTCCCCACTTTTGCATTTGATATATATTTAAATCCTAGTAATCCTGACTCTCAGCTGAGTATCAGTCCCAAAGAGATTTAGGATAGGGTAAGCCAAGGGTTGTGAGTCCATAGCTATGCAAATTCCAGATTCACTGGGGAAACGCAGCAAGGACTCCTGGAGCTTATGAGATGGAACAGAGTTCACAGCTTCTGGTTTTGAGGCAGATCATCAGTCTGAAATGCAAATTGATGTATTTGGTTTTCTTTTTTAGTTATTCCTCTTTTCAGTGCCTGATCTGGGTGAACTTGCAGCTAATAGTAGTAAAACATTCATGTTGACATGCACAGACATGGACACCCGGACAACACTGCAAATAATTTCCATAAAAAAGAATTAGGGAATGAAGTTTCTTTGCTTGGGAAGAGTGTTATACTGGGCAAATTTCCACTGATGCCACCAGATGAAATATGTTTGGCAATCACAGTCTCTCAAAACTAAATACAAAGTAGGGCTATGTGACTCAAATTCTTGTAAAATGTTTCAAAACACTAGATTCTACATTTACAAGGTGTTGTGTATGTTTTTTCCTCTCTAAAGAATAGCAATTGGTTGATGTATCATTACAGGGAGAATGGCAGAGGGAAACAAAAAGGAAGATAATTTCTTGTGGCAGATACTCACATGCCATGGTGATGACCAGCCTTATAAAATTCTAGATAGTCATAACAGACCACAAAGGAGTCACAAAGTCATTATAGTCAGTGTATTAATAATCCTCATACTGTAATAAGGAGTGTCCAAATAGCCTATGACATCAGAGAACTTTATAGCTCCAGAGGAACTATTAGGTTTTATCTTCTCAAGAATCCTTAGATTAAAGAGTCCTCAATGAGACCCTGACACAGTAAAACATAATGATTTCAAAAGAGTTGCTATGTTCTATTGTGTCAATAATTTGCATACTAAGGAGCCCCTGTGGTACTATAGTCCTTGACATTACAGAACATGGACTGGGTACATACTGAATGGCATTTAGATTATCAGACAGTCCATACACAGGAATTGTTGAATATGACATCTCAAAAAGAAAACAAGCTTCTCTTGAGTTTTAGTTAAGAAAGTTAACAAAAAAATATCCTCTATTATTTCTTAAACTCATAAAAACATGAAATATGAGGACAAACTAACTTCTTATGTAATCCCGAAGATTGGATTTTCATATATTGCGTGAGAGTAATTCCTTTAGCCTCATTTATAAGGATACTATCCTTAGTCTTTGTACTCACTCACAGCACCACAAATGTCTCGGTGTTATATGTTAGCTTATGTAACCCACAGACCAATATGTTTTCCTGCAAAAGCATGAATTAAGGAACAAGCAGGTGCTTTAACACTGAATATTTCTCCTTTTTTGTGTGTGTCTGGGTAAGTGACATCCTTAACCTGACTTTAACAGTGTGTTTGTGAATATTTCTCTGTAGGTGAAGAGTTCTCTCTATGTGAATAGTTTTATGTGTGCTGGAGAAGAATTAATGTCTCTGTATAAGATAAGAGAAAGAGAATCAACGATGACTGTTGGAGGGAGCTTCACTCTGGATAGTGGGAAGATTTTTCTACTCTGCTGAGCATGAGTCCTGCTGTTAATAATTGAAGGTTGCTTTGTGGAGAAAGGACTGTCCATATCCATCATTTTGAAGACAAAATTTTTCAGGTTCTCTCTGTTTTATGCCATATCAAACAATCTTACAGCATGCAATTCACAAGTTGCATGATCAGATTCAAGTTTCTGGCCTTTGAAAAGTTTGCTATTTTGACTTGAGTATTGAGATACTTCTTTTCTATTACAAAGAAGATGCATCTTTTGAGGATTTAAAGAAGCAAAAAAGAATATCCTCATTTTCCTTGACAGAATGCTTGCTGTGTTCTCCATGTTGAAGACTGGCAAATATGAACAGACAGGTTTACCCTTTTATCCCTTCTTGTTACCCAATGTGGCTTTTAGGTCTTTCTACAAATGAAGCACTCTGCAAGACATCCAAAGATAAAAGGGAAGGAGAATGAACTCACCTACATAGAGCTTATGAAGACTTTAACATTTGATTGATAGTTTCTGTACCTGTGGCACATTTTTAAAAGCCTTCTATAACTGTGAGTGCAAATACTTTTGTGAACACTCATAGTGTGTGCATGTGCGTATATAAAAACTGTAGAACAGAGCAAGATTTTAAAGTTAGAGAATAGGCACACTGTTATTGATTGTTGTTATGCAACACTTATAAGACTTCTATGATGGAATGGTGGTAGCAGGAAGCCTTAAAAAGCGATGTGGTCCTTGCATGAGTTTCGCCTAAATTTATCAGTTTGCTGGGGCTTTTTTGCTTGCTATTCCAAGAAAGAAATTAACACCTTGTCAGCATGGCAGAGGAGAGAAACACAGTAAGTCTTCATAGATCATTGACAACTACTGATCTCTTGTGCACTGTAGGCAGATTGCTCTAAACAGGAGACCTAAATTTATCTCTAGCTAATAGATAGGCAAGGAAAATCAAAGCCCTTTTATGCACTTACTCTGGAGGGGATAGCTTCTGCATCCCTAATCCCATGGGATCTTCTGTGTTTATGAGTAATCTTCTACAAATACTTTTTTTTAAAAAAAAACAAACAACAAAAAAGTAGTTTCTAATACAAATTAATTTTGACCACTTGCAAGAAGAATAATAGAGTTTACTGCTTTCCAAAGCATTCAGCAGCAAGAGTGAAAATAAGTGCCACCGAAATTTTAAGAAAAGTGTCTGTGCAAAGAGTGGGAAAACTGTTGTCAATGATTGATTGAAAGACTGAGAGAAGTTTTGCAATATTTGCGCATCTGCAGAGATTGAGTGAATGCACTTGTTTCATCATTTGAGGTAACCTAGTTGTTTTTGGTTTTTTTTCCATGTTTTGCACAGGGCTATTTCAAGCAGGGCTTGATCTTTTTTCCTTTTGCAAAGCAATGACTTTCTTATCACTATTGTTATTGCTGTGCTAATGTTATCCTACTTTGATTAATTTCACTGTGTATGTGTTTGTTGCTTCCTGTACAGTATAGAACTTTTTCTGCAGGCAAAAGCCAGAGCAGCAGTCCCCTTTTAATACAAACCCCATTAAAAGCTGCCATTCTTAAATTAGCTCAGCAAAAAAAGTGCATTTTATAGTCAAGCAAGCAGTAATTGGACACTATGGCTACGAGTGGCCCTTGTGGTGTTTGGACAAAGTCCAAATGTACCTTCTGTCTGTCTCTGACACAGGCAGACAATAGTAGTATTATTTACTGTGCTGGCTCTGTGTAATTCGACAGGCCAGCTGCAAGAACAAAGAACCACTAACATTTTGCCCAGCCCTATTCCCAATTGAAGGCCCATCTACATTTCATAAATAATTTCCTAAAATACTAGATTCTTTTTCTCTTCCATGGCCTTTACTGTTCTAATTTAGAGAATAAAAGTTGGCCTTTCAAACAGTATCCTCTTCCTGTGCTGTCATTTATACATTTTCAAGTTTTGGACACTATTTCTATATTGACTCCCGAGTCAATACTGTGTATGACTTGTCTCCTTAGCTGTGTCCAGGAGTAAGGCATTAGCCCTGTTACTGATGTTCCCATGATTCTAAGGTTAACCAAAGGGGTTGGGTTTGGATCATTTTACAGTATCTAATAAGTGACTGACTTCCCCTGCTTTTATTAAAATGCATATGTTTAAAAGGTATACAGGAGGACCATCCCATCATAGTCATAAACAACAAGTGAATGAACACAAGAGGGAGTATTAGGTAATAGTCAATATTAGGGGGATTGGGAGAAAGGGTTTCCTGGACCTAATATTTACATTCTTGGACAGCTTTTTGAAATGTAACCTATCAAGAACAATGAGACAACATGTGAGCAGCCACACATCCAATTTACATCCATTGAGTCTGCCTTTCCAACCAAGGAATGGATGAGATGAGCTGTTAACTGTGCATTTTTGCATATAACCTCAGGCTTCCTGAAAGTTCACGCAACTGAACTGCATCAGTAAAATGGGTATAAGGACACCTCATTAGGGACTTTCCTTTTCTTACATGAAAGGATGCCCCCTGTGAGTGTTTTTCCTTGAGCTGGCATCAGCACCAGGAGTGTTGATTCCTTAAATGCAAAATACGACCTTTCTTGCCATTAGTGTCTCCATTTTCTTATCTGGTTCCACTAGTAGCCTCTTCACCACATTTTATTGTCATTTCCCATAGGGGATGCCAGGAAAGTATATAAGAACATCCACAGGTGAAAAGAAGGCAGTGGAAATGGACTGGGAGACCAGTCCACTGCTATCTGTACACTAGGCAGGCAAGTTGGTGAGAAGTAGGTGGAGGAGGCAAATTAACTGCAATCAGTAAAAAACGAAAACAAATGACTCCCTTAGGAGACAGAGAGGAGATGGGAATTCTCTGACTCACCGTCCCATCACTGTTCCTCTGGGGCTTCTCCTACAGTGCTGCTGCTACATGCCAGCCCTTACACAAGACTGAAACAAAACACTCTCTCTCCTTCACAGCATGCAATTTCAGTGAGGCATGGACATGCTGCACTCATTCACAGACATGTATGAATATAGCATACATGCCCACGGTGTTCTGTAAATAATAATCATAATGCTTACAGAGTCTTATTGAATTCTGTCAGGTAAAGATAAAGAGCTTCTCAGAGTTGCGTTATTATGCCAAACTGCATCTGTCCACGTGAGACACACAGAGTGACATTACTCTTTGAATTTTTAAATGTGATCCTAGGAATCCCTTAAATAATTTATTAGGTGCTTATCAGAAATCTCATTGCCTACTTTTTTGTTGTGATTTATAGACAACTATCTCCTCGCAAAAGAAATGCTTTCTAAGTGTCACAGTGTACAGGTAAACACTGACCAGCACCCTAGAAAACACACTGTGAGATGAAATGATAGAAGCACAAAAGCAGACTGTGTGCTTGCTAATCAGCCAACTGGGGCATGCTGGCAGCAAGGCTTGGTTTCTTTTAACTACTCTGGCCCCCGGGAATACACTGCTGCCTGAAACCACTTTGACTGCCCTGTGTTGAGCATAGGTGTTCAAATAGATCTGCTTCAGTTTGTTTTGATGGACCTATGGACTGCCTTGATTTATGTCAGAAATTCCCCAGAACAAGGCTCAGTGGTATCTAAAATATATGAGCTAATTTTCTCATAGGTAGGAATTGCTTTGATTTCTCAAAAATCTGGATTTCCAGCACATTCACATACAGAGAAAGTTCATTTGATAAATTAAACAACACTAAGCCAGGCTGGCAAGATTAATTCATTTATATATTTATTTATTTTGCAACATGTATTCACCTAAATATGAGTCAGACAAATTTAAGAATTCAAACTAGATTAAAACACCCAACTTGATTAAAGCTACCGCAGAGGACAAATTCCTGGAGAAAGTTGAGTTTCAGGTTTTAAGGTGCAGATCTAATTCCATGTGGAGAGGGGAAGCAAACCACTCTTTAGGATGTGGACAGGGCCCTGAAAAGGACTAATTTGATCTTAATATCTCTATTGGAAGGTATAAGCTAAATATCAGTAGAAAACTGGAATCACAAATTGAGAAAATTTACTTTGTTTTTGTACTTCATCGGAATAAAAAATGAAAGTGTTTGAGGGATTTCTCAGAGATAATAATTTCACCTTCCAACTGCATCTGTATTAGCAAAGAATCTCTAAATAGGGCACAGACTCAAGATGCAAAAGATCCTCAGCAGAAGAGTTTATGTTTTGCTTAATTTTGAATTAAAAACCATGTCTTCAATACATAAGGTAAAATATCTAATTTTATCATTTTTGTAAGACAGGTTTTGTAGTTTGTAGTTTTATTTTTGGTATTGCAAAAACTTTTTTTTTTTTTTTTTTTTTTTTTTAGAAATATCCACTAAATTTGATAGACTACTGAGAAATTCAGAGCTTTGTAAATTAGTATTTTGTCAAAAAAAATCATCAAAGGCTCTAGGATGGCTGCACATTTCTAATTTTCTATTTCTAATTCATTCCTTTGCAATGGAGAATTGATAGTGTGCTAAGGAGTAATAGAGTTGGATCATATTTTCTTGTTTTTCATATTTCATCCATATTGTTCCTATCTCCAAACTAGGAAGTGTTATTTTCAGATATGTTTGCTTTAACCTTAAATATAATTTACTTCTTTAATAGTTGGTTTAGCTGTTGTTTTTGAGGAAATCTCACCAGAAATTGCTTTTGAGTATGTAAATACATTCTGGTTGGTGCTTCAGCTGGGCCATCTGACCACAAACCATGATGGTAAGGCTTTAGTCAGGCCTGTCACGGAGTTCCTTTCAAAAACAGCCACAAATGATGGGGATAAATATGATCTTCTCTCCACAGAATAATAGTCCTTAATCATGATTAACCTTTGTACATAACATTGACTCATTGCTGAGACTATTAGAACTGGAATTCCTTGGTTTATCATATAGCAGTTCAGGAATATATATTTCTTTTCTGTTATATGTAATAGTATGGAACAGGACTTTTCCATTTGTAGTAGGAGATGGTGTATTTATTAAGAAAGGCTGGTCTAGAAGTGATAGTTTTCTGAGAGTTTGCCAGGACCGTTAGTCCATCTGGTCAAAAACTGTACCTTGCTAAGGCAAGGGTGAATACAATGGTTACCACTCACTTGCTTAAGTAACCAAAGGAAAACATTTATTGCACTGTTACATATATTTTTATTTGTATAGGACACATTCTTTTAATTATTCATTATTTGTTCACAGTATGAAAAATAAATGGAATATTAACAGAAAGAATGCATTTTGATTCATTGGAGACAGGTATCAGACACATCTGCAAACAATTTTCCTGTATCTTCCTATGATTTTTTCTTTTAAAACAGTGTAAAAAGAAGTTATATTTTGACTGGAAAACAAAAGCAGACAAAGCTTCAAAAAAACTTACCACAAAAAATATTTTAAATTTTAAAAACGTATTCAAGTTTTTGTACATGTCTTAGTCTTTGCTATGGCTTTTTCAGCACTTTCATGTTGTTCCTTAACCTCATGATGTTTTATTAATGTTTGCTGTGTGTCCAAAGTTGATAACTATTAGTAAAGATCATCTGCCTCACAGACACCTTACAATTTATCAGCAGACTATTATATAATATGACCTAATTCATAAAAGAGCACATTAAACACTATAAGTGAAAGAAAGTGTCCTGAGGGAGTAAAATTAGCAGGCAACAAATCTACTCAGTGTCTAGTCTCATATCATTTACACTGCTGATGTGCTTGTGTGTGCACAAATGTTTTTGGTGTTGTCCAGTAACAGGACAAGGAGTAATGGTCTTAAACCAAACCACAAGAAGTTTAACCTCAACATGAGGAAAAAGGTCTTTACCCTGAGGGTGGCAGAACAGTGGAACAGGCTGCCCAGGGAGATCATGGAGTCTTCCTCTCTGGAGACATTCAAAACCCACCTGGGCACATTCCTGAGTCACTTGCTCTAGGAGACCCTCCCTTGGCAGGGATATTTGACTAGAAGATCTCCAGAGGTCCCTTCCAACCCTAACATTTATGTGATTCTGTGGGTTTGTATGTTTGTAAACAGAATATATATCCTTTTTCATGTTTTTGTAACACATATTTCAATGCTCATCTAAATACTCCGAACAGTTCTCTAACTTAGAATACAGCATAACACAGCAGAGTGCCTATAAATATGCACCAAAGATCACTGGAGAATCAAATATGAATTTAATTAAAAGGAATTAATAATAAGGTATTTCATCTGATAAAAGGCAGTAGCAGTTAGGGACTTAGTAAGGTGTATTTTGTAGTCACTGGAGCTTTGGCTTATCTGGCTTCTTCCTGTTTTTCTCAAACCACTGTGTGTGGGATACGTGTGCCGAGGATTGGAGCAGCTAAAAGCTACAGGCAACGTTTCACTTTCTGTTACCCCAGCAGAACTTTTTGATTTCCAAGAGGGTGCAGCCAGGTAACTAAGCACAAAAATGCAAACTGCTGCTGAATCCTATCTCAGATGTGGGGCAACTTTCTTGGTGATCAGAGTGATTTCTGCCTGTGGAAAACTTTTGAGATGAACTTCAATACACAAGGGCTCAGATTTACCATTCTCCATATGTACAAACTGTAGTGATAAGAACTGATGAGAAGTATTCCAGGGCAGAATTTATCACCTCATCTTCTGTGTATCAGAGTTATTATTTTTGTGAACATGCTGAGTCTGCCACTAATGAAAGTATGAAAGGTACTTCTTTCAAGAGGGTGAGACTGGACCTTAACTGTTGTGATGACTGACAAGAATCCAGACCCAAATCAAAGGACAGGCATAATTAATATAGATGCTGCACTTTACCTGGACTTAAACATGTTCATGAAGACATTGTCAGCCAATGGCAGAAATGTTCTCAGCTGCTCACTGTTTGCTAATGACAAAACGACTACCTAAATTGAATGTTTGATTCTATTTAAAGGTCAACATGACTGACTAATTCTAAATTATGTAATTATGCTAAGAAAGCAGAGTTAAGAAGCTGCTAACCTGTATCATTCAAAGCCAACTGTGAAAATGTAATACTGTTGTTTTGAAAGATTTCTGTTAAATGAGCATCAAGTGACTGTTACCATTGTGGTAATGAGATTGTGCTATTAACAGGATGTGGCATAGACAAAATCTATAAGAAAGACCTTGCACTTTTGAGGGTTGTTAAATAAAAAAATGACTGCTTGAAAATTATTTCATGTCACTCATTTTTAGGAGGACTCTTCTGCCCAGTCCAAAAGATGCAACTGCATACGTGGACAGCCTTCCTTACCCGTACCCTTACCCCACACAGCCCTTGGAAAACAGCTTTCTTCTCAAGATAGCGGGACAGGCTTCTGGAGCAGATGCATCACTTCCAAAGCAGGCATGAATAAGGAGAGAGCAATAAAATTACAGGTGTTTTATTGATATATTTTTCCAGACTAGATCGTCATGATTCATTTTTACTGCAGCCATTCCAAAAACGCTGTTTCATGGATTAAAACTGTGCTCTTGTTGGGTATGGGGAACACATGGAGCTGCAGTGCAGGCTTTGTCTTCCCTGGAAATAATGCTGAGTAGAATTGCCACCTCCCTGACATCTTGCTGTCATCTGTCCCCTGAACCGTGCAATGTAAAGCTAATCCTTCCTGTTCCTGAACTGGTGATCCTGTTTCCCCCAGACTTAGAGAATTCAAACTGTTGAGAGAAAAGCCCAGTTCAGTTTGACTCTTTGAGAAGTCTTTTCCAAGCAATTGTTCTGACTGCTGCTGCGCCGAACAGTCTTACCACAGCCCTGTGTTTAAGAGGCTGGCATTTTGCGTGCTTCATTTATAAATACTGTTGGTGGAAACATCTCTGTAGCTGGACCCAGTAGGAGCCTGACACTCTCATTGTGACTAGCTGTTTATTGTGCAAGCTGCTGACTAACTCACAGTAACTAAAATATAATTTTCCAAAATAGACACAGATGACAAACAGATAATCACTGCAGAGAGCCAATATAACTAAGAAGTACACTCAAGGCTCTTTTAGGTGTACTTCACAGGATCATTATAATCAGCAAACGGATCTTAACTCAGGCTGTCACCTACTCAAAGCTATTCCTTATTTTCAAGCCTGTGTCTCATTTTGCCACTTCAGATACAGCAAAGGGGCTCCAGTCATGTGCTTTGGTACCACTCAGCTCTCAGATGGTATCCAAACACTGTTCTTTTCTGCCTCCCAAATCCCCGTGACTTCTACATCCTGTCTTCCCACACATACTGAAGAGCTGGATTGCTTGCACCAGCGCAAGTGCGCTGCCTGTCCACCAGGGCTCAGGGAGCTGCTTAGCCCCTTAAAATAAGGGTAACTGCTACTTTCTTCTGAGATTTTTCTGCATCCTGCTTTGCTTTTACACTGATGCACAGCACCTGACAAGACTCTCAAAATCGCTACCCTGCATGGCCTTGTAGCCATTATTTCCTAACAGAGACAGCAGTAAGATAGTCATACTTCAGGAAGATTTGGACAAAAAGACCTAAGATGATGGACATTTAAAAGTATTCAGCTGATAGACAAGCAAGGAAAGGAAAGCAAACACCTTAACTGAGGAGGCAGAGGGCAAAGATATCATGAAATTATTCAGTTATCCTTGACTAGAATAAATAAGTAAATCCCTTGAGAACAGGACCCTGGGCACTTAAGCAACAGTAAAATAAATTAAAATCCTCTGTCTGATAATAAAGTACAATGTAGCTTCAGTGTAAGGTTTCTTGCTACCCTAAGGAGAATGTTTCTATAGAGGCCTCTGGTGTTCATCTATCTCATTAAATGAAACCTGTAATAGCAAGAAACATTCACACACACACCTTAAAAAAAAAAAAAAAAAGTGTGCATTTTGAAATGATTTGCGTTGGATTTAGATTTAGAAGTCTAGGATCAATGTCTAAATTCTGGGTGCAAAGATGTCATGGCTGTTTGAATAGTGACCCCAACCTGATGGTGCTCATGAAAGTGCTGCAAAGGGATCAGCATGGACTGTTTGGGTCATGGCTGCAAACATGGCTCTGTGACCCTGCTTCCACACCCAGCCTGGTACCTGACTGTGGTGCTGTTAATAAAGCCACTGCAAATCCTAAACTATACATCCAGCCACAAACAGATTTTCATGGCAGATTATGAAAGGGATCATTTTTTGCCAAATGGGTAATGAAAAGAAATCTTAATACATGGGGGAGACAGATTATCTATGTATCTATCTAATCTATCTATCTATCTATCCATCCTCTACATATACCAATAATTGTTAAGTTTCCTATAAAATTTAAATTATGCTTTCTGGCCTGCCATATTTCAAAGCTGTGGTAAATTCTGTCATACAAATCATAGCATTAATATTAGTCATTTAAAAACAAAGTGGTAGCAAAAATGCTAACAGTGTTGCTTGCAGGTTGCCACATTTTGTGATTTTTTTTTTCTTTTTTTTTCCTCTTCCTAACTTCAGTTTCATAGAAACTCCAATTATGAACTGCTTTCCACATGCAGGCTAAAAAAACTTTTGACATTAGCTATGTCAGTAGCAGTCGGAGGTGGTGTCAGAGCTCCCGGCGCGGAGTGTGGCAGGCTGTCTGCCCCAGCACCAGAGGCCATGTGACACATCTTTTCAGAATGGCACAGTATCTTTTTCGTTATGACTTTTCCCTCTCAGATCAGACTGACTTGTTAGCTCACCCTCCCTGGTATCTTTACCTTTGCTTTGTAAGCTATTTCTCACTGTCTGATCAGTCTGGGATCACATTTGGGATTGGCCCATGCAAGGGAGAGACAAGGCTGAGGAAATATTCAGGCTCAGGAGATACTTAGACTTTTTATGTTCACACACAGTATGTAACATTTTCCATTAGAGGAGGGAGGGAGGGAAGGAAGGGAGGAAAAGAGGAAGGGAGGGAGGAAGGGAGGGAGGAAGGAAGGAAGGAAGGAAGGAA
>JAWWEE010000158.1:50384872-50443250 GCA_035221455.1 Xenops minutus | reverse complement strand
AAGGAAGGAAGGAAGGAAGGAAGGAAGGAAGGAAGGAAGGAAGGAAGGAAGGAAGGAAGGAAGGAAGGAAGGAAGGGCAGAAAGATGGAGAGAGGGAGAGAAGGAGACAGAGAGAGATGGAAAGAGAAAGGCAGCAAAAGAGAAAAAAAGAAAGGAAAAGAGGAAGGAAGAGCCCTCTCACCTTCTGTATTGAATGCATATTACATAGTAGACAATAAAGACTTTTGAGTATACTGTATTCCATAAAATACTAGAAAAAGCTAATTTTCTATCTCTGTAAAGAGACAGAAAGAAAAAGGTGCTGCTACACAGACTGACCTTAGCAGAATTGCTCAAATTTAGCAATGAAACTGATAGATTTACATGATGCATATGCAGCAAAGCTCTTCGTCTTCATGTCCTTGTGCTCATTACAAAGGCATGGAAGCAGAGCATGGTTTATAGAGTGATGATAAAATATACCATGGCACCTGGGCTCCCTGCAGAGCTCTGAAGATTTATCTGTCTTTAGATGAGGTGCTGTACAGGCATGGCTCACTCCCATCGCTGCACTGGTGAACTTAAACCTAGACTTAAAAGGATCACTCATCTGGCAAGAAGAATAATTTAGTCTTTCCCCATTCCATAGTCCTCCCATGTCTGTATTTTAATAAAGGACATCAGTTTACACAGTTGTGCTGAACTGTGTTTTTTGGTTGTGTGATTTAAACTATGTGCATTAGGATGCCTAATGGTAGCTTTATCTCTGCAGAAGCCTTGCTTGAGTTGAACAGAGCATGTCTGCTCTTTCTACTAATGCTCATGGAAGAGGACCTTGAAGAAGGGTACATGACTGAAAGCCAAACTGTAAGCAGAGCAGTAAATCTATGACATTATTAAGTATTTTCTAAGCATTATACTGGTACCTTGCAGTCTTAGATGTATTTGTGACAAAACTAGAAATATAGAATGCTTCCCTCTTCTGTGTTTACCATGGGACAAAAGTGTATTTTAAATAGAAAAAAAAATTATCAAGTCTATGCTATAGTAATTACTTTACTAATGCAATCATAATCATTATTATAATCGTCCAGAAGCTCAGATGTCAGCCTTCTTTAAACACCTCTAGAACTGATAAGAAATGAACTTATTCTCTTTCTTATAATGTGACTTTCTGAAGGTAATAGACAGATTATAGAAGGATGCTTTTAATACATATTAACTTTTACAAATAGTTAAGAGGATGGTCTGAAGAATGTTGTCAATGTTAATGTTAAAAATGTGAACACAATGAAATTTTGTTTAGTCAAAAATTTATCCTCATCTGGCAGGGCATTTGGAACTAGGTGCTCTTTAAGGTCCCTTCCAACTGAGACCTTCTTATGATTCTATGATCTGCTCATCATATGGTAAGGTAGGATTGTTTCAAATGGGGTGCAGACTTTCTTGTTACGTTCTTTGAGACACATAAAACAGAAGAAAAATTTGACCTGAAAGGGCTGTTGGTTGAAAGAGATGA
Source organism: Xenops minutus (assembly GCA_035221455.1). NCBI lineage: Eukaryota > Metazoa > Chordata > Aves > Passeriformes > Furnariidae > Xenops > Xenops minutus. Next base: position 50,441,752 of record JAWWEE010000158.1, on the reverse strand, counting down.
CACAACATATAGCTAACTACCAGGATCCACAGTACATCATGCATACTTACTATTTTGGAAAATGTATGAAGCATATCAAACCTTCCAGCATGAAAATACTTGTGCAACCAGAGAAGCTTTAGTGAGATTTCTCAGAGAGTAAGAGAAAAAATGCTTTGGATCCTCTTGGGGTCAGAGCCTCCCAACTCTTGGGCCACAGAGGGATCTATAATGCAGTGTAGGGTTTAAATTAGGTCTCTTGAGATCTTCAGGAAGCATAAAACAGGAAAGAATGTATCTACACTTGTAACTTTAGGTTAAGAATAAGAAAAACAAATGGAGAAATCTTTCTTCAGGGGGCTGCCAAGACACGTTATTTATAGCTCTAAAACTCGTTTCAGTTCTATTTTGAAATATTTCCATAGGGACTTGTTTCTAATTGCAAGGCTAAAAATTGTAGAGATGTCTTCTGTGTGTTAATGGGCACCTGTACCTTTTCTGGATGTCTGGGAGTGCCATTTTTCCTCTGTGCTGTCTCATCACATTCCATAGCACTCCTGTACAGGAATATTACTCGACTTGGACAGTCCTCCTTATCCTGGTAGTACAGGGGAGTTGGTATTTCCACCTGAACAACATTGTGGGAGTCTGAGAGCCACTTCCTCACAGCTGGACTTCCATACCTATAAAACACATTTCTTTGTGGTTACTTGCTCATGAAACAGAATGAAAGCAGAGTAAGTCAGGATTCTTTTTATTGTACAGAGAGTCTGACATCTGGCAAGCATCTGGGTGGGGACTCTTATCAGGGAGGGTGATGGTTAGTGCATTTTACAGGTATAGGACCTTTAATCTGCAAGAGACCTGGGTGCAGAGATGATTAGGCATTATGAAATGGGTTGAGTTTTACCAGAGGAAGTAGATGGCTTAACATGTAGAGGACAGCAGGAGATCTGCTTATTTTTCTCCAGGAAATCTTGTAGCTCTGCATTAGGATACCTCAATACTGTGTTACCAGTGATAAGGGCAGTCATAATGGCTCAAGAAAACAGTGCAATTCTCCAGTTTAATGTAATGTTTCTGCATGACAGAGACACTGTAAATGGGAGCTGGTTGTGGGTTTGCATTCTGGATTTCAAACTTGAAAGTAAGCTGGTTTACAGGTTATGTTGGCTTGAGAACATAGGTTTTCCTTAACGGGAAAAAAGAAGGAAGATTATGTTTGAAGAGAGATGGCAGCGTTGGGGTAGACAGGCACACTTACACACACTGGGCCTTGCACAGCCTTTCTGTTGTTTTTGCTATTGTACAACTACAGAAGAGCAGAATTTCAGTGCATATGGAAGCTGCTGCTTCTGCTTATCTAGTGACGGCAGCTCCAGAGAAGGAAAAAATACACCATACTCTAGGATGATTATTAGCCTTGAGGAAAAAATCGTGTCCTGTTCCTAATCGTGCTTGTGGCAGGAGTAAAACTGTGATGCTGTTGTGCATCATCTCAATGCATGGTGGTATAGGCTAAAAGCTTAAGGGATTGCAGGCCAAAATTTTTATACCTGAAGCAGAAATGCTAATGCAGATACATATCTCTTTCAGGTATAGTCAGGAGTGGGCATAAAATGGATACCTGATGCTAGCAAAATAAATATATGTTCTATAAAAATATAGGAACTGATTCCTTTAACTAGTATCTCACTTTGTTAACAAGCTCATTTTGACTGGGAGAAGTCACTAGTAACATTAAGAATGGCCTATTCTTTGTCCTGAAAGTCTACTGCTTAGATTAATTTGCCGTCATGAAGATAAGTAGGTGCTTCTGTTCTTTTTTCTTGTTTTCCTTTGGTTCTGGACCCATGCTTTGCCAAGTAGCATTTATTCCTAACTAATGGAATACCTCAAGATTTAGGATGAGAGAGAAACATTTTGTCTGGAAGGGATAACTAATCAACTCAAGACCTTTTCAGAGGAAACCAGGTGTGTAAGCAACAAATACATTAATTCCAGTTTTTATTTTGCCTCATGAAGGTGAATTTCCAGAAGCAGTAGCAGATAGCTGGTGGGTTTTTTTGTTGTTGGGTTTTTTTTGTTTTTTTTTTTTCATTGTCTGACTTGGGGTTTTCACTGCCTGGAGAAAAAAGAAAGGTGAAAAAGAAAAAAAAAGAATGCATTATAAAGTGGACACACCTTTGGGGTTATATGTCTCAGCCAACCAGTGTTTGTAAGACTATTACACCTTTTGTTCATGAAGACAGGAAATTAAATTTCAGTAGCAGCAGTTCACCTACCAAGGATGTGGATAAACATGAAGTTCCTATTCCACCGCAGTACTCTTCTGCTACTGCCAGGATGAAAGCTGAGAAAAGGAGTAGGAGAAATAAACTGATGGCTATGTATTGGACTAAAGCAAGCAAAGGTAAAACTTTTAGTTGAAGAGCCATGTACCTTTTGTACAGAGTGGAGCTGAAATGAATGTAAAAGGTTTATTAGAGGTTTATAGGCCTGTGGACAGCCTGTGAAAAGAGTGCAAATGTTACATTCAGGACTTACAGTATTCCTGGGTTTGTTGATAAAGTGATGCTAAACCTCTAGTGTTTTTACTGCATGAGTTTAGGGTGTCTGACTATTGGGCAGTTCTACTCATTTTGGTGCAGGTTAGAATCTGGTGCCTCAGTCATAATCTTAGATGAAGTGACTATCTCAGAATCTTAAAACTATGGCCTAAATTGTCTAACTACATTGTTCAGACTCAAGATAATTTTATCTATTTTGGATTTGTTTACATTAATTTGTTGTTAGTTTTTTCCTATTGTAAGGAGATGACTGGTCGTGAACAAACAGCCCCTTAATCTTTTATAAATGGAACAGACTGAGCTTCTCAAACCTTTCACTGTAAGACTATACTTTAAATACTTTAACCGCTACTTCAGATCTTCACTGAATGCTTCCAACTCATCTAAAATGAACTTTATTAGTCACCTAGCCCTGCCAATGGTTATTTCAAGCAGCTATGTAAGATAACTAAATATAAGCCCATCAAACTACAGAGCTTAAGAGAGGTTACAAGCTTCTAGTGTACTTTGTGTGATTTGTACAGTTCTGAGCTCCAAAAAAGTGTTGCCTAAGGAAAATGTTTTCTGAAAATGTGGTTAAAGAAGTAGATTTGCTTTTCCCCATCCAGATGTCCACAATGACAAATTATTTGTAAGACACAGGACTTACTAATTTGGCTTTGTAATTTCCTTATAAGCTACTTAAGCATCACAATCAAAGTCAAGAAAAAAACGAGTCCCAGTGAGAACAGAAACTCAACTTTGGAGGTGGAAGTTTGCAAATGGGCCTTATCCTCAGAGAGGCTCAAATGAAAACCCTAAGCACTGGGGTAAAAGAAAAATCCAGTTTCTATCAACATAGAAGAATGTTCAGATGCACTGCTGGGAATGCAGAAGATTGCCTTTGTGAGCAGCTGAACTACTGAAGCCTGTTGTCCTACGAATTCGTGTCCTCTGCGCTAAAAAAACTTTTCTAGTACTAGCTGCAATAAATGCATCTGTGCTTTGTTGCAACTATGAAATAAATAAAATAGCATGAAATTGCATGGACGAGATTGTTTTTACCAATTCCTTGACTGTCTGACTCATATAAGGTACAATAGTTGAGTTCTGCCCATCTTTTCTTCAGTGAAGGCACTTCTTTTTGCGTGTATTTCCTCTAACTATTCATCAACTTTCACAAAAGTTAGAGAAAATTATATACCCTTCAAGTTTTACCTCTTCTTTCAAACTGGTTTGAATTTTTTTATGGATGAAAGAAGGTTATTGTGCAGGAACAGACTGACAGGCTGATCAGCCTGGTCACATATCCTTCAGAAAGCAGATTCCTTCAGAAACGAGAAATAAAGAAAGAGCAATGCAAAGAAACCTGAAGCAAATCCATTTATCTCTTTTACTTTCCTTCATTTGCCTTTGCACCTTTTCTTAAGTCTGAGGTTCACTCTTTTAAGGCAATTGCCAATTTCAAGATGACCATGAAATTAAAATTTGCATATATGTTGGCTGGGAAGCAGCATTTTGTACAATTTTCATTACAAAATCACATTGTTTCGCTGGGTTGTTTACAAGAAAGAAATCTAAATGTGTGAAATTCTTCTGTTACTTTCTCTTCTGGGTGTCAGTATTTTACCAGACACCAGTATATACAGTCCATTAAAAGCTAAATATTCTGTATTGTTAAATGCTCTGTGGAATGGAATTTCTAAAATGAACTACCCAAGCATAATATCTAAGGACTGGAGAAGATTAAGGAACAGCTGTTCACAGTGGATTTGAGAAAAAGAAAAAAAAATATCACTTGACCATCAATGCAGACCTTTTAGAGGAAGACAGGCTTTATATAATGCGTCCTCATTGTTGCATTCATCAGAATTATCAAGGTTTCAGCAGAGACCTAGCCAAATTGGATCTGACTGCCTTGTGGTTTAGAGCATGCTTAACTTAGGGCTTTAAAAAATGAATGAAGAATGAAAATCATGATTGTGGGCAGATTCTTCCAAAATGTTTTAGCTACTTTTTATTTCATCTCACTGCTCAGCTGCCTGAATCCAGATAGAAAGATCAAATACCCAGGGAATGGCATAGAAAGAGCCATCACAGGGAGAAGAGGACATCCAGTTGGACTGATGTAATCGCCCAAATGTCTTTCCAGCTCAGCTCTAATTGAGGTTGTCATGACTTGGCAGACCAAAAGCAAATTTGTTGATGAAATTTTCCTCACTATTAAATGAGAAGATCAGCCTCATGTAAGATCATCAAGTGGATAACCGAAATTAGGAGGTTAAGCTGTTATCTAAGCACTTTATCTTACACCTATAGAATTTAAAAATTCAGGCCCAACTCCCTTTCTGGGGTCTTTTACAGAGTTCTTTCAAGACTGCACAGGAAACTGCCTGGTTGAAGCAGATGTTCCGCTTCACTCACAAAAAAATAGCAGATCCCACTCAGCCACTCCTATGTTTTTGGAGGATGGGGACACACTGGGGAGTCCGAGAAACTCTATTGCTCACTGAGTAGGAGGGTTTTCTGGTGTCATTTACTACATATATCAGCTGCAACTGAGGGATGCAAAAGGACAGCTTTGCTTTGTGGAATTGAAGAGGTTATTCATTTGTGCTGCTTTAAAGGCTGGATGGAAAAAGCCGTAATTGTCAGTGCAGTGGGGGTCAAAACACAGATCTGGATCCTTAACAAATGTAGTGTCCTTGAACAACTCTTTTTCTGCTTTTGTTTTCTTCAATTTATTTTTCTCTTTTTCTTTTTAGTTTGAACCTGCTTCTAATAAACCAGAATTAATCACTAATTAGAAGCAATGGGGTTCTTTTTTTTCCCTTCTACTGTGCTCATGAAACTCCTGTTGAGTGTGACACTCTGGCATAAAGATTCCTTCACAGCAGCATTGAGGAATTCTTTTCACTTCTGGAGTCTGTGAGTTTGGTAAAAGTCTCTTCCTTACCCTGAGGTCAGTGATGTCTTTAGTTTAATTTAAGGCATTAGAGAGAAACAATTAGTTTGCCTGATGCCTAAACTGCTGCTGAACAAACAACCGCAGAAGCTGAATCTTTAAAAAAACTCATGACTTTATTTATCTGGACTCTCAGTTGCCATCCAGATGCAAGAAATTACTTTACTTCATTTTAATTCTTGCCATTTTCTCAGCACTGTGCTACTTTAGGAGGCAAATAAATGCAGTAGGAAGATACCTATAGATGTGTTCAGCAGCTGGAGGGTTTATGATCTAACCTAAAAAATGCAAGTTGGTTTTCTTGTAGTAATTAATACCAGCAACATTTCTACTAAATGCTTCTGTGTGCCTCATAGAGCTCTTCATGTCTCAGCAGTGGGTTGAAGCTCTGAGGGGCACAGTTTCACTCACCAGCAACGAGTTTTGCTGAATGGGTTTGTAAACCTCAGTGAACACTCATAAAACTTAGTCCCAGGCTTTGCAACAACTCCTAATTTAAATTCTGCAGGAATAAGCTTAACCTACACTCTTTACCAGACATAAAATTTATTTTACAGAAGCCGAAAAACCCCAAACCCTTTCAGTAGGAAGATTTTTAGCCTTGAACAATGGCTAAACACTCTTTTGTCCTAAATGCAAAGGTCCCTGCACTGTTGGAAGTAGTATCATGTTTGTTTTTTTTTAACTTAGCCTTAAGATAATATCATCCCTGATTGAGAAAATAATGGTAATTCTTGAGAAAATAAAGTCCTGAAAAATAAAGAAAATAAAGACTTGAGGCTTATATCAGTATTTTCTACTATAGACCACATAGAGTTATCTGTAAAACTTAGTACTAGTGAAAAAAATAATAGAGGGAGAGACAATCCTTATTGCTTTTCAGCTGACATGGGGGGTGTACTTCAGAATGTTCCTGTAATTGTAAAATTACTGTATTCTGGTAAACAATTCAAACTTATTTCAACCACCTGAGGCCCAGGAAAAAAGTGATAGCCTCTGTCAAGGCCACACTTGGTGTCATGTTTTGCAGTATTTCAGGAAGAGACACAGTGCTTATTGTTATGCAGAAGAGAAAAAGTATATTTATTTTTATCATGAGGTGAACTTTACATCATTATTTAACTTCTACAGTGCATGTCTTTTTTTCTGAGCTACTATCCCAACTGCTGATGATAGATAATAACATTGTGATTTGTTTGGATTAAAACCAGTTGAAAATAATCACGAAAGTATTGTCTGTATCATCTGCCATACAGATGAGGCTAAGATTTTCCCACAAAAGCATACATAGGGTCTGAATAATTTGAGGATGGAGTTGAGAGAGATAATGGGAAAAAAAGATTAACAATGTGTATTCCAGAGGCTTCCAGCTGGACATGAAATGAAAATAATGACTTAGGATGTCAATCTGCTCTTTGATAAATCTCATAATTATTATCAGTCCCATATCTGATAACAGCTGGCTATGAGAGAGGAATCAAGCTACTTCCACCAAGTTACTTTGTCCATTGTCTTCTTCACCTCAAGCTGCTGGAAAAGTTTAAGGTGATTAAGCTTGACCTTTCTTTCTCACAGATCTTTTCAGATTATGGGTATACTTGATCTAGCGAGGAGACTGCATGTTGAATTTTAAAACTCATATGGTTGATTTCAATACCATGAACATCAGATATGTACAACTAGAAAACAGTTTGGCTGTTTATTTAGGTCTAACAAAAGTGCAAAGTGATAATAAGAAAAAAAAATTCGTTTAACTAATCCTATTTTACTAGAATATTTTCTTCTGCTGACAGATCTAAACTGGGCATCACTGTTAAAGAGTGGCAAAATTAAGTCCTTTCACGTTTCCTCCTTCTAAGTCATGTTAGCCAAACTGGTGATAACACAGCAGCACACTGCTTGTCCCAGCTAGTTCCAGGCAGAACAATAGTGTAAATGCTAGGGAGTCTCAGTTTAAATTCAGCTTCCTGTAGTTTTTACCAGAATGAACGCTCATTGTTTTAATTGCTCCGACTTTAAAAGTCAGTAGAGGTGAACATTTGACTTTTTAAAAGCCACTTCTATATTCTTAATCTCCAGATCCTCTTAATTTTCAATTCATAGATGCCTTAGCAAAAAATCTCCCTTTAAGCTAATTTGGAACCTAGGCTATCATAATTCCCTGAATGTACAAGCTCCCACGCTCTTAGGTACTCATGGTTTTTACTTCCCCTCAAAACTATAAGTGTTCTGATAACCTAAAGGCCTAGCACCTCTGCTTTTCACAGGGCACAACTGAAAAAGTTAAGAACCCTGATCAAGGAACTGTTCTCACACTTGTGAAATGCTTTGATAAACTAAATAGAAAGTTCTGGTAAAAATATTCATTTTAGGCTAAAAATCTTAATTTCTGAAATTATTATTGGATACTTTTTTCAGATTGTGTTTGATTCAATAAACACAAACAAAGCAGACTTTTGTTTGCCAGTTTTTCATTCAAAAAAGCACACTTTTTTAGTATAAAAACAAAGACAACTATACAGAACTGAAAGTGATTACAATGCAATTCACCAGTCAATAGGCTTTTTTCTTTTTCTCATTTTTCTTTTTTTTTTCTTTTTTTTTTTTTTTATCACAGATGGTTTAATATGAACAAGCTTAGCCTTTGCTTGGCCGTTTCTTTCACATAATCCCTACAGTACTCTTTTTATCTTTCTGGTATGAGTAGACAGAAAACAGGAATCTCAAATTACTACCCTGTTTTTTACTTAGTGTCAAACTGTGTGGACTTCTATAATTATTTGATTGTCTTGTTCAATAATTCGCTGTCTCATCTATCAGTGAATGCAGTCTTACAAATTTGGGGTTTGAAACTACTATTTAATGTATCATTGCATCAGAGAAAATTCCTTTTTGGTCATACTGGTACATAAATGCCTGTATCTTAAAATCCATGGGTGAGATCTTGAGAAATTAGATGGGAATATGAATAACTTAGGTGAAACAGTGTTCCCACACAGAAAATTAGATAGAATATCTGCTGCAGGATTGCAGATTGTTCACTCTCAAAGTCATCTAGCAGTTATTTTTCTTCCTGAACTTTTCCTTGCTCTATAGGTAATGCTTTGCTTCTGTGAGTACTCCAAAAGTAGGCTCAGAAAGAAGGTACTGAACTGTAGCAAGCTATTCCGAGGCTGTTCACAATGCAGGCTAAACTGGCGTCTATCATACCAAAGATCAAAACAAGGACACACCTTTTCTTTCTGTTGAGACCTCAGAATCAATTCTGTTATGGTATCTGAGTAAAGTTTTAGAAATGGTTGAAACAGGCTAACAGATTGTAGAGGGCTGTGGAAGTTTTGGAGATCTGCTTGTGCCAAGATGAGTTTCTCCTCTCTCTTCATCTCCTTCAAATTCACCTCCCCTAGCAGCCTTCCCACCATTCAGATCATGTGATCCTGATTCCTCTCTTTTTCCTTCCCCTTTTCACCCCTCTCAGCTACATGCCTTTGTAACTCTGTGAGCCTCCTCTCCAACACCCTTCACCTTTACAGATAATTTCTTTCCACCTCTTCCACTCTTCCTACTTCTTTTTTTTTCATCCTGCAGCAGTCTCTGAGCAGTATGCTGTAGACATGGGACATTGCTGTGCCAGCAAAGCCAGCCTCTGGCTCAAAAGATGTGTGAAGTGAAAAAGCAGTGTTTTTGACCATGCCTAGAGCTTACACTGATAATATATTATTTTGGTGCCTGTGCTTATTGCATTACAAAATAGTCTTATCCTATTCAAAGTCTTTCTGGGCCTTAAATTGCATTGCATTTGGTGTTCCACATTTAAACAATAGTCAACTCTGAGAAAATCTGGGTACATACAGACAAAGATATCTATTGGGTGAATGGTCTGCAGGAAAATGTGTAAAATGTTATTCACTGAGTTCAGAAGAAAATAACAAGTGATGTAACTACAGGATGTTTCTTTTTTGACTTGAAAGACATGGCTGAGCTCAGATTTGCCCAAACGCCTCATAGTTTTGGATTTCTTCAAGCCTTCTGAGACATGTACTGTTACTAAAAAGAATAGCTAGAAATTTCATAATATGATATTAAAAAGATGGTTACTCTGAGACCTATATAAAATGTGTATATATTTTAGGAATTCATATATGCAGTACAGTGACATAGAATAAAAAACTAAACAAAATTCCACTCAGTTTTTAATGTTAACTACTGAAAAAAGCTGACTGAAGTTTTCAAAAATCTGAAAATGTTATGAAAATGTAATTGGAATGCTAGTGTGGATGAAAAGTATGAGACTAGTTTTTCGAAAAGTGACAAAAAATATTTGCTATTTTCAGGCACCTCTGCAACTGCATTTGTGTATTTCAAATTCCATTTAAAATGCAAAACTCATTTAAACTTCAGACTTTTGTGATATTTTCAAGAGATCCTTATATTAGAAAAAAAAACAAAAACAAAAACAAAGCAGCAAAAAATACAAAATGGTTGTTTCTACATCTGAAACAAGAAAAAAAGAAAAATATTTTCACATTGCCCAGTTATTCAGTTTTAATAGTCATAATTATGCACCAGTGACATTTAGTAAACATACTTACACCATCATCATCCAGACATCCACATTTCATCATTAAATATGATTAATCTAGTATTAAATTTCTCCTTAGAATGAAAATCCATACAACTGATAATTAAACAAAACAGCAATTGAATTGGATCAAATTATTTAATGAGAAAGTCAGTAAAATAATAACAAAGAATAATCAACTATTGAAAAGTTACCACTGTAAATAAAAATTGCATTTTGACCTTGATTTCATGTTCACCATTATTCATTCAGAGATTCAATGGTTTCAGGGGGAGCTTTAACTGGGATATAGAAGAGGGTGAATTAATAGAGGAGGATTAAAATTTCCAGAATGAATGGACATTCCAAGAAATAGGATTCACTTAAAGCATAGACAAGAAAAACATAAAAATGTATTGTCTTCAAAGACCACAGAATTTCAAGCCAGCCTGTTACACTGAAATAAAAATTATTTCAAATGAATGCTGGAAAAACTGAATCAAGCAAATGGTTGTTGTCTGTATAACTAGAGTTTCATTAAGTATCCACTCAATTTTTTTTACTTTATTCTCTTCCTCTAACACAAAAAGATCTACATATTCACCCTAGTTAAAGATTTTTAAAAATACTTGAAAAAAACCCCAACCAACCAAAACAAAACAAACAAACAAAACCGCCAAATCAAAACAAAAAACTTAAAGGAAAAAAGAAGACATGAAATGACCAATGCCAGAATTGTCACATAAGGACAGTATCCCTCTAAACCTTTGTGAACATAAACATTAGATCTGGAAGGAGAAATACATATCCATTTACTATTAAAATTTAACTCCAGACTACTGTTGTCAATCTTTCTGGAGATAAAGAAGACTCAAAAGCTACAGTAAAAAATGACACAACAGGTTAGAAGCCAATGAAATACAAACACGAGTATTTCTTACACAATTAGAAAATGCTATAACATATTTTATAGGGAATTAATGAAGATTGCTAAAACAGGGGTCCCTAATTTAGTGTATCAAAAGAGATATCTGTAATCTTGTTTATCTTTAAAGCATGCTGAAGTGTTTTGATGATTCTGTGAATTATTGCAGTTGTGCTCTCCACTCCAAATGTGCAGTTGAAGCTCACTTTTTTCCAGGAATATAACTGACAATGAATGTGGTCAGACAGCATTACATAGAGAAGCTTTGAGTCAGTTCTTTATTAATAGGAAGAATAGTTTCTTAGTCAGAGACCTTAACTATTTTGGTTGTGGAAAGCAGAGATATTTGTCCTTTCAGAACAGACATAGTTTTGACAGGAAGTAAAATTTCATAAGGTTTAGTAGAGTGTTCAGTAGGCATCCTGAGAAATGGATGCAATTATTGACTCCTGAAGGCTATTCAGGAAACTCAGATAAGCACTGGAAATTTCTGGATCCATCTCCACTCACAGATACACAGTTTAAGGGTCATTTGCTAGTAATCAATCAGGTCTTGATTGCTTTATAAATGCTCACTTACTGATCTTCCCCCATGCTATTTGCCTCCAAATCTATGCTGCAGGAGAATGGCCACTCCTACAGAAGCAGAGGACACAGGCTGGAAAGTGGCAACCCTGATTTAAAACAGAGGAATAAGAGCATTAAGTGGGTATAGCCACATTTGCATGAGTAACAGACTTTCTCATTAACTAGTTTCATCATTTGCTTTCTTTTGACACATGTATCTGCACCTGAACTGATGCACCATATCTTTTTCTACATCTATATTTTGAACCTTGCTGTTGAGCTCCGTTCTAACAGGAACGCCCTGCCCTGCATGCTGGCTGTGGTGGTGTGAGCAAACCATTTCCTGTTTGGATTAAAGATGATTATTTTCAGCTGATGTAAGCGGTGTGAAACAGAAACATCCAGTAGCAAGTCTAGCACGGCTCCTTGCGGTACGGCTGTGATGGGCTGCTCTCTTTGCTTGCCAGTGCACACCAGGATGTCTTGAAACATGAGGAGCCATCCGTGCCTTGGCCCCCAGTGCAGCTAGAGAAGGTGGAACTGATGTCAGAGTAGATAACGATAGCTCTTTCCAGGGTCCCAGCTTCCACAGGCTAACTGCACAGTATAGTCAGGAACCTGTAGCCACTTTTTTTGTGTGTGTTTGTGTACCTGAGTGTGGGCATGCAGCTGATCTGTTGGAAAGCTACTTAACTGTCTGAGTTTTGCATGCAGATTTTACTCGGACAGCAGAGATTCACTTTGGTTATTTTAACTGAAAACAGCAGAAAACTCAGCTTAAAACAAACAAACAAACAAACAAAAAACCCAAACAAAACCCAAATCCAGTGAAAAAGAGCAGGAGAAATAATTGTTTTAACTTTGCACATCCCTGAATTACTGCACACTTACTACCTCACTTATCTATTCACCCAGACCTTTGAGCTTGATGTACTTTTTTCTGACCATAGATACCTATTCCAGCACTCTAAAATGACAGCTCCTGGGCCTGAAGTAGCACAAGGTAAATTGGGGTAGTTTTGCTGAAACTCAAATGTTGGAATAGAAGGGATGTCTGAGATTACAATCAGAAGTTGTTCCTCTGTCTCTGCAACTATCTCTGAGAAGCTAGACATAGGTGTAATGACAATCATTTGTTAAATGAGATTGTGGCATTGAATTTTCACAATGAGAACAAAATTCTACCAGGAAACAGATCGAACTCCCAAGATATTCTCTGCTTGACTTGATTCCATTTTCATTGTTCTCTGCACCAAGCTAAGGCCACTTCTGAGAGGTTTAGTCCATACAGTTTTGCTTAAAGAAACACATGACTAATTTGTAAGGTTGTCTGGCTTTGGGTGGATCAGTCATCATCTAGTTAGTGCTTGAGCTGACTTCCTGTGCAATCATGTTCATGTACCTTACAGAGCTATTTGTAGTGTCACACATCTCTTAAAATAAGGAGTTTCTGTAAAAATCTGTTGTAATTAAACAGTGGACAACACACTGTCAAGCAGAGACCCAGGTACATGAATAGCATGAAAAAAAAGAAACCATGTTTCTTGAAGCATGACAGTAAGAAGGATGATTTTGGTGCTTTTCCCTTCTTTTTTTCCCCCATCTGTTCTCAATTATAAGAAACTCCTCCCACTAGTTTAAAAGAAAAAAAGTACACCCTGCAAAGCCTCTCATCTCTGTACAATATGTGACATCTGTATGTAACAGATGGGCTTTCAGGTCTCTTCATCTCTAGCTTTATTTCCCAGGATCTATGACTGCAGCACCTAAGAACCTATTCTCAAGACGTATAAGAAAACTCAAAATAAAAGTGCCTCGCACTTGCTGTCCCTGTCTCTGAGGTGGACAATACAATGTCATCCGCCATTAGTCTTTCTTTCCAACCATGCAATATATGTGGGTTAGGAGAGAAAATTAGGGTTTTTTTCAGCTACTGGAAGGAAATTGTCAGTGAAGGCTGATTTTTTCTTCTCTGAATTTTGGTAGTTAGTTTTTTTTTTGAGAGGCGTTTTTTAACAGCAAGGTCTGGATGGATGTTCTTGTAGACAATGTAGCTGGGCCACACTCAGTCTGCTATCTCAAAGTGAAAAAGTATTATTATTCATTTCACATGGGGACTTGTTCAGATGAGAAGAAGACTGAACACCCTCCCTTGTGACAGTGTTTGTCCTGTTCTGAGTCAGACTGACAAATGCTGTGCATGCTCCATGCATGGGGACACCATAGCTGCCCGCCCTCCCACAGACCTTACCATAGTGTCAAGCCTGATAGAAAACAGCAATGACTTGACTGGACACAGTCTTCAAAGTAGTGAGTGCTTTTGAACATCTTATGTATCACTTGCATAGTCAATATTATCTGCTTTAAAGGAAAATCATCCCACAATGTGTTCTGAATATAGAAGCCAACAAGGCTATGTTAAGCTCTATTTTGACCTAAAAATGCAAGCCAACAAACAATTCAGTCATTTCTCTGTCATTTTCTTTAAATAACCTAAAATATCTGGGAGCTGCCATTCCCCTTTGATTCTTCATCTCATCTCCTCCACCTTCTTGAATTCTGGTTATTTCTTTTCCTGGCTAGTAATTTCTTTCCTTGTGCCTAACTTGGATCCTCAACTCCTCATTCCATGACTTCTCAATTTTTGGGGCTGTCCCCCCTTGGCCCTCTGCAGGTACCATGCAAGAGCTCTTCCTGCTAGTGTGCCCACCCAAGCAGTGCACTTCCCTGTGTTCTCACTGCCTTTTTCTTCACAGCAGCTAATATTCATCCACCCCTGCATGACCAACAGAAGTGCTGCTGCTGAGAAGAACCTGCAAACCTGTTGAATCTACCACTTCTTGTTGTCACACAGTTATAGGACGTTGGCAATCACTCAGGGGAAGGTGGGAAAGCTCAGGGCCGTCCTATGAGCAGCTATGAGTCATGTATGTGTCAGAAAGCATATTATGCTGTAAGATGTGAAGACAAATTAAAATAAGGATGGGAAGTGACTTTTTTTTTGTGTAACTTATGAAAAATAGGTATTTCCCTAAATGTTATGCTTGGTTTTGGGTTTCTTTCAACCTGCAAACCACAGAAACAGGAGGAGACAAACTAGAGAGAAGAAGAAAGAATGATAAACAATGGTTATTGAGCAGCTATTCAAAGAATGGACCATTCAAATGGGTTTAAAATAACGTGGACACAACTATGTAGCTCACAAACTTGCATAGTATATACAATGATCCTAACCTCAAACTTAGCTAAAGCACCTCATTGTAGATCCTGGGCTAATTAGTAGTTTTAGGCAGTGCTGTAGAAATCCCACCTGTAATACACATCTCCAACTCCTGTGGGAGGACACAACACTAGTGGAACCATCTTCTTCCCACTCTTGAATGAAATCTAACATCTGGGATGGCTATTCTTTTAGCCATCTACAAACAAAAGTAAAACAAAAAAAGTAGTTAGATTATTTTCTGTAGAACTGACCTAATGTTTTCTCTGAGTCATAATATTCATCAGAAAAACACCAGCTTGCTAAAAAACCCAAACAAACAAAACCCAAACCAAACCAAACCAAACCAAAACAACAGGCCTGTGTTAGCCACCATAAGATATGTTTTCTTCAATTCACTTACCTTCTCCTTTCCTCACTTTACTTATCTCTTTCCTTTTCAGCATTTTTAATTATACTGTATCTGTCAAATCCGTGCTATAAATGAAATTTATACTATAAATCTTTTACTTTGAGCTATCCAAAACAACATAAAATGATTTTATTGTATTTCACTTCATATTCAGTAATTTTTCCTGTTTGAAAATCTGTAATTTTACATTTAATTCAGAGGCTAAAGGGTCTTTAAAATTATATGATATCTGAGAAAAAATATAGCATGTACAACATCATTCTTCCTACCAGGACATTACATGATGATAAAGATTGTGAATACAGGGTTTGCTTTGAGATATATGTTCCTTGTCTATGGAGTCACTGACTCATCATAGAATAAGTCACTGAGCTCTGGCTCGTTTCATAATCAAAGAAATTCCATCTTACAGTAATTGAAGCCTTACAGCTTTACTCTGTCAAGGAGCAGGAAAAAAGATGGTGAGAGTTAAGGAGCAGACCAGTGTCTGAGGTGATGGTTCTAAAGAAGTATCATTTTTAATATGCATTTCACCACCTGCTGATCATCTTCCTACTCCTGGGTATTCATAGGAAAAGAAACTGGCCATCTCCTGTAAGACACCAAAAAGTGATGGACACTTAAATTCCCTAATGGGATTTCTGTTTAGCAGAACCTGTTTTCAGTAAGTATAGCAACTTTATCTCATCTATATAATATTTCCTTTATTCTGAGAAATATGTGAATTTAGAGTATATTTTGTATTTTGTTTGTAATCTTAGACCATCATGTTGACAATGGTACTAGTACTACAGATCTGAATTTTTCATGCTGAAGATGTTTTTTACTTATAGTCCTCTAAGGACAACCTTAACAATCTTTGGTTTAGTCCAAGAAAAAGTGAAGTGTTAATCAGAATTACCAGTATTTTCCAATCAGTGAGTGCAACTGGAGTCCAGGCAAATCAAAGGTAAGGTGTTTCCCAGCTCTTACTCTGTACTCACATTAGTGGCTCACTGGATTTGATGTTTACTTGAGAGTTCATGTTGGCAATTGCTTATTGAGGATTCAGCCTTTTTTATTGTGGGTTTCCGTTTGCACTTCAAACATGAACATGCCTGTGAAAAACACAGTGCATACTATTTTCCCTGAGTTTTTCAGGCAGATGTACAAGTGGTATTATTTAAGCTTTAACTTAACACATATATACCACATTTGAAGTGAGATAAGTGTGGCAAGAGTACAAGATTACAAATGGCTTTCGTAGCTTACCCTTTCCCAGAGGGTTTGCTTGCACCTGTTTTTCACCACAAGAAGGACGTTAAACTTTCTGATATGTGACCAAGTTGCAAATGAAAGATCTTTAAGATAAAAAGCAATATGATTGACTTAAAAGGTCAAAATCTAATATTTTAGTCTGTCAGTTTATGGTGTGATAATTTCACAGAAACATCAAAGATACTGTGTGACCCCCCAGAACATACTTCTCACCTTGAGTAACTTGTGGCTCTCCCCAGATTTCATGGTCCATCAGCATACACTTCAACTGTGTTCTGTGTTCCTTTAATAACGGCAGAACAGGTTGACAGAGCATTTATCTTGATATTGACTAGCTGGGGTGCAGCTTTTACAGCCAGTATTAGGATAGTGTATTAGCCAGTATTAGTATGGTGTGCTAGTCTGCCCATTGCCCTAAGGAAAGAGACAGGAGAACTTTAAAACAACACAGGATTAATTTTGAAACTTTTCCAAGAGATCAGTCAGTTGAGGAGTCGCTATAAATTTGTGTAAACTAGCAGGAGGACTTAACTCCTGAATGTCAGAAATCTGGTTTGAGACTGAAACCCCCTATGCTTTATTTCAAATAGGAGCTATGCAGCACCTCATTTCATGGCTGCAAGTGGTTCACTGTCGTTCACATCTCATCCAAGCAATCTCCCTTCATAAACAAAAACACACAGTTTGAGATCTGGATCCGGAAACCTGGTATGAAGTACAGGGATCTTCCTCCTGTAACCTAACAGGAAATAGAGTGAGTTCTCAATCAACCATGCTGCTTTATGGCCCTCATATGGTGGTCTTATAAGTGGGCAGAGGGAGACCCAGATGAGATGATTCTATTGATGATTATGTCTCCAGTATTTTAACAAAACAACAGATGTGTGTCTGCAAGGATCTAGATAATCCTATGTTGCTCTTCTGCAACCAACCTCCTTTCCTCATTCTCTGGTTCTCAGTTTGTAAACCACTGTCTCCTAAGCATAGGCGCACATCTTCAAACACATACTTTCAGGGCTACCAGGAGTGTGAGAAAGAGGATTTAAGTATTTGGGATACATAGTCAGGAAGGATGCATTAGAAGAGTATTCCTGGAGTTAGACAGGAAGGGCTGCACATACAACCATGGATGTGGCAGGTGATGTGGGAACACATACCACAGAGTCCAGAGCTCTTGGGAAGGAGTAAGATGAATGGGGAAAGAAGTATTTTCACCAGCTCCCTGGGTCATTACACACACACCCATGCACCACACTGCCTGGCTGTTCTCATCTGGTCATACCTCTGGTCTTACCAATACCTCTAGTGCAGTTCTGTTACTCCTCATTCCTTCTCACTCCCATACCTGAACATAGGAACATAAAACAGATTCAAACCAAAATATCTTGTAGGAAAATGTACTCATCATGCCTCACTCCCACCAATTTCCTTTATTTAAAAAATACTAGAACACTAACAACAATAATAATGGGTTTGCTGTCTGGTACTTTGTAAAGGTCCTTATCCTGTAGCAATCTACACTCGGGAAGATTTATCAATTTGTGGTCTAGGGGGAAAAAATTTTGACTTAAGATTATATTTTGCATCCATGTAACACAATAATGGAAATTCATCCAGTGATTAATCCAGGATATGATATAACTTGGTTTTGTTACATTAGGGAGCAGAAGAAGGGACCAGCATAGAAAGAAGAGAAGCGTTTAAGCATGTGCCATCTCTATTTTTCATAAGAATTTTTATAATGCTTTTACACAATAAGCAGAAATTTCTGCTAAAGAGTCATTCTAGTCTATTGGGTAATTAATATGCATATTAAAAAATTCTAAATATATATTTAATCAACTGGCTACATAAAACGCCTGAAGCCCTAAATACATATGAATCCAATAGACCAGAACAGCTAAAAAAAAAAAAAAAAAAAAACAAACAAAAAAAAAAAAAAAAACAAAAAAAAAACTTGTTCCAGGCTCCTGGGGTACATTCCATGGAATTTGCTTTTAAAATAGTCTAGAATGGACTTGAAGAAGCTGGAACAGTTTTAAAGAAGGCTCTTTTCTTTTCAGATCACAGGCATAATCTGAATTGAGGTAACAGAAGGAAACGTGGAGGTTTGTCTGGAAGGGTACTCTAGCAATTAAGATAGCCCAGGATTTGAATCTCTTAGGTGCCCTTTCAGAAAAGTGTAGCTGTGAGCCCCACTTGTGAGCCTGTCATCTTCAATTGTGCCTCAGTTTCCCCTTTTGTAAAATGGAAGTGACTACACTTAACCTCTTCACATCCTTGAGAGGTGTGTTAAAGAGAAATATCTAAAGATACAATAGTGAAAGATAAATGTTAAGGTCTCACTGGAAACCAGGAAGAGGAGTCATTCTAAGTGCCCTTCATGCCATTGAAAATCTCACCTTTATTTTATTGATGGCTATAATGCACTTTGAGACCTTTGGAGGAAAGGCGTTATAGATGTGCAAAGCTGCTGGGGAAGATGGAGTAAAAATTGACTGAAAGGTCAATTTCAAAGCAAAGGAATATAATATGAGGATAACCTATGCCAAATACCCTGAAGGCTACGCCTGGGAATGTGTGAGTATGAAGTCAAATTATGCCTTTAGATAATTCCGAGTTAAAGATGTTATTATGCAAACATAACAGCAGAGGAAGGTGACTGACCTATGGCATCTCAGGGGGCCAGAAACTGGTCATCCATTCTTCAGTTAACCATCCATATGTAAAAGGCTTCTCTGACCACTCTAATGTGGATCATCTCAATGAACAGCTTCTCAGTGGTCATCTTTTCTTTTCTGGAAACTGACACATTTCTCACTAATAGCCCCTAGTCAGGGAACAACGAAGACTTCAGCTATGTGCTTATTTGCTCAGTAATCTCAGATTTTATTTCATGGTCAAGAATCCATCATCATTTCACCAAATAATTCAGCTCACAAGCATCACTTCTTAAATCTGCTCTTATGCATGCCGCAGTAAAGCTGTAGTAACATCCTGGATTCCATGGGAAATGTTTGGAACCTGAAGAAACCTAAATTTACATTAGTATATTTATCTGTCACTTAACTTTGTTACCTACTTTCTATCACTCTGCAGTTGAAAGATCTCAAAAAGTAGGTTCGAGAGCATACTCTAAATTTAAGTTTAAAATGAAGAGTCTTATCCACATGGAACAAAATAAAAATTGCGAAAGGCACTTGAATAATGTTGTAAAGAATGACAGGAATAATTCCAGGTGTATTTAGGTTTTGAGCTGAAATCAGGAAACTATGTTATATGTAAGATTTCTAAAAGATAAGCTTACCAGGAAAATATAAATTGGAATATACAAATTAATTTTATTAGTTTGTTTTAGAAGAGAATTCTTAAGGAACAAGTACTAGATATAAACCAAAGAACTAAAAAGAAAAGCTTAGTGTAATGCTCAGACAAAAAGAATTACTGGGTTGTTGAAAACAATAATTTATTTTAGGAAAATTTCCCTTTTATTACCAAGATGAGCTATGATAATTAAGGTTTTGTACACTATGGTTTACAGCCTTCTGGATCTATTCCCACCACATCCAAAGAAAGATCCTTGTCTCATAGAACCAATAGTCTAAACAATTAAAGAGGTCTAGATGAGTGCATCATGCAACCATAGTGGTCAGGATAATTAATATACTTGTTAAATAAGAAGTTTTAGTAACACAGTTGGTGTGTTAATCCATTTTAATATAGGATGATCTCCACATAAGCAATTATCAGCTAGTGCTTGCAGGTAGTGAAAAGAAATGGGTTCTCACGTGGATTTGAATACACACAGTTGAAATGGCTCTCACAGACTTAGTCAACAAAATAATCTCATTCATTGGTGAAAAGTGTAAGTGGAGCAGAAAAAGGGTGAAAAAATTTGATCTTCCTAGGTCAACATTTGCAATGGCACATCAGGGTTCTTTCACAGCCAGCTTATGGGAAGACTCATGTGTTTATGGAGTGCATTGTGGGAGGTAATCAGGAGTCAACTGATCACTGCAGTCTAGTTGTTAGCTGGGAAATTCTAGAAAAAAAACAGTTCAGAGTTATGTAACCTAACATGAGTTCAAAGTTGGAAAAAAGGTGATGATTTTTCTTTGCAATTGTGCAGAAATGTGTGTATATATGAAGCATCAGTATAAAAATAACCTTTAAAGACTGGTCAAAAACAGAGAGGAGTTTGGTTAGGTGAGGCCTTATAGACAAGGACATGATGTTTACATTTAAAGTGGTGTTGGGGGAAAAAGAGAATTTGGTTTAAAAGATGGAGTTGACCCAGGTAGACCTCTAGGTGCGAGGGACAATGTGAGCATGGTAGTAACTTACGTGTCAGAAGCTGGTACAAGGGGCTTCCACTGAAGAAATGTTAATTCATCAGACAGAGAAAATTCCTGGATTTTGGCATGGGGCCTATAATAGTCTATTATAGACAGATTGTGTGCAGCCAGACTTTGATTGTCAGGGGCACCACAGTTTACATGCTTCAGTTTTCTTAGGCCTAGGACAAAATAAGTCACACATATAACAATTAGAGACAATTTGTGTTCATAACGTTTGGTCAGCTGTAATAGAATGTGAGAGTTGGTAGAAGTGATTTTGCATGACTATAAAATCAAATTCATTCAGCAAATTTTTTCAGTGCAGTTACTACTAAATCTAAGGCAGTAAAATAATTCTGGGAATACCTTCATCTTGTTTCCCCTTGAATCAAGAGTGCTGATATTTATAAAAAAATCAATTAATGAGAGATATAGACCCTTTGAGGGTTTATTAAAAAAATTATTGAGGGGAAAAATAAAAAAATATTTTCTTGAATTCAGGTCAGATTCATATAATCAGCAGCCAATGAATAACAATAAGAAAAAAACAATAAAAAAAAAAAACCCAAAAAACAAAAAACCAAAACAACAAACTTTCAAAGACCAAAACAAAATCAAAACCCAACACCAACATTAAATCATTGCACAAAGTCCAAGAAATGGAATTTAAGGATTCTTTCATCTTCAGCTGACATTGGTGAACTAGGATGAAAATTTAAACAGATATTCCTAGGAAGTTTGGACAAACATTCAAGAGCTGAAATTCTTCTGTGGAGCAAATGGTCTGAGAGACTCCTGCATATTCATACCTAGAGTTCTTTTGACTAGACACACGATCACTATGAAGGAGGATAAAGCCTCCAATATAAGAGAGTGCTAGGGCAGAAAAGGGATCAACCAGACAACCACTATCATAACCTTGGCCTCATAAACCTGTCACATTCTTCCCTATGCTGTTTTGTTTACATTCCTGGAGTTTAAAAGTGGTCAAATATTTTCATTTTCATTTGTGTTGAGGAAAAAGAAGTTCACTCTTTGAACAAGACCTAGATAGCAGCAGTAAGTCCCGAGTATATTTCTGTGGCCACACTAAAAATGACTCCCTGAAAACGGCGGTTTGTAATGGGAGTGCTGACACAATCTGATTCCTAGCTATCACTTTGCAAGCTGTGCTGTTATAATAAGACGAAAAGGTTGTGTCTTCGGTGGAAAACTGATGGAAGTTAGTAATGCTGGGTGAAAATATGCAGCTCATTTAAAGGAGTAATAAACTTTAAAAAATTAAATTAATAATATTAAAAAAAAAAATTAAAATAAAAAAAAAAAAGGAAAAAAAAAGTATAAAAAAAAAAAAAGGATTAAAAAAAAGACAGCTAGGCCAGAAATGAAAGACATAAAATATAAGGAAAGGAGAATTTTTTCCTTCATTCAGTATACCCTGAGAACTTGATTGTCATCCAATTAGAGGCTGAGGGAAGGTTTGATTAATCTATCACAAACAAAAGGGCCTGGCTCCAGTCACTAATCGGGGAGGTGTGAAAAGTGTGTGTGGGTCCCTTGAGGTTTCTTCAGCTTCTGTGTTTGCATGATCAGGTGTTCCCACACAGTCAGTTCCAGGACAGTTGTCTCTTCTCAATTATTACAGCTAATTGTAAATAAGACTCTGCAAGCCAAAGACTTTGCGTCATGCTTGCTGAATATGAGCTTGCCCTGCAGTAAGAGCACAGCCTCTTCTGAAATCCTTGCTTCTTTTATTTTTGAAGTTAGGTATCAGTATAAAGGCAGCTGGCCCCATATGTTATGCAGTTGATTGCTTTTAAACAGGACCCCTGAGCCAGTTTGAATGGCCTGGGTGATAAGTGTCTCCACAGCAAGCTATAAGGGAAAAAGGGAAAATTTTCCCCTTGAGCAGTGGATTGACTATAAAGACACTCAGAAAAGGCTACTGCAACATGAGGCCTGCAGTGGCAGTCTGAGGGCTCAACACAGTGATGGCAGATCCAGGTATCCTGTCTCCATCTGCTCCTCATCCATCGCCCCTGTCTGTGGGGTGGGAGCCACGGCAGCACAGACTCAGCAGGGTCCAGGCATGTCTGCCCCACCTCTCTGGGGGCCAATATTTGGATCTGGCTGCCCAAGATACCTACCTAGGGTGGCAAGGCTTGTTATTGCAGCCTCTCTCCAGGAGGGTTTGATTTGGTTCTCTATGCATTGTTATCAAGCGTTGCTTGACACACCCTAAGGCATCCACATACGGCTGTCAAATACGATGCCGCACCTACGGCAGACCCGTGCCTTTTTGAAGTGGCAGCTGAGGCTGGGCAGGAATGTTTTAGTGCATCTCAAATGACACTAAGTGCCTTTGTGATGCTCAGTGCCTGTAGAAGTGAGCCCTAAGCATCTATCTTTGTTTCTATGAGAAAAGCAGCAGGAGAAGGTAGCAAAGCACACTCTGAATTTGTAGGAGATATAATACAATTTGGTGGCTTGAAAGCCATCAACCAACCTTGATGGGTGCTGGGAGGCAGAATTCAGAGCACCTGAAGAACTACTGCTGTGTTATGTGGTGCACTATTGGCACTTTGAATATATTTTAAAATCACTGTTTAATCCTTTTGCATTCACAACTTCCAATTTTACTCTGCTGTGGCTATAGAGTTGATAAATAAATCCACATAGAATGCAGTGGATACTCTTGGAAGTCTTCCAGTCTAGATAGCATTGGATCTACACCTCAGCATGTTTTCAAGCCTCTTCTAGGAGAATGAAAGCCTTTGAATTCTGTCTGGAGGCTTTCTTTATATACAAGGAATTGTTACCCCAAAGCCTAGCTAGCTGCCATTTGGAAAAGCAGGAATTACTTCAGTCAGCAGTGCCACTGAGAGTAAATAGCTTATATTCTGACATTTGAGATGGGTTGCTTTTGTTCTTCTGTTATTGCTTCTTTGGTTTATATAATCATGTAATTTTCTTTCCAGACAAGAATGATCATATAACTCTTAAATAAGGCCCACTTGGATCTTCTCCCACTTTCTCAGTGAAACATATGTATTGAAATACATGTAGTACTAAGACTGTTTTGTATAGACTTATATTCAGATATGCTTATGTATATATGTACATTGTTTATATGCTCATACAAATACACATAGATACATACACCTATTCATTTTTTATATATATTATAGATACATACATAAATATAAGAAATCTACATTGTAGTACATCTGGCTTTGTGCAGATACTTGTATCATCTCATTAACATGATTATTTCATAATCATTGTCTTTACCATTCTCAATAGATGTATCAGTCAGAATTAAAAAGAAAAAAAAAGGAAATTGAAAAATTATTCTGAAAGTGTGAGGTGAAAAAGATGGTACATGTTCAGTCAGTGACACATTGCAGTCTGCAGAATTAATTAATATGTGAGGGAAGTGGTTTACATTTTAAGCATATCTGACCACAGGATTCTGTGATTATATTTTGTGATTCTGTGATTGCTTACATATAAATCAAAATTGAATGGATATTTCTGGCAACACTGTTTGATCATAGATTTTAAAAAAAAACAAAACAAACTTGATCTTACAAGTTTTCCACCTATAATAAAAATGTTGCAAATAACTAAATCAGAAACATTCAATACTGAGGAAGGAATCTTAGGACTTACTGCTTCAAAACCACAGATTTCTAGCATGTAAACTAAAGAAGAATCTCCATTAACATATAGTAGCATTTATAAACGCAGAAACATACTTCAAGAGGTGTAATTATATGAGACATTTTATCTTCTTGGGTGGCTGGCTTTTGAGCTGATTTTTTTAACCATTTTATGAGGTATAGGCATAATTGGTCTAACTATACTGTTTTTCAAACTACAGCCCTGTAAAAAAGGATGTTAGTATAATTCCTTAATTAGGCCCACATTGCGGACCAAAACTACATGGCCATGCTAGGGCATGAGGAGGAGTGATCTCTCTGCCAGTTCCCTTATCTCTCGATCTCTAACCTGTAGGTATAGGAGGAGTACTCTATACATTTCTCTTTATCCGAGAGTATGACAATAAAGGTGGTCTAGCAATAAGGAAACACTAGCTCCATCCCCTCCACAGTCAGGAAAACAGTATGCTGCTGGCAAAGGTCTATAACTAGATGATGTTTTTCATCAGGGAAAGAACAATGCAATGTTTGGAATTAGCCTGGAGGTCTAGTTTGATTCATTACCTTCACAGGATCTTGAACAAGTCAGTTGGACCCAGATACTTAAAGGAATTCAGAAACCTTATTTGTATTTAAATTGATCAGAATTAGCCTCCTAAAGCACAACATGGGCATGCAGGTTTTCCACTCCCTGAGTTTGCTGTGAAAATAGAACCACGAAGCAGTACTTTGAGATGCTCCCGGTACACTGGCAATATGAAATGATACCGAGTATGTTACTTCTAAAGATAGATGAGGCTGTGTTTTGAAGCACAAACTGTCCGTTCTGTTCATTAGCAGTCCATGGAAATGCATAGGAATATTTTTGTTCTACTAATAAGATGAAAGACAGTATGCTATATTTTAATCAGGAGACTACTAAATGTTTTCTCTACTGAACTGTGAACAAGGGATTCATCACTGTTCCTGGCTGTTACATACGGTGTCTCTTTTTCAAAATATCAGTGATCATAATGCAGTAGAGCTCCCTGGTCTGTTGACAATTTTACACTAACTTTGCATTATTTACAAGCTTTTATCTTAAATTGGCATCATTTTATTGCACTGATAACTACAAGTAGCAAATCAGAAATTAGAAAGAAAGAAAACTGACACTGATTGATGTCCAAGTCTTTCTCCTGATTCGCTGATTAAACTCATCAATCTATATGCAGAAGAGATGTCCAATGCAAATGGAACCAACCAGCCTTAACGAAGTTCTGTTGTCAGCATACTAAAGGGAAAATGGGATCCTCATGGCAGATAGGGAAAACAAAACTAAACTAGAGACAGTCTGCTACAAACAACATTTATTTAAGAGATGGTAAATCACAATTTAAAACATGTTCTAAACATGACAGTAAATCTTGTTGGCTGTACTAGATTAGATTGCGGTACATAGATTGCGCAGGAAACAAAAAAATCAGGCTGGTTTGTGGGGCCCCTGGGCTGTGAGGAAACAGTTCTCAGTGCTCTTTCCAAACTTAGTAATCCCCCAGCTTGTATAGACAATGAATGTTAGTGGCACTAGGTAAAATATCCCAGTGCCCAGATGCACTGTAGTTTTCTCTTCCTCTTCTACTTACACAGGGGCACTAAATTCTGATTCCTTTAAATGAGAGATGATCAAAATGAAGCTGTATTCCAACTTTTATTAAATTAAGTATTTTTATAGGTATTCACAGTATTTACATGATTACCATATAAATTAGAATAATTTAGAGCGGTAAGTAACTGAAGAAAACGGCCCGAAACCGGAAGTGTTATTCTGGTAAAAAAATCAACTTTTGCAAACTCTTTGATAAATGGTGCAAATACATAAGTGCATGCAATATAAAGACTTTTGCATTTAGGGATGGTTGAACTGAAAAAACATCAAAACAATATACAATAATTTTATAGAACTCTCCTGACAATCTTTGACCAAGGTCACGTCAGCTAGTTCCAAAGAGAATAGTTACAAAAACTTCCTCACAATTTTATAATTAGAGGTGGTTGGACAAAGACCTTTTTATCTTGAAGAATTACTTGATTTTTCTTGTCTTGATAGGATAAAGGTTTGATAGACATACATTAACTTTTTATATTTTTATTTTCTGCAGTCAAATTTTGTATAATTTTTTGCTAACAGTGTGACTTCTGAAGATCCTTGACCTTATTTTTTTATCATCAATGCATTGTCAAGAATAAGATGACTTAGATTGGTGACGGAGTCTAGAAAAAAAAATAAAAGGAAAATTAAATATGCTTAGGCTACGTGAGTGTCTTCTTATTTAGAGTATCTATTTGTATCTATTTACAGAGTCACTGTGTTTTATAAATCAGAATTTCTAAAGCCATTGCTCAGAAGCTGTGTGCTACCTGAAAGGCTCCATGATGTTAATTACAGCCACGGGAACTTAAAAACTCAAGTGTGAGGTCACCACTGCTAGATTTTAGGTTTACAGTGACAGTGAAGTGAACACTTCCTTAGGGCACTCCTTTCTCTGTACTCTCTGTGGTTGCCAGTGGGCAGTGATCTCTGTCAGCTGAAGACATGGATACAAACCTCAGTATTCAACAAAGTCCTCTTCTTTGATGCTTTCAAATATTACATTTCATATAAAACTGTATTATTTTCATAATTTCCCCACTTAATGAACACTATGTTCCTACAACTCATCAAATGTTTATTTTCATGAATGTAAAGGAAAAAAATGTACTATAAATCAGTCTGTAATCTTTTCTTCACCTGTAGACTTCCGCCTCCAAATAATTTCTTCAAATAACTGTAAAGAAACAAAATATTTTAATGGATCTTTTCTGTCCTGCTTGACATAAAATTAACACCCTATATAAAATTTATTCTTAAAAAAAAATCCTGAATAAGAAAAATTCAAATTATATGGAAATTAATAGATCTCTCTCTGCCTAGACTAGGATGCAATAGGCTTAACTCGGGCAAAAAATAGTCCATAGAAATGTTACAAAATGTCTTCTAACAAAAAGCTGGGGAAAGTACTGGAAAAAGACAGTCTCGGAACTGTGGAATCTCCATCATTAGGGGTCTTTAAGAGCAGATTAGACAAGCAACTGTCAGGAACAACATAGGTATAGTTGGCTTTGCCTTAGAGCAGAGGGATGGACTAGCTGACCTCGAGGTCATTTTCAACCTCGTGACTCAGTGAATGAAAACATGCATCCTCTCCAAACTCCAATATAATCCGTCATCACTCAACACTATTTCCTTTCAGTGTCATGCATTCAACCTTAACTTTGTCTTTTGTTTTGCTCTAAGAAAGTATGCTTTCAGATGTATTATCTCTATGTAATGCAATATTAAGTACTTTGTATAGAATGAGGAAAAGACACAAAATTTTTAAGATTAAGAAATTACAAAATTCTATAAATTTTTATCACACAATGGATAAAAAGCTACAGTTAATAGATAAAAATGTCTTAATAGGTTTTCCTGGTTATATGTACTTCCTTAGTAAATATGACGTCTATTTGTAGATCTTGCAAGGTATCCTTATAGCATTATGTGTATGTGTGTAAATATACATGCATATGTATTTACATATATATTTGAGGTTATATTACAAATACGAAATGGGAGTAAGAAATGGAATTTGTAACCTAGCAACATGTCATTTTGATATTGGCAATTTTTTTTTTTTTCATTAGAGGATAGTGGGAGGATCAGTAGAATTAAATAAAATCCTTAAAAGGTGAAGTCTTGCAAGAAGAATAATCACTTTTCCAGGTTCTTGCTGATTCTCCAGTCAAGACTTTATCTGTTCCAGACTGCGCTTTCTCTTACACTGTTATAACTTCTTTATAAACTTGTTCTAGTAAACACTTGGTCAATTGTGATCTGACTTATGCCACTAAAAATTTCTCACAAGCTCTTTCTAGGCACCCAGGTACTTATGAAGCTAGTATAATTTTCCATGTATAATCTGGAAAACTGAAAAGCAATTAAAAATACCATTCAGGATTACTTAGCAGGCAATAATCTTGCCCTTATGTTCCAATCTAATGTTGGAGTAGCTATATGATTTTCCCATTCTGACCTTTTTCTTCCTTCTCCCATGAGTTTTAGTGATTATTTTTTCCTGGGCAATCTTTTTCTTCATATTCTCCATGACTTTCTGTCTATGTTTTCTGTCTTAGTACACAAACTAAGACTTAGCTTTTCTTGTCTTAGAAAGTCCGTTAATTCCTTTTGCTTTTAGACCAATGCTTAAGGTGGTGGGTTTTTTTGTTTTGTTTTGGGTTGGGTTTTTTCTTCCTTTTATTTTTCTTTATTATTTCTTATATTTTTTAAACAACTGAAACAGTTGTCAGCAAAGATATTAAGGATTTTTAGTCAAAGATCTGAATTAAAAATCATATTTATCTCATAAGAATAATCAATCGCACACTTGAAACCTTGTCTTCCCCCTCCTTTCATGACTCTCTTTCTTACCTGTTTTCCTGTTTCCTCTAATCCTCCCTTTGATCTCTTCTCTGGTCCATTGTTTCACAATCACTTTCAGCTTATAATGGTGATACCACTTGTCTTGCTCTTTGATATTCTTCCTTTCCTCTAAATCACAGGTCTTGGTCACCTCATTCCTTTAGACTGATGTAAATATCACCTTGGGTTTATTTTTCTTCACGGGCCTAGGAGAAATTCTCTATTCTTTCTTCTTTTTGATCACATTCATCACTATCTTGCATATTTCTCAGGCTTACAACTTGGCTTATCTCTGGCAGATCCTTAGTCTTTGCATCAAATGATCTCTATATAATTCATCTGAGATGCATTTTTTTTAACCATCCACAGTTAAAACTATTGTGAGCTTTCATGATATCCTATCCCAGTTTCTACAGGTGGGATTCTACAATTTATTAAAATGTGCATTTTTACAGCACAGAACTTAAACCCTGATAGCCTTACTTGCAAACTTGTTCCTACTTATTTATTATCTCTCATTTATCTTTAATGACATTTACCAACCTTTAGGACTGTTACTTTTCAAATATTAATCCTGTGAAGTGAAATCGTTTGAGGAAACACCATGAAGCTGAGTCTGGGGAGGCTTAGGTTAAGTATCATAAAAAGGCTTTTCACCCAGAGGGTGGTTGAGCACTGGAGCAGGCTCCCCAGGGAAGTGATCACAGTACCAAGCCTGTCTGAGTTCAAGAAGTGTTTGGGCAATGCTCTCAGGCACACAATGTGATTCTTGGCATGTCCTCCGCAGGGGCAGGAGTTGGACTCGATGATTCTGATGGGTCCCTTCTAACTCAGCATATTCTGTGGTTCTATGGTTCTATGACTGAAGCACAGCACATTAATTACTCATGTCTCATTGTTTTCTTGTATTATTTAGAGGACCAATGTCCTTACCTTTGACTTATGAGTCTGTATAACATTTTGCTCTGTTTGTACAGTGCCTAGTACAACAGCAGTTTGTGTTCATGATAAGAATCTTAAAGCTTTGTAGCATTAATTACCTGAAATTTTACCAGAGCTGACTAGATTTAAGAAAAATCAGAATTAGTCCTGATGCATCAGTTTATATTTGTGTAGTTCAAATCTGTCATTGTTTGTGGAAGAGAGAAGGAACATGCTTTCAATTGCTCAATTCTTCCTTTAATCTTAAGGTGTGTGCAGAAAAAATATCACTAACCCATCATTTCCTACAGTGAAACAGAAGAGGATACTCAGATACAGAATGTTAAAACATTACCAAAAGAGAAATGTTTCCTGCTTGGAATATGAAGTTGATCATTATAGAAGGATTTTGGAGTATTCATCTTCAATGTAAAAACACTCAATAACCTTGAAAAGAAAAATATGTCCCCACCCTTTTATTATTTTGGAGGGACTGAGAAGGGTAATAAGTGATGACAAACAACTGAAATCTGTTTGCCAGACTTATAAATTCCTGTTTTAGCTTATCCATCAAACATTCCAACAAAAAGTAGAATATTCTCATACTGTAAGATTTGTTAGCTGTGGCTAAGCCAAGTTACAGGAGTTTTACTGTCTATTAAACAAACCAAATAAAATATGAATGGACAGTGTCTAGTAAGTATCTGCCTGCTTTGCCCAAGGGCAAGCAGCATAATTCATCAGACTTGGTGGTCAGATGGTTTGCCTGCCTCAGTTGCCCTTGGGCTGACCTTACCCCTTGCCTTGTGAAGTGGCCATAGAAGTCAGGCACTCCATTTAAGCCATAGCTGAGGCATTGAATATCTGCTTTTCACAACCAGAAGGCCTGTTTCTGGGTCCACATCATCACTCAGTGCAACAGGGCTGTGGTGCAAACACTTCTTTTTTTTATATTGTTGGAGAGATTACACTAGTGAAACTGTGTTTAAACCCTGTGTCATTCTTCAGTCTATGCCTGTGCCCAGAATCCCCTTGTAGTCATGAACAATATCTGTACAGGTTCCTCAGCTTCTAAATTTGTGCCTTTGCTATCTCCCTTGCCTAGTTCATGATCTCTGAAGGCCAAATACTCTTAGGAAGGAATCAAAATATTTACAGTATTGCTACTTTTTTCTTTTAAATGGGCAAAAACTGCTGACATGTCTGTTGATCTCATCTGGAGAGAAATTACTCCCATTTCTAAAAGCTACACCTTAATTAGAAGATGCTGATTGTTGTTGGTCACCAAAATAACTAGTAAGCAATGCAACAGATGAGATATTGCACCTCTGTTCACTCACCAACTTATGAAAACAAGGTAATATCTTTTATCTTTTTTTTTCCTAAATTGTTGTTTCTGACTTATGCATGGCTTTTCTGCTTCTTTCTGTGCATCTTGAGGATAGTCCAAAATACCGCCCTGTTTTAGACTTGTGTCTACCCCCTGAACATAATTTTAGTCCACTTGAATTCTTTAGAGATTTCACTGTTTAACGTTGATAGCTACTTTTCAGAAAACAACTTTTTTCCCAAAAGTATATTGTTTCAAGAGTCAGACTTAGAAAAACACAAGTGAAATATAACAAAACCCAAAAACTGATCCGAATTTCTTTTTCTTCTAATAGTCCATTTTTTTTCCCCCAGCTATAGCCACTGCCCAAAATATAAAGAGGCTTGTAATTAAAAAATACTTGAAAATCAGTTTGCAGAAATACTTTATTGTATGACAATTTTAGCTGGTCAAACTTGAAGCCTAACATTGATGTATGTGACAGATACGTGAACAGTGATTCTGAGTTCTGAACTCTTGACAATGACTTAATTTTTCCTCTGCAGTTTCCCTCTCTCCCTAATAAAGATGTCAGTTCCTATTATTAATTCTGCTTTAAGTATGAGAAGGACAATATAAAATTTCACCAGGATTTTTGAAGATGAAATCACTGTATCAGGGTGATACATATAATGCATAATATTTAGAAGGAGAAGACATTAAAGTAATTGGAACTTCTGTGTAAACTGCTGTAAACCAGTTGTTGCAATTACTAAGTTTTGTGAAAACAATTTAAGGAGAAAAATTCTTTGTATGAATTCATTCAGAGGTGTGACAGATAGTCTTAGCTGGTTTTGCTAGTGGTACATATATAAATGTTTCTTCTTTCTTTTAAATGATTTATTTTTCCAGAAGCTTCTGAACAAAGACAAACTCTCAAAACAAGCAGATTAAAAAGTGGGACTCTGCTAATAATGGCTAAAGGAATAAAAATCTACTTCAGAGAAATTTGGTAGGCAGTCTGCATATTGTAATGACAGCAGTGTGAATTACAGATAGCATACAAGTGATGTAGCGAGGCCACATAGCACCTTGCAATTTAGAATTTGTCAACATTTTGCAGTTTCCCTTGTGAGTCATCACTTGGTTGATGTTTCCCATTTATTGTTTACATAGGCTTAAGCTTTGGAACATCCATGCAAAACATCATATTCGAGCTTTAAATCAGTCACACATAATGAGAAATTTCAAATCATTCCAAGCAGTTAATTTAATATTTTATAAGGAAAATGCAAGAAGAGTTGTGCAGTTAGATTTGCAGGAAGATCAGGAAGGACAGCAAGAGCAGCCACACATAGATTATCAGTGATACAATAGAGGTAAACTGAAAAAATGTGAGATTGTGTATCTGAAGTCTGCAACATCTGCGCTCATACTTAACGTGTAGGTTTCATTCATTAAATATATGTATGATGTAAATATGCTAATCCTATGCCTCTGTCAGTCTGCAAAGAGGATAAGAAGGGTAGAAAACATAATTAAAAAGTGTGTAGGTGTTTCTGTTAAAAGAAATTTGCCAGTAGTGTGAAATCTGAGTTTCTAGCTTGCCTTATTTTAATTTTGTGATACCTGGGCCCTAAGTATCAAAAGAAGGGATTTCCCTCACTTCCTCAAGCCATGAAGAGTCACATATTATGGTGAACACTGAGTCTTCCAAGGCAGCAGCCACAATGTCACTGGAGAAAAACCAGAAAGAATGTCAAGAAATTCCATTCCTAGATCTTTACCCCACATAATCTATTTTCCTTTTTTTTTTTTTTTACTGTGTGAAGCTGTGCAATTTCCAATGCAACATGGTTCCACAAATGGTTGCTAAAGAGCAGTAACTTCCCTACTTACCCTAGCAAAGCATTAATCAAGAAAATGGAGCAGCCTGAAGTTTGGGTTTAATTTTGGTTCTTTTTCCTGAGAGGTAGGGATGGTTCTCCTTGGTTTTGTTTTTTGTTGTTCTTGTTTTTTGGGGCTTGGTGGTTTAGTCTGTTTGGGGGCTTTTTTTGTTATTTTTTTTTTGGTTGGTTGGTTGGTTTTTGTTTGTTTTGGGGTTGGGGTTTTTGTTTGGGTTTTTTGTTTGTTTGTTTTTTTTTTTTTTTTTTGTTTTTTGTTTTTATTTTTTACCATTGCTAAATACCTCCTGAGTAATCTAAAAATCTGGAAAAATCTTAAGCAAGTCTCTTACAGTGATTTTAGGACTTGTTTGTGGATTTCATACTGATGGTGTTGATTTTAGGGACTACTACATCAAAGCATGAATGGTTTAGCTGCAAGCTCATGTTTACTACTTCACACAACACACTTGTTTCCCCGAAAGCCAATTCTGATTCAAATCAATTTAATTAAGTAACAAAGCTGGTTGTCATGGTAACAACACTACTAATTTGTCATGGCAAATACTCTGTGAGATTGACCAGTTGCTAAGCAACAGCCAATGGGCTTGAAGACAGAAGATGACAAATTCTATCTGGTGCAGATGTTGTGATCCAGTCTTGAATTAGGCCTCTGTTCAGAGTGGATTCCCAAGAGAGCATCACCTGGATAGCTTAATAGCAACACAGGGAGTAGCACGCCACAACAAATTATATTGTTTTGTACTTTTAAAAATGTGTTTGAGGAAGAAGCTAGTAAAATAAGGTAATTTGATGCTCCCTGTCATTTTTTTATTTTCCTGTTACAGCATATATGGAGATGATTCAATCTTACTGTACTCGACTTTGCATATGCATATTTATATCTCTGAAACAGTCTTTTATTCATCTTTGTACAAATGATACATAAAATTTAGGCATGCAAGCACAAAACAAGTGGATTATGGCTAAATCACCTCAACAAAATCTGTTTAGAGTAATGTTCATAATTCACTCACAACAATGGAGAACAATTTATTTTTAGTTTATTATTCTTTCTCTCCAGATACTCTCCAACTTCACAGTTTAAACTTGATTTACTTTTATTCATGAGAATAAATTCATTATTCCTCTCATGAAAGGTACAACAAATATTTCACGCTGTTGGCATCTTCCTACCTGTGCCTGCTTTTGGTCTACACAGAAATCTAAGTGTAAAGTAATGTCATTTTGTCAACACATGACTTCCTTTAATTCAACATACTGGCTAATTTATCCTGAATTCTTGTCTAACTAAAAAATCCACTTGAACTGGGAAATAATTAAATTATTCTGGTCAATTCTATGCTTAGCTCTAATTCTAAAACCTACTTGTTAAACTTAGTACTTTGTGTGCAAAATGAACTAAACTGGCAACTGATGAGGAAGAATACGGAAATTTGTGAGATTAAGACTAGAGGCATTAAGAGAAAATTTGATTGATTTACAATTCACTGGAAAATATTGCTAACAGGAATGCTTTGTGAAATGGGATTAATATTTCTATGATTTTGCTTCCAAATATAAAGAAAATTTCTGACAGTTTTTAAATGGCTGAGTTTTAGGTTATTTTCAACATTTCACTTCTTCAAGAAAACTGACTTTTCAATTAGAAATAATTTGCAAAATTATAATCATAACAGAATGACAAGTGCTCTAATAGAACAAAGACTCAAGCATTGAAATCAAAACAAATCCTTCTAATTTTCTGAAGCAAGATATCTGAATGACCCAAAGTTCCCCTCCTTTGCTCTACCATAATTTTCTTTTCTGTGAAATCACTTGTGCTGGCAGAAAAAAATTAAAATTCCTGAAAAATCTTTATGCAGCAGATATTCCAATCTTCACAAATTTCTAATATGGATAGTACATTAGATTCTTAGTAGATTCATTGCAACTGATGCAATTTTGACAGGAAGGTCCGGACAAAACCCTAATATTATGCTCTATGATATTCACTTGAGTATATACAGCAACAATTTTTCAGTTTAAATAAAATATTATCTAGGATCAAACCAGAGATTTGTTTTATCAGCTTCCCTGCAAATGCAGTCATCACAATAGAAATTAAATAAAACCATGATCTTCTATTACAATAGAAGTTAGTTGAAATTAATCAAATGAGCAATCCAAAGTCATTTTCATTTTATAAAACTAAAATCACCCTTTCAAAATTAAGTTCATAATGTTACTATATAAACAGAGAGATAATTATGACCATCAAGTTTGGTTAAAAGCATTTTCTGCAGAAAATTAACTAGAGAAATTCCTACAACATGAACAGAAAATATAAAACAATAGCCAGATGCAACTAAAATATCATCTTTTTACTATTTCAAACCACTTGCTAGATAGTATTTTTTATATTATGTTGCATGGGGTGTCTGTGACAAGGCTTTGGCAGTGGGGTGCTGCAGGGCTGACCTCTGTGGGCAGGGGAGGAAGGTGGTATTTTTATGTTTGTTTTTTGTTTCTCACTACCCAAATCTATTTTAAGGGGGGGGGGGAGGGGCGGGGGGAGGAGAAAAGTAAATTAGTTGTTCTGAAGTTGAATCTGTTTTGCCAGTGATAGTAATTGGTAAGAAATCTCACTATGTCTCAACCTATGAAGTTTCTTATCCTATTTTCTCCCCTCATCCTTCTAAGCAGAGGGAGGCAAGGAGGGAGTAGCTGGGGGAAGCTTGGTTGTTTGCCAAGTCTAACCCACCAGGTAAAGACAATGCAACCACTGAAAAAATATAGGGAGTTCATTGGCAAATGGAGCCAAGGCTTCATGCTCAGTAGCAGTGCATCCCTATTTTCAGAGTCTGAAAATTATTTTAACACAGGAAAATTAGTACACAATATGCTTTTTCCTCTCCTCTGAAAGCTGCAGATAAAATCCTAATATCATACAAGGAAAAATAATAAAATGACCAAAAAATTGTTAAAATACAGCAGGCAAGTGACAACATTACATACAAGAAAGTTCAGAAAACCTTGAGTACATTCACCCTTGGCCTCAAAACTAGCATCTACATACTCTAATACTACCTTTTGTGTGGTTTCAGTGCCTAATTTGGGCATCCAAGTTTACAGAGTTTGCCCTTTTGTTTATGAAACCCATAGGCAATTACATATTTTTAATTTTATTTTGATGAAGCTGACAATTCAGAGATAATTTATACTCAACAGTGGAGGGAACAGCATGACCTTATCTCTCGCATCAGGCCTGCTGGTAAGACAGAACATACAGTTTCAAAGTTTTTCACTTTTTAAAACACCAAAAGCTGGAGGAGCCACAAGATCCTTAAATAAATTATTCCACTGGTTAATAATCAACTTAGTCTTTCTGGACATAGGTCTGAGGATTGATATCTGTTCCCTTAACTTCCTGATCATATTCTTTTCCATATCATATGAATCCCAGAAATTTCCAACTCCTTATGATGCTTCTTTTCGAAATTAGTTTCTCCTTCAGAAGGGAATTGTAACTTGCAGTCTTGATTCTTAGAAATGTAATATTGCCGTTTGAAAATTTAAAATAAATCTTACTCAAGCAAATACAGGTCATTGCAATATCCAGGCTGTTCATCGGATCTGTCTTTCTCATTATTTACCATCCTGTTGTTTTTGTGTATGTAAATCATAATAAGACTGATTGTACATCATTTTGCACATCACTGCTCAGGTCATGACTTGAATCAGATCAGAAGGAAGCCAATGGGAAAAAACAAATGGATTATTTTTCATTAGAATTCTTTCCAAAAACTATCCATTAGAATATGAATTCCCTACCTGCAGTAGTTTAAATCCTAATGAAATCAAATGCCTTTTAGAAATTTTTACCAATGAAATCATAAACTCGATCAAAACAAGCAAGTTTATTTGATAATTTCTTTCCATTGAGCTGTGTTGATTGACAGTGTGTATGTTGCCATTATTTTAATTCTTCATTGATTTCATCTCCCATCATCTCAACTTAGTTGCTCTATATCCATTTAATGAGATGACAGCTTGCTGAAGTATGTGTCCTTCTTAAACAGTGGCATAAGAACCACTTTTCTTTCCAGAACCCCAGAGTTTTTTCAGTCTTCCAGATTAATTCATCTGTCTGACATTCCTTTGAACTTATCATGTGTGAAGTATTCCATCATAGTTAAATTTCACTTATTTTTTTTAAACTGCGATGCTATTCTTTTCCTCTCAGTACTGCTGGAAGAAAACCTGTTTTGGTGTTAACATCATCCTTTCTAAGAACAGGTGCAAAGTATACAGTGGAGAATTCTTCCTTTCCTACAGCATTACTGACATTTATATTTGATCCCCACTTGCTAAACCTGTCCCCAGGACAGAGTTGTTGGGAGTGAAGGGCAAGGAATTAAGAAGACTGCAGCCATTGAATCACTTCTCTTAGTGCAAGGCACATACTGGGGGGACTGAGGTTTATCATAGTAACTTCTTCCTCTCTTTCACACTCATATTGCAATTGCCCCTACACCACTCCATCACTGTAGCTGCTATGCAATAGTAGCAGCAAGACTAATTTTTTGTTTGTTTGTTTGTTTGTTTTTGTTTACTGCTGACTTCCCTGATCTTGAGAACCACCAAACGTCTTAAACTGCCACACGGTTCAGAAAACTCTTTTAATCTTTTTTTTTTTTTGTTAATTGATCTCACACTTAACAGCATTTGCTTCAAAAGGTTAAAATCTGTTCCTATAACTAATCTTATCTTCTCTAAAGCCCCTTTTCTCTAGCAAATGGCTGGTCTGGCCTCTGGCTGACTTTTTGTCTTCACAAATTTCTCTAAAATTCACTATCCTCCCACCTTTCACTTCAGCAAGGGTCCCTCGGAAGACTCCTACGAATCCATCATTGAGAATGGCAACCAGGGAAAGCAGCCATTTCCTCTAGAAGAAAACAGTTCTGCCACATTCTCTTAAAGTATATTCTCCTCCCAAGGCAAGCACAGAGCTCCCATCAATACTAATGCACACACAGAGGTGAATATTCCCATTTGTGAGAGACTGTAATTGAATCACCATTAGCTTCAGCTTCTGCCATTGTTCAGAATGAGTCAAGTCCTATTGCTTCTTGTTGCTAGAACACAATAAACAAGAGTTAAACTATTTAAAGGCACTTTTTTTCTTCCGTCAGGCATCTATAAAATGTTTGTGTAAAATATAAAAACTCCAAAGAGGTATTGGATTTTGGCAAAGACAAAGGCCTGAATTAACCTTAACTATAGAGTGCCTATCAACGTCTGTCTCAACAACTTCAAAATCCATTTTTCAGCTGACTATGGAGCAGTTATATTACTGATCCAAATTCATCTCTAAGCTTTGTGAATGCACATTTTCCTAGTGTTTGAGTGGAGGAAGCTGTAAGGAAGCAGGATTGTCATTTCACTTTCAACTTTTTCACGGATAGCAGTGATTCAAGAATACTCCATGGAACAAGTGGTTGTTGCTTGATTTTTTTTTCTTCTCCAGAAAATAGAACCTTCCTAAGAAAACTTTACAGGCTTACACATACACACACACACAAAAAAAAGACCCTAAAAAGAAGCACTTTTATGAAAGCTATCCATCAAATGTCAAGGATAATAATCAATTTTTTGTCACAATGAACTGATAAAAGCTTTCAGTAATAATGTCATGGGGAAAAAAATTTGTGTTGGAACTCGTAACGCTCAGGCCCGATATCAAACGAATTCATAAAAGCTCAATACCACTGTAGCCCTCGGAGGCATGACAAAACACAATTTCTCATCCACATGATATGGAATAATTCCCTCTTTTTATATTTTTTTTTTCACAGAGGGAGAAGCAAAAGGAAAAAATCTGAATTTCAAAAAAAAAAAAATATTACACAATCCTGCTTATGCAGGTGAACATTACCGATCATTTTGGTCGCCCATATCACAAACCGTTATGGTGATTTCGCTCACATCATGCAAATGGCTGCATAATGTCTACTCCTCTTGGAATGTAAAATCAAATCAGCATTCTAATGATACAAGCCTGTGATGAGCTTGGAAATAAATATGCAGAAGCGCATAAAAAAAAAAAAATCAAGGCAATCAAGGAGAGCCAGCGTCCTAGCTTGGACTATAAATCTTTGTCTGTTTCAATCGTAAAGCTGGCCGAATCAGTGTAAAATTCGAGCAGGGATGTCATCAATTTCTGTTAACCTCTCTATTCTTCTTTGTGTTGGCGGTGAAGTGATGGATTGGTTTTGTCACTTGTGCTCAGTTCACAGTATGTTAACATGGAAGGGTGCAGTCAGGTTATGAAGAAGGGTTATTACTGTCCCAGCTCTGACCTGGTCTTACTATCTTTTCTAGTATCACAAAACCTTACTGTCTTTGGGAGCAAGAAGTAGCATCCTTGGAGCTGTTCAGTGCTAAACAGAGCAGCCACAGTTTTATTCTTCCATTTGCTTTGCTTTAGTTTTTTCCAGATGCTTTGCTCCATCTTATAGGCCTATTCTTTTCTACCATTTTTTAATTAATAAACTAATGTAGAAGATGCTTATTAATCCAGCTATCAGTGCAGGAAGAAAAGTAATGAATTACTGGATCACATTAAAAGGAATCTATGATTTGCAAACACAAAAATATTCATAATTTTACAATCTCTAAATAAGAAAGTGCTGGTAATAAAACAGAGGTAATAACATAAACTTATTGCATGTAGTGAATGCATAAATGTTTCAAGGAGTGGACCACTAATTCTTCTTTCATGTTGCCTTGATCATTTCATAAGGGTGTGAATTTAATGAGTTAGGGTATTCTTCAAATCTTGTTTTCTGCTTCTCTATGATATATCCATGCACTCACTGTAATCTGTGCTGCACAGCACTGAGACATCTGGCCCTACTTCAAAAACTCACAAGCTCAACTTTAAGCAACTTCAGGCCCTATTAATGTCAATGGAATTGCTCAAGTGCTTAAGTTAAGCATGTTCCTAAATGCCTTGTTGGAAGATTGTAATAAATTCTAATTCGGAGCCCAATGAAATCTTTAGGAGTCTTTATATTGACTTCAGTGGGCATTGTATCAGGCTAATAGAGCTCAACACCTTGCAGAACTGAGCCCTTAAACAGTTGGTTCATTTCACCACATAAGTGGTTGTTTTAGTGGTGGGTGAAGTGATCCCTATGTGTAGTATTTAATATAGTGTGTTTCAGCTTGTTAAGTTAGTAAAGTGCTTTGGGATCACTTGAGACGAAAGGTACAATCCAAATGGAAGTTATTATTACACTGTCAGAAGTACTATTTTTTTGTGAGTGAAAAATCACATTAAAATAAATGCTTTAAAACTAAGGAAATAGAACATAAAAATTCTTTATCTATTTACTTCTGTAATGAAAAACCAAGTGGAACAAAATAACTCCTGCAATAGATAGTCTGGGTTCAGCAGAAAAGATGAACAATTGAGGGTCAATGGCATTTTGTAAGTGATGCTTTTGCTCTTGACAAATTGGACGGAGGATAGAGGAGTAAATCTGGTCACAAATGTCTGCCACTTCTCGGAGCTGTGTTGGCTGCTCAAAAGCAATTAAGTGAAGTGGGTGCTCAAGTCCCATTGAATGTCCCAATTAACAATTAGCAAGACTTGTGCTCTTAAGGGTTTTTTGAGATCTTACACAATACAGCAGTGACAAAGTCACATGAAAGAGACTTTCTCTATCCTTTCTATAGGAGTTATTTTTAAAGTCATATAAAAAACCTCTGAATTAAATATAGTAGAGAACCAAGAAAGAAGCGACTGTTACATCATGGCTTTACTATTCATACTTGAAGTCAGGAATATAGAAGGAGCCTAATCAGACAACAGGCTCAGTAATCCAACCAAATCCAAATGATAGAAGTTTAACAAGCAACTTTTCCATTAAAAATGTATTCCTACACTCTGGCATTTTTAAGATGTCTTGAGATAGCAAACCACTGTATATTAACAACAAATCCAGAGATAAGTTTGGCATGATAAAGTTTCTCCCTGTGGTCAGTCTATCTTGTTTTCTCCCCAAGTTTGTTTATTTTTCTCTTGTCATGAATTTAAACTAAATAATGTGTTCAGTGACAGCTACAGAGACCCCAGTAAAAGTAGTCAAGAAAGCATCAGAAAGAAGTCATACTGACCTTACTGGTAAATTCCACATTGAAAAGTGCTTCAAGCATCGCTGAACCCAAGAGGAACTATGTATTTGCTCATGCTGTCCCTGTTCCATGAAAGGGAATTGTCTCTCCAGAAGTTAATATTTCTGGACTTCTACCAGCTGACATGTACCATTACCCACTGAGTGTCCACCCGCTTATACACGTAAACAGAACAAATACAATTTGCCACAGAAAGGTCTTGTAATAATCTTCACAGACGTGAATCCCATTAAATTAATTACTGTATTGCAAATACTTTTAGCAAGATACCTATTTACTGCTATGCTTTTCTTAAAAGTTCTTGTTCTTGATTACAGCATGATATACAAATTAAATACAATTTCTAATTTAAACCTATACAAGTGTCAGTTACCAAATTCTCCTGTCAGTTCCATGAGGCAGCCCATAGCACAGCTGGAAAGTGTGATACTGTGCACACATTGCAAGACATTGCAGTGCATTACTTACTCCAAGAAGCTTTTACTGAAGTCATAAACATTAATGATTTTTATTTATTACTGGTGTTCCAGGGTCCAGTGAACCCAGACATGATACTGGATATGATTCAATAGATGCTGTGCAGAAATAAAGGACTACCAGGGCTGCATGTCTCTCCCAAATTTCAAGGGGAGATGGAATAATTTTTGTCATCTGGACTGATCTGCAAATCAAAGAATCCCACCCTGCTGCAACATTCTTCTGTGTGTGGGACCCCTCCTCCTGGAGGAGGACCTAGTTTAGGTTTTCCTGAACTCCATGAAACTTTGATTATTGTAACTGGCACTTTTTGTAATCAATATAAATCAACCTCAATCAAGTAGAGATATGTTCTAAACATGTAGCTAATAAGATAACATAATTCCATCCAGTTGAGAAAAGAGAATGCAAATTATTCAGGATCATGGCCAAAATAATACTTTAAAGACCCTGAAAAATCTTTCTAAATAGTTTTTTATATTTTTTTTTAGGCTTTGTTTCATTTCTAACACTTTTTCCAAGGAAGCGTTTGGGTGAAATCCTTGACATGTTAACGACTGATTTTGCATAACCTAAGCCAATGCAGGTTTGTTATTTTCTATAATCCAGTCCTGAGAAGTCTGCAGAGGGTCTGGATGTTTGTCTTGATAATTTATGAGCTTATCAATGGACTGTGAGATTTTGGGTTTTAGACCCACATTCAGCTCAAAGAAGGCATAATTTCAAATGAGGGCTAATCAGCGAGTTAACACTTCACAATCTTGTTCAACAGTTATCTAAATCCACACCCCCTGAAAAGAGAAATGAAAAACAGAGAACATAGACAGAAACACTAACATGCAAATTCAAACAGATACACGGGATGTCGAATGAGAAGGAAAAAAGTGACTCCTAATAATAGTAACTTTAAAATATAGTTTAACGCATGGTTGAATGTATGTCCTTCACCCTTCAGTTTCCTTTTTCTGTTTAAAATCGTGTTAACCTTAAGTCTATTCTGTAATCAAGGTGTTTGATAAGTCAAACCCTTCAGAGTTGTCAGTAAAAAGCACTTTTCAGAATGTTAAACTGGCAACACACAGGGTGCAGTTATTGCTTAAGAAAAATGTCATAGATGTCCTCTAACCTTTTTTTTAGGAACGTATTTCTTGGATGATTTTTTTCAAGGACTCAGGTCAGGAAGAATCTACCCCAAGGGTAGTTGGAGGGAAGAAAAAATAACAAGGCATGGTGGCACCTGGGGACCACAACATTGTTCACATCCTCTGTAATCATCAGTGCACTGCTCAGCTGCTTTGGTAATTTACATAATATCATCCTGACACGTTCACTTCAGTTATCCATCACCATTGGGATGGTGTTGCTGTTTTCCTGCTTTATTTTCTTTCCCCCTATCTGTCTCTCTCTGTGTCTTTCTTTCTCTCATTGTGTCTTATGTTTATCTGACCAAGCAAAAAAGATTGATTTCACATTGTTTCTGCCCTCCTTGTTCAAGAAATATGATTTTGGCAAATGATGAGGCAGCGAGCACAGCTAATAAGCAAAAATGCACATATAGAGATTTTATTTTCTACATTTTAATGAATAGTATCTTTGCGGGAACTAAGGAGGAGGAGGAGAAGAACAATAATTTAATGGATGCTGTGATGGGGCAGAGAATTTAATAAAGCTCAATTCTAAGGATATGGTGGACTTTATTCACACAGAATCAGGGTTAAATCTGCAAGATAGAACTGGCCACTGAGCCTAAAATAAAAGCTTAAAGCTTTGCCTCTTGAGTTACATTTCCTCCAAAATTAACAAAGGAAAGGTAATATTTCATATTTTCTAAATTTATTTTTTTTATTGTCACGTGATAGATGAATTGGCTGTCTGAAAACATGATTAATTCCTGCAGTCCTACCTACTAAGATCAAACCACAGGCTTATTATCCCCAGTTTTATACCTTTATAACCCTCTGACTTTAATGGTATTGCTCTTGATGTACATCACTGTAACTGGTATTGACAGTTATGCCCTTGTGTACACCCTTGTCTATCACCCTTGTGTTTGACGAGGGTGCCGAAGTCACCTTTCCACAGTAAAGGAAAACTCTAAGACACAGTAAAAGACCACTGAAGTGGGAACATCGACAACCTATTTATTGTTACTTTCTCTAGCTTATTGCAGTGAATTCCTCATACTCTCAGCCATTCATTCCTGACTGTGAAAGCCACAAGTAACTTGGCTACTAGGACTTCCCTCTGTACAAAGCAAAAAGGCAACATTTAAAGCAATATAGTTGTTGGGGCAGGAAAGGATAAAACACTTGTATTGGTGTTCCTGAATAAGCATCACAAATGATTCCTTGTCTCTGCACAATGGTGTTCCTGATAAATAATTACAGGGGAAAAAACCAAACCTTCCAGACATAAAAATAGGATGGTATACAAAAACAGTGCCACAAACTCCCAAAAAGACAGTTTCCTACACTTAGAATTTCTAAAACTATCCCTTGAAAAAACAAACAAACAAACAAAACCACTAAAACAAAGTCTATCTGTACAAAGGCATGAATATCCCTGTTTTTAAAGAGTGTTTCTATTATTAATGTAGATACTACTCAGTTTAGTACCTCGAGTTTAGGTGGGAGCAACCTGAGCATCAGACTGCTATACGGAAGCTTTGAGTTCAATCCCTGTTATGTCGAAGTACTGGGACGAGTAAGACAGCTCATTGACAGCTATGGTGAAAGAGAGATGGGCACATACAGAAAAGGCTAACAACTTCAGACACATCTCCACAGTTTACATTCATACGCACTACATTATTTAAGCAACTGTATTAATTTGGTAATAGCACTGGAAAACTTGATCCTCTGTAAGGTCAGAGTCCTTTGAAGCTAAAGACTTTGCATAAACTTATGTCTTCATAAAATCCATGGTATGAATGTATTTCTAAAGTCCAATATACAAAGTAAAATAAAAACATTTTTAATGAGCAAATCCTTCCCCCATAAAAACTTCCCATACAATAATGAAAAAGTATTATAGACTACAGTTACATTTATTATGGACTATAGTTGTGTTTCCTATCAGAATCTCTACTAAAGGTTCCTTATACTCTTTGATTCTTCTTTTATAAAAAGATTTTTT
The DNA here is from genome assembly GCA_035221455.1 of Xenops minutus. NCBI lineage: Eukaryota > Metazoa > Chordata > Aves > Passeriformes > Furnariidae > Xenops > Xenops minutus. The sequence goes on along the minus strand of JAWWEE010000158.1, from coordinate 50,396,911 downwards.
CCTGATAAATACAGGATTTACTGAAGACTCCTCAGAGTCGTTTCAATTAAATCCTGTCTTCTTATATATCAACTTTGTGTGTCAGAAACAAATTCAAGGCACTGTCCTGCAAACACTGATACAATGAGATAACACAAGAGAGCACTTGAATGATCTCAAGTATAGGCTCCAATAGAAAAATTTAGCCTTGACAAAATCAACTTATTTCATGTGTATTAATACTGCTTTATGCTAGGGATTATTCTTTGTTTTGTTCTGATGGTTTGTTTTTTTCAATGGAAGGACTTCATTTTGACACCAAAAAACCCCTGTAATCCAAACTACCTTGTTTAGAAAAGCCAGTATTTATCTGTGCAGAGCAAACACATAGAACAGTCAAGCACCTGAGTAAGTTGGAAAAATACAAGAACGTGAGAAGATTCTTCTGGGGTCTCACAGAAAGACTGATGATGAGTGATCTTATTAACCTCTGAGGACCTTGAAACAAAATTTTACAGCAAATAGCTCAAATTTTTCGAGATGACTGCAGAAAGCATGACTCTTTAACCTTTGCAATATTAATATTCTGTTGTTATCTGATGATCTCTGGCACTTCTTTAATACAGTAGACAAAGGCAGTATAATGAGATATTTGTACATATCATAAATTTGGTCTTCTGATCTGTTCATGACAGTGCTAAAGTTATGGAGTTGTAGGTGAACCTTTAGCAAACTCAGAGACTCACTTCTTTTTTATTCATGTTACAACTTACTTTTTTTTCATGTGAGATTCAGAAACCTCTTTAACAAAACTAAAAATCTTTCAGCCTGTAAAGGTGATATTTTTTAAACTAGACCTATTTTACAGGTTTTGTAAAGCGATGCCAATTATGGAAAAAGTAGGTCTGAAACTGGAGAATGTCATGCTCTTATTTTGGCTTTCCTGACATTGGACTGGATATGTTTGTTTTCAGTAGAGTACCCGTTAATATGATTGTCATCATTGCTTCTGGAATAGCTTATGAGGGGCTCAGTTCAGGCAGCAATTTATGTTGCTGTGGAGAGTACAGTCAGTACAGCTAAAGGAGACCTCCTGAGCTCTGGGGCCCTAAATCTCCAGCCACCTGACACTAGCAAACACCATCAACTCTGTTTCCATTTTCCACAAGAAGGAAAAAAAATAGACTTTTTTTATTTTTTTTAAAGATGGGAAAAAGGCAACTGATACCAATGTGGCCCCTCTCTGACTGACAGAAGGTTCATCACTGCATGCTATACGTGTGACCTCAGTAATGTATGTAGTCTCAGCTGCCCAGTGATTTCAAAGTGAATTCCCATCCCTGACCTATAAGTTGTAACCTTTGGGTGGATTGCATGAAAACCAGCTTCACTGGTGAGCTATGCAGATGTTGACAAGATGTGGAAAATGAATATGAAAGAAGATGAGATTTTTCCAACCTCTACATTCAACAGTGGGGTTTGACTGTACATTCAGCAAAAATCTACAAAGATATGATAAAGGAGATGAAGTCCTTTCTTCCAGAGAATGGTATGAAAGGAATACATTTCTGGTGGAAAGCTTTTCTGGGTCTGGATACCAAGGTTTCAGATGCTTTCGGTGCCTTATGATAGTTACAATTATATGAAAATACCTGTATTTCCTAGATGGTTTCACATTCCCAATAAATTACTTTACTAACTCTTTTAACATTCATGGTCTAATTGTGTATAGAACATATTGTTTTTTAATAAATTTACAAAGCCCTGGAAAATCCATGTGGAATTTATATCCATAGAAGAGTTCTCATAAAAAAACTAATATTGTGCTTTTGTCAGCTGAAAGTTGGAATGATTTATACGTATTTTCTCTTGATTAAAGTACACAGATAGTGAATTCCCAAAGAAAACCAGAAATCACATGAGCATTTGGTGCTGTTTCATTGTGTGTTCAAAAGGATACAGGTAATGAAGCCAATGAGCTACAGATTTACCCAGACTACATGCCCATATATTAAAAACAAGCAACAAACAAAAAAATCCCAGCTCAATTCTGAAAGTTTAATACTTTAAAGTTACTTTATTTGGTCTGGATTTTATGATACAAATTGAATTAAGGTGCAGATACATGCAGCCTGTTTTTGTCTTTTAGGGAGGAACCTTTCAAACTTTCTGTTGTGATAAAGAAAATCATTACATTCTGACAAAGTGTGGAGAAGGGAAAACAATTTTATTGAAGCAAGAACAAAAGTATAGTGTCAGACACTGAATCCAAGAGATAAAATATTGCATCTAATAAACATGTTACATAAGGGATTAGATGCAGGCCCCTAGAATTACAGAACAACAGAAGTTCTAGAAAAAACAATAACATTAGTTTTGAAAAATAATAACTAGAGTTCCTATCATGTTTGCAAAAAAAAGTTTTCATTCTTATTAAAAAAACTTAAAAAGATAGAAATAACTGGCTCTGCTGGAGCACAAGGTCTAGGTCTGCAAGCCTTACTCCCATCTGTTATCTCATTTACCTAAGCACAATTACTTTTGTGAGTGACTGGATCACTTGGTGAGACTGTGATCCTAAATGATTACATAGCGTCTTCAAAGGCAAAAATGTTGGTAGCCATCCAGCTCTCCTAGCTAGTCGACATTTCTGCCTTTGAAAATATCTCCCTCACTGTCCATTCAGGGCAGGTAGCCAATGTATAGCCTGGGACTAAACCCATGGTATAGATATATGCACACTTCATTACAATTTGATGTGGCCAGAATTGCTTAATTAAGCAAATAATCAAGCACTCATGTCTGCTCCTCCCAGTTACATCTCTCCTTATCACTTTGCAATTCTCTTATCCCTGCCAACATGGGGTGAAACAGGAGCACATAAACATCCACCCTTCTTTCATCAGTGCAGCATTTTCATGGGTGTTTGTGTAATCTTTGTAAAAATTTTGTAAGCCTGTATGAAGGACACCTTGAAATGTTACTTGAAAAGAAACTTCCTTGGAGGTCAAGAAAGTCCCTCCACTACTGACTTGAAAGATGACTTGTTCTCTTTTTCTACCAAGTTACTTGTATAAATCCAGTAGCTCTCACTTTAGAGGTGAATGGTGAACTTTTGGATGCTGAACTAGAATCAGGTGTCGGTTTGTAGCTGCACTCTGACTTTCTGGTGACCTTAAGGAAGACATACAGTCTTCCCCAGAGAGGAGAGAAAAACTAAACCCACCCAAAAAAACCCCTCCAATACCAAAAAACCAAACCATGTTGTCTGAGCAGCCATTCAGGTGTTTGGGCTTGCTATTCCTGTGCTCACCTGCCCGTCCATCCTACACTGCAGGGTTATAAGCCTATATGGGAAGTACTTGGGCAAACTTGCCTGCTCAGCACTGAGAAGGTGTCACAGGACAGTATGACAACATATGTGGAGGTTGCCTCAGGCCAAGAAAGCCAAGCCAACCTTGTTCCCAGCTGCCCATGCTGCAGGTGGGTATATAGCTGGGGAAAGGCACACTCAAGCTACCTCTCCCACTGTTATCAGCACTCCCACAAAGCTGGTGGGAGCCTAAACATGGGCTTGTGTGTAAACTCTTTGTATGCAAGGTGAACTTAGGCTCCAACATTGCTTTGTGCCTGTGCTTAGACTATAACAAAAATTTAATCTCCACACCTCAGAGCTCTACATAACGATGATAACAATCCTTTATTTCTCCCACCCTTTGCCTGTAATTATCTATTTAGCATTCAAAACTTTTGTCTCTTCCCACGTTTTCCAGAGCCTAGCCCAATTTGAAACTGATCATAGGAGGGATCTCTGGACACTACTCTAATGCAAATAATGCTAATGATAAGAGCAATGCCCCAAGGGTGTTGCAAAGTTATCCTAATAACCAAACCTGATTGTAATTTTATTTAGATTTTATATTACTGACTAAGAGCACTTTATCTTCTTGCCATGTGCGGACATGTAGTTAGTGCACACTGCTTATGGGTTTCCAAGATAATGTAATGCAAACAAATCATATATCGTCTGAGAATGAGTCAGGCCCACATTTCAACTTGATTTGATTTACCGTCACCTGTGTTGCAACCACTATTAGTCTGTTGAAATAATGAAAGAAAGAGAATAAGGGCTTTTAAGGCCAGTGTGGGAAAGTACCTGTTATATAAGCATCTTTGAAATGCAGAAAGGATAAAAAAAAGAAGTCTTGCAGCACTGGAAATTAAAAAAGTGATGCCTCCTTGGAAAAAGGACTACACTTGCATTGATGGATGCCAGGGTGGATTCCTTTGATAAATCTCATCCGACTTTAGTGGTATATGTACTCAGGACTGACTCAGATGTGTAGAAACAAGTGGAATCCTTATACTCAGCTCATACCTCATACCAGGTTCAGATTGGTCTTTCCTGGTGCACAATACAGGACTACAGGAAAACCTCCAAATCCCTATCTGTACCAGTGCTTCTCAGCAGTTATCACTGAGGACTAAATCAAATAGAATGATCCAAATCCTTGTGACCAGCAGAATGACCAGCCTTCTCATCTCTCTTGGGCCGCCACGCTGTAATACTAAAGAAGTTTGTTAACTTTCTGTACAAAGGCATTATATAAACTCAGATTAGGAAAGAAAGGTGGTTCTCCAGGATGGGTAATAAACATCTATTTTCCTAACTGGTTTGGCAAAAACTCTGCCTCCACATCCTTCCACACACACACATCCCCCCCAAACACTCAGCTGTGCCACCACGCCCTCCATGTATCTGTTTTGTGCATGGATGACTGGACCTGGAACGGAATGCTATGTGTACTGGCACTGTTTTGCTGGGTGTTTTTGCTGTGGACACACTCTGAACTGCTGGAATACCTGCTGCTCTTGAGCACAGATAACAAGGTAATGTAAGAAAAGATTTCAAAGGAGACACACAGACATGTTGTCTCATACCTTTTCTGCTCCTCATTATTTAAAGCCTGAGAGAGAGATGTGGGGGAAAAAAAAGAGCTCTTCACAGGTCCCATGGGGCTGCAAAGACATCAGCTTGTGAATATTTCACAAGTGTATCTTTGTCCTGTAACATTGCTGTGCAGTTACCTGCAGTTCAAAGGTAAGAACAACAAGGAATGCTATATATTTCATTATTGTGCCAGGCATGGGAGCTTAAAATTTGCATTTGTAAAATCCAGGGTTTTTTTTCTGTTGCGTTGTTAACATTTCAGGGACAATGAGATCCATTTTAAACTTAAATATAAAATCAATTTATGCTCTCAGTATGCTGCATCTTCTCCACATCTGGTGAATCTGTAACCTGTCAACTATGGTGAAAAGTCGAGGACTTTGTTTTAAACTGCATGTAAGTGGGAAATGGCAAGGTACCTTGGTCTAGCTCTATTTTACAGTCCCAGTTTCAGCATATCTGAACTGATTGTGCTCATAATTTTAGTTATCAAAAAACATCTCAGACATGCAGCTCTGTTGCAAACTGTGCTACAGCTGTATATATTTTTTTTTTTAATGGAATGGTCCAAGACACTGTTCAGAATATGTTTGCTGTGGTGACTGTGATTGTGTAATCTCCAAATTTTTGGGAAGCCTGGCTTATTTCTGTTGACAGGAGTGTATTTTCCATGTCAGTTCCATTCTCTTTCTCTTCTGTCTCCTTGTACATCCCAGAAGGATTTGCCTTCCTCCCTTCAGCTGACTCTGATTTCATCAACTAGTTTTGATAGTGAAAACGTCACAGCAATAGGGGCTTTGTATACTTGCCCTCATTGAAAGAGAAATGAAAACAGGAAGAAGCATACACAGGAAAAGTGCAATAATGAGCAAAATGCAAAGTACAAGTTGCTTTTACCCATCTTGACTAGCAAACAAAGTAAAACAGCATCAGCATGCATTGGAGTGCTTTGTAAGATACAAGTTGTTAAGGAGCCTTGTGTTTTCAGTTAGCTGATTCTGTAACAGCAACTGTTGGTACTGGCAGCATTGCATCATTGTTCTTAGCAAGAAAAAGCAATTCGGCCTATTGTTTCCAGAAACAGTTTTCTCTTTTAAAAACAATAGAGTTGTTTAACCTAAATATAAACACATATGATGTCAATAATTTTATATATATTACAGACTGTTATATGGTCTCTAACAACTGACAGTGCTCAGAGATAACTTCTACATGGCTCGTTTTGCTCATTTATTACAAGAGTAAAGAGTGCTATGACTGCTGTTGGCTCTCTCTGCTCTCTACAGAAAAGTATGGCTTTTGAGAGGCACATGAGAATGCATGGTTACTTTTGTGCAGTCTGACTGCCTGCAGCTCAGTGATTTCAGGGAGCGGATAATGAGGGCACTAAAGGCTTGGAATAAACTATGCACCAAAAAAAAAAAAAAAAAAAAAAGGAATACTTCTCATCTGAGCTCTGACAGTGATGTCCTCATTGGTCTTAGTTGAGTTGTTTTATATTTCTGTCCTGTCCTCATTTACTATATGTGGAAAAACAATAATTTTTGATTCTATCACAAGACTTTGATAACAAATTAGGCCCAGTTCTGGGCCCCTCAATTCAGGAAGAACATTGAGGTGTTGGAGTGAGTCCAGAGAAGGGCAGCAAAGCTGGTGTTGTCCAAAAATGGTAAGTCCTGTGAGGAGCGACTGAGGGAGATGGGGTTGTATAGCTTTGAGAAAAGGAGGCTCAGAATTGTCCATATCATTCCCTACAACTACCTGAATGGAGGTCGTAGCCAGGTGGAGGTTGGCCTCTTCCTGACAATCAGCAACTGGATGATAGGACATAGTCTCGAGCTGACTCTGATTTCATAAACTAGTTCTGACAGTGAAAAGACTGGATGTGCCACTCAGTGCCATGGTCTAGTTGACATTGTTTTTGGTAAAAGATTGCACTCGGTGATCTCAGAGTTCTTTTCCAACCTAATTGATTCTGTGATTCTGTGGTGTGAAAGCTGTAGATTTCTCCAAGTTAATTTTCAAATGGAGGTTGGTATCATTCAGCAAATTATTTGTATAGTTATATCCTGTCTTCTTGTTTAACAAAGATTACATATGCACAAGGATCTCATATTTTCTTCTCATACAGCAGCAGGATGCCAAGTGCCCTGATAACCTTTTATGGTTATCACAATATCAAACAAACATGAGTAACTAAGTTGGAGGGAATCTTCCTCCTCGCCATCCCCACACTCTTCACTCCTGCCTGCCCCACAACATACTGCATGGTGACCACAGGCCACACAAATGCTGACTGTGTCTTGGGGAGTGAGGTAGAAAATGCTTTAGCAGGCTGAGTGAAATAAGTTCTGGAAAAGGTGTGTAGCCCATGAATAAGAAATCATGCTCTTCTGCACACAGCAGATTTATTCATTTGATTGCCTGAGAGGAAGCAAAAATTCATAAGTATTTACAGAAGGGAATTGTACAAAGCCTAATGCCCAGGAATGGAAAAGAGAAGTCCTAATAGTGTTAAAGTATTGATACTTGTACAAGTGCTGGGACATCCAGCTCCTGGGCCTGTGGAGTTAATACTAGCATCTCAGGGCCCTTTAAAATTTGATCAAACCAGAATGAAATTAAGCATTGTCCCATACTTTGTCCTGCTGAGGTGCTGAAGCATCTTGTTTCTTAGTGTGGCTCCAGTTGCACTTGCAGCTGTGTGGATCACAGCTTTCTGGCCCCTTAGCGGGTTGACTATCTGATAAAGCAATGTCAAAACCAATGTCATTTCTGTTGTCACCACTGTGTTCTAGGAAGAAAATGAAGTCCATGAGATGGAAGGAGGTCTGACCACACCTGCACTGATCCAGCATTGCAATTTTGCATGGTAGCTGGAGTCATGTTGTTAATGTGATCACAGGAGATGAGCTGTGTGCTGATGATGATCTAAGTGTTCCCCATGCATCACACTGCTTTTGTATGAATTCATTGGAGGCTATTAATCATCATGAAGGAATGTAATGGGATCCTGAACACTGTTACTTATGGAGGTGAGTGAATGCTCATGTGTTTAGGCCTTCAAGAATAAGAGCACATTGTTCTAGTAAAATTGACAGGATGGAGTATGAAATTACTCCCAAGTATGCTCATAAGCCTCAGTCACACAGTTTGATCCCCTTCTCCTCCTTCCCACAGCCAACTTTTCCTCAGGTCTCTTTCATGCATGTTTTAAGAGCAAATCATAAAGTGTGGTGCATGTATCAAAAATGAAGAAACTTCAACTCAGTTGTAATATGAAGTGTTGGATTGTTCTGGTGGTTTATACTTAGATTACTAGGGTTAAAATTAGTGATTAAAGAATTCCCATATTGTAACTAAAACAGGCTTACTGCATACTGGCTTAAATTGTGAGACTGTGCTGAAGGTGTTAGAGAAATACCTTACAAATTCTTTAAGATACCTCATTTACATATCACATATCAGCAAGGCATGGTAGGAGTTAATATGACATTAATTTTACAGAAGAGATAGGAATTGACTGTTTAATGGTTTCTGTTTAATGCTAGGCCACACAGACAAATGCTTTTGTGAATTATCTAGAGAGCTGTTAGGGAAGGAAAGGTATTAATTGGTCTGATGCAAAGTCGGAGTGGCAAGTAAGAAAGGGAAAATTAAAGAGGAGTGCAGAAAACAACAATTGTAGCTATCTGGTTGATCTGAGCATTATTTTAGTCATCTCATAACTGCAAAATCTTACTTTATAGGTTGAAACATGTTTGAGAGGGCTATTGATTGTTTTAGAAAAGGCAAATTAGTCTTTTATTATAAACTCCTGCATTATAGTACTCTCAGTTCATTGATTACTGGGGGTTCCTTGGGGATTTGGAGTTTTTTGGGGTTATTTATTTGTTTGTGTTTTTTTTGTTGTTGTTTTTTTTTTTTCTCTAACGCTTCATTGAAGGTATTTTCTTTTCTTTTTTGTTTTGTTTTGAATTTGGAGGGATTTTGAAAACTACTATTCAAAAGTATCTCAATGATATCTAGCCTTTATTTGTACCATTTAAAAAAATACAAAAGGTTTTTGTGTGAAGGCAGTCCTTTATTTGAGTCTCTATCTTCCAAATTGTATTTGACCAAGTCCTAATCACCGAAAGAGGTAACTCTGTGCTTAAAAAACAGTTGCCTCCACGCTTAAGCAAGATAAATGTGTCTGTACATTAGTGCAGAAAGGATTTGACACGATGTCAGTGATTTAGGTCAGAGGTCATACAGCTTATCTCCCATCCTTGCAGAAATAATTCTAAATAAAGAAATAAATCAATAGAAAAATAGAATCCTAATGTTTTCTTCAAACTAATGTTAAATATGATAGAAAAACTAAGGAACTTCCCATCAATACCAGCATATTTGTCACCACCAACATAATTTTTTCATCTTTGATTCTTTCAGCTTTTCTAGTGGGGGCGGGGGGAAGAGGCATTTTTTCTCATTGGAGACACCTATTACTGTGCATTTTATAAATAATTTTCCATCACTGCTTAAAATAGGTAGAGGTCTTTGAGTAAATATGGCCAGAAGTATTATGCTGGAGTTAGCAGTCTTAGTTACTGCTCTGTGTGCTGTGCTGTGTTCTGTTCAAGGATCACTGTGAGCAGTGACTAGAAATAGAGGATAGCAGAAAACTGAAAGAAGTTGAAATGTTGAATTGTGGTTGGATAAAGATGATGAGTGAGTTAGTTTAGTAAAATGCCTTGTAAATAGTATGAGGCCACCACTCCTTAGGATTGCAGAATTATAGCATACAGGCTGTTCCTGCATTCTGCTGCTCTTTTCATTCCCATTCTTAATTTAGAGGGACTAGGGAAAGGAGGGGGGAGAAACAATCTCTCTAACAATACCATAAACAAATCACGCAGAATAATGATGTAAACTTTTCTCAGATGCATCACTCTGCTTCCTTTGATTCTGATAGTCCTATTAGTAATGTTGCCATTGCTGTTTGATTTATTTAGGGGCTTTGTGTTCACAATTGAGCTGTGCAGCATGAGGCTTGCTATGATCTATACTAAGGGATATGGTTCAGTACCTCTAAACAGTGTAACCCTGTGGAATCTGGAGGCAATGTGTTGTAACTTACATATCTTCTGGAGAATTATATTACAACTTGACTTGATTTTTACCTGATGTTTCACCTATTAAAATGAGGCATTTGAAAAGGGGGGAATTTGCAGCTGCTCACTTCTCAGAAAAAGATCAACTGTTTCTGTAATTAATACAGAAGATAACAATTTAAAATAATGAAACATCCATAACATGTTTCAAGAAAGCAGCTTGTTGCTATAATTAGAACTAGAATCAAATTGTTCTGATGGCAAACACCATTTATTGAACTCCATGAATAGAGCAGCTTCAGCAAGCAAATAACACAAGTGGGAAAATATCAGAAGCAAGTACATGACATGGAAAAATTAGTCTGACGAGAAAATGTTACAGTTGAATGAAGCTGAACTTCTTGAGGTTCCCCCTCTCAAAAGATAGAGCCTACAGAGCAGCAGGCGTGTGAGCTGAGGCAAGCTGGTGTTTATGGCAGACAACATTGGCCTTCAGTGAAGTTCTGCCACAGTCACAGATTTCAGATGGGGCATGAGGACAACCAACTTCTCCAGAGGTTGTCCTTTACACTGTGGTACCGGTACATGAAGTAAAAATTCATCTCCCATTTCTGTGTGTAATTCGTTATTTCAGTCTGTCCCAAAGACCTAAAACTACTGGCTTGTCCTCCCTGCTGATATGTCTTCCAACATTTGCTCATATGCATCTGCAAACATTGGCTATTTACCATGTGAAAGCCTCATGTGTGAATCTGTGTCTTGGCCCACATTTGGCCTTTTTCTTCTGGTGCATTTGAGCTGTTGATTGATGATTTCTCAAATCTTTATTTTGATGATGATGTCTGCAAATGTTTTCTACAGAACCTTGGGGTCTCAGTCTGGTTTGGTTTTGCCTGGGCTTTGCTTTCTGTGCTGTAGGAGATAGAAGAGAGAAAAGTGTGACTCCTTCTGTGCTGTTCCAATCTGCAAAATCTGTGTTTATTCTGGCAGTGAATCTGCATTTCACTGAACAAGAAATATATGACCATGAAGGTGGAATAAAATTTGGATCTGTGACCCTTTAAGGAGTTGTGTCACTGTGTAAGGAATTACTGGACTAAACAAAGTGCTCAGCAGCTTCTGGAGGAGCAAAATAACATGAAAAAGAAAGAAAATTAAGCAAAGAAACTGTTTCATTGCTTTGGTTTCTGCTAATTAAGAACAAAACCCTTGTCTGAGGATGATAATGGAGCTTTAGCATTTTATTGTGCAGCATACCAGACCATATTGTAACTGGGAGGCTGGGCAACTTCTCCCTGCTTTCATACTATGGAAGGCCTAGACACCAGGCAGTGTGAGCAGAGTGGAGAGACCTTGGTCCCTTAGCCTCCTTCTCCTCCTCCTTCAAATAAACCTTCTCTAGCAGGGTAGATTTAACCCTCAGCAGCGTTAGAGTATCTGGAGTGCCAGTTAAAATATGCTGCATTGACCAGCAGTGAAAAAGTGGTCCAGTATATAATACTGAAGGTTTGGCTGAAAGGAGTTGCTTCATTGCAAATTTGGAGTAGCAGAAGGGTTTTATTTATTAATTCCTTCGTGTGTTTTAAAAATAGTTTTAAGCATCATGTCTGCTTTGGGCTAGAACATTGCAGCCAATACAGAGAGTTCATTATTGGTAAGCATTTGCTTGTACTAACAAGAGCATACATGCACTAATGCTACAGAAGATAAATGCTTGATTTGGTTATAGCAGGTTACTCATGTAATGTATTTGCTTTTTAAACCACATTTTCTAGATACAGCCAAAGATCTTCAAAAGGTAAAAGGTTTAGAACATATAATTTTTAATGAAATTGTTGCATGTTTTTAAACTTTTGCTGTAAGTTTCTGACACAGACCTGTAGGGGAAAATGGGTTGGACCACTCCACATGAAACGCGGGATAAGGTGAAATGGCTGTTTATTCAACAGGGTAAAAGGGTTTTATAGGGGCTAGCTAGAAGGAGCTAGAAACTAGGCGTGGTTCGGGGAGGAG